>CM029018.1:41889048-42512120 GCA_016801055.1 Panax notoginseng | reverse complement strand
AAGAAGTTCTTATCTTTTTTTACATTCCCTACCCTTCATAACTTATCAAGAATCATGAAGCGAAAGGAATAACTAGGAATATAAAGATTCCTTTAAAACATTGCATTCTTTTGTTGAGGGGTCAAATTGACTATGAACTCTTACTAGGTTAGACAGCCTTTCGCCGTAAACCTTTCTATCCACGGTCAGTTTACAATCACAAAGAAAGTAACTACCTCTTCCATGTTATCCTCAGACTTAGATTCCTCACCAAAACAATTTGGTTCGGCATAGCTCTTCAAAGAAAGCTCGATTTTCTTTTAATCATGACATACCATTTGTCTTAGCCAAATCAATTAGCTTAGACCATACCAATAAATTGGACATCAACTTGAAACATTCGTCTAGTCAACTCACTTGACGTCGACTACTTCTTTAAATTCTTTTGCAATACATCAAAACGTTTCATGACGTCATGATACCGTACTCTTCACAGTACGTTGAGGACTTCGTCAGTTTATGACTTCATCATTATGCATCATACCGTAGCATGTCGTTGATCCTCTGATCAATTTCCATACCAGGTTCAATTGCATTAACAACTCCATCTTTTTACCATCCTTGCATCAAATGCACGGACGATATAAAATTCCTTTTGATATTTAAATCAACTTCTGTCTAGCGAAGCAATTGCATAGACATACAAAACATAGCTCTTTTAAAATCCATCGGTTCCAAAAGTCGAACCAATTCTTTCATTTTCCAAAAACGCGCACCTTAGCACGATTTCAAGAAATTTCGAAATCTAGCATAGCTAGATGACTTGGAATATCTTATTCTCCATCTTCCTTCATTGTCTTTTTGCGACAATACTTAATCTTTTCTAGCACCTTCAATGCTAAGTCTACTGAAAACAACTCATTTTCAGTCTAAACATTCCTATACCTTAGTATAGTTCATCAACTCACCACACTTTATGTGTTTAGGAACTTTCCACAACCATATGTGTTTAAGAACTTATCTTCGCAATATGTAATCCAAGAACAATAAAGGACTATCCATATGCTTAGGGCTCAGAAACATAGCATATAACTATGAGTCACAACTTTTCATAAGTATGAGTTTCAAGAACCCACACCTATCTTATCATTCTCTATCTATCAAGTATATACATGAGAAAAAATTCACCTTCTCGTCATATACATCTTAATAGCGCGACCAATTCCAATGATTATCACTGTAATAAACTGAGCAGTTGGTACACCAAAGCACAAACCTCTGCCCATAACAAAGATTCATACAACTCAGCCATCACATGAGTCCTCAATTGAAATTTTACAATTTCTACGTTCTCTTTACTTAATACGAATTTTCTTTAATTCGCATTCTAACCTTTACAACTCAATCTGAGTTTTTCTTCCCGTACTAATTCGTAGTACCATTCATTCATAGCATTAGCTACAAATCATTCATCGTTTCATAGCTCATCTGTTACTACGATTTACTATGATCACGTAGTGATCTTCTTATCCTTCTCCTTACGATTATAGTCTTAGGTACTCTTACCTAAGATTTATAACCTATCAGCTCTGACACCAACCTGTAACGCCCCGAAATCCAGTCTATCTTCACACCCCGGATTCTGTACGTCACGAGTACATCATTCATCCAACATATATCATTATAAACTGAAATATAACAACATACATTCTCAATTCCAGGTTCTCAAAACCTTATAACCTTTCTCATTACAAATAATGATAATTACATTATTCCTTTCATCTTACAAGAGTAACTTTTATCCGCCACCAAGGATACATACAATTCATTAAACTAGTCTATAGCTTAATCCATCTTTCTACATTACAAGCCTTCACTTGATCTTCACACACATTCACATAGTAAATGGCACTTCGTCTGGATACCGCTTAGCTTGATCTTTACGGGATCCTTAAGTTCTTTCTAACATCATTCGCTGAAAATGTTTTTCATTTAAAGCAAGTGTGAGCATTCAATTGCCCAGCAAGTCATAGCAATTGAACATACAACTTCAAGAGTTTAACATTCCTTTGGAACTTCAATAACCGAACAAAGGTTATGAAGCAGCTTGAACAATAGGAATAATCTCGATTCCTATTATTTTAAAACATTAGTCACATTTACTTTGAAATACTTTCATTCTTCTACCTTTTTCATACTCATTCTGTCTGGCTAGAATCATTAGCACAGACTTAACAATAACGGTTCATGAATAAACCGAGCATACTTGTATTGAACAGCTCAATCACAGAACAGTTCATCTCATAGAAACACCGAAGTGTTCACATTGTGGCTTAAGGCCTCATACATTCTACCACCTTGTACAAATATCGCACATTCGCACATAGATAGAACCTCTCAAGTTCAACATCTGAGAAGTTTAAGAAACTAGCATTCATATAGTATGAATGAAGTTAGGAAACTTGCCTTCCGCACAGCTACAGCTTACGCTGAACTGCTCACTCCAATTCCCTATATAACACATAAGAAATAAAACGTACACCAATTAGTCATATACCTGGCTTATGCATTGGTTTACTTAACTTTACTTCTTAAGGTTCGCGTTCTTGTAATTTAAGCTTACGCGACTAACTTTCATTACCAGATTATGGCTTTATGACATACTGAGATGTCTTACTCAAAACATTCATCATCTTTGATAATTTACATTCTTATCTTCTTCTTATACTTCTCTTAGGACTCAGTACACATCGCTTCTCTGTTAGTAGTCCATATGGTACTCTGAGTGGTTTCCCACAAACAACCAACAAACAAGTTCTCGTCTCATCTACACTGCCATCACAGTGAGTTAGATCGGTTGCTAGTTTCGTATATACATTCGCTCTCTGAAGGAATTGTTTAGCCAGCTCCCATATGTCAACTATCAAAGTTACGATTGTACCACAACCTAACTTCTCTTAACTTATACGAACTATTAAACTTAATGTTCGTTAAGTCAATCTCTTAATCCTTATGGCTTTCTGGCAACTAAATGTCATACCTCAGGATTCATTCTTTATCGTCTAAGTCATACAGTCATTTGTATACTCGGAACGATCCTTCAATGTCAATACTATGAGGCCATAGCGTTAAACATTTCATATGAACTTATTCATACCTTACACGTCCGGTTCATTCAACTCGGAACGTTTATCCAAGTTATACTTATTAACTCGGCTTCTTAACGTTATACGTTATTATCTTTAAATTAGTTTCTTCACCGTTTACGGCTAAACTTAGTCTTCATTACATTACGGTTAAACCATACACGGAGTGTAGGTTCTGCCCGTTTAACACTCGCTTACACTCAACCCTTACGCTGGTTAAAGTGTTCAGCGCTTACTTTTCATTCTATCATTCTCATCCGACTTATATTTGGCTTTCAGTAATCTTATTACCATGCGTTACGCTCTCTTGATACCATTCGTATCTTACTTACTACTTCATCAACGTTATGTCATACAACAGGGTATACTTAGATTGTTCGTCAAACGCGAATACTATTCACAAGGATCATCTAGTATTTATTACGTTCACGTTGCTCGTCTCTTAATCTCTCATTCAACCTTTATTCAAGGTTTCAATTGCTTTCATCGTTATTCATCCCATGAACCTCGTGTTCATTATTCTTTCTTAATCTCGAAGCCATACTGTTCGTTGTATGCTAAGACCGATCGTTCTTCGCAACAACGTTGGGTTCACAGCGTCTATACGTTTTACACTTATCTCCCCTTACCATGACATAACATCGGAATGTTATTCATTACCCTCATCACTCAACATCTTAGGAGTCGCAATCATAGCAATCCCTCACGTTCGTTCATTACGACTACGGTCCCTGGATATCGATTCCGTAACCGCATCTACATTCTTTATCTTTTAATCTCGTTTAATCTTTTCGTTCAACCTTTATTAAAGGTTTAAGACACTTGATTAAGTTTAAGACACTTGATTAAGTGTTACATTACGTGAACTATATGTTCATACTTCTTTCTTGCACATTCCCGAGAAATTGAGAACTAAAAATCTCATTTCTGGGCATTGCTATGCACTAGCGCTGCGGCGCCGTGCCTTGCCTTTCCTCTCTCTCTCTCAAGTTCTAGGATTTTCAAAATCCTAGAAAATGAAATTAAGCTTCCTATTTATAGATTTTCAAGGCTAGGGGTATTTTAGTCATTTCCCCTCCACCTCCTTACTATTCCTCACTTGGCAATCAAGTTTACTTGGCCACCACCCTTACTTGGTGGCCAAGTGGCCGCCCCTTATGCCCATGGGTCATCCCCATGGGTTGCTTCATGGGTTATTACCCATCCGTTTACCCACCGGTTCGATCCGCGGTTTCTTTTCTTGCTTCGGGCCTTAACCCTAATTCTTATTGGGCTTAACTTGGGCTTGATTTCACAAATCATTGGGCTTGACATAATCCAAGTCCAATTGGATTCTACAAAGTCCATGAACTCAAAGTCCATTAAGACTAATCGTATTCTACGCATTCCATTCTCGTATTCTCGTATTCTCTTCATATATCACTCGTACGATATTCGTATTATACGTCGTACTAATCTTCGTACTATACTCGTATAATAACTAGTATTATACCCGTATCTCTCACGCATAATAACCCTAATTATTATACGCGATCATAACATTCTCAGAACTCACTTTTCTAAACCCTTAGGTTTTGAGTCCGCAGGCGAAAACTTTGTTTTTGCCATAACTGAAATATTATTGAATATTCCATCACGTCTCAAGATTTCACGCAATCAAGAACTTCTCGGAATTTCAAAAATAATCTCCGAGCAGAAATAGGTGAATAGTGCTTATTTCGTCTTTTTTCCCGAAAAATATTTTGTTCCCGGAAAAATTTTATTTTCGTCTTGAAAATTCTTACTCGTTCAATCTAGCTCGTAGCCAGAATCCTCTCGATTAATAATCATTCTAGGTTATAGAACGATTAATAAACACATATCACAAAATAGTATTAATAAAAATTCATTTTATTAATAACTAATTCTTTAAATCTTAATTTCTGGACAATCCGGATTTCTGGGTTGTCACATACTGGAACTCCAGGTATTATTCTTATAACTTTTATTTTCTTATACATGATTTTAATATATATAGTAAATTATTTCTAAAGAAATTTTGTGGGAGGAATTTGAGTTTTTTTAGAAATCAAATTTCCGTTTAATCAAAAAGACAAGTTTTATGTGAATAGTTAAAGATCAGTTCGATCAAGGTTGAACGAGATCTACTTGTAAAGATTGTGTATGCTATGTAACCGTGTATGTATGAGTTTTAAAACGGTGATTCTAGGGACGAAATCTTTATAAGGGAGGGTGAATGTACAACCCGATATTTTCTATATAAATAAATAAGAAATTTTGCATATAATTTTTTTTATATATTTTAAGGTTGATGATTTGTACAAGATAATGTGTATATGTAATTATATTGTAAATAAAAATATATTTATTACATAAATATTTATAAATAAATTTATTTTAGAATTATTGATTTTTATAAAGTATATTCTTATAATCATTAATTTTATAGTGGAAATATTTTTTTATTAACTATTTTCCATGAAAATATATTCATATATTATATAAATAATATATGGAGTGATTTTTAGAATACTTATAACAATTTTTTTATTATATGAGTTTTGTACAGATTATTAAGTTAATAATTTTACCTTAATTATTAAGGTTAATTATGGAAGAATAAATTAGATATGGAATCCAAACCCTAATTTTTAGATTATTGTCAAGGTATGAGAATAATAATATAATAATAATTATATTTTGATTTTTCAGTGCTATGAATTTGTACTGTATGTACGTGTTGATGATGTTAGTCAATTATTGTGTTTAATTTCAAAACCCTTTTATTACTTGGTTAAACCCTAATTTTACTGTGGGAAACCCTAATTTGAAGATCAAGGGTGAGCTTAAGACTGTGATATAACTGTGTTATATATTTTATGTCGTGTATTAGTGATTACTTAGGTAAACCCTAATTAAAGTTCTAGAAACCCGAATTTCTAAATTAGTAACCCTAATTAAAAAATTTAATAACATAATTACTAATTTTAAACCCTAATTGCTAAAATGGTAACTCTAATTATTATTTTAGTAAGTAATTATGTTAATTTGAAAACCCTAATTCATAACTTGGGAAACCCTAATAATATCAAGAAAACCATAAATATATTTTTAAAACCCTAATTTTAACTAGTAAGTTATATTTAAAATTTTATTGAACATTAAATATAATTGTTTAAACCCTAGAAATTATTTGGGATACCTTAAGGATTAAAATCTAGTGATTAAAACCTAGATTCAAGGACCATGGACAAGTATACCCTTAAAATAACAATGCAAATGACCAAATTACCCTTATTTAAAAATGGATTGTTCTAGAATTACATGACTCATCACTTGTGTTTATCCCATGTGTATAAAACCAGCCAATCCTTATCCTTATTGCCACCTTGCAAGCCTAGATGCATTGGATCTAAGTATATAAATAGATTAGGAGAGAGAAAAAGCTCATTTGTTAGCTTATTTTTGCAAAACTCACATCCTTGAGCCTCTCTCTGTAAAACCACGAAAATATTTACTACATCAGATCCCAAGACCAGCCCCACGCATACCAGTAACAGATCAAGAAGCTAGAAATCAAAATTTATCAAAGAAAGGTATTAAACCCTACTCAAAAATCTGTCCAAATTTCGGTTGCTAGATGTTATGTTTGAGTGTTGGAATATGTTGTTAGTAGTGTCTAGTGATGATCTGGGTTGCTAGATGTTTAATCCATAACATCTAGAGGCTCGGATTTGAAGATTTGCAAAATTTGGAAAAATAAAATTTTGTGTCTGACAGCCTAATGTCAGGCCTTGTAGATCGTTCTCTGTTATGTGTTTTTGTTGTTTTTAAGTTGTTATGTGTAGTTTGTAATGTGGTCTTTAATCTGCAAAAAAAATCAGAGCTATTCGATGTCTAGGTTGGTAGTTATTAACGGTCAAATGTCGTTGACCAACATTGACCGGACAATTTCTGGGTAGCCCAGAAACCATGAACAAGCGTCTGACAGTGCATACAAGCATCTAGATCTGTCATTTGTTGATCTTTTAGTTTGATTCGTGTATCTAACTTGTAGTCCTGTATATGATCTCTAATATTATGCTTAAAATCTCCTAAACATCTAGTATGCTGGCTTTAGTGATCGGTCAAAGTGGGTAGCTTAATCACGGATCCGGTTTTCTGGGCAACCCAGAAAACCTTTGGCCATGTGTTCTGACAGCCTTTGACCGATCTATATCTTGCTATTGTTTTGTTGTTATGGTTATGTTTTGTGATATATTTGTAGTGTTACACGTGGGCTAGAACCTAGAAGTCCTAGATCACTAAAACAGTACACGATCCGAATGTAGTGGAGGTCCAAAGTGAGCCCCACGATCTGTTCTTCATTTCTGGGCAACCCAGAAATGAAGAACAACCTCTGACAGCCACTTTGATGGCTTATATCTTTCATTTGATGTATGATATGAACGTGTTTGTTGCTGGATCTTGTAGTCTTACATTAGCTCTACCAGATCTGTCCAGAAACGAGTCCAAAAACACATCACACATTGAGTTATACATGGTCAAACTCACCCACTCGAAAGTGTCTATGAAGATTTGGGTTTGCATGAAGAACACCTATAGCGACGGTTCTGTTGCTATTGGTGGTCTTTAGCGACAGTTTTGAATAAAATTAATTATTTTTATTAAATAATTAGTATTAATAGTTTTTAATTCAGAAAAATATCAAATAAATTATTAAAAATTATTTTAATGTTCAAAAATTATATTTTAATTATTTTTAATATATTTCATAAATATTTAATATTTTTGGAATATTAAAGGTATTTAATTTATTTAATTATATTATTAAATAAATTAGTTAAAAATGATTTTAATACATGAAAAATATTTAAAATTGTATTATGATATAAGAAAATATTTTAAGTTATTTTTAATGACTTTTAATATTTTGTGATAAAATTTATTAATAAATTAATATTAATGATATTTAAGTTATTTACTAAATGAATTAAATAAATTAATAAAAAAATAATTTTATTATATAAAAATCATTTTAAATAATAATAAGGTATTTAAGAGTATTTTAAGTTATAAAATATAACTTTCAATATTTAAAGGTAAATTTCATTAATTAATTATTATTAATGATATTAAGGTTATTTAATAATTATATTAAATAAATTAGTTTAAAAATGATTTTAATATTATTAAAATCATTTTAAATGTAAATAAAGTGTTTAAAGATATTTTAAGTTATAAAATATAACTTTTAATATTTAAAGAATAATTTCATTAATAATTTAATATTAATGATATTAATTTGATACTAAATGATATTAAATTTATTTAATAATTATATTAAATAAATAGTTTAAAAATAATTTTATTAATTTAAAAATCATATAAAAAGGATATAAATGAATTAAAAATATTTTAAGTTATACTTAATGACTTTTAATATTTGGATAAATAAAGCATTAATACTTTAATATTAATTGTAATTATTTAAGAATGATTTTAAATGTTTTAAAAATCATTTAAGGGTAATATTAATACTTTAAAAATATTATAAGTTATTATAAATAACTTTAATATTTTGGAAATGATTTCATTAATAGTTTAATATTAATTAAATATTAATGATAATATAATTGATTAATATTTAAATCATTTAATAATGATTCCGATGTTTAAAAATTCATGATAAATTATAATAAATATTTTAAAATTATATTAAGTCATTTAAAAATAATATGACTGATACTAAGTTATAGGACAGAGTCTTAGACTCGATAATTACCCGATAAAGCCGTCGGTACACCGACATGTTTCAGAAATTGATCTGGACTTAGATAATTTAATTAGATATGTGATTATTTGTGATTCAATGGTTGTTAAACATGGGTAATAATGTGATTAGGTTATATGTTGACTGTAATATACAGTACTATGTGTTATAGTATATTGTTCTAATCGAGCGAACGATCTTATTAATGATAGGTCGTGAGATAAAAGATAAAACTAAGTTACAATTTGTAAGCAGCGCATCAGGCAAGTATCTTACCTTTGCATTTTCTTTATGCAATGGACATGAGTAAGAATATTTATGAAATTATATTATTAATGTACAGATTATTAATTTTATATTATATACGCTCATTGATTATCAACATGTTAGTATATGATAATTCAGATTTATATTATGTTCGTTAATTTCTATAAATGGTTATACAAGTGTCCCTACTTGGATAATCATTGTATTTAATCACATGTTGATACACCTTTGTCAATTACCCGTATATGTGTGTGTATATATATATATATATATATATATATATATATATATATATATATATATATATGTTTAATTATAGATTATTGTTGAACTAGATAAAACCTTTGATTTGGAACCCAGACAAGTATGAACATCCCTACACGGGAAAACTTTTATGCGCCCAAGGCGGACAGAGTGAACGATACCCTCGTTCTTGCATATAGTATTGATAAATGCAGGGTACAACGGGCTGATCACCCCCGTGCCCGTAAGTTATGACGGTTTATAGATGAAGTTCTGTTTAACCTATTTGAAAATTGAAAACAATGTTCATAGTATGTCACATTAACCCTATATATAGTCATTACGTAGTTTTAAAAATTTGAAAGAGGGTTGGTATGTTATTATTATTGGTACAGATTACTTCACAACTATTGAAATCGTTGTAGAAGGGTAGTATAAAGAAAACATTTAAATTCTTTCAGCTTATATATATAATTGTTATTACTTGCTGGACACTCAAATGCTCATCCTTGCTTAATTTAATATTTTTAGCTAAGTGTGAAGAACCAGAAAGCTCATGCAGAAACAAAGGGAAAGGAAAGCTAACCAAATAAGATTTGTGGTAGTTTATGTATTAGTTTGATATTATTAAGGCAAGTATGATATTAATTATCTATCATGGGTTGTAATGAATGTATTAAAGGTTGCGTACTTGGGAGCTAGACTCTGATAATCATGTAAATTAAGTTGATCTTTATATTATGGTTATTATTATTAGTATTATTCCGCTCATAGAAATGATATCGTGAAGCACCGAGTTTGGATTTCAAGTACCCAGATTTGGGGGCGTCACAGGAGAAGATACAGTGGATTCTCCTTTGACACTACAGCAGTTGTATGCGAGGTCCTTCAGCTTCTGCATAATTCCAGGGAACTTTCTGTAAGCTGACAACAAGATATTGTGGTCAGAAGGGTAAGTTGATTGGCTCTAGAGCATCCACTTTCAAAGGATTGTTGCTTCCTCTGAGTTGGATGGTAGTTATAGGGCGTGGCTTGACAATGCCATCAGCCTCAGTGGAGATAACTGCTACCAATCCCTTCCATTTAGTAGGACATGTATTCTCACTTCCACGTAGCACAGTATCATCGTCTTCTAGTTGTAGGACACCGCTATCAATGAGAATTTGGATAAGGTGGCGGAGTGCCCAGCATTCTTCTGTACTGTGACCTTGACAATGGGAGTAATATTGACATATGCCATTAGGATTATACCGTCCTGAACGGGGATTGATTGGAGGTAGAAGGAATTAATCCTTCCTTCATTGATTAGCATTTGAAGGATTTCCTACATAGGTTGGCCCAAGTATGTAAATTCCCTTCTGTTGGCAAAATCCAGACGAGCTTTAGCATTCGCTCTCTTTGCCACTTTGTCCCCCATTGTTTCACTTTCTGGAGGTGAAGAGGGAATATTCATGACAAGAGGAAGGAGACTAGCATGCTCCTGGCTGATTAATTGGCGTGTGACTTGATGCTAGTATGTCACCAGTTCTGCCAATTGTTCGATTTTCTTGCAAAGAGCTTTAATTTTTTGTTCCAATGAGAACTGGAACTTGGTATAATCCCATTTGTTAACACCATCTTTGGTGATCTGGGATGCTTCACCATTAGAATTGGAACTTTGTCCACTGCTCCAATTAATCATGTTGACTTCTTCCTCTTTATGTGGAGGAAGAGTGGTGTCTTGCACGTGAGGTTGATCTGGTTTGGTGACCACAATCTCACCGTTGTCTATCAGGTCTTGGATCTTATGTTTCAAGGCCCAACAATCTTGAGTATCATGTCCAGGTGCCCCGGCATGATATGCACATTTCTTAGCAGCATTGAAACCCCGTCCATTAGGGCTGACTGGTGGAAGAAGATGCGTAATTTTCTTTTGTGTTGTCAGAAGAGTAAGAATGCTCTCGAGGGAGTCCCCCAAGGGTTTGAACACTCGAGGGCGTTTAACTTCTCCACCTTTTGTCAATGGAGGATTTGAAGACTGAGCTTGAAAGGGAGTGTAACTTCTCCTTTGAACAGGCATGTTCTGATTGCCTAGCTGCCCTTAAAGCTATTGCCTTTTTCGAATTGGATGTGTTCAGCAACAGCTTTAAGGGCCGCTAGGTTTTGAATCTTTCCTGACTTCAATCCCATCTCAGCCATCTCCCCGTGTTTAATTATTTCAAAAAATGGTTTACCGATGCCGGCTTATACTCTTCATAGAAAGGAGCTTCTTGTATATCTATGAAGGTCATCACCATCTCTGACTCTGTCATAGAAGGAGTTACTTGAGCAGCAAGGCGCCTCCACCTATGAGCATACTCTCTGAAAGACTCGTTGGACTGTTTCTCGACCTTGGTAATCTGGTACCGGTCAGGAGCCATTTGAGACTGGAAACTGTATTGTGTAAGGAAGGCTTGAGCTAGCTCTTCCCAGCTATGGATCTTTGAGTTGTCTAATCTGATATACCATGAACGGGCTTCTCCAGTCAGACTCTTTTGGAACAGCTGCATTTTGAGCTTCTCATATTCTGCATAAGATTCGAGTTCTCCAATGAAAACTTCAAATGGGTGTAAGGATCTCCTAACCCGTCATACTTTTTCAAAGTTAGGAGTTTTGAACTTTTCTAGATAATGAACACCAGGGAATATACAAAGGTCAGCATATGACACTCTGCTCCATTCCTTTGATAGAACGCAGGGTTTCTTCCATTTGAAGAACTTTCTTTCTGATGTCACCAGTGTCTGGATCTTTTGTAAGATGGGCGGCATCATGACTTTTGTTGGTTGTATCCAACTGCAATTCAGGTATTGTAATGGATTTATCAGGACCTTGACTTCCTCCTTGTGTAGAGGGTTCAGCATGCACGGGTATTTTTGGACCATGCGTAGATTGATGTAGTTCTTTAAGCAGAACAACCAAGTCTGTGATTTGCTTACTTAATCCGTCAAATTCTTCGCGAGAAACTGGATTAGATTGGTCAGATGAAGACATGATTGAATGTAGGCATACGGCCATTTTGGACTTTGATCGGGTAATAGGTCTGAATGCTTCCCTACGATAAAACTAGCATAGTTTAGTTTTGAGGGAATGTATGAATATTAACATGCTATATGGTGTGTCCGTTTTAGGAATTTTGTCCTACAAAACGGATGTTAGCTGTTTGTAATACAGGATAGCATGTTAATGTAAATATGTACATGCACATATTTCTTCATATTTCTCATTACATAGAGATGAATAAGGAATGTAAATTACAAGTAATTGTTTTTACAAGTAATTTAAAATGAGAAAGCATGAAGAGACTTTCTTCCGCGTTTGGTTTATCAGAGGCTGACCTATCTTAGGTTACTCTCGCGGCTTTTCGGCATGAAGGTTCCCAAATCATCGCAATTTACTCGACGGGAAGTTAATCCAGTCTTTCAATTGGAGCGAATTTGGGTGGATCCTTTCCTGAGCATCGGGGAATTAGTCTTCCCACGAGTCCAGTAACCAAACACCGACAGGATAGCCTCCTGGTGGAGGGACCACACAACATACATTCACATACATCGCGTCTCACCGTATATGAAAATGATGACATGTGCGAAGCACTAATATCACAGGCAGATATAGTGTAAAACATTAATCGCAGTAAAAGATATGCATTCGTACACATTCATCATAAATGTAAATGCAAAATCCACACACAAGCATATAACATTTTGAAAACCTTGCAATAGCGGCTTAAGTCCTCTTACTAGAGGTCCCCAGCAGAGTCGCCACCTGTCGACGTCAAGATTTTTATTTGTCCCTTTTCGTTACCTATTTTTTTGTGTTCTCATTTTAGGTGAGATTTGTTTAAAAAACACATAAAAAAGGTCCGACATGTGTAATGTCGACGATTGGACTATAAGAGTCGCCAGTTGATTTTTTAGCTGGTTGTACCAACACAACCGAGAAAAGGTTTGCACATTGACCCAGTGATATGACACTGCTAAACGGGTCGGTGAAACCGAGATTTAATTAGGGTCCGGGGACTTGTTATGCGAAGGGAAGGTGTTAGGAACCCCCTGACATCCGCGTTACCACGGTGACCGCCACTTTTCAAGAAACTGTTATGTGAATGTGTGTGTGTGTGTGGGTTAATGTGTTATTATTTGGAAGTAGTGCTATGCCACGTTTGCACCTATATACAAAGGGCTTGAATTTGTGTAAAAATTCAGTTTTAAACAAGATATAGCAGTGATGTTTTGTAAAAAAGGTTTTTTCAAACCCTGTGCTCAATAGTAATTGAGGCCTTTGATTCTTCCATTTTATTCCGTATTCGGCTGGATTGATTTTAATTTACAGATGCGAGGCGTCTGTATGAAAATAATGTACAAAAAGGTGCTGAATTCCTCATGGGTATGAGAACCATCTGAGGAAATCCAAACATCACAGATAAATTTACAAGCTGCTTACAGCTGAAAAGGTCCATCACGGGAACCGAATCTAGATTCAGTGGACTGAATCTGTGATCACATGATTCCTTGGCTCACATGATGTCGCAATTGATATAAACGCAGTAAGCAGGTATATATATAAAAGCTGTAAATATATATATATACAGACAAGATCACCAACCACGAAGGACCTCCATGGGGGATCAGAAATGTAAATAAAGCTGTAAAAGCAGTCTACCGCCACAGAGGAAACTCCAGGTGGGACGAAATGTACAGAAAGCAATAAAAGCGGTCAACCACTACGAAGTAAACTCTAGGTGGGATGAAATATATATATATATAAGCGATAAATGCACCGGATATAAAATCCAGGCTCGTCAGACAAAGTCCGACAATAGTTAATATATATAAGTATATATCTATATATTAAAGCAGTAAACGCACCGGATGTAAAATCCAGGCTCATCGAACATAGTTCGACACACAGTTCATATATATATATATATATATATATATATATATATATATATATATATATATATATATATATATATATATGCGAAAGCATTTAAACGCACCAGACATAAGTTTACGCTCATCAAATAGAGTTCGACACACAGTTTATATATATAAGTATATATATATATAAGAAAGCCATTAAACGCTCCAGACCGAAGTCTAGGCTCAATCGAGGCATAACTCGATGATGTTAGTCCATATATAAATATATATATATATATATATATATATATATATATATATATTATATATATATATATAAATATATAAAAAAAACTGAAAATAAATCACGGACCGAAGTTCGGGCATACACACACAACACGACTCTCAATGTGAAGAACAGTGTGTGCAAAGATGAAGAGAAAGGCTTTAAAGTGTGTAAGAAGGCTTACAGTGGGCTGCCAAAGAAGACTTCTATATCTTTAAAGTAGATAAACACTGGCTTTCGCCGGTACAGAAGTAGTTATATGTGAGCTCAAAAGTGTTTAAAATGAGAAAGCACTCAGTTTGGGGTGTGTACAGAGCAAATTGGGCAGGGCTTCCTCACCGTTTTTTCTTACAAAATGGCCGCCCCAAGCCCTCTATTTATAGAGGGTGGAGCCGCAGGTGTACCAGAGTCTGCCCGGGGTGCCCCGGGCTTTGCGGGTCCCGTCGTCTCGAAGTACGTGCACGTAGGTATCCTGATGTCTGCTCGAACTTTTAGAATTGCAATCCGGGCATCCGACTGAGGTATATAGGACCTATTTCGGACTGCCGTTGTTGAGAGTTACGCAATGACATGGGATTAGAGATTGTACAAAGTCATGAAGATAAGACGATGCCCTCCGGTCTTCAGCTTCAAATTCTATCCGTTATCCTGCGCAATAGTCACTCGGGATTGGTTCTGCTGAGCTTTTGTGGGATATTTGTTGTGTAGAAATGTATGTTTGAAATGTTGAGACGGTGTGATATGGCGTCATGATGGCAAGATGATGACTTTTCCTCTAACCGGGGTTATCTCCAGTTTGGGATGATAAAGCAAACGTTGCTCAGGGTTATCTCTGAGATTGGACTGCTGCAATGGTTGAAGGTCCTCAGTGTCATCTCTGAGGTGTGCCTATCCTCCTGGTGTTATTGCCAGGTCTTGTACTGAGTATCTCGTTGTGAGCGCCGAGATTGAAGCTGATTGCATTTGAAACAAGTATTTATGGGGTCATTGCCAAAACTACATTCCCTGGGGTTATCGCCAAGGTTGGTAGCTAATCCCATGGTTGGGACTGAGACTGGAACATCTCGGGTTTATCTCCGGGATGAAACGGTCTTCTCCGTGTGTGTGTTCCAGTATTGGATCTGCATGCCTGGGTCATCACCGAGATTTGAATTATTACTCCTAGTGTGTGTTCCGGGGTCGAGGCTATTACTCCCAGTGTGTTCTGGGCTTGAAACTGAACTTCCGGTAGTATCCGGACTGGATGTGAGTTGTCTTCCAGGATTATCTCTGAAAGACGAATCTGCCTTACTGTAATGTTAGTAATAGGTGTGCAGAAAATTTCGAGTGTCTACAGGTAGCAAAAATATACCAGTGTCATAGACAAGGTCAGTGTGACAAGCTCATCCTTATGTAGTTTTCTCAACAAAAACATCATTTACCCAAGCAAAGGTGCACAAACTCATATATATAATATATGAGATATATATATATATATATATATATATATATATATATATATATATATATATATATATATATATACAGATATATAAACTAGAATAATAA
The DNA here is from genome assembly GCA_016801055.1 of Panax notoginseng. Lineage (NCBI taxonomy): Eukaryota > Viridiplantae > Streptophyta > Magnoliopsida > Apiales > Araliaceae > Panax > Panax notoginseng. The sequence continues at coordinate 42,495,998 of CM029018.1, read as the reverse complement.
AAGTACCTATTTTTAGCCAAAATGGAATGAAGTTTAAATAGGTTTTAGGGTAAATTAAATTTTGAAAAGCAATTGTGGTTAAAAAAATGTTAAGATTCTAGGGTTTTAAAAACGTGTTTAAAGAAAGTAAAATCCTAATCTTACAAACTGAAGACAATCCATTGGAAGTTAAAAAAATCCCTATTTTTTTAAATTAGGGTTTTGAGAGACAAAATTTGGTTGTTAGAGTTTTGAGTTTTTTAAAAAAAAATTAGCGATTTTAGATAACAAGAAAAAAAATTTAGATAACGATTGCTATGAAAATAGGTTTGAAAAAAATGATGGGTTTTCAAATTAATGAACAAAAAAAATGTTTTCTGTGGAAGCCTTAAATCCTGAAAGACATATATACGGAAGTAGAGGAGGTAGAAAAAGTCTGAGAAATAGATTTTTGAAAATGAACAGAAGAGATTAGTTTTTTTTTCAAAATGTTAGAAGGTAGATACAAGAGAATTAATTAGTTTTCGATTGAGACCCTAATAGCTTTTCAGATCGTAAAAAATCCGTGAGTGAAAATTTGATGAGTTTAAAAAAAATCCATAAGAAATTAGGGTTTTCTAAAAAAGTACTGAAAAAAAATTACCAAAAATTTTAGTGGATTCGAGAAAGAGAACGAAACGACTTTCATAGTTAAAAAAAACTTTTGTAGTTGGAATCAACTGAAAACCCTAACTATAGATCTGTCAATCTTTTGGGTTAGACGAGAAGAAGAGAGAAACATTTTGTAGATAGTTGAAAATCATACATTTTACAAATCAAAAACAAGCTTTTTTTAAAAAAAATGGACAGTGAAAAATATTAGTTTTAAAAAAACAAATCAGAAATGATTTTGAGTAGAAACCCTAAAATTTTAATGGACATAACGAAAAATCCAGACGATCTTTTGATTTAGACAACAAGAAGAACAAATTTAAGTATCTAAAAACCCAAAAAAAATTCTTAGATCTAAACCCTAAAGAGATTTTAAGAATTGTGAGTTTATATGATTAATCATATCGATTAACCAAATAAACAAGGTTTGTAAACCATATTGAGGTAGCATGACTAGAAACCGGAGACTGATCAGAGAAGGGGAAGATCGGTGATGAAAATGACAGAGATGAGAGAGATAGCCGGAGGTGTGTGAAAGAAGAGAGATGAAGAATCTAGTGTAAGAGAGGGGAGAGAAGAAAATGAATTAAAAAATGAAAATTTTAAATATATAGTTTGACTCACCATCTTGATCCAACGGTAGAAACTTGATCTGGACTAAAATCAACGGCTTGGATTTAATCTGAAGATGAATAGTTGTGTTTCTTAAACCGACCTAGGTCCAACGGCTGAGATTAAGTCCTTGTTTTGATCGAATGGCTTTGGTGATGATCAGTGTGCTTCATAATACTTGAATCTGATTGGTTCGATTAAGAGACACGGATGGGTCAATTTTGACCCTTGGATTTGTACAATAATTAATGGTGCAGATTTAATCCTTTGAAAATATATATATATATATATATATATATATATATATATATATATATATATATATATATATATTAACTTAAAAGGATAAAATGTCAAATATTTGATTACAAAAATAGTAGAATAAATATTGTTAGATAAAATACATAAATATTTTATAATAATTACTGTCTAAATATATAGAAATAATATATAATATAATTAAAAATAATTGATAGGAAAATAAATATTGTTAAACTAAAAATGTTAGATATTAAAAATATTGTAAAATAAAAATAAAAATATACTAAGATTTTGTTTTATAGATATAACAACATAGAAAAAATTAAGAGGAAATATCTAGCATGCCTAACTCAATTCTTAATTTGCAAAATCTTTTCGAACTTAGTGGTTTAGTGAATATATCATCTATATTTAATTCAGTGTCAATATGTTCTAGTTTAATAATTCTGTTATTAACATGATCTCTTATAAAGTGATGCCTAAGGTCTATATGATTTGACCTAACATGCATAACTTTATTTTTACTAAGATTGATAGTACTTGTATTATCACATAGAATTGACACACAGTCAAATTTCAAGTTATAATCAGTAAGGATCTATTTCATCCACAATATTTGAGCACAACATCGTGCAGCAACAATATATTCAGTTTCGGTGGTTGAAATAGATAATGAGTTATGTTTCTTAGAAAACCAAGAAACTAAACATCCTCCTAGAAACTGACAGGTACCACTGGTACTTTTTCGATCGATATGATGACCTACATAGTCAGAGTGAAAAGCACACGAGATTAAATGGTTTATCCTTAAGATACCATAGACCTAATTCCGCAGTTCCTTTAAGATATCAAAAAATTCTTTTTACTGCGGTCAGGTGAGACTATTTAGGATTAGCTTGAAACCTGGCACATTTACAAACACTAAACATAATGTCAGGTCGAGTAGCAGTTATGTATAATAAACTTCCGATTATTCCTCTATATTTCTTTGAGTCAACAAATTTTCCATTTTCATCAACAATTAATTTATCCATAGTTGACATAGGAGTGTTAAGAGGTTTTGCAGATTCTAAGCCAAATTTCTTGATCATTTCTTTACAGTATTTAGACTGAGATATATGAACACCTTTTTCTCCCTGTTTGATTCGCAATCCAAGGAAGAAGTTTAATTCTTCCATCATACTTATTTCAAATTCTTTACTCATACATTCAGAGAAATCATTGCACATAGTAATGTCAGTAGAACCAAAAATAATATCATCAACATATATTTGAATTACCAGGATATCTTTATTTTTATTTTTTGTAAACAAAGTAGTATCAATAGTTCCTCGTTTAAAACCATTATTTAGCAACAATTTACTCAGTCTTTTATACCAAGCTCTGGGGGTCTGTTTTAAACCATATAAAGCTTTATGTAATTTATAAACATATTCAGGATGACTAAAATCTTCAAAGCTAGGAGGTTATTTAACATAAATTCCTCTTCTATAACACCATTTAAGAAAGCATATTTGACATCCATTTGAAATAATTTAAAATTTTTATGGCATGTAAATGCTAATAACATTCAAATAGATTCAATTCTAGCAACAGGAGCATATGTTTCATCATAGTCAATACCTTCCATTTGATTATACCCTTGTGCAACTAATCTTGCCTTATTGCGTACAATAGTTCCACTTTCATCAAGTTTATTACGAAATACCCATCGAGTTCCAATAATTGAAACATCCTCGGGTTGTGGGACTAACTCCCATACTTTTTTTCTAGTGAATTATTCAAGTTCGTATTGCATAGCCATTATCCAGTCTTCATCAAGTAAAGCATCTTTTATGTTTTTAGGTTCAATTTGAGACAAGAAAGATAAGTGACCAGCTAGATTATGTGATTGTGATCTAGTGATAACTCCTTTTTCAATATTACCAATAATATTTTTTATAGGATGATTTGTAAAAACATGAGACTCTTTGGGCAAATCATTCAACTTAGGGTTTGGATTTTCAAGGGGATTCTCATCAATAGGTGGAGATGCATTATCTAGTTTTGGTTCTTCCATATTTCTGAGAATATCTTCAATGACAACATCATTATCAACAAATTCTTTATATTTTAGAGGTGGCTGAGTTTCATCAAAAGTCACATTCATTGATTCTTCCACAACTAGATTTCTTTTGTTGAAAACTCTGTACGCTTTACTATTAAGAGAGTATCCAAGAAATATTCCTTCATCAGATTTGGGATCAAATTTCAATAAATGTCCTTTGGTGTTTAGAATAAAACATTTGTTCCCAAAAACACGAAAATAGTTTATTTTTGGAGTTCTTTTATAATAAAGCTCATAGGGAGTTTTGAGCAAAATAGGTCTTAATAAAACTCAATTTAAAATGTAACATGATGTTGCCACAGCTTCAGCCCATAAATATTTTGAAAAACGATATTCATTCAACATGGTATTAGCGATTTCTTGCAAAGAACGATTTTTCCTTTCAACTACACCATTTGACTGAGGTGTATAAGGAGCAGAGAAGTTATGACTTATACCGTTCTCATTACAGAACATAATGAAATCAAAATTGTCAAATTTTTTTCCGTGATCAGATCGAATATATACAATAGAACTCGCCTGTTGATTTTGAATCTATTTACATATGGTAGAAAAAGAATTAATAGCCTCATTTTTAAATTTTAGAAAATCAACCCATGTGAATCATGAATAATCATCAACCAAAACTACAATGTATACATCACCACCCATGCTATATTTAAGGATAAGTCCAACAAGGTCTATGTGTAATAATTCTAAGGGTCGAGAGGTTGACACAATAAATTTAGGTTTATGTGCTGCATGAATTTGTTTTCCTAATTCACAAGCTTCACAAATGTGATCTTTAAAGAATTTTAATTTAGGAAGACCACAGCCATGTTCTTTAAAAGAATTATTATTTAAAAGTTTCATGTTGATGTGTCCTAGTCTGCGATGCCATAGCCAAGGATCCTAATTTGCAAATACAAGACAAATGTTATCTAAATGGGAGTATGCATCTAAGTCACAAGTATACACATTTTGATATCTAGGACAAACTAAAATCAATTTACCGGTTTGATCAAAGAGAGCAATTATGTGTACTAAATGATATTTTAAAACCACTATCACAGAGTTGACTGATAGATAAAAGATTATACCTGAGTCTAGTGACTAACTGAACGTTGGAAATGGTTATGTGGTTATTACCAACACTTCCAACTCCAATTATTTTACCTTTATTGTTATCTTTTAAAATTACTTCACCAAAGTCTATAGCTTGCAGATTTCTAAATTTTGACTTGTCACCAGTCATATGTCTTGAGCAGCCACTATTAAGATACCATTTGCTTTTATTCAAATCAGCAGCAAGACATAACTACAATGTATGTACTAATTTTACAAGATGGTACCCTTTAATATGAAGGGTCGTTAGGGTGAGTTTTCCGTTTTGTATAAGGAGCATTTGAAGTTTCCTTTACAAAACTTGGCATAGGATAATCAATTTTAGTAGAAAAAAGCATTCTATGAGTAACTGAATTATGAGAAGTATGATAATGCTGTTTATGAAATTCTCTTCTTGTGATAGTTGGTGCAGTATATGTTCCTTCGGGAACCCAAAACATTTTTCTTTATAGTTTCCATTTCTAACATTGCACATACAGAAGGAATGACCATTTCTGTTGCAATAGGAACATTTCATGAAGGGAGATATATGACTTTCTTTTTCTTTGATTTTAACATGATATAGTCATTTATCTTTTGATTTACTTGTTTCTCCAGTATATCCTAAACATTCTTTATTTAAGCTACTATTTTGTTGATTTAACATGACATCAATATTTTCTTTTCCTTTTGTAAATTTTTAAAATTATAGTATTCAAATCTTCTCATTCTTTAGTTAAGCTTTCAATTATGGAATTATGTTTTTCTATTTCTAATTTTAAAAGTGAATTTTCATTTCTGATTTCTTCAATTACTATTTGATCTTGTACTTGATTATCTTCATTGATTACATCAAGTGTTAAATTTTCAATTTCAAGATTTTCAATTGAGATAATAAGTGATGAGTTTTCTATTTCAAGATTTTTATTTATTTTCTTAAATTGTTCTAATTATTCTTCATTTTTTAAGTTTAATTCATTTAAACTTTCATTGATGATAATTAAGTTAGCATTTTCAATTTCAAGACTCTTATTTATTTTTCTTAATCTTTCTAACTCTTCTTTTAATAATTCATTATTTTCATATATGTGGCTATAAGCCTCTTGTAATTCATAGTGTTCTTCAATATGTTTTACAGCGCATATGCAGAAAATGAGGTGCTAGGTAATTGGTGTTCAGAATTTACCTCAGATCTTGGTGATGAGTCATTGTCTGCCATTAAACAGAGATTTGCAATTTCTTCGGTTTGTTCAACAGTTTCTTCCTCGTCACTTAGATCCCATCCTTCCTCAGCCACAAGAATTTTGTTATTGGCCAATTTTGGACAATCCTTTTTGAAGTGTTCAGGCTGCTTGCATTCAAAGCATGTATTTGAATTTTCATTTGGATTGATACTTCTGAAGTTATTGTTATTGGCTTTGAAATTTCCTCCTTCTTTCTTTGGCTTGAAAATTTATTTGCTTTTGAAGTTGTTGAAGTTATTGTTTGTCTTCATAAAGCCTTTACCATATTTTCATGCCTTGCTTTGAATTACTCTCCTGAGTTGTCTGGACAATAAAGCAACTTCATTGTTGTCTAGACTTAGGAGTTCTTCATTTAATTCTTCATCATCACTTTCTTGGTCCACCAGAAGGGCTTTGAAGGCTATTCCTTTCTTTTTGAGATCTTTGTTTGATCTGGCTTTTTCGACTAGCGTGTCGACTTTATGGGCATGAAGATTTCCAATGAGATTATCCATAGGTATGAGGTTGGATCTTGCATTTCTTTTATTATTGTAACCTTAGTTTTCCAGATGGATGGAAGGGCTTTTCTATTTTTCTCATTTGTAGTGTAAGCCTTTCCCAATTGTTCTAGCTCATCAATGTTTCTGGAAAATCGTGTTTCCATATCAATGATCTTTTCTCCTTCTTCAAGCTTGAAACTTTCATACTCTTGAATTAGAGCATCTTTTCTGATTTCTTTGATATGATTGGTACCTTCATAGGTTACAATCAATTTTTCCCAAATTTATTTTGCATTTGTGCAGTTACTAACTCTTTTGTATTCTTTTTCAATCAAAGCACTAGTTAGCACTTGTTCCGCTCGGGATACAGTATTCATGATTTCTTCTTCTTCAGTGGTGAATTGTGACACCCCAAAATTTGGGTACTTAATTCCCACAAGATTTGGTGTTCACTGTCTAAACATTCATTTCTAACTACCCAAATATAATAAAATTTAACAATAAACCTTCCCATTAAAGGATTACATCAATAAGTTCAATAAAATCTCCCAGGTTATCTAACCTTTAAATACAAACATCAAGTGCGGAAAATTAAATAATTACATCTCAATAATTAAAACAAAGTCTGAAAATATAGAAATCAACAGATTTACAAGTCTTCAACACTTGTAAATCTTTCCTTTTCCTTTACTGGTGGTAGGTTCATCGACCTTCTCAACTTTAGCTGTAATGGTTATATAAGCAAGAGTGAGCAAACAAATGCTCACTTGAAGTGACAATGAATAAAAATATCATAACAACTGCCAAATGAATAGGCTCAATAGAACTGAATAATATTCTCTATCAATGATAATCAGGAACAAAATTTAAAATATATGTATCTGAGGGCCACAAGACCACGAACTATGTCCAAAGTTATAAGTATTCTTTTAACTTAAACATAAACAATCATAAGACTATATGGACTTCTCGTACTTAGGGGGATCAGCCCTTCGTACAATGTATTGTCACAAACATCTAAATGCTTCACGTAATAATCCCCTATAATACGGTTGTTCTTCTCAGTTTTAGAATATAAGTCAGCACCAAAGTGAGTTTGGTTTGGATAAACTTCAAGGACAATTTAGAGTTCAACGAACATCAACTAAGGATTAATTGAATCAAAAGTGTGATAACAATATGCTATGGAACAATCATAAGTCATAAGAGAAATCAACATTATACATCGCAACCATGTTTTAGAAATGAACTAGAAAGCGTAGGCATTGAATATTATAACAACCTTGCTTGAACAACAATAAGCTAAGGCTATAATCTTACTCAATAAAAGAAGTGAGTTAATTAACGTGCATGATTAATAACAAGTTGAGGAATAAAACTTGTTTAACATAAGAATAACAGAATTTAGGAACTTGCGTAATAAGAAACAAAATAAAGTAAGGAACCCTTCTCAAAGTAAGAGTTAGGTCGAAGAGTTTGCGTGAACATAATTAATTTAGAACAAATATATATAAGAAAGGTTAAGAACTTACTCAATGTATCAATAAGGTTTAAGCACTCGCACAATCGTTAAAGTAGAGTTAGAGAACTTGCCTCGTGCGTAGGTTAAACAATCACTACTAACGTTCACCACAAGTCATACACATACCATATGTATTGATAATACTCATTAGTTACACTAATATTAGCTTATGAGTTTATTTCTCACTTTTAGTATAGCTCACTAACTAAGTTTAAGTTTAAACAACATCACATCTTTTCATGAGCATCACATTTTAGCTTTATTATAACTAATTAAATTATCATGTCATTGCACCATATACACATTAACAACTTGATAAAACATCATATTACATGTTCAACATATTATCATTCTCTTTAGATTAGGTTATACTAACACACAAAGGACTGCACTTGCATTCGTGCATCCCGTCGCCCTCCGATTGCCTCCAAGTGCACAATAGTCCTAGAGATGGCCATTTTGACCCCTAATAACGACATCAAATTGATAAACGTAAAGAATAAAAGTTATAGGTCTACTCGTCCTCGTTCCGGATCATCTTAAATCGGATCAATCGGATTTCGTATGAAAACGTTATGCCCATTTTAGTAAAACATGTCTGGTCAAATGTTCTCAACATTTATAAGTCAGACTATCCCCCCCCCCGGCGAGGCGAGGGTTTTGCACTATAATATCCCATCGGGGAGGGGGTACCTTCTGCAGTTCGCGAACGAACACTGCAGGAAGCCAAATTAGGCCTAAAAACTCCTTTCTAACAACCATACCAACTTACCCAAGTTGTAATATGTTTACAGAAATATAAACTAATGTTTCAAACACGTTTCTAACCACATAAACAACAAAATTACAACCTTTAATTTCACTATGTCTATTATTTCTTCTTTTTTTGACATTCATAGCGAAATTTCTCACTGTGAATTCATTTTACAATACTAACATATAAAACAGTTTATCAACAATTATTATATATACAAATTATATAATCACAATTAACTACCCATATAACTTTTATAGAGAAATTTTCATACAATAGAAAACTAGAACTTTAGAAAAAAAACTATAAATAAGAAAAGTAGGGTTATACCTTTGCTAGAAGATGATTACAACTACTAATTCTTTTAAATTCTCAACTCACAGAGATTTTTCTCTTCTTCCTTCTCTCTTTTCTTTCTTTCTTTCTTCTCTCTTTTCTCTTCTTTCTCTTCTTCTCTATTCTTTCTCTCTTTTCTAACTTACGTAACTTAGAAAATATTACATATAATATAATACGTATTAATATATAATATAAATATATGTGTAACTGATGTCAGTTATATCTTTTTGAAAATTAAAAGCCATAAGGCTTGTTTGGCTAAACCACTTTAAAAATTAATAACTTCAAATCCTTATGCCTTGTTTGGTAAAACTGAATTAAACTGCTTTAATTTATTTTAATAACTCATTTATAGTATAGTTTATGGTCACACTTTATTTAATTAAATTCTCATATTCAAATTTAATTAAACTAAAGCCAATAACAACTTAGTAAATCCATTTGTCACATAATCATATTACTACAGAATTATAATTTTCATTATAATTTCATTTAATAGATTTTAATAAAGTAATACATCACTTTAATTACCAAATTAAATTAAAAATATTATTATAATTCATTTAATCCCTATCAACTCTCTAATTTAATTATTAAATTAAATTAGAATATTATCTCATAATAATTAATTTTCTTAACTCATAAATTATTTATTTAAGAAATAAATAATCAAATCAAATCAAATTAAACAAATATTTATTCAACAATAAACACATCAATTAAAATATTTATATAATTTAATAAATATTTAGAATTACAATTTAAAATTTTGGATTGTTACATGAATTCATAGATGTCTTTCTCGACAGTCTTCTCTCCTTGGATTTTGGTTGGAATTTGTACTACTCGTTCGATGGCACACCAAATTTTGATTCCTTTGGATTTGGCATAGATTTTGAATCCGTTTTCCATGTGGCAAAGTTGGTACCATCAAATAGTGGAGGTCTGGACATAGACAGTCTTTCTCCGCAACCAGTAGCATTATAGGCCATGGATCTACTCTTAGGTATGCATGTATATACTCAACAAACAAGTTAAAGATCACTTCTCTGATACTAATTGAAAGTCCAATAATAATCTAGAAGTGGGGAGGTTGAATAGATTATTTCAGGTTAAAAAAATTATATTAGGCCTTTTTGAATTTTTAATAGTTAATTTGCAGTTTTAGAAATTAGCATGCAAGATAACAAAAATTGAATCACACAATGCACATAGATTTATCTGGTTCACAATATACACCCCTTGGTATGTTGTTACGTCCAGTCTCAAGTCCCTACTTGGAACTTGAGATCATATTACTATCAGTAATAAAAACTCATTCAACAGGCGGAGAAGCCTTTACAAAGTTTTATTGACAAACTTTCAACTTTTTCAACTATTCTATCTTAGACACCAAGCTCCCCGCTCCCTCCTCAAGTTTAGTTGTTCCTCCTTTTGAGTTCAGTTCAATTCTATGATCTAGTCTTGAAACAACATCTTCTTCCTCACCTCACAAGTATACTAGAGACCCAACTTCCTGCTGACCTCTCTAAGACTCTGGTATTGGTCGAAGAATTACTCGTCTTTCTCACAAGCACATAAAATAAACTAACTCTAACCTTTTCTCCTTTTACAAATATTTTTTACAACAAAGTGCTTCTCAAATAAGCAGATAATAATAAATATTATTGTTTAACTCAGATAATTTATAAGAATATTTTATCTATTATGTGAACTTTTATAAGTAATGTCACTTAGTACTATAAGGAATCGTACGGTTCGAATTCCTCTTAGTAGAGGTGTATCTTCGTAGCCATGCGGCGTCTAAGTACGACAAAATTTATAATTTTCACAATTGATATTTATATAAATATTTTCAATAGATCATTACGATTCTCAAATCCAGATCGGATGACTTTTCTTTTTAGAGAAGTATCTCAGTGTCGTTTTGAGCTATCAAGTGTGATATCTATTTTACGATATTTATATAAATAATGTCGATAAAAGGTTACTGAACACTATAAGGAATCGTAAGGTTCGAATTCCTCTCCGTAGAGGTGTATCTTCGTAGCCTTGCGGCGCCCAGGTATCCTTTTATTTGACAAATAGATGAAATATAGATATATAAAATTGTGTATAACAATGTATATTCGTATATCTATATATAAATAAAGCAAGTAAGAAATAACTCAACAAAATTTAAACTCAAATGACTTATCTCAAAACTTGGACCAATTTTTTCTTTAAAAATTCAGAACTTTGTAAGAAGAGATATAAAACTTTTAGAGAGAATGTAGGCAAGGAGAGTATGCTTTGCTTTTCACTGAATTCGTAAAAACCAAATGAATGAAATATTCCCTATTTATAGATTTTTGAAGTTGAGGGCAAAAATATAATTTTAGAAATCTAATTTTGAATGCACGGTTCAGATGATTAATTTTTGAATTCAACGGTCCAGATTTTTTACGCGTAGGAGCTTGTGATTCCGCCCGGTCCAAATGTCATCTTCTTAGGATTTATTGTTAAAATTGACCAACACATGCCTTAATGCCAGCACATGCTTCACGCGGTTTTAAGTCCCCAAAAGAATGTCACACACATACGGTTTTAATTGCCAGCACATGCACTTCACATGCATTATATATTTATTTGGCGCATACATGTTAGTGTAGTGTGTGTGTGTGTGTGTGTGTATATATATATATATATATATATATATATATAATACTTGCATGTATGGTGTATATAAAAAGAATTTTAATGCTTATGATGTATAAAACATTTTACCAAAGTTTGGTTTTTGAAAAAGAAATAGGATCTCCTTGCCTTTAAATATTTTATATGAATCAATTTATTTAACACTTGACATTTAAATTATCAAGGTTAATAAAAATTAATTCAAGTAAAATCAGAAAGCAGTTTAGATAAAAATAATTAAATAATTACATATTTAATTAATTACAATATAATTGTTATCATCAAAATATATAAAATAAAATTATATCTATCAATCCAGAATATCGTCGATAAACACTACAACAAATTTGTCTAAGCATGGTTTAAACACTCGATTCATCAAGTCCATAAATGTTGTTGGTACATTTGTCAACCCAAAATATATTACCAGAAACTTATAATGTCCATAGCGTATCCTAAACGCTGTCTTCGACACATCTTCCTTTCTTACCGTTAACTGATGATAACTTGTCCTAAGGTCAATTTTTGAAAAGTGTTCGGCCCCCTTTAATTTGTCAAACAAATCATCAATTCTTGGTAAATGATATTTATTCTTAATAGTTAATTTATTTAATTCTCTATAGTCTATACATAACCTCATGGTTTCATCCTTCTTCTTTACAAACAATACTGGTGCTCCCCAAGGTGAAACACTAGGTTGTATGTACTTTTTATCTAAGAGTTCTTGCAGTTGTACTAGTAACACTTTCAGTTCTACAGATGCCATTCTATATGGTGCCTTAGAAATTGGTATCGTTCCTAGTGCAAGATCAATAATAAACTCGATTTCCCTATCTGGAGGTAAACCTGGTAAGTCATCTGCAAATACATTGGGAAAATCCTTAACTATAGGTATCTGATCTAGTTTTACTCCTTCCTGTCGAGTATCAACTATATAGGCCAAATATCCTAAACATCATTTTCTAAGTAATATTTCTACCTGAGTTATGGTCAGACATCGAGATTGCTTAGGTGAACAACCTCCATTTAACACTACCTTTGACTTCGATGCAGTCAAAAGGTTTATATGTTTTTGATAACAATCGATCATCGCGTTATGTTTAACTAACCAATCCATTCCTAAGACTATATCAAACTTTCCCAACTGAATTGGAATAAGATTTACCAGAAAATTGTGTCCCTTTATCTCCAACAATTCCTATATATAGTCTTAACAGGAATCTTTTCATTGTTTACAATTTCTACACAGAACGGTTTGTCTAAATTTTCACATGGTATATTCAAGTTTTTAGAAAACTATTAGACACAAAGGAACAAGTGGTACCAGAATCGAATAACACATATGCATTTAAAGTGTTGATAGGGATGATACATGTCACCATGTCCTGTGAAGCAACAACATCCCTCACCGACATATTAAATGTTGTCGCGGTTGGTCAATTCTGAGCTCCAACTGTAGCTACTGTTGAATGATTATTGATATTCTCTGGCACTCTATTTCCCTTTCCTCCCTGGTTCTTGGGTTTGGTACAGTTTCTTGCGAAATGTTCCGACGAACGACTGTTGAAACATTTATTTTTATTAAGGAGAGGACACTGTGGAGAAAGGTATCCCACTTGTCCACAATTGTAACATTTATTTATACTTTTAAAACATACTCCTTTATGTTTTCCTCCACATGTAGGACAAGGTTCCCTCTTATTAAAGTTATTATTACTAAAGTTATTATTATTATTACCTACCTTTTTTCTCGGGTTGTTAGAAAAAGTAGTACCCCACTTCCTTTTATTATTAAACCCACCTGAACTTGGTTCGGTCTTAGATTTCCCCTTTTCATTTTGATTCTTCTTTTCCTAATGAAATTTAATCAGATTCTCATTTTCACTCTCAGCTATGGAAGCTTTCTCGAGTATTTCGGGAAAAGTCTTTAGTTGGAATATGGATAATTTACTTTGTATCTGAGGTTTCAAACCTTCCTAATACCTTCAAGTCTTTCTAAGTTCAATATTGACTTGGTGAGGAACAAACCTGGATAGTTCGTTAAACTTGGCTATATACTGAGTGTAGACACTCAAAATTTTGCATTCCTGTTACTAACCTTGCAGGAGGGCAAAATCATCTTTCAGAAATAACCCTGGAGGACAACTCAACTCATTCCCGGAGACAACCCCGGGATACCCACTCTTTGCCATCTCGGAGACAACCCCGAGATATTCCATCACAGTCCTAGAGACAACCCCGGGATCTTCAGTTTCAACCTCGGAGATAACCCCGAGGAGTGCAGTTATAGTTCCGGAGACAACACCGGAGAAATTTGCCATCTCAGAGACAACCTTGAGATATTCCATCACAATCCCGGAGACAACCCCGAGATCTTCAATCCAACCTCGGAGACAACCCCGAGGAATACAGTTGCAGTTCTAGAGATAATCCCGGAAATGCTCTTTTTCGCTTCCAGCAGTCAGCTTCAACACTTGGTGATAGCCCTGAGGCATACGTCAAAGACAACCCTAAGGACGGTCAACACCTGCAGCAGTCCAACCTCAAAGATAACCCTGAGCAATGACAGCTAAAATAGCTCAAACTGGAGATAACCTCGGTGAGGTGCAAAACCGTTATTTGCCATTTCAATCCCACATTGCGCCATTTCAACAACATTCGGACATACATTCTACACAGAAATATCCTATAAGAACGAAAGAGCTCCATTCCCGAGTGACTACTACACAAGATAGCACACCTGATAGAATTTAAAGCCTGAAGACCAAGAGCATGGTCCCATCTTCCTGACTTCGTACAACCTCTAATCCTATGTCATTGTGTAGCTCTCGACAACAGCACGCCATTAAAGGTCTTATACACCTCTATCGGATGCCCGGATTGAAGTTTTGAAAGTTCAAGTGAACAACACGTTGCACCCGTGCACGTACTTCGACACGGCAGGACCCGCGGAGCTCGGGGCACCCCAGGCAGCCGCAGGTGCATCTGTGGCTGTCGCAGGTACACCTGCGGCTCCCCCTCTATAAATAGAGGGCTTGGGGCAACCATTTTGCATAGAGAAAAGGTGAGGAAGCCCTGTCCAATTTGCTCTGTACACACTATAAATTGAGTGCTTTCTCATTTTAAACACTTGTGAGCTTCTATATTGTTATATATTTTACCGACGGGAGCCGAGTATTCATCCATTTAAAGCTATTGAAGTCTTCTTTGGTAGTCCACTATAAGCCTTCTTACACTTTCTAAAAGCCTTTCTCCACTACTGTGCACACACCGTTCATCACATTGAGAGTCGTGTTGCGTGTGTATGCCCGAACTTCGATCCGTGGCTTTTATTTCTTTTCGACATATATATATATATATATATATATATATATATATATATATATATATATATATATATATATATGAACTAACATTATTGAGTTATGCCTCGATTGAGCCTGGATTTTATATTCGGAGCGTTTATTACTTTATATATATATATATATATATATATATATATATATATATATATATATATATAACTATAGTCGAACTTTGTTCGATGAGCCTGGATTTTATATC
Source organism: Panax notoginseng (assembly GCA_016801055.1). NCBI lineage: Eukaryota > Viridiplantae > Streptophyta > Magnoliopsida > Apiales > Araliaceae > Panax > Panax notoginseng. The sequence continues at coordinate 42,480,727 of CM029018.1, read as the reverse complement.
TGGAGCGTTTACTGCTTTTCTATATATATATATATATACTTATATATATGAATTGTTGTTGAACTCTGTTCAATGAGCCTGGGTTTTACATCTGGTGCATTTACCACTTATATATACATATATATATATATATATATATATATTTGATTAATAATTGAGCTATATCGATATATATCTTTGCGTTATACGCTTATATATATATATATATATATATATTATATATATATATATATATATATACATTTTGTCCCGCCTGGAGTTTAGTTCAAGGTGGTTGATCGCTTTTATTACTTTCTTTACATTTTGTCCCGCCTGGAGTTTACTTCAAGAAGGTTGATCGCTTTATTTCTTTATATACATTTTCTCAATCCCCCATGGAGGTGCTTCGTGATGGTTAATTGTCTGCACACACACACACACACATGTATATATATATATATTTACAGCTTTCATACAAATTGATACATCATGTGAGCCTAGGAATCATGTGATCACAGATTCAATTTACCGAATCTAGATTCGGTTCCCGTATTGGACGTTTTCAACTGTACATGACTTGTAAATTATTCACGGTGTTTAAATTTCCTTAGACGGCTCTCATGCCCACAAGGAATTCGGCACTGCTTTTTATCTTATTTTCTCGAAAATACTTCGCATCTCGAACATAAAAGCAATTCAGCCGAACACATAATAAAAATGGAAGTATCATAGGCCTCAATTACTATTGAGCATAAGGGTTTGAAAAACCTCTTTTATAAAACATCATTGCTATATCTTGCTAAAACAGAATTTTTATATAAAAATTCAAACCCTTTGTATATAGGTGCGAACGAGGCATAACACTACTTCTAGATAATTGCACATTGATCCATACACACACATTCATATAACAGTTTAAATAAAAAGTGGTGGTCATCGTGGCAATACAAATGTTGGGGGGTGCCTAACACCTTCCCTCGGCATAACCAAGTCCCCAGACCCTAACGAATCTCAGTTTCACAGACCCGTTAAGCAGTGTCACATCACTGGGTCAATGTGCAAACTTTTTCTCGGTTGTGTTAGTACAACCATTTAAAAAACCAACTGGCGACTCTTACAGTCCAATCGTCGACATATACATGTCGGACCTTTTCACAACTTGTTTTTTCAAACAAATCTCACCTAACATGAGAACACCAAAAGACAAGAACAGAAAAGGGACAAATAAAAATCCCGACGTCGATAGGTGGCGACTCTGCTGGGGACATCCAGTAAGAATACTTAAGCCGCTATTGCAAGCTTTTCAAAACTGCTATATGCTTATGTGTGGATGTTGCATTTACATTTGATGGATGTGTAAGAATGCATTTACTTACTGTATTTAATGCTTTACACTATATCTGCTTGTGATATTAGTGTTTCACACATGTCATCATTTTCATAAATGGTGAGACACATTGTATGTGAATGTATGTTGTGTGGTTCCTCTGTTAGGAGGCTATCCTGTTGGTGTTTGATTGCTGGACTCATAGGGAGATTAATCCCAACGAGGCTCAGGAAAGGCACCACCCAGATTCGCTCCAGTTGAAAAATCGAGTTAACTTCCCGTCGAGTAAATTGTGATAATCTGGGAACCTTCATGCCAAAAAGCCACGAGAGTCGCCTAAGATAGGTCAGCCTCTGATAACCCAAACACGGAGGGAATTCTCTTCATGATTTCCCATTTTAAATTACTCGTAAAGTCAATTACTTGTAATTTCATTCCATATTGATCTCGATGTAATGGGAAATATTAGGAAATATGTGTACATGCATATTTAAAAGTTTAACATGCTATCCTTTCATACAAGCAGCTAACATCCATTTTACAAGATAACACTCCTAAAATAGATACATCATATAGCATGTAAACATTTATACATTCCCTAAAACTAAACTACGTAAGGTTTTTGCAGGGAAATAATTGGACATATTACCCGTTCAAAATCCAAAGAGGCCACTAGCCTACAACAATTATGTCTTCATCTGACCAGACTAATCCTAATCCTGTCTCTCATGAAGAATTTGACAGATTAAGTAAACAAATCGTAGATTTGGCTATTCTACTTAAAGAACTACACCAATCTACTTAGGGTACAAGGATACCCATACATACTGAATCCTCTGCACATGGAGGAACACAAGGTGCAGACAAAGAAGCTCTCGTACCTGATGCTCAGTTGGATAAAGCCAACAAAATTTATGATACCACCCATCTCAAAGAAGATCTAGACACCGGTGATATCTAAAAGAAAGTCCTTCAAATGGAAGAGACTATCCGTTCTATCAAAGGGATTGGAGCACATGGGAGTGTTTCATATGCGGACCTTTGTATATTTTCTAGTGTGCATTATCCAGAGAAGTTCAAGACTCCTGACTTTGAAAAGTACGATGGGTTAGGAGACCCTTACACACATTTGAAGGTATTAATCGTAGAACTCGAATTTTATGTCGAGGATGAGAAGCTCAGAATGTAGCTATTCTAGAAAAGTCAAACTGGAGAAACCCGATCATGGTATACCATACTAGATAACTCCAAGATACATAGCTAGGAGGAGCTATCTCATGCCTTCGTCACTCAGTATAGCTTCCAGTCTCAGATGGCCCCTGACCGGTACCAAATTACTAAAGTCAGGAAATAAACCAATGAATCTTTCAGAGAGTATGGTCAAAGGTGGAGGCGCCTTGCTACTTAAGTTGTTCCCTCTATGAATGAGTCGGAGATGGTGATGACCTTCATAGATATACAAGAAGCTACTTTCTATGATAGAGTTTTAGCTGGAATTGTCAAACCATTCTCTGAAATGATTAAACATGGGGAGACGGCTGAGATTAGATTGAAGTTAAGAAAGATTCAAAACCTAGCTGCCCTTAAAGCTGTTCCTGAACACATCCAGTCCAGAAATTATGGAAACAACCCCCGTAGGGTCCATAAAAAGAAAGAGGAGGATGTTTTCTTGATACTATAAGGTTAGAAAGGCAGTCAGAATATGCCTATCTAGAGGAGAAATTGCACGCCCTTTCAAGCATAGTCTTCGAACCCTCCATTGCCAAAGAGTGGATAATTCAAATGCCCTCGAGTGTTCACATCCTTAGGGAACTTACTCGATAATATTCTCAATCTTCTGAACGCTCAGAAGAAAATTAATCACCTTCTTCCACCAGCCAACCTGAATGGGAAGGGTTTTAATGCTAGTCAGAAATGTGCTTATCATGTTGGAGCTCCAGGACATGATACTCAAGATTCCTGGGCCTTGAAACACAAGATCTTGGATTTAATTGATAATAGTAAGATCGTGGTAGATAAACCCAACTAACCTCATGTGCAATACAACCCTCTTCCTCAACACAAAGAAGAGGAGGTTAATATGATTAATTGGAGTAGTGGACAAAGTTCCAATCATAGCAGATCCTCATAGACCAGCAAGGACAGTGCTGATAAATGGGATTTTGCTCAGTTCCAGTTTACGATGGAACGGAAAATGAAGACTCTTTGTGAGCAAGTCAAACAATTAGCAGAACTGGTGGTCCATCAACACCAAGTCACTCGCCAATTATTCAACCAGGAGCATGTTAGTCTCCTTTCTTTTATTATGAGTACTCCATCATCATCACCTGAATGTGAATTACTGGATGATAAAATTGCAAAGAGAGCAGACGCCAAGGCCCGACGGGATTTTGTCAACAAGAGGGAATTTACATACCTTATCCTTCAGATGCTGATCAATGAAGTAAGAATCACAACACTGTTGCCTCCAATTAACCCTCGTTCAGGGCGATTCAATTCTAATGGACTATGTCAGTATCACTCCCATTCTTGAGGTCACAGCACGAAAGAATATTGGGCACTCCGCCACCTTATTCAGAATTTTATTGACAGCGGTGTTCTACAGCTAACAGACAATGACACTGTGCTACTTGAGAGTGGGGACACGTTTCCTACAAAATGGAAGGAAGTCATAGCAGTTATATCTTTTGAGACAGACTTGGCTACCCCTCACATGCAATTCAACTAATTAAACTCAAAGGTGTTGACAATCTTTTACAAGTGGCTGCACCAAAGTCAATTATCTTTCCATTTAGACCCTAATATCCTGTTGTCGGCCTACAGAAAGTTCTATAGAATTATAGAGAGGTTGAAGGATCCACATCCCGCATAACTGTTGTAGTGTTGAAGGATAATTCACTATATCTTCCCCAAAGGGTGATGAAACCTACCATTAAGATAAAGGGGAAGATCCCATGGAAAAAGTTGAAGAATTTCTCTGTACTATGGGCCATAACGAAGCTAATGTGGTTTTAAGCTTAAGAGAAGCTCCACATCAAATTTCCATACTGGACTTGGTTTTCTATTCTGAAGATCACATGAAGGTATTGCTCAGGGTTTTGGAAGAAGCCCAACTACCTAAGTCAATAGATGTTGAGAAATTCTAGCATCTAGTGGATCACATTTTTAACAACAATGTGATATCTTTCGCTGACGATGATATACCTACCGAAGGGGCCGGTTATTACAAGCCATTGCACATAGCGGTGTTATCTTCCGAATACAAGGTGGGAGGAGTTTTGATACATGGAGGGTCATCTTTGAATATTTGTCCTTATGCCACTTTGGTGAAGATGAATATTAATCTCAATAGAATCCAAAGAAGCCATACAATCATTAAATCTTTCGATGGATCCCGACAAAATGCTGTCGGAGAGGTTGAACTGCCAGTGGAGATTGGTCCACATACATTCTGCATATCTTTTCATGTACTCAAAATAGATACAGGATACAACCTGATCCTAGGAAGACCGTGGATTCATATGGCCAGAGCCGTTCCCTCCACTCTTCACCAACAACTTAAATTCATTATCAACAACAGCCTAGTCACTGTCAATGCTAAGTCAGAATGTCCTGAACAAGGGGACATACCACTCATCAGCTTTAATTCAGAAGTTGAGCCGGTCAGTTTTCATACCCTGGAGGTGAGCAACACTCATTACCATCTTGTTGGGACGCCACCTCTTAGACTCCAGATTTCTGTTGAAGTAATGTCGACCACTCAAGAAATGATGTCATTGGGTTATCAACCTAGACAAGGGTTGGGCAAAGATCATCAGGGCACTAAGCGTCCAATTCAAGTTCCCAATCAAATAGGGACAGCCAGACTTGGCTATACTGCTAGTTCCATTCGCAGGAATCCTTATAAACATAAACAGATTCCTTCAGCTTCAGGCGCACAATATTTATTTCCACCTACAGTTCCTGAGAATGTACGGTCTCTGGTAAAGGTGTATGCCCATGTAATGGATATGTTATTTCCTAAATCGATACCGGTAAAGGGGAAAGAAGTCATGGTTCCAAATCCTGAAGGGGAAGAAAAGGAATTGAGACGTAAACAAGACATCGCCAGGATGACGTCAAATATATGCATCATTGTCCATGATGATCATACAAATAGATACACCTAGATGATGATTTTCCAGACGTAATGGTCATCATTCGGGAGAAGGAGGACGATGACAGGCCCTCCATCTGTAATACCTGATAATTTCGACGTATTATTAAATGGATATATTAATGGAAATAATATTTATGTGAATGTAAGTGTTCATATTGTGTAAGTTGGTTAATTCAACTGAGTTGCACTAGATTAATGTGTAATAAGAAGTGTGGATTTGACCATGAGAGTTGTGAAATGCCTTGAGTGGCATATTGTGAAATGAGGAAATTCACTAAGCAAGTTAAAATGGGAATTAGGAAGATTAGTCGTGTATGATGATGCGATTTCACTTAAGTAATGAGTACGCTCTTAGATTTGTAATATCACTCTTGTGGACATTAATTCATGTCATATAAAACGAGTTTAACGATGAAAGTTGGCACGGGCTTGAAGCTAAACTAGTCTTGGCACTGTCAGGGTACGGCGCAGCTATGCCGTCCCAGCAGTACAAACTGGCGCAGCTGCGCCAGAGATCAGTTGGAGTTGGTTACTTTCTATTGTAGCACTGAATTGGGACATTAATGTTATATGTGTGACATAAATAAAACCATATAATAGGAGTATATTGCAATGAAATGAGGTACATAATAACACCATGGCATCATATGAAGTTGTAATGCATAAATGATTAATTACCTGGGTATTCTAGAATCTGAGAAAAGAATTCGATGTTTAAATAAACATTAATATTAAATAAGATTATGTGAGTGGTAGAGATAATTATGGGACTACCCGGACAATAATATTTAACTATGATATTTTATTGCGTGTAGTTAATGTACATGGATTATATGTTGTGGGTATAAAATTATCTTTAAATTCCTAATATGGTATCAATTGTACCTTAATATTACATTATGGAAATTAAAAGGACCAAACCAAGCTTTACATGACCAAATGCTGAGATTTTCTCTCTGGTCCCAAAATGAATGTCACCAAGTACATGAATAGTAGCTCAAAGCTAGAATATGTATTCTTCTAAAATGCTGGCTTTAGGTGATGATGGCTGAGTTTTGGGTGGTTGGCCAACCCTTGAGCAACCATTGTTTCATTTGATTGCACCATGGATTCCAATCTTGTGTAACTCAAAGGTCCAGTCCAAAACTCTTCTATAAATAGCATACATGTTTATCAGTTGGTATTGCTTGGAAATTGTCTAATAAATTGCTTAGTGTAAGATTGTGAGTATACAAGTGTTCTAGGAGTTTGAGAGTTCATTAGGAGCAAGTTCCTTTCACATTTAAGAGGTATAAGTCCCTTTTCCTTGCTTCCATTTCATTCTCTGTAAAAATTATGTTTTGAGTTCTTGAAATTTAAATTCTTGATTTTGTGGAATTGATTGTTAATAAGGTTGGAAAATGTTCATATAGTTGTTATATGGTCATATAAGCATGTTTAAACTGATACATGATTGTTTAGAAATGAATTTATGAGTAATTTCTGTGTTTGGGCTAGTTTTCTGCCGAAGCAGACTGTTCCTGGCTCAAACCAGGCACGGTGCAGCTGCGCTAGATTAACACTGAGGTGCAACGCAGCTGCGCTTACCCCTGAGTTCTGTTGGAGTTTCTATTTTTAAATTTGATAAGTGTTAGTCAATCATTATGACATATACTAGCATGCAAGCATGTGTAAGGGGTATATATTGATATATGAACCAATGTGAGCATGGTTAGACTAGATTACCATGATTAATGAAAGTGTGGAGTTTAAAATAAATTTAGGAACTTAAAAACGAACTTTATATGTATGCATGCCATGTATGTATACTGACTTTGCAAGCATATTAGTATGACTTAGAAATGCATGAGTAAACCTTTAGATGGTGTTTATGAGAGTAGTAAGCAAGCATCGACATGTGGAATTAATTAGTAAGCTTTACGAATGAAATTACGAATTTTGAATATGCTACCTTGAGGATTAGAATCTAACATTTATGATCATGTTTGATGGTACTCTTAGACTCACGCATGCCATATAAACATATATATACCATGCTTATGTATCATATTTCAAGAAAAGCATAAACTAAGCATATTTGTACCCAAAGCGGTGCTAATTTCACATATGCATTATGAATACTCACAAGCATGCCTAATATGAGTTTTATAACTATCTTGTATGTTTAGAGAGCAAGCATGATAGTCTTTGTGGTTTCATGACCTTTAATGGCCTTAAATCGTGGAACTGATCAATTTAGAATTTTATAATGAAAGAAGGAACCTAGATTGACTTGAGAAGCATGAAAAAACCTTTAACATGACAAATATATCATGTATGATTGTTTTGGTCAAGCTGAACAGAAACCACAAGGCAGCAGCTAAGTCTAGGCTTAGCTAGAGGACGGCGCAGCTGCGCCAGTCTGAAATCAGAACCTGGTTAGTTTGAAATATAATCTTGGGTCAGTTGACTTGTATGATGCCTATATTTCTAGAGGTGGTTTAAAACCTACTGATACATGTATATAAGTGATGCTTAGATGATATGATGGTGTTTTCCTCGAAATAGGTTGGTCCATGGGTAAAAAGGACTTAACCTTAAGCTTTCTTAATTTACTTATGAAATAACTAGGAATTTAATTCATGATGAATTTATAATCTGATTTTGTATCATATGTGCATACTTGAATCATGTCAAGCTTGATTAAAGACTGTGTTAGCTAATGAACATCTTGAACATATAATATGATATAAATAGGATTCGAAAGTATTAATTTCTTAACGTGGATAAACTATGCTTAAGGCAAGTATCCAAACCCTACTTTTATCGTGCAAGTATCTAAACTATCCTTTACATTGTGCAAAGTATTCTTGCATTACCTTATTCGACGAATGTCGTAAGCAAACCTTATCTATTTGAATGCAAGTTACCTTAATTACTCGTTCAAATGAGCTATTATGAGAATTCTTGAGAAAACTATTATTCATGTTGAACTTGGTATTATTCTGGAATATTGTGAAAGTGTATATGCCATTTGATTCGGCTAGACTATATGCATGTTTATAAAACTGTCCAAACCCATTTGACTGGTGTGAAAATCTTGAAAACTGAGTTGAACAACCCTTATGGTAAGGGGAATGTATGTCGTTGGAAACCCCAACACATGAGTAGATTATTATTGCGGTGTTATGCATAACATGTAGTATTGTAGATTGATCATATATAGTACTTGAATTGTGGATTATCAGTTTAATATTGGTAATTCTAGTAGATGTTCAATAGTCATTAGTGTCTGCTCAGTATAAATTATTTATCTAGTTGGATACATTGATAGTCTTTGAATTCATATATATCTATTGATTTATATCGAATTATCGTTCTTATTCCAAGAAATGTTAATATTCATTATTCATGATATTATTCTGAAACTCTGCACTATCTTAGAGGTAATACTTCGATATTTCAAACTCGTGTTATAAAACTCTTTACCCTTGTTGTATATTACTTGCTAGGCAATTTGTGCTCATTCTTGCTTATTCAAACCTTTTAGTTAACGTGGAACAGGGAGGTGTCTCTGGGAAAGACAAGGGCAAGGGCAAGGCTACCGACTAGCTTGTCCCTTTTATGTTTCAGTCTATTATGTTATATTAAGACTGTTTTCAGACTATGTTTAAGCTTAAGTAGGATTATGTAATAAGTATTTATTCAATATTATTATGTAATCTATTAAGTACTATAAGTTGCGAGACTTGGGGGAATAATTATAATAAATCATTGTATATTATTCTAAATTAGATCTTTCGTTGTGAATGTGTTATTTTAGTTATTATGGTAATACTTTGAGCACGTGACAAACCGAATTCGAGTGACCAAGTTGCGGTCCGAATTTGGGGGCATCACAGGTTGGTATCAAAGTTATAGTTATAAACCATAGGAACGAGAGTCCTTAGATTATAACTTAGGAAAACTTAGAAGTTGCGAAGGGGATAAAACTCATGTAGACTTTTCCTTGAGAGACCTAGTGTGTTATGAAATGTAACTTCATTCTATACACTGAACTTATGTTATTTAACATTCTAATGGAGTTGTTGTTTGTCTTGTCTTATGTTGGTGATTGTAGGATGACTGATGTGGGAGGACCTAGCCGAGTAGTAGAGGAGGAGCCGCGTGATATCCACGTGATATATAAGGCACCCTTGATAGCGGAGCCTATATCAGTAGTAGCCCCTATTAATGATGATGATGAAGAGGAAGAGATGGAACCTCTACCTGAGGAGTCTGATCCGGAGGAGGAGCCCGAGCCTATGGAGGACTCTGATGGGACTATTTTCGAGGATCGGATGTTGGAAGAGTACAAAGAACAAATTTTGGAATTAGGATGTAGAGTCGAGGAACTAGAGACTGAGACTCTTGAGAGGCAACTAGTGATGCAGGAGATGGAGGTGGAAATTACTCACCGTAAGGAGGCAGGGATCCAGATGGGAACCTTGTTTCACCGATCGGTGGCGAGGAACGTTGAGCTGGCAGGGAAGCTAGAAGAAATGGAGCAGAGGGTTTTGAGTGAGAGGACGGAGGAGACTCTCCGAACTCAGTTAGAGATGGAGGTGATGGATAGGATTCACTTCGAGGAGAAGTGAGAGGAATCCAATGATAGGGTGGATGATCTAGAGGATGCGGTGCGATGCAAGAGGAGTAAGATGAACAAGATGGGCTAGGCTCTACGCACGGCCATGGAGAGATTGATCGATGGGGTAAATCACTACCCAGCTGAACAAGGACAAACCCGGCATACAATAAGTCAGTATATGGTGGTATACATTACGCAGAAGGAATATAAGAGCGTCGTGGAGCATGGGATGCTAGATTGAGTCTAGAGGGAAAAGCTCAGTAGTGTAGTAGTTTTATTTATGTGGTTAATATATTGTTGTAATCTCAATCTTTTGTGTAAGATGCAAGATGGTGATAACCCCAACTATTGAAAATTGTTAGAGGGGTAGTAAGCTAGTGTTATCCATGTCTTTTGTGATATTAGGGGATATGTGTTGTTATTTATAGCAGTATGCTAGGAAAGAACATGTGATGTAACCATTTGACATATGAATATAAATGATCTTATTTCAGAAACGTGTTTTAAACCTTTAGTTCTTTTCAATTGAGAAATGTCTAAATATGATAATTAGATAATAAAATAAAAAATTTTGTGATGCAAAAAATGCCGCCTAGACGTAGAATAACTGTCTCGAAAGAGTCAGTTAATGATGAGAGAGGACCAGTAGATCCGATACAGAGACTTGTAGATTTATTAAGAGAAGCTTTGAGGGGAAGAAACGTACCCGTACCACCCGTTCCCCAAGCTGTCCCAGTAACAACCTTCAAAGATTTTAAGAGTGTAGGACCCCCAAAGTTCACGGGAACTACTGACCCGATAGTTGTGCAAACCTAGATCAAGGAGATCGACAAGGCCTTCACTATAGCTCGCGTGGGTGAAGACCAGAAGAGAGTATTTGGCACATACATGATGAGGGGCGAAGCGAACTATTGGTGGGAAACTAATCAGCAGAGAGCGGGGGAAGGAATGATAACATAGGAGAGGTTCACGATGTTGTTCTTCGAGAACTATTTCCCGAAGAGTATAAAGAGTAGGATGGAAGTGAAGTTCCTCGAGTTAAAACAAGGTGATATGACGGTGGCGCAATACGTAGCGAAGTTTAATGAACTAGCGCGATTTGCGGAACACCAAGTTGGAGATGAGGAAAGGAAGGTGAGACGCTTCGAGTAAGGGTTGAAGTCGTGGTTGTATAATAAGGTATCCGTCTTCCAGATTGATTCCTTTACGACCTTGTTAGAAAAGGCAATCAATACGGAAGGTGGTAGTGAGGCCTTAAGTCTATATTATAAGGAGAAGAAGAACAAGAACACTGGTAGTGAGCATCGTGGAGGAAGCAGCAGTGGAAGGAGTAATTTTGGAAAGAGGAAGTGGGAAAATAACAACAACAACAACAACAACAACAACAACAACAACAGAAACAATAATCAAGGAGGAAGTCATCAGGGAAACTTCAAGAAAAGGACCGAAACTTGTAACAAGTGTGGAAGAAGTCATCAGGGGGAGTGCTGGAAGGGAAAGACCACTTGCTATAACTGCGCCAAGAGGGGCACATATCGCCAAATTGCCCAAAGCCAAAGAAAATCAGAGGATGTTTTGCTTGTGGATCAACAGAGCACCAGATCAAGGATTACCCGAAGAAAGGAAACGGTGGAGCTGGCGAAGGCCAGGGAGGAGGGAACAAGTTAATGATTGGTGGACCTGCATAACCTAACCGATCGACCGCCTGAACCTTTAACATAACCGTCCAAGTCGCAATAGCTATGAAGGACGTGGTGTCAGGTATAATCCCAATCAATAATATAAATGCTTATATATTATTTGATTCGGGTGCCACCTGTTCTTTTGTATCTGAAGAATTTGCTAGTAAACTTAGTACACCCTGAGAGCATTTAGAAGATTCCTTGAACGTAGAAGTTGCGAATAAGGAAATAATCCCTGTAGAATACGTGTATCGAAATAGTCACGCAAACATTAGAGAACATGAACTGAGCGTAGACTTGATTCCTATTAGACTGGGAGAGTTTGACGTAATACTGGGAATGGATTGGTTATATAATCATGCAGCGATAATTGATTGTCAGAACAAGTGTATGAACCTTCAGACTCCGAGTAAGTCTAAGGTAGTGTTTCATGATAGCTTATCGTTTAAGCAATCATGTTACGTTACGATGATGCAGGCCAAGAAATTGTTAAGGAAAGGATGTGTAGGTTATTTAGCTTACATCGTAGATACTCGGAAAAAGGGAGTAGCAATTAAAGATATACCCGTAGTGAATGAATTTCAAGATGTGTTTTCGGCCGATCTGCCTGGTCTTCCGCCAGACAGAGAAATCGAATTCGTAATAGACTTAGCACCGGGAACATCACCGATTTCGAAAGCTCTATATCGTATGGCACCAGTAGAAATGAAGGAATTAATGATACAACTTCAAGAGTTATTGGATGAGGGTTACATTCGACCGAGTGTGTCTCCTTGCGGAGCACCAGTGCTAGTCGTGAAGAAAAAGGATGGATCGATGAGGCTCTGTATCGATTATCGAGAATTGAATAGAGTAACAATCAAGAACAAATATCTATTACCGAGGATAGACGACTTGTTTGACCAATTGAAGGGAGCGAAATGTTTCTCGAAGATCGACTTACGGATATGATATCATCAACTGAAAGTGCGGGACGAGGACATACCAAAGACTGCATTTCGGACCCGTTATGGGCATTACAAGTTTTTTGTAATGTCATTTGGTTTAACTATTGCTCCGGCATCATTCATGGACTTGATGAATCGAGTTTTCAAGCCATACTTGGATAAATTCGTAGTAGTTTTCATAGACGACATTTTGATCTACTCGAAGACAGGAAGAACACGCCGAACATCTGAAGATTGTTTTGAAGGCACTACGAAAGAAGAAGATGTATGCGAAGTTTTTAAAGTGTGAATTTTGGATGAAGAAGGTTCAATTCTTAGGCCACGTGGTGGATGAGAATGTAATCTTAGTAGACCTCGAAAAGGTTAAAGCGGTAAGTAGTTAGGAACAACCGAGGACACCGACGGAGGTGAGAAGTTTGTTAGGGTTAGCTGGGTACTATCGAAGATTCATCTAAGATTTTTCCAAGATAGCGACCCCATTGACTAATCTGACGAGGAAAACGGTAAAATTTGTATGGACCGACAAATGCGAAGAAAGTTTTCAAGAATTGAAGAAGAGATTAAGCAAGGCGCATGTATTATCATTACCAGATGGTACGAGAGGATTTGTGGTGTATAGTGATGAATTGTATAGAGGACTGGGCTGTGTGCTGATGCAGCATGGCAAAGTCATTGCGTATGCATCACGACAATTGAAAGATTACGAAAAATGATACCATGCTCACGACTTAGAGTTAGCGGCAGTAGTTTTTGCGTTGAAGATATGGAGGTATTATTTGTATGGTGAGAAATGTGAGAGATACACGGACCGCAAAAGTCTAAAATATATCTTCACATAGAAGGAGTTGAATATGCGCTGTAACGATCGAGATATTTGTAATTTAATTTAAATATTTATTGAATTAAATAAATATTTTAAATAATTTATTTATTAAGAAAAGTAAATAATTGATGAATTGATTTTGTAACTAAATTGATTAATGTTAATTAAATTGAATAATGATAATTTTTATTTGAAGGATTTAATTTAAGGAAATAATTAAACTAAATCAATTACTTAATATTTAGGAAAATAATTAAATGAGTTGTTTAATTTAAAGGAAATAAATAAATTAAATAAAGTGATGTTTCTAATTTATTAATTAAATTAGATATATAATTATTTATTAATTATAACTATAATAATAATAAGATTTTTATTATTATTATTATTATAAGTTACTTAAATTAACTAAACTAAAGTTATTTAAATTAATCAAACTAAAGTGTGACATGAAACTGTATAGTATAATATTATAAAAATAATCTGGTAGGGGAATTATGTGGTAGCCAAACAAGGCCTTGTGGCCTTTGGCTTATTCAACTGACGCAAACTTTTTGATTTTGTACCTGACGTTAGTGGGGGAGTGGGAGTCAGTTTATTTTACGCTTCTTATTTTCCCTAAGGCTAGACAATATAGAAATACAGAGAGAAACTAAGAGAGAATTGAGAGAGAGTGAGGGAAAATCAAGTGATTTCAAAACAGTTTCAGTTGGTTAGCAAGGATTGTCTAGCATAGGAAGGTATTTCTCTATAATTTGATATTACATATATATATATATATATATATATATATATATATATATATATATATAGGTTTTACGACAAAATTGTTAAATTTTCAAATTCTATGAATTCAATTTGTTGAATTGTTGCTATACAACTGATTATTGTGAGTATATGTGTTTATAATAATTAGAGGTGTTTAAGCATGAATTGTATGTTAATTACAGTTTAAAAAGGAAGAAAGTATGTCAGTGTTTGTATTTATTATATGTCTTGTAAAAGTACCAATTTTAGTGGCCAATTCATATGCTAAACTGCAAATTGAAGCTTGTGTATGCTAGTTCATTAAGAAATGAAGATAATGTAACTGGAATGAAGTGATTTGGTGAGGAATTGAAATCACAATGATGAATTCTATGAAGAATGTCAAAAAAATGGAGTTTTGTGTAAAAATATGAAATTTAAGGAATTAAATTAGTTAAAGTGGTTGTTAAATTGTACTATGCTGAGAAATATGTTAGCAAACATGTTTATGATAGTTTTATATTTATTGTATGTGTTAAATTCACTATTTTGTGGGTGAAATTCGTGTTTGTTAGGCTAAAAACGGAACATTGTTGCTGCGTTTCTGGTTCTATCTATGCACTAGTGCAGCTGCGCCGGTGCCAAGGCCAGAAACGGCGTAGTTGCACCTGCGTAGCTGCGCCAGTACCCAACGCAGCTGCGTCATGCACTGAGCCTAGACAGTGACTTATGTCAATTTACAGGTCACGTGTAATGGACTTATGTTGGCTAAGCATGCATGCTAATGATGTTAAGACATAATATAAACTATAATATCAGATTGTAAAGTTTTATAATGCGAAGTGTGAAGATTTTTAAATAACTATTTAAATAAGTTATGAAATGAAACCGAATGTGTTGTTTTCAAAAGTTAGAGATGAAAGATTAAGTTATGTTGGATCGTGATGAGATTTCAGATTCGTTAAGGATGTTAACCAACATGGTTAGGTGCTAAGTTAAGGTTATGACCTAAATAATGGTTTAAACCCTAAAGCTAATATTCATACAACTAATTGTTATTGCGATTACAATGATTTATGTAGGGTAATTGGAGACTATTTTACACTTGTGTAGCTTACCTACAAGGCAAGTTTCTAAACCTTATCTTTTTCATTGAGCAAGTTTCTTATCCTAAACTTTTACTGAGCAAGACTATTGATTCTGTTCTTATGTACGATTGAATAAGCTCTTGTAACCTAATTCTTTACATCGACTGAGTTCACATTCTCATTTCTTGTTATTATCATTCAAAACATATATTGTTCTAATACATTGATTCAAAGGAGATTGTTCTAATTCTTTTAATATAGTATTTTGCATGTGTATCATGTTTATCCAAATATATTGTTTATATCTGATCTTTGACTTTGATAGCCTTGTTCAGTTATACATTCTTATATTAAATCTTCAAGTAGTACGCAAACTTCTATTGATTAAACTAATCTATAATTGAATAGTGTTAAAAAATTTTAGAAAGTCTGATAAGCTAGTTCCAAACTAAACTTTCTTTAGTGCGGAAGTTCTAAATCCAAACTAAGACAAACAACCCTAACATAGGGGGTTTTGTACGTGTAATGTTTAGATGTTTGTGTACAATACATGGTACAAAGGGCTGATCCCCCTAAGTACGTTAAGTAGGGTCTGTATAGTCTAAATGACTGTTAAGGTTGGGGTAGTAATACTGTAACGACCCCAAAATTTATACAACTTAATTCTCGACTTCGGTCATTAACCATACGTTAAATCTCTAATTTTACATCATTATTCGATATTAAAAATCACTAAAATTGCGGAATAATTAAAATTTTTATACATCTCCTTCTGTCTTGCCCTAAATCGTAACCTTTACATTACATCTCTTCGATTCAAATCAAATGCCATGAATCATTACAACAAACTGACTATACAAAGTCTTACATCATAACTAAATATCCATATACATTGGATAGCTCAACTTACAATTCAACAACATGTTACATTTAAGATAGGAAATACATTTCTCATAGAACATAAGTAATCTTCGTGAATATAGATCTCTATAACTCACTTAGCACATATCTTTACCTTAAAGTTTGTACCTACAAAAGTGGTTATTTGCAAGAGTGAGCTCGACAGCCCAGCAAAGTCTAACAGTTTTCATGCATCACATAGCACATAATAACATGCTCGATATATAACTCATTAAAGTAACATGGCATACATGCTTTTAACTCACATAGCAAATATAAAGATTGAGTTCCTTACCCAATCATCATTACTTAGCCAAAACAATGCAGTCATATATTGACTTTAACATTTCATGATTTCAACATGTATAATATATCATGCAATTTAAAATAGTTCATCAAGTCCACGTAGAAAATAGGAACCGAAAGACTTACCTTGATCGTTGTTTACCAACAATAGATTAACAACTTACAGTTATCTGCACTTCACGTGCCCTACATAATTATATAATCACGCATATCAACTATTAGTCACACAACAACACATAGTAATTATAATGTAAACTCAACTCCACATCTCCTAATCTTTCCTATTAATACTTAACATGTAGCTAAGTCCTTTTCATATGTCTCCACATCATTTTGGATGTACATTAGATTAATCTAAATAAATTAAATAAACCTTAATCAAGCTTTCGCTTTACTTCTTCAAGTTATACTTACATGTAGTTAAGTATTTAAACCTTTTTTTAAAAAAAATACGACCCATAATGGGTAATCCTTACTTCACTATTCAAGATTCACACCTTGTAATACTTAAAAAGGTGATTAGTAGGTTCGGAATGCTTTAAGGTTCATAAAACGCAAGCTCGACACCTTTCGTTCGCATCCGGTCGAGCAACAATTTCAAAAACTGTCCATTTTAACCTTTGCCCAAAATCTCAAATTTTAATTTTTATTAAATTAAGTTGTAGTACTATCTTTAAACTTTCCAAAACATCTTGAATTGCTCAATTTGGACTTCGTATGCAAAAGTTATGCTCGTTTTAGTTTTGGATGTCAAAATCGCGTCGCCCAGCCAAAGTCAGCCGCCGCGTGCCCACGCCGCGCGCCCGCGCACGCCCGCGCACGCCCACGAGCTCCCGCACCAGCCCAGTCGCGACTTTCAGACCCAATCTCCTGCCGATTTTCATATTTTGAGTTTTACACATCCAAATAAGATAATTTCAAGTTCTATGAACTCCTAACTCATAATATTACAACATATAAGAAAATAAAAAAAATTCCAACCATACCCACTATACGGATCTGAGCATCAAAGAGGAAAATGACAGATTTTGAGTTTTTTTAGAGATTATTTCTAAAACCCAAGCTTAATAACCCATAAAACCTCTAGATCTAACCATGAATCATCATATATTATGAAGATTTCACATTATCAAGTCCAATAATCAACAACCCAACACTAGATCCAAATTAAAATACAACAAAAATGGACAAAGTTTGAGTTTTATACATTTGTTCTTCATTTTTCTTTCTTTCCTTCCATGGAACTTCTTCCATGGTTACCTTCCTATGCTTTCTTCTTCCTCCATCCATGCCCAAGCCTTCCCTCTCTCTCTCTCCCTCTCCCTCTCTCTCGCTCTCTCTCCGTCTCTCTCTCCTTTCTTCGGTTTATCCGAGAGTGAGAGATGGAGAACAAAATGAAATACATATATTATTATTATTATTAATATTATTATTATTATTATTATTATTATTATTATTATTATTATTATTATTATTATTATTTTTCCATTCCTTATTATTCATTTAATTAAATCTTTTTTGGGTTATGAAATAACATAATTCACGCACATATTTATCTTATCCTAATATTTAATTAGGATTTCTATCCCACAAAATTTGGAATTTAAATAACTATTTATTTATATAACTAAATTAAACTTTCTTTAATTAAGTTAAAAATAAATAATAACCGAGATATACCAAAATAAATTTCTCACGTTATTATACTACTACACTTCATTCGTTATTATTAATCCTCATACATAATATATAAAGATTAATTTACAATACTTTCTATTATTTGTTTATCAACAAATATATACAATCCCATAAGATTGCTATTCATTTATCTCTCATATTGATTCTATATATTTCTCAACATAATTTAATATGTTCAGACGTGCCACATAAATCACATAGATCAAACACTATGCTTTTTAAATAGCTATAACTCTTCGGTTATTTAATCTTCATTCCCAATATATAATATATTAGGTTATATAGTTTCTTTCATTACACAACACACAATCCATAAACATACATATTCAAAATATATATTTACTTAATCTCATACATGTACTTAAGCATCTTAAAATAAGAATTTTATTTATTAAATTCTCATTTATTAATTCTTAAAAATTTGGGATGTCACATCCTTCCCTCCTTATAAGGATTTCGTCCTCGAAATCAACGAAACCTTCCTTACTCAGTTTTCACAAATCTCTTTCACAAATATCGTTGAATAACTTCAACATGTTAACTTGTTAACTTAGCAAAACAAGTTTACACACACACACACACACATACACACACACACACACACACACACACACACACACACACACACACACACACACACATATATATATATATATATATATATATATATATATATATATATATATATATACTTCATTCATTTCTTCAACAACTTTTCATTTTTTTATTTTTTTTTTCTAAGGATCGTTATCATAAACACTCGGGATATTACATTCACCCCTTCTTCTACAAATTTTGTTCTCGAAATTTTATTTATTAATATTTATTCATTCATTCTATCAAAATAAATTTTACGTTAATACTTTATTCATTCATTGGGTTTTATAACCACCTCTTTCCACGAAGATCTTTCTTCAATTATTAAACTTTTCTATTAAGAGATTTACATTATTCTTTGATAACTCATCTCCTTCTCATTTCAAAATTTCTTTTCTCACTTATTCCATATACTCATCATTCAGTGTCGCATTCTACGACTTTACTTCTTTCAAAGGAACGTCATCCTTACCACATTCACCTTTTAGAATTTCAAGAATCTTCCACAATTATTCAATAATTAGGAAGTAGTATGAATAACTCAGGAATTTAAAAGATTCAAAATCATGCTGAGGGTCACAAGACCTTGAACTACGTCCCCAGGTTGTCAAGTATATCTTGACTTGAACCTTTAACAGTCATACGACTATATGGACCTCCGTACTTAGGGTGTTAAGCCCTTGGTACAATATATTGTGCACAAACATTTCAGCGCAAAGTATAAACTAAGCGTAACCTCTGATAAAAGAGTTGTTCATCTCAGAATTTAGAGTGCAAGCATTCAACTGAGGGTCTAATGACCACGAACCATGTCCACAGTTATAAGTAATCTTTCAACTTTAACTTTAACAGTCATAAAACTATAAGGACTCCAAAGTACTTAGGGGGGTCAATCCTTCGTACATGTATTGTGCACAAATATTTCAGCGCAAAGTATAAACTAAGCGTAACCCCTAATATTAGGGTTGTTCATCTCAGCTTTTCAACATCTAAATCTGCACCAACACAATTTGGTTTGGCATAACTTTTCAATGAACGTTTGAATTTCATGAACATCTTTCAATATTTGTCTAGCTGAATCAAATAGCATAGACCTCTACAACAATTCGGACATCAACCAAAATATACATATACATACAATAATACATATGTATTCTAATATCTCAAAGAAATCTCAAAAATCTTTTTATGACGTAATGATACCGCACTGTATTTACAGTCCGTTGAGGATTCCGTCATTTGGTGATTTTATCATACTACATCATACCATAGTGGGCTGACGATCCTTAGATCACATCCAACACTAGGTAATACTGTATTGATGACTCCATCGTTTTTATCATCTTTGCACCAGGTTACATAATGCATTAATGATATAAAATATATTTTGATATATTGCAAATTATTTTTGTCTAGCCGAAGCAATTAGCATAGACATACGAATAATAATATTGTTGTTAAAACTCATTGGTTCCATCATTTGATCCAATGTTTTTCAAGAAAATAGAAGTGTAAACATTAGCACGAAGTCAATAAATTTTGAAAGTCTAGCACAGCTAGTAGATTTAGAATACCTATGCCTCCACCATCAACTCCACTTTCTATAATGATCCATTGCTTAATTAGTCTATCTATTCCTATCATCCTCAATACTCTATTTACCCTTATCTATACCCAGTTCGTCAAACTTACCACACGTTATGAGTTCAGGAACTTGCCACAATCATATGAGTTTAAGAACTTATCCTAGTCAGACCATAGGCGTCCATTCGCTGAGGGGTTCAAAAACATACCATATAATTATGAGTCACGAACCTACCATAAGTATGAGTTTTAAGAACTCGCACTTAATCTTATAATATTCTCTAACTAGACTCTACCTATCTGTTATACACATGAGAAAAGAATCACCTTCTCAACAGGCATATATCAAATAGCGCGACATAAACATTCCAATGATTATCAATGTGATAAACTGAGTGCAAGCACAAAACCCTCGCCCATACAAAGGTTTGTACAACTCAGCCATCACATGAGTCCTCAATTGAAATCCCACCTAACTCTATCTTGCATATAACTTGCTCTTTGCTCGATACGAATTCCTCGTATCATATCATCTATAATTCCTCATGAGTTATCTCGTATTTTTTTATAGTACTCCATCTTCATAGCATTAAGCTATAATTATTCAAACATTATAGACCATCTTTCTTTATAACTTAAATAGACCACGCCGTGATCTTATTATATAATCATCTCCCTTAAAATTCTTTTCTTAACTCGTGATCGTTTTGTTTTACGATCCTCTTTCTTTCTCTTTTTCATCATTTACGACATTATTCGCTATCTTGGCTTTTTTTTATCTTTATATCTCTTCAAGATTCTTCTTTGAATTTTCTTGTTTATATAACAATTCTTCCTTTAAGAATTTCTAACTTCATTTACATTGCTCAACATTTCATTCAAGTTCTACACTTTCATCATACGTATTCACTTTCTACACTTGGTACACATCGAGTCTCTAACAGTTTCAATATGGTACGCTGAGTGGTTTCCCACAAACAACCAACAAACTAGGTTTCGAGTTGCTAGTTCGTATATACCTCCGCTCTATGAAGGAATCGTTTAGCCCAGATACCATACATCAACTACTAAAGAGTACAATTGCACAATACTTAAATATAACTCTCTATTCTTAACTTCTTTATCATTCTTTTTTTTATAGACATTGTCTATTTATTATCACCTTACATCCTGGAGTTAGGTAACCCCACATTCACATTCCTTATAACTCTGCGAGATTCTTCTTTGAATCATTTCATGCAAGTTTTAATCCCTTATTGTTCAAACTCTATTTGAGCTTATTCGTTCCTTATTTTCACCTCTTTTCTCTAAAGTTATAGCCTAAAGTACTCTTGCCTAAGGTTTCTAAACTATCAGCTTTGATACCAACTGTAACGACCCGAAAATTTATACAACTTAATTCTCGACTTCGGTCGTTAACCATACATTAAATCTCTAATTTTACATCATTATTCGATATTAAAAATCACTAAAATTGCGGAATAATTAAAATTTTTATACATCTCCTTCTGTCTTGCCCTAAATCGTAACCTTTACATTACATCTCTTCGATTCAAATCAAATGCCATGAATCATTACAACAAACTGACTATACAAAGTCTTACATCATAACTAAATATCCATATACATTGGATAGCTCAACTTACAATTCAACAACATGTTACATTTAAGATAGGAAATACATTTCTCATAGAACATAAGTAATCTTCGTGAATATAGATCTCTATAACTCACTTAGCACATATCTTTACCTTAAAGTTTGTACCTGCAAAAGTGGTTATTTGCAAGAGTGAGCTCGACAGCCCAGCAAAGTCTAACAGTTTTCATGCATCACATAGCACATAATAACATGTTCGATATACAACTCATTAAAGTAACATGGCATACATGCTTTTAACTCACATAGCAAATATAAAGATTGAGTTCCTTACCCAATCATCATTACTTAGCCAAAACAATGCAGTCATATATTGACTTTAACATTTCATGATTTCAACATGTATAACATATCATGCAATTTAAAATAGTTCATCAAGTCCATGTAGAAAATAGGAACCGAAAGACTTGCCTTGATCGTTGTTTACCAACAATAAATTAATAGCTTACAGTTATCTGCACTTCACATGCCCTACACAATTATATAATCACGCATATCAACTATTAGTCACACAACAACACATAGTAATTGTAATGTAAACTCAACTCCACATCTCCTAATCTTTCCTATTAATACTTAACATGTAGCTAAGTCCTTTTCATATGTCTCCACATCATTTTGGATGTACATTAGATTAATCTAAATAAATTAAATAAACCTTAATCAAGCTTTTGCTTTACTTCTTCAAGTTATACTTACATGTAGTTAAGTATTTAAACCTTTTTTTTAAAATACGACCCATAATGGGTAATCCTTACTTCACTATTCAAGATTCACACTTTGTAATATTTAAAACGGTGATTAGTAGGTTCGGAATGCTTTAAGGTTCATAAAACGCAAGCTCGACACCTTTCGTTCGCATCCGGTTGAGCAACAATTTCAAAAACTGCCCATTTTAACCTTTGCCCAAAATCTCAAATTTTAATTTTTATTAAATTAAGTTGTAGAACTATCTTTAAGCTTTCCAAAACATCTTGAATTGCTCAATTTGGACTTCGTATGCAAAAGTTATGCTCGTTTTAGTTTTGGATGTCAAAATCGCGTCGCCCAGCCAAAGTCAGCCGCCGCGTGCCCACGCCGCGCGCCCGCGCACGCCCGCGCGCGCCCGCACCAGCCCAGTCGAGACTTTCAGACCCAATCTCCTACCGATTTTCATATTTTGAGTTTTACACATCCAAATAAGATGATTTCAAGTTCTATGAACTCCTAACTCATAATATTACAACATATAAGAAAATAAAAAAAATTTCAACCATACCCACTATATGGATCTGAGCATCAAAGAGGAAAATGACAGATTTTGAGTTTTTTTAGAGATTATTTCTAAAACACAAGCTTAATAACCCATAAAACCTCTAGATCTAACCATGAATCATCATATATTATGAAGATTTCCCATTATCAAGTCCAATAATCAACAACCCAACACTAGATCCAAATTAAAATACAACAAAAATGGACAAAGTTTGAGTTTTATACATTTGTTCTTCATTTTTCTTTCTTTCCTTCCATGGAACTTCTTCCATGGTTACCTTCCTATGCTTTCTTCTTCCTCCATCCGTGCCCAAGCCTTCCCTCTCTCTCTCTCCCTCTCCCTCTCTCTCGCTCTCTCTCCGTCTCTCTCTCCTTTCTTCGGTTTATCCGAGAGTGAGAGATGGAGAGCAAAATGAAATACATATATTATTATTATTATTATTATTATTATTATTATTATTTTTCCATTCCTTATTATTCATTTAATTAAATCCTTTTTGGGTTATGAAATAACATAATTCACGCACATATTTATCTTATCCTAATATTTAATTAGGATTTCTATCCCACTAAATTTGGAATTTAAATAACTATTTATTTATATAACTAAATTAAACTTTCTTTAATTAAGTTAAAAATAAATAATAACCGAGATATACCAAAATAAATTTCTCACGTTATTATACTACTACACTTCATTCGTTATTATTAATCCTCATACATAATATATAAAGATTAATTTACAATACTTTCTATTATTTGTTTATCAACAAATATATACAATCCCATAAGATTGCTATTCATTTATCTCTCATATTGATTCTATATATTTCTCAACATAATTTAATATGTTCAGACGTGCCACATAAATCACATAGATCAAACGCTATGCTTTTTAAATAGCTATAACTCTTCGGTTATTTAATCTTCATTCCCAATATATAATATATTAGGTTATATAGTTTCTTTCATTACTCTTCATTCCCAATATATAATATATTAGGTTATATAGTTTCTTTCATTACACTCCACACAATCCATAAACATACATATTCAAAATATATATTTACTTAATCTCATACATGTACTTAAGCATCTTAAAATAAGAATTTTATTTATTAAATTCTCATTTATTAATTCTTAAAAATTTGGGATGTCACAAATACCTTATCACTAGGGACATAGTTCGTGGTTTTAAGACCCTCAGATATTAAAGTTTAAACTTGTTTTCTATTTTTGATTCGTAGAACAAGTTCATTATTGCTTAGCATTCGTTGTTCATTCTCATGTTGTTATTACTACTCTTTATATTAGTGAGCAATTGTTTGGTCACTCTTCCAATTAACAAATGCAGCTAAAGTTGAAAGAGGTGATGAGCCATCTACTAGCAAAGGAAAGAGCAAGATGTCCATATGTTGAAGAATTATTTAAAGTTTAATTAAATGCATGATTTTATAAGACTTGTTTTCTTTTATGATGTATTCCGCATACTGATGTAATAATTTAAGGTTAGATTACCTAGGATTGTTTATGAGATGATGTAACCCTTTGATGGAAAAGATTATTGTTTAAGTTATTCAATGTTTTATTCTTTATTATGGTAATTGGATGTAATTATTTTGATAGTGAGCACCAAATTCGGTGGAAATAAAGTACCCGGATTTGGGGGTGTCACAGGTTGGTATCAAAGCCAGGTTATGAACCTTAGGTTATGAACCTTAGGTGGGGCAAAACCTTAGGAAGTAGCCTTTAAGGAAACAGAAAACATAGAGGTGTTTAACTCTAATCGGGTTTTAAGGAATGGATTAAGGCAACCATTGAAGCTAAACAATAAAAGACATTATATGCTATGTGTTAATAACTTATGTGCTCGCGAGTATCGAAAATGTTAAGCGAAACTTAAAATATTTTATTGACAGGATGTCTAATAAAGGAGGATCCAATCCAGCTAGGGAGGTGATACCTCAGATACCTAGAGATGACGAACCCCGGGATATTCACGTTGTGCGGGAACAGTTGATTCAGGAGGATGAGCCTGTGACCAATCCCGAGGAGGATAGTTCTGAGGAGATAGAGGAGGAAGATGAGGAAGAGGATCCTGTGGAGTTTCCATCAAACTCCATATTGGCTGAGATGTATGATGCTTTGTACGACCGTAACATAGAGTTACAGGATAATGTTAAGGAACTGAAGGAGTTGGTTGAGATGCATCACGCTTCGATGGAGCAGAAGGATGCAGAGATTCAGGAACTTGACTCAAAACTTGGAAACACAGAGTGGGACCTAGTTCATACTAACGATCAACATGAAGATCTGTTGATAATGAACGAGAAGATGAAGGCTGACATGGAGAAATTAAAAGATGACTTTAAAGAGGAATCAGCTAAGCGTGCAAGAGCAGAGGACACTTGGATGAAGGCGACTCAACGTTCAGACCGTGCTGAGGCTAAGGTCCAAGTGAAGAAAGCCAAGATGAACGAGATGGATTACGCTTTTAATTCTGTGATTGATAGGGCCCAGGATCGAGTCTTTTATTACCCACCTCAGTTTGAAGACTCGCCATGATTCGTGATGGATCGTAGAACATCGTATCGTATTATAGAGGAGGAACGTCGAGAAGCCTTACGACGTCTTAATATGCCTAGATAGAATAAGAGTGATAATAATAAGTGGTCAATTATGTGAATAAATAAACTATGAATCCCTTATTTTGAGAATAATAAAGGGATAGTATGAGTATGTAATCCTGAAACTTGTCTAGTTTAAGGAAAGTGGATGTTTATAGCAAATATGCTATCTTTTATATGTTTTAGAAACATTATGAATGAATAAAATATCAAAGTCTATTTGAAATTTTATGTGTTATAGCTTTAATTTTAGAATGTTTAAGTTAAGCTTCAGATACTCAAGAAGATGAGTAATGAACTAATAAGCGTATATTTTAATAGAAAATGCCTCCCAGAAGAAGACAACCACGTCAACAACCACCTCCTGAGGGGTCTACTAACAATAAAAATGAGGCCAATGCTAACACGGTTCAGCAGTTGGTAGCTCTGTTAACAGGAGCACTTGCGAATCAACCACAAGCTCAAGTCACGACCTTCAAGGAATTCAAAGCGGTTGGATAGCCAGAGTTTCAAGGGTCTATGAATCCAGTGGAAGTCCAAACCTGGATCATGGAAATGGAAAAGGTGTTCGATGTTACTAGAGTTAACGAAGATCAGAAGACTGCGTTCGCAACGTTCATGCTGAAGTCTGAAGCTAACTATTGGTGGCAAGCAAATAAGGTTCGTGTGGGACAAGGAGTGATAACGTGGGATAGATTTAAGGAGATGTTTTCAAAATGTACTTTCCAGCAAGTTCCCAAAATCAGTTGGAGGTGCCATTTCTGGAGCTGAAGTAAGGAACCATGACGATGCCAGAATATGATGCGAAGTTTAACGAGTTGGCAAGGTTTGCCACTTATCAAGTCAATACTAATGAGTGTAAGGAGACAAGGTTCGAACAAGGATTGAAACCCTGGCTGTATAGTAAGATTTCAATGTTCCAGTTAAATACATTTACGGCTGTACTAGAAAAGGCAATTATCGCGGAAGGTGGAAGCGATGCCTTGACCAAGTACAACCAAGAATAGAAGAAGAGGAAGAATGATAATGAAAATAAGGCTGGTGGAAGTAATGTTGGAAGTAACAATCAGAAGAGGAAGTGGAAGGAGAATTCGACTGCGGGAGGACAGCAAGGAAGTCAGCAGAAGAAAAAGTTTGAAGCTTGTGCTACTTGTGTAAAGAACCATACTAGGGTATGTTTGAAGGGAAAGCGGGTGTGTTTCAACTGTGGTCAGGAAGGACACATTGCACCGAACTGTTTTAGCCCAAAGAAAAGAGCATGTTTTACATGCGGTTCCAAGGATCACATGGCTTGCGATTGTCCTAAAAAGCCAGCGGGGAGTGCATGTGGAGGAAAGGGAAACAACAACGGTGGTGGTGCATTGACTATCACTGGACCAGCACAGTCAAGCTGACCTACTGCGAGAACTTTCAATATGACCATGCAGGATGCGGTTTAGTCTAAGGATATGGTGTCAGGTATCATTCTGATTAATGGTATTAATGCTTATGTACTATTTGATTCAGGTGCTACTTGTTCATTTATATCCGATGAATTTTCTCAAAACTTAGATTTGCCTCAGGAAGAATTAGATTATCCTTTGAGCATAGAGATTGCAAATAGGGAAGTGATTCCTGTTAGATTCATATATAATAATTGTAAAGTGGTTATAAAGGATCAAGAAATGATGGTAGACTTGATACCAATTAGGCTGGGTGAGTTTGATGTCATCCTGGGAATGGATTGGTTATTCAATCACGGAGCAGTAATTGATTGCCAAAGAAAATGTGTTAACCTTATGACTCCATCAAAGGTTATGTTTTATGGCAGTAAGTCACCTCGACAAGTGAGTTGTCTGACGGTGATGCAAGCCAAGAAGTTGTTAAGACAAGGATGTATAGGATACTTAGCCTACATAGTTGATACACAGAAAAAGAGTGCGAAGTTAGAAGAGATACCGATCATAAGAGATTTTCTAGATGTATTTCCGGACGATTTGTCGGGTCTTTCGCCAGATTAAAAAATTGAGTTCGTGATTAATTTAGTACCAGGAACGGGCCCGATATCTAAGGCACCATACAGAATGGCCCCGTTAGAGATGAAAGAGTTCATGGTGCAATTGCAAGAATTGCTCAACAAGAAGTATATCCAGCCGAGCGTATCGCCATGGGGAGCGCCGATGTTATTTGTTAAGAAGAAGGATGGTTCAATGCGGCTCTGCATTGACTATCGAGAATTGAATAAGGTCACGATTAAAAATAAGTATCTGTTACCGAGAATCGACGACCTGTTCGATCAACTGAAGGGTGCGAGGTATTTCTCAAAGATAGACTTGAGGAGTAATTATCATCAGTTGAAGGTGCGACCAAAAGACGTACCAAAGACAGCATTCAGAACTCGGTATGGTCATTACGAGTTTCTGGTTATGTCATTTGTTTTAACCAATGCACCTGCAGCGTTCATAGATTTAATGAACAGGGTGTTTAAACCATTCTTAGATAAATTTGTAGTGGTGTTTATTGATGATATCCTGGTGTATTCCAAGACCAAGGAGGAACATGTTGAACACTTAAGAGTGATGTTGGAGACATTGAGAAAAGAGAAGTTGTACGTAAAATTTTCACAATGTGAGCTTTAGTTGGAACGTGTATAGTTTCTCGAGCACGTTATTGATAAAGACAGAATTTCAGTAGATCCATCAAAAGTTGAAGCTATAGTAAACTGGGATCCGCCGAAGACACCGTCAGAGATTAGAAGTTTCTTAGGGTTGACAGGTTACTATAGGCGTTTTATTCAGGACTTTTCTAAGATCGCGACCCTGTTGACGAATTTAACCAGGAAGGCGGTTAAGTTTGTTTGTGTAACAATCCAGATTTTTATTATAATATTTAAATATTTATTGAATTATATAAATATTTAATGGATGTATTTATCGTGATTAAATGTTTGTTTGTTTTGATTTGAGTTGATTAATTAATTATTTAATAAATAATTAATGAGTTAAGGAAATTCTGAGATAGTATTCTAATTTAGTAATTAAGTTAGAAAGTTATAATGATTAAATAAATTATTATATTATGCAATGAATTGTTATTAGAATTAATTAAATTAAGTATGAAAACTTAATTTAGAAGTGTGACAAATAACTTTATTATAAGTGGTTATTAAAATAAATTAAAGTAGTTTTAATTTATTTTGCCAAAGTTGGTATCAAAGCTGTAGGTTATAAACCTTAGGTAGGAGTACCGTAGGCTATAACCTTAGAGAAGAGATGTGAAGATAATGAACGAATAAGCTCAAATAGAGTTTGAACAATAAGAGATTAAAACTTGCGTGAAAGGATTCAAAGAAGAATCTCGCAGAGTTATAAGGAATATGAATGTGGGGTTACCCAACTCCAATAATAAGGATGTAATGTAATAATAAATAGACAGTGTCTATAAGAAGAGTGATAAAGAAGTTATGAATAGAGAGTTATGTCTAAGTGTGGTACAATTGTACTCTTTAATAGTTAATGTATGGTATCTGGGCTAAACGATTCCTTCATGGAGCGGAGGTATATACGAACTAGCAACTCGGAACATAGTTTGTTGGTTGTTTATGGGAAACCACTCAGCGTACCATATTGAAACTGTTAGAGACTTGAGGTGTACCAAGTGTAGAAATAGATACGTATGATGAAAGTGTAGAACTCGAATGAAATTTTGAGCGATGTAACTGAAGTTAGAATTCTTAAAGGAAGAATTGTTATATAAACAAGAAGATTCAAATAAGAATCTTGAAGATATAAAGATAAGAAATGGGAGTTTCCTAACTCCAATAGCCAAGATAACGAATAACGTTGTAAATGATGAAAAAAAAGGAAAGAATGAGGATCGTAAAACAAAATGATCACGAGTTAACAAAAGAATTTTAAGAGAGATGATTATAGAATAAGGTCACGACGTGATCTATTTAAGTTATAAAAGAAAGATGGTCTGTAATGTTTGAATGATTATAGCTTAATGCTATGAAGATAGTGTACTATGAAATAGTACGAGATAACTCGCGAGGAGTTAGAGATAATGTGATACGAGAAATTCGTATCGAGCAAAGAGCAAGTTAAGAGCAAGATAGAGTTAGGTGGGATTTCAATTGAGGACTCCTGTGATGGCTGAGTTGTACAAATCTTTGTATGGGCGAGGGTTTTGTGCTTGCACTAAGTTTATCACATTGATAATCATTAGAATGTTTGTGTTGCGCTATTTGCTATATGCCTGTTGAGAAGATGATTCTTTTCTCATGTGTATAACAGATAGGTAAAGTATAGTTAGAGAATATTATAAGGTTAAGTGCGAGTTCTTAAAACTCATACTTGTGGTAGGTTCGTGACTCATAATTATATGGTATATTTTTGAACCCCTCAGCGAATGGACGCCTATGGTCTGACTAGGATAAGTTCTTAAACTCATATGATTGTGGAAAGTTCCTGAACTCATAACGTGTGGTAAGTTTGATGAACTAGGGTATAATTAAGTGTGAATGGAGTATTGAGGATGATAGGAATAGATAGACCTATTAAGCATTGGATCATTATAGAAAGTGAAGTTGATGGTGGAAGCATAGGTATTCTAAATCTACTAGCTATGTTAGACTTTCGAAATTTATTGACTTCGTGCCGATGTTTACACTTTTATTTTCTTGAAAAATATTGGATCAAATGATGGAACCAATGAGTTTTAACAACAAATACTATTATTCTTATGTCTATGCTAATTACTTCGGCTATACAAAAATAATTTGCAATATATCAAAATATATTTTATATCATTAATGCATCATGTAACCTGGTGCAAAGATGATAAAAATGATGGAGTCATCAATGCAGTATTACCTAGTGTTGGATGTGATCTAAGGATCGTCAGCCCACTATGGTATGATGTAGTATGATAAAGTCACCAAATGACGGAATCCTCAACGGACTGTAAATACAGTGCGGTATCATGACATCATAAAAAGATTTTTGAGATTTCTTTAAGATATGAGAATACATATGTACGTATGTATATGTATATTTCGGTTAATGTTTGAGTTATTGTAGAGGTCTATGCTATTTGATTCAGCTAGACAAATATTGAAAGATGTTCATGAAATTCAAGAGTTTCTTGAGAGGTTATGCCAAACCAAATTGTTTTGGTGCGGATTCAGATGTTGAAAAGCTGAGATGAACAACCCTTTTATAGGGGATTACGCGGAGGCATTGAGATGTTTGTGCACAATACATTGTACGAAGGGCTGATCACCCTAAGTACGAGGAGTCCCTATAGTCTTATGACTGTTAAAGTTTAAGTTGAAAGATTACTTATAACTATGGACATATGCATAGCGTTTAAATGTTTGTGCACAATACATCGTACGAAGGGCTTAACACCCTAAGTACGGGGGTCCTTATAGTCTTATGATTGTTAAAGTTGAAGTTGAAAGATTACTTGCAACTGTGGACATAGTTCGTGGTATTATGACCCTCAGCATGATTTGGAATCTTTTAAAATTCCTGAGTTATTCAAACTACTTCCCAATTATTGAACAATTGTGGAAGATTCTTGTTATTCTGCAAGATGGAAGTGAAAAAGGAAAATATTCCTTAGAAAGAAGTAAGTCGTAGAATGCAATACTGAATGATGAATGTGTTGATTAAGTGAGAAAAGAGATTTTGAAATGAGAAGGGGATGCGTTATCAAAGAAATTTGTGAAACTTTTAATAGAAAAGTTAATAATTGTAGAATGATCTTTGTGGAAGAAGTGGTTATAGAACCTAAGGAATGAATATAGTATTAGCGTAAAATCTACTTTGATAGATGGAATGAATAAATATTAATTGATAAAATTTCGAGGACGAAATTCTTAGAGGAAAGAGAGAATGTAATATCCCGAGTATTGATGATAGCGATCCTTAGAAAAGGAAATGAATGTGTTAAAAGATATATAATACTCAAAATATAATTGAGTTCAAATAAAAGTTATGAAATGAAACCTAGAATTTGTTAGGTAATGAATGTAGTAGGAAATATAAAATCTATATTTAGATAAAATGATGAAAGATTTCTCTGAGTTATTTGTGTAAATTGTGTCTTCGATTCTGGGGACAGAATCTTTGTAAGTAGGGAAGATTGTAACGAATGAGTGGCTTGAGTTGTGATTCTGAGGACAGAATCCTTGTAAGGAGGGAATGATGTAACAATCCAGATTTTTATTATAATATTTAAATATTTATTGAATTATATAAATATTTAATGGATGTATTTATCGTGAATAAATGTTTGTTTGTTTTGATTTGAGTTGATTAATTAATTATTTAATAAATAATTAATGAGTTAAGGAAATTCTGAGATAGTATTCTAATTTAATAATTAAGTTAGAAAGTTATAATGATTAAATAAATTATTATATTATGCAATGAATTGTTATTAGAATTAATTAAATTAAGTATGAAAACTTAATTAATTAGAAGTGTGGCAAATAACTTTATTATAAGTGGTTATTAAAATAAATTAAAGTAGTTTTAATTTATTTTGCCAAACAAGCCTTAAATATATATTAAGTCTTTAATTTTAAAGCGTTTTGCCAAACGGAGCCTTATGGCTTTTGGATTTTTAAATTTGATTTATTAATAATATAAATTAAATAAAGAAAATATAAATAATGTATAATAATTTGTGGTAACCGCTGTTTTAATAATGCCATTAGTGGCGTCAGTTTTAAAACTTTTGAAAAGATACGTTAGTTTATTTTAGTTACATCTAATCTATTTGGCTAAAGCCTAAGAGAGAAAAGGGAAGAAGAAAGAAAAGTTTCATAAAGTTTGAGAGAGTTTGAGAGAAAGTCAAGTCTGTGATTCCAAAGCCACCAAAACAAATTCTCAGTGTTTAACAAGGATTTCTTAAGCAACAAAAGGTATGTTACATAACCTTAACACATATGTTTTACGTTATAATCTCTAAGTCTCTGTGTTTTTGAATTTGACGGTAACATAAAATTCTTTACAAACTTTCTGTAAAAGCATGATTTTATAATTGGTTAGGAAATTATGTGTATTTATAATTTTAATGGGTATACTAGCATAAATGTATATATATGTTGTATGCTAAAATACGTTCAAAGAGAAAGAAGAAATTAGTTTTACAGTGGACATGAGGATGAACATGAACATGTTTTGGAGTATAACAAAATTAGTATTTTATCGTATGCTAATTGTGAAATTGAAGCTTATGTATGTTAATTGGGTATGAATTTCAGAGAATCATACTTTAAAGTAATCAAGTTTGGGTTATTATTGATATTACAGTGTTAAACAACGTTAACAATGGAGTTTTTCTTAAAAACAGTGTTTTCAAATAATGAAGTTTTCTAAAGTAGTTGTTTAATTGTTGGTAATTGTTGTATGGATGATTGTTAAACGTTTATGTGTAGTTTGCAATGAAGTTATGGATGTTAATTAGTGTTAGAAATTAAGTTATAGACAAAAATTTAGTTGTTCTGTTCTTCGTGGTTGGGTTCGGCGCCCCAGCGCCAAAATTTGAGCCCCAGCGCCAAATTTCGCGACCCAGCGCCACTAGCTAGCTTATAATTCGCACCCCAGCGCTA
Source organism: Panax notoginseng (assembly GCA_016801055.1). Taxonomy (NCBI): domain Eukaryota; kingdom Viridiplantae; phylum Streptophyta; class Magnoliopsida; order Apiales; family Araliaceae; genus Panax; species Panax notoginseng. The sequence continues at coordinate 42,447,143 of CM029018.1, read as the reverse complement.
GAGCTCGTGCCCCAGCACTGTAACTCGCGCCCCGGCGCTGGTACTCGCGCCCCGGCACCACTGATCCGCGCCCCAGCGCCGGATTTATGGTCTGACTTGGACAGTTTTGACCTCCTGTAGTAAAATAGCCATAACTTCCTCATACAAACTCCGATTGAGGTGATTCAAGATGATCCGGAAAGAGGACGAGTAGGCCTACAACTTTCGTTCTTTACGTTTTTCAATTTGAGGTCATTACAATGGGTCAAAATGGTCATAATTAGGACTATTGTGTTTTCAGAGGCAATCGGAGGGTGTCGGGCATGCGCATATGCATGTGTAGTGCTCTTGACCATAAAAGATGATGTCCTAAGTTATAAAACATGAATATTAGTAATTATAATGATGCTTAACATTAATACATGATGTATTAGATGAGTTATAGAAGCATAGTAAGCTTACACAAGAGAGGCAAATCGGGCGTGTGACGAATGAACGTCGAAATGCCGTGCCAAGTGTTAATGAACTTAAAAAGTGTTTCAATTCAATTGAAATGGATATTATAAGATATGGAATGGGTTTAATATAAAACCAATAAGTAGTCCTATCAAGACTTAAGCACTTAAATGAACTGCGAATATGAAATACAGTGAGATCTAAGTTAAAAGTTAACACAATATAATTGAACATTGTGTGCTAATTAATGGGAAAGATTATGAGATGTGGAGTAGAGTTTACATTACAATTACTATGTGTTGTTATGTGACTAATATTTAATGTGTATGATTATATAATTGCGTAGGGCACGTGAAGTGCAGATAGCTATAAGCTGTTAAACTGTTATTGGTAAACAACGATCAAGGCAAGTCTTTCGGTTCCTATTTTCTACGTGGACTTGATGAACTGTTTTAAATTTCATGATATGTTATGCATGTTGAAATCATGAAATGTTAAAGTCAATATATGACTGCATTGTTTTGGCTAAGTAATGATGATTGAGTAAGGAACTTAATCTTTATATTTGCTATGTGAATTAAAAGCATGTATGCCATGTTACTTTAATGAGATGTATATCAAGCATGTTATTATGTGTTATGTGATGTATGAAAACTGTTAGACTTTGCTGGGCTGTCGAGCTCACTATTGCAAATAACCACTTTTGCAGGTACAAATTTTAAGGTAAAGATATGTGCTAAGTGAGTTATAGAGATCTATATTCACGAAGATTACTTATGTTTTATGAGAAATGTATTTCATATTTTGAACGTAATATGTTGTTAAATTGTGAGTTGAGCTATCCAATGTATATGGGTATTTAGTTATGATGTAAGACTTTGTATAATCATTTTGTTGTAACGATTCATGATATAAGATTGAATCAAAGAGATGTAATGTAATGGTTGAGTTTCAGGGCAAGAAAGAAGGAAATGTATAAAAGTTTTAAATATTCCGCAATTTTATTAAGTTTAACATCGAATAATGATGTATTATTTAGAGGTTGAATGTATGGTTAACGACCGAAGTCGGAATTTAAATTGTATTGATTTTGGGGTCGTTACAGTTTGGACGGAGAAGAGTGAGGAAAGTTTCCACGAATTGAAGAAAAGATTGAGTACGGCACCTGTGTTGTCATTGCCTGATGATACAGGAAATTTTGTGGTGTACAGTGACGTATCGCATAAAGGACTAGGTTGTGTGCTTATGCAGAATGATAGAGTTATTGCGTATGCATCACGTCAATTAAAAGATTATAAGAAAGGGTATCCGACTCATGACTTAGAGTTGGCAGCGGTGGTGTTTGGCCTTAAGATTTGGAGACATTATCTTTATGGAGAGAGGTGTGAGATATACTGACCATAAAAGTCTGAAGTATATCTTTACACAAAAAGATTTGAATATGAGGCAGAGAAAATGGTTGGAGCTAATCAAAGACTATGAATGCAAGATTTTTTATCATCCCAGAAAGGCGAATGTTGTTGTTGATTCTTTAAGTAGGAAGGAACGGGAAAAGTTAATGATGTTGACACCTCAGGAGAAGTTAGTGTCGAACATGGCTAAGATGGAGTTGGAAATTAAATATCCGACAGAATCTGACGAAAAATTGTTCCACATAGGAAACGGTTCAACGTTGGTAGATAAAGTGAAGAATGCACAACTTCGGGATGAAGACTGCGAAAAGATAAAATAGAAAGTATCTGAAGGGGAGGAAAGCAAATTCAAAATTGATTCGGCAGGGTTACTTCGATTCGAAAGGAGAATTTGGGTTTCGCTAATACCCGAAATTAAAGAGGAGATTTTGAGTGAAGTTCACAACTCATGATATTCGATTTACCCTGGGAGTACAAAAATGTACCAGGATCTTAGACATCATTTTTGGTGGCTGAATATGAAAAAAGATGTGGCTGAGTGTGTGGCGAATTGTTTAACGTGTTAGAAAGTTAAAGCTGAACATCAGAGGCCAAGTGGAATATTGCAACCGTTGGAGATATCGGAATGGAAATGGGAGAATATCACAATGGATTTTGTGGTAGGTCTTCCAACGACTCAGTAAGGTTATGACGTTGTTTGGGTGATTGTTGATCGATTGACGAAGTCGGCACACTTCTTACCAATCAAGATTAGATTTAACCTGGATCGGTTGGCAAAACTTTATGTTAAGGAAATTGTTTCAAGGCACGGTGTACCTGTGTCCATTATATCAGACAGAGATCCGCATTTCACATCTAATTTCTGGAAACGATTACAAGAATGTTTGGGGACTCAATTGAGAATGAACATAGCATACCATCCTCAAACAGACGGACAGAGTGAGAGAATAATATAGACACTAGAGGATATAATCAGAGCATGTATTATGGATTTTAAGGGGAATAAGGATGACCATCTACCATTGTTGGAATTTGCTTATAATAATAGCTATCACGCGAGTATTGGCATGCCGCCTTACGAAGTGTTATACGGCATGAAATGCAGAACTCCGTTATGCTGGGATGAGGTAGGCGAATGTCAGCTATTGGATGTAGAGTTGGAACAACAAACCGTTGAGAACATCAAGGTCATTCGAGCAAGATTGACAGCTGCACAGGATAGACAGAAGAAATATGCCGATCATCATCGACAAAATAGAGAATTCGATGTCGGTAGTTATGTTTTCTTGAAAGTATCTCCCTGGAGAGGGAAAATTCGGTTTGGCAAGAAGGGAAAATTGAGCCCTAGACTTATAGGACCTTTTGAAGTGCTTCGGCGAGTTGGTGAAGTGGCGTACGAGGTAGCTTTACCTCCAGAATTGGTGCATATCCATAATATTTTCCACGTCTCAGTGTTGCGATCATATAAGCATGACTATAAACATGTTATAGAATATGAGCCCTTACAGTTTGAGAAAGATTTGTCCTATGAAGAAGTCTCTGTTCAAATCATTGACAGGAAAAAGCAAGTACTAAGGAATAAAGTGATACCTTCTGTTAAGGTAATCTGGAGGAACCACAATGCTGAGGAAGCTACGTGGGAACTTGAAGATGTTATGATGAGAAATTATCCTCAGTTATTTTGCTTAATCTTGTATGATGATTCTGGAGACAGAATCCTGTTAAGGAGGGAAGAATGTGACGAATGAATTTATCGAATTGTGATTCTGGGGGCAGAATCCTTTTAAGGAGTGAAGGATATAACGATCGAGAAATTTATAATTTAATTTAAATATTTATTGAATTAAATAAATATTTAAATAATTTATTTATTAAGGAAAATAAATAATTGATGAATTGATTTAGTAACTAAATTGATTAATGTTAATTAAATTGAATAATGATAATTTTTATTTGAAGGATTTAATTTAAGGAAATAATTAAATTAAATCAATTGCTTAATATTTAGAAAAATAATTAAATGAGTTGTTTAATTTAAAGGAAATAAATAAATTAAATAAAGTGATGTTTCTAATTTATTAATTAAATTAGATATATAATTATTTATTAATTATAACTATAATGATAAGATTATTATTATTATTATTATTATTATTATTATTATTATTATTATTATTATTATTATTATTATTATTATTATTATAAGTTACTTAAATTAACTAAACTAAAGTTATTTAAATTAATCAAACTAAAGTGTGACATGAAACTATATAGTATAATATTATAAAAATAATCTGGTACGGGAATTATGTGGTAGCAAAACAAGGCCTTGTGGCCTTTGGCTTATTCAACTAACGCAAACTTTTTAATTTTGTACCTGACGTTAGTGGGGGAGTGGGAGTCAGTTTATTTTACGCTTCTTATTTTCCCTAAGGCTAGACAATATAAAAATACAAAGAGAATCTAAGAGAGAATTGAGATAGAGTGAGGGAAAATCAAGTGATTTCAAAACAATTTCAGTTGGTTAGCAAGGATTGTCTAAGCATATGAAGGTATTTCTCTGTAATTTGATATTACATATATATATATATATATATATATATATATATATATATATATATATATATATATATATGTTTTACAGCAAAATTGTTAAGTTTTCAAATTCTGTGAATTCAATTTGTTGAATTGTTGCTATACAACTGATTATTGTGAGTATATGTGTTTATAATAATTAGAGTGGTGTTTAAGCATAAATTGTATGTTAATTATAGTTTAAAAAGGAAGAAAAGTTTGTCAGTGTTTGTATTTCTTATATGTCTTGTAAAAGTACCAATTTTAGTGGCCAATTCGTATGCTAAACTACAAATTGAAGCTTGTGTATGCTAGTTCATTAAGAAACGAAGATAATGTAACTGGAACAAAGTGATTTGGTGAAGAATTGAAATCACAGTGATGATTTATATGAAGAATGTCAAAAAATGGAGTTTTGTGTAAAAATATGAAATTTAAGGAATTAAATTAGTTAAAGTGGTTGTTAAATTGTACTATGTTGAGAAATATGTTAGCAAACATGTTTATGATAGTTTTATATTTATTGTATGTGTTAAATTCACTGTTTTGTGGGTGGAATTCGTGTTTCTTTGGCTAAAAATGGAACACTGTTGCTGCGTTTCTGGTTCTGTCTGTGCACTAGCGCAGCTGCACCGGTGCCAAGACCAGAAACGACGCAGCTGCGCCTGCATAGCTGCGCCGGTACCCAGTGCAGTTGTGCCATGCCCTGAGCCTAGACAGTGACTTCTGCCTATTTGTAGGTCATGTGTAGTGGACTTATGTTGGCTAAGCATGCATGCTAATGATGTTAAGACATAATATAAACTATAATATCATATTGTAATGTGTTGTAATGCGAAGTGTGAAGATTTTTAAATAATTATTTAAATAAGTTATGAAATGAAACAGAATGTGATGTTTTCAAAAGTTAGAGATGAAAGATTAAGTTATGTTGGATCGTGATGAGATTTCAGATTTGTTAAGGATGTTAACCAACATAGTTACGTGTTAAGTTAAGGTTATGACCTAAATAATGGTTTAAACCCTAAAGCTAATATTCGTACAACAAATTGTTATTGCGATTACAATAATTTATGTAGGGTAATTGGAGACTATTTTACACTTGTGTAGCTTACCTACAGGGCAAGTTTCTAAACCTTACATTTTTCATTGAGCAAGTTTCTTATCCTAAACTTTTATTGAGCAAGACTATTGATTCTGTTCTTATGTACGACCGAATATGCTCTTGTAACCTAATTCGTTACATCGACTGAGTTTACATTCTTATTTCTTGTTATTATCATTCAAAACATATATTGTTCTAATACATGGATTCAGAGGAGATTGTTCTAATTCTTTGAATATAGTATTTTGCATGTGTATCATGTTTATCCAAATATATATTGTTGATATCTGATCTTTGACTTTGATAGCCTTGTTCAGTTATACATTCTTGTATTAAATCTTCAAGTAGTATACAAACTTCTATTGATTAAACTAATCTATAATTGAATAGTGTTCTAAAATTCTAGAAACACTAATAAGCTAGTTTCAAACTAAACTTTCTTTAATGCGGAAGTTCTAAATCCAAACTGAGACGAACAACCCTAATATAGGGGATTTTGTACGTATAACGTTTAGATGTTTGTGCACAATACATGGTACAAAGGGTTGATCCCCCTAAGTACGTTAAGCAGGGTCTGTATAGTCTAAATGACTGTTAAGGTTGGGGTAGTAATACCTTATCACTAGGGACATAGTTCGTGGTTTTAAGACCCTCAGATATTAAAGTTCAAACTTGTTTTCTATTCTTGATTCGTAGAACAAGTTCATTATTGTTTACCATTCATTGTTCATTCTCATGTTGTTATTACTACTCTTTATATCAATGAGCAATTGTTTGCTCACTCTTGCAATTAACAAATGCAGCTAAAGTTGAAAGAGGTGATGAGCCATCTACTAGCAAAGGAAAGAGCAAGATGTCCAAGTGTTGAAGAATTATTTAAAGTTTAATTAAATGCATGATTTTATAAGACTTGTTTTCTTTTATGATGTACTCTGCAAACTGATGTAATAATTTAAGATTAAATTACCTGGGATTGTTTATGAGATGATGTAACCCTTTGATGGGAAAGATTATTGTTTAACTTATTCAATGTTTTATCCTTTATTATGGGTAGTTAGATGTAATTATTTTAATAGTGAGCACCAAATTCGGTGGAAATGAAGTACCCGGATTTGGGGGTGTCACATGCGCCAGAGAAGTGGTTAGAATTAATCAAAGATTATAACTATGATATTCTTTATCACCCGAGGAAGGCAAACGTAGTTGCTGACGCTCTGAGCAGGAAAGGAAAGGAGAAATTATTTCAATTAACAACTCAGGAGGAGTTAATAAGGGATATGGAGAAGTTGGAGATAGAAATGAAGGGACCCGAGAGGTCTGAAGAAAAGTTATTTGTAATGGAAGCTTGTCCGACATTGTTGGATAGAGTAATGGAAGCACAGGAGAAAGATGGAGAATGTGAGAAAATCAAGAAGAGGATCATGAAAAATGAGGAAGAAAAATGTCGAATAGATAAAGACGGTATCTTAAGATTCAAGGGGAGAGTGTGGGTACCGGCAGTAACTGAGTTAAGAGAAGATATTTTACATGAGGCACACAATACGACATATTCCGTTCCTCCGGGAGACACTAAGATGTACCGAGACTTGAGGCAACATTTTGGTGGCCCAATTGAAAACGGGAAGTCACAGAGTGCGTTAGTAGGTGTTTGACTTGTCAACACGTAAAAGTAGAGCATCAATGGCCGAGTGGATTGCTACAACCATTAGAAATACCATAGTGGAAATGGGAGCATATTACGATTGATTTCATGGTAGGACTTCCAGTCAAGCAGACAGGTTTGGATGCCATTTGGGTTGTCGTGAATCGACTTACAAAGACTGCACATTTCCTACCGATCAAGATCCCCTACAGTTTGAAACAGTTAGCAAGTCTATACGTAAAGGAAATTGTTTCACGATATGGAGTGCCGGTGTCGATTGTTTCTGACCGAGACCCACGTTTCACGTCAAAATTCTGGAAAAGCTTGTAAGAGAGGATGGGGACACAGTTAAGGTTAAGTACCTCGTATCATCCTCAAACAGACAGACAGAGTGAGCGAACAATATAAACGCTAGAGGATATGCTTAGAACTTGCCTGACGGACTTCAAGGGGAATTGGGACGACCATCTACCCTTAGTCGAATTTACGTATAATAATAGTTACCATACGAGTATCGGCATGCCACCGTACGAAGCTTTTTACGAGAGGAAGTGCAGGATGCCATTATGTTAGGACGAAGTCGGAGAATGACGAATACTCAGACCAGAGTTAGTACAACAAACCGCAGACGTGGTGATAGTAATAAGGGCCAGACTAGTGGTAGCTCAAGATCGCCAGAAAAAGTATGCGGATTTGCATCGGCAAGATCGAGATTTTAAAGTCGGCGGTTTTATATTCCTGAAAGTATCTCCATGGAAGGGAAAGATCCGTTTCGGTAAGAAAGGGAAACTATGTCCAAGATTCATAGGACCGTTCTAGTTATTGAAGCGAGTAGACGTAGTAACGTACAAAGTTGCATTACCACCTGAGTTGGAGCACATCCATAACGTGTTTTACATATCCATGTTGCGTCCGTACAAGCCTGACAACAAGCACGTGATTTCTTATGAACCCATTCAAGTGGAGAAGAATTTAGCGTACGAAAAAATTCCTATCCAAATTCTTGAAAGGAAAGAGCAAACCTTGAGAAATAAAGTTATTTCCTCTGTAAAAGTACTTTGGCATAACCACGATGTCGAGGAGGCTACGTGGGAGTTAGAAGATAGGATGATGAGAGATTATCCCCATCTATTTGTATAACCTTGTAGTAATTCTGGGACGGAATTTTTATAACGGGGGAAGGATGTAATACCTGAGAATTTTCACGTATTATTAAATGAATATATTAATGGAAATAATAATTATGTGAATATAAGTGTTATTGTTTTGAGAGTCGGTTAATTCAATTGATTCGTATTAGATCAATGTGTATTAAGATGTGTGAATGGACAATGAGAATTGTGAAATGCCTTGTGTGGCATAATGTGAAACGAGAAAATTCACTAAGCAAGTTAAAACGGGAATTAGGAAGATTAGTCGTGTATGATCATGCGATTTCATATAAGTAATCAATACGCTCTTAGACTTGTAATATCATTCATGCGGACATTAATTCATGTCGTATAAAACGAGTTTAGCAATGAAAATTGGCACGAGCTTGAAGCTAAACCAGTCTTGGCACTGTCAGGGTACGACGCAGCTGCGTCGTCGCAACAGTACAAACTGGCACAGCTACGCCAGTAGTCAGTTGGAGAAAAATTTACTTTCTGCTTTAGAAATTAAATGGAACAATTATGTGATATATGTGACATTGATAAACCATGAAATAAAGTAAGATATGTTTAACGAAGGAATTATTAAGTAAACAATTAATTAATATTAATTAATTGTGGTAGAATATTGATTACTTGGTAATTAATTAATTATATGTGATTATTATTATTTGCAATATATCTATAAATATAATAAGAATTATATAGATAATTAATGATTATGGAGATCCATAAATACATTAATCAAGGAAGAATGGATTAATTTATATTGGTGGTAATTAATCAAGGAAGTGAATAATTTATTTATTTGACATAAATAAATAAGTTATTAATATAATAATATTAGATTAACGGTTATGCGCATGTGAGCAATAGTAAAACTATACTATATAGTGTAGTGTGGCACTTATGTGACTATATATTAAGTTTTATAAATGAAGAAATGTGATTATGCATATTGAAACTATATAGTATAAATATATCATGAAATGTGTAAGTAACCATATACGTGTGGGTAGACATTAAAATAGAATGTACATGGATTATATGTATGTTGCATAACATCTACTACCTTGAAATATTAATTATGTGAATTATATTGTGACATTAAAATTATAACTAAGGCATGGGTAATATATACACTATAACATAAGAATAAGGGTTTTGTATAAGTGTATGACTTAAGAGGGCAAGAATGTTGAGATATTGGAGTTGTCCCAAAATGTATGTCCTAATTGCTCCCTAATTCTCAATCACGTGTAGAACATAAAGGCTAAGGCCTATGTTCTTCTTTTCTTCCAAGCTTCCTAGCTAATGATCATGGGGGAGTGGTGGTCATGATGCAAATCACCAACCAATTACCAACTCCTTGTTAACCTTCATGCAATCCTTCAACCCATGAGTTTGATTCAATGGAAAACTTCAAAATCTATGTATTGATTTTTCTATAAATGAGAGCTCTCCTTCCATTTTTCCAAGTGCTGAGAATTGTCAAAGGGTGATATTGAGAGCATACAAGTATTCTAAGAGCTTGAGAGTTCATTAGGAGCAAGTTCCTTTCACAATTCAGAGGTATTATTCCATTCCTTGCTTTGCATTTCAGTTTCTGTCAAATGAGTTTTCGAGTTCTTGAAATTCAAAATTTTGATTTTGTGGGATTGGATGTTAATGAGGTTGGGTATTGGTTATATAGTTGTTATATGACCTTATAAGCATGTCTAAACTGATATATGAGTGTTTGGAAATGAATTCATGAGTAATTTCTATGTTTGGACTAATTTTCTGCCGACGCAAACAATTCCTGGCTCGAACCAGAAGTGGCGCAGCTGCGCCGTATTAACACTGAGGTGCAGCAAAGCTGTGCCGGCCCCTGAATTCAGTTTTGAGTTCTGTTTTACAATCTGCCAAGCGTTAGTCACTCATTATGACATATACTAGTATGCAAGCATGTGTAAGGGGTATATTTAGAAATATGAACCAATGTGAGCATGTTTAAACTAGATTAGCATGATTAATGAAAGTGTGGAGTTTAAAATAAATTTAGGAACTTAAAAACAAACTTGATATGTATGTATGCCATGTATGTATACTGACTTTGCAAGCATGTTAGTATGACTTAGAAATGCTTGAGTAAACCTTTAGATGGTGTTTATGAGAGTAGTAAGCAAGCATCGACATGTGGAACCAATTAGTAAGCTTTACGAATGAAATTACAAATTTCGAGCATGCTACCTTGAGGATTAGAATCTGACATTTATGATCATGTTTGATGGTACTCTTAGACTCACTCATGCCGTATAAACATATATATACCATGCTTGTGTATCATATTTCAAGAAAAGCATAAACGAATCATATTTTCACCCAAGGCAATGCTAACTTCACATATGTGTTATGAATACTTACAAGCATGCCTAATATGAGTTTTATAACTACTTTGTATGTTTAGAGAGCAAGTATGATAGATTTTGTGGTTTTATAACCTTGAATGACCTTAAATTGTCGAAATGATCAATTTAGAATTTTATTATGAAAGAAGGAACCTAGATTGACTTGAGAAGCATGAAAAGACCTTTAACATGACAAATATATCATGTATGATTATTTTGGTCAAGCCGAATAGAAATCACAAGGCAGCAGCTGAGTCTAGGCTTAGCCAGGGGACGGCGCAGCTGCGCCAGTCCTAGGCTTAGCCATGGCGCAGCTGCGCCAGTCTGAAATCAGAACCTGGTTAGTTTGAAATCTGATCTTGGGTCAGTTGACTTGTATGAAGCCTATATTGCTAGAGGTGATTTAAAACCTACTGATACATGCATATAAGTGATGCTTAGATGATATGATGGTGTTTTCCTCATAATAGGTTGGTCCATGGGTAAAAAGGACTTAACCTTAAGCTTTCTTAATTTACTTATGAAATAACTAGGTATTTAATTCATGATGAATCTATAATCTGATTTTGTACCATATGTGCATACTTGAATCATGTCAAGCTTGATTAAAGACTGTGTTAGCTAATGAACATCTTGAATATATAATACGCTATAAATATGATTCGAAAGTGTTGATTTCTTAACGTGGATAAACTAAGCTTAAGGCAAGTATCCGAACCCTACTTTTATCGTGCAAGTATCTAAACTATCCTTTACATTGTGAAAAGTATTCTTGCATTACTTTATTAGACGAATGTCGTAAGCAAACCTTATTTCTTTGAATGCAAGTTACCTTATTTACTCGTTCAAATGAGCTATTATGAAAATTCTTGAGAAAACTATTATTCATGTTGAACTTGATATTGTTCTAGAATATGGTGAAAGTGTCTATGCCATTTGATTCGGCTAGACTATATGCATGTTTATAAAATTGTCCAAACCCATTTGACTGGTGCGGAAATCTTGAAAACTCAGTTGAACAACCCTTATGGTAAGGGGAATGTATGTCGTTGGAAACCCCAACATATGAGTAGATTTTTACTGTGGTTTTATGCATAACATGTAGTATTGTAGATTGATCATCTATAGTACTTGAATTGTGGGTTATCAGTTTAATATTGGTAATTCTAGTATATGTTCAACAGTCCTTAGTGACTTCTCAGTATAAATTATTTATCCGGTTGGATACATTGATAGTCTTTTAATTCATATATATTTATTGATTTATATCGAATTATCTTTCTTATTCCAAGAAATGTTGATATTCATTATTCATGATATTATTCTGAAACTCTGCACTATCTTAGAGGTAATACTTCAATATTTCAAACTCGTGTTATAAAACTCTTTACCCTTGTTGTATATTACTTGTTGGGCAATTTGTGCTCATTCTTGCTTATTTAAACCTTTCAGTTAAGGCAGAACAAGGAGGTGTCTCTAGGAAAGACAAGGGAAAGGGTAAGGGCAAGGGCAAGGGCAAGGGCAAGGCTACTGACTAGCTTGTCCCTTTTATGGTTAAGTCTATTATGTTATATTAAGACTGTTTTCAGACTATGTTTAAGCTTAATTAGGATTATGCAATAAGTCTTTATTCGATATTATTATGTAATCTATTAAGTACTGTAGGTTGCGAGACTTGGGGGAATAATTATAATAAATCATTGTATATTATTCTAAATTAGATCTTCCGTTGTGAATGTGTGATTTTAGTTATTATGGTAATACTTTGAGCACGTGACGAACCGAATTCGAGTGACCAAGTGGCGGTCCGAATTTGGGGGCGTCACAGCCATTACTGTAGAGGGAGGTAGTGAAGCTTTGAGTTTGTATAACAAAGAAAAGAAGGCAAGAGCACAGGCGGAGATAGCCGTGGAGGAAGCAGCAATGGAGGAAGTAATTTAGGAAAAAGTAAGTGGGAGAACATCAACAATAACAACAACAACAACAACAACAACAACAACAACAACAACAAGAATTTCAACAATCAAGTTGGAAAGTTTTCTGAAGAGTTTAAGATGACTTAATTATTAATATTAATATAAAAATAAATATTAAGATTAATAAAATAAATTATTATAATCTTCCATCATTTAAATTCCACTCTACCAATTTACTACAACTTTCATAAATAGATATGGCATTCATTTCCTATCATCGAAATAACAACAATATTAATAATATATAAAATAATAATAATAAGAATTGCTTAATAATAAAATTAATAATAATAATAATAATGCAAGATGGAATATAATGATCACTATATATTTTATTAAAGACTAATATTTATTTTTATATTTATAATAATATTTATTTTTATATTAATAATATTATTATTGATATTATTACAAAAATAAGAAAAAATATTAAAAGGGATAATAATAAATATAAAAATTAACTTCTTTCTATTTTAACAAACCCAATTAATAATATAGATTAATATAAAAATAGATAGTAATACAAGAGAATATATAGATTTTGGGGGAAGTGTAAAGTTTTAATATAAATACTAATCCTTGCGAGAAATGAACAGCTAGGCCCGTAGTGCTCGGGTGGTCATATGACGAGGGTTTGAAGCTGGAGGTTGTGAGTTCGAATCTGTTTAACAACGAATAGTTGGAAATAATTATTTTACCGGCCGGGTATTTTTTTTCAATTTTTTATTGCCAGCCATGACAAGCTGTACCGGCCGGCATTTATAATTTTTTTTATTCCCAGCCGCAACAACCTGTACTGGTCGACCTTCATTTTATTTTTTATTCTATTTTAATGTGCTTAGTCATGATATATAATGGAGAAATGCGTAAAAAAGAAAAAGAAAAGAGAAAGCCGGTACAAGTTGTACCGGTTAGGAATATTTTAATATTAAATATTTGTTTTGTTTAACTATACTGACAATATGTTGAATATGTGGGGCCCTCTTATTAAAATAGAAGTCGGTACAGCTTGATATTTAGACACAACAACTTGTGCCAGCTTATGAAATTTACATTCCAATCTCAGCCTTCAAATCAATTGATCAACGGTCCGAAAATGGGTCATTGGCACAGTGTCCATGGCAACCGGTTGCCATGGATGGATTATATATATATATATATATATATATATATATATATATATATATATATATATATATATATATATTAACTGTTTATTGCATTTAAATATCTGTTTTAACTGTTTATTCAATGTAAATCCATAATATGTGAAATTGTGGACTAGATTTATCTAAATCTAGTCATATCTAACTTTTAACTGGTTCAAAAGTTGCAAAACTGGAACCGTTGAGCTAGAATGGCTAAGATCTATTTGAATCTAGTTTTCTTTCTAGTTTTTGTAAATATTAAGCAACCATGTGAGCCTAGGAGCCACAAGATCTAAGATTCAGCTGACGGATCTAAATCTGGTTCCCATGATGGACCCTTTTCAGCTGTACAGCCAGTTTATAAATTATTCATGGTATTTAGACATCCTTCGATGGCTTTCATGCCCATAAGGAGACCGACACTTATATGTATATTATTTTATCGAAGATGTTTCACATCTAGAAAATATAATCAAATCAAGACGAATATGGAATAAAATAGAAGTATCAAATGCCTCAATTACTATATGAGCATAAGAGTTTGAAAACATGTTTTCAAAACATCATTGCTATATATATTGCTTAAATTTGAACTTTTATGCAAATCAAACCCATTGTATATAGGTGCAAACGAGGCATAACACTACTTCCAAATAAATACACTTAGGCTCAATACACACACACACTTCAGATAAATTAGGGAATTGAAAAGACGTGGTAGCCGTGTTTTCATAGAAGTCGGGGGGTGCCTAACACCTTCCCCCTACTCTTAGGCTCAATACACACACACACTTCAGATAAATTAGGGAATTGAAAAGACGTGGTAACCGTGTTTTCATGGAAGTCGGGGGTGCTTAACACCTTCCCCCCACTTAATCAAGCCCCCAAACTCCATGAATCTCGATTTCCAAGTCCTGTTAAAATAGAGTCCAACTAGCGACTCTAAATTTTCAAATCGTCGACATTTTATGTCGGACCCTTTTCAAATAAAACTCAACACATAGAGAATATAAAGGGTAAAAAGAGGAATTCCAAAGAAAAGAGGAAATATTTCCTGACGTCGATAGGTGGCGACTCTGCTGGGGACATTGGAAGGCTTAAGCCGCATTTCAAACTTTTTAAAAAACCTTTTTATCTGCTTGTGTGTGAATGTTGTCTTTCAATTGAATGAATATGAATGAATGCTTTATTTACCGTACTTTAGTGCCTCGCACAATCTCTGCATGTTGTATTAGTGCTTCGCACAAATGTTATTATTTGATACAGTGACACACGGTGTATGTGAACATATGTTGTGTGATCTCTCCACCAAGAGGCAAACCCTTCGGTGTTTGATTACTGGACTCAACGGAGAATAATCCCGCGAGGCTCAGGAAGGGCATCACTCAGATCTGCTCCAATTGAAAGATCGAATTAACTTCCCATCTAATAAATTGTGATGATCTGGGAACCTTCATGCCGAAAAGCCACTAGAGTAGCCTAAGATAGGTCAGCCTCTGATAAACCTTATGCAAAGGGAAGCCTCTTCATGCCTTTCCCTTTCAATTCCATGTAATTTCTGATTCAATGTAAATTATGATTCCATGTAAATATAAAGAAAGATGTAAATATGCATTCCTTACCCTATCAAAACCTGTCATGCTATCCTGTCATCAAAACAATTGACATCTATTTTTGCAAGAACACATTAAAAAACTCCTAAAACAGACATATTGCATAGCATGCAGACTATTAGTGTTTATCCAGACTAAACTATATAGTCTTTTTGTAGGGAAATAATTGGTCCCGTTACCCGTTTAAAGTCCAAAAAGACACTAAGCCCACCTTTAGACATGGCTGTAAGTGCCCAACCAAAATGTACTCGTATTTCTCGAGAGGAGTTCGAGGGACTAAGAAAATAAATAGTAGAATTAGCTGTCTTTTTGAAAGAACAAAACAAACAAACTCAAGGTCAACAAATACCCACTCAAACAAAAATCTCTACACAGTGAGGAATCCAAGGTACTGACAAGAAAGAAAAGGAAGTACAGATACTTGGATCTCCAATCCATTAAAAATCTAACAAAACCCCTAAAATCTCCAATCTTAAAGAAGATCAAAAAACCGGTGATAATTAAAAGAAAGTCCAACAAATGGAAGAAACCATTCGGTCAATCAGAGGGACTGAAGCGTATGGAAGCGTGACTTATTCAGACCTTTGCATCTTTCCTGGGGTTCATTATCCAGACAAGTTCAAAACTCCTGATTTTAAAAAATATAACGAATTAGGAGATCCTTACACCCATTTAAAAATGTTCATTGGAGAACTCAGATCCTATACCGAGAATGAAAAATTGAGAATGTAATTACTTCAAAAGAGTCTAACTATAGAGGCCAGAGTATGGTATGCCAGATTGGACAATTCCAAAATCCATAATTGGAATGAATTAGCCCATGTTTTTCTAAACTAATACAGTTTCCCATCACAAATGGCTCCAGATAGATATCAAATTACCAAAGTTAAAAAGTAAAATACCGAGTTATTCAGAGAATATGCCTAAAGATGGAGACATCTGGCTGCTCAAGTAATCCCATCAATGACAGAAACTGAGATGGTAATGACCTTCATTGACATGCAAGAAGTGTGACGCCCCCAAATTCTGGTACTTGATACCTGAATTCGGTTCTTCACGATACTATTTCTATGAGCGGAATAATACTAATAATAATAACAATAATATAGATACCAAACTTAATTTACATATCAGAGTTTGAATCCCAAGTACGCGACCTTTAAACATTACATTACATGATAATTAATAAGTAACATTGTCTTAATAACGTCTAACTACTACATAAAATACCACAAATCTTATTATGTTTACTTTCCTTTTCCTTTGTTTCTGCATGATCCTTCAGGTTGATCACGACTGGCTGAAAATATTTAAATTAAGCAAGGATAAGCATTTGGGTGCCCAGCAAGTAATAGCAACAATAAATATTAGCTGAAAGGATTAAATATTTTCTTTGAACGACACTTCTATAATGAATCAACAGTTGTGAAGTAAGTTGAAACAATGCTAAACAACATAACCTTTCTATTTCAAATTTTAAAACTACGTATTGACTATAATTGGAGATCAGTGGACAGACTATGAATATTATTTTCTATTTTTGAAAAGGTTTAACAAAATTTTATTTGTAAACCGTCATAACTTACAGGCACGGGGGGTGATCAGCCCGTTATGCCCTATATTGATCAATACTACATGTAAGAACGAGATTATCGTTCATCTTATCCGCCTTTGGCGCACAAAAGTTTTCCCATAATCAGGATGTTCATACTAAGTCAGGAATCCGAACCAAAAAAATCTGGTTGGATACAATAAAGTTCTATCTTGTTCAACAATATTTTTTAGTTTGTGTCTAGCCGAATCAAATAGCCTAGACGGCTTTTAAGTCAACGTATACACACTAGAAACTAACTACTATGTATCAAATATGTGATTAAATACAATGATTATTCAAGTGAGGACACTTGTCTAACTATACTTAGAAATTAACGAACAAAATAAATATCTGGATTGTGCAATAGTACTGTATTGATAAACAATGATTGGATAATTTAAGAACTTGTATGAATACAAAAGATTAGATACATAATCGATAATAATAGAGTTAATAATTCGGCACAATAATATTATAATTCTGAAACTTTCTTACTCATGTCCATTGCATAAAGGAAATACAAAGTTAGGATACTTGCCTGAGCTGCTGCTTACAATTGCGCAACTTAGTTTTATCTTTTATAACACAACATATCATTAATAAGATCATTTGTTCTATTAGAATAATATATCGTATCATATAGCACTGCTATTTACTGTAAGCACATAACCAAATCACATTGTCACATATGCTTAGCAGTCATTGGATTATAAACAAACACGTATTTAGTCCAATTATCTAAGTCCAGATCAATTTCTGAAATATTTTGGTGTACCGACGGCTTTATCGGGTAAATATCAAGTCGAAGACTCTATCGTGTAGTTCAATATTCGTTTAGATATTTTAATTATCAGTCGAATTATTTTTCATAGCCTTATAATAATTTTTAAATAATTATAATAATTTATCATGATTTTTCTAACACTGCAATCATTTTTAAATGACTTAAATATTAAATAATTCTATTATCATTAACATTTAATTAATATTAAATTATTAATGAAACTATTGCCAAAATATTAAAGTTATTTATAATAACTTAAAATATTTTTAAAACTTTTTATTACCCTTAAATAATTTTTAAAACAATTAAAATTATTTTTAAATAATTATCATTAATATTTAATTATTAATGTCTTATTTATTAAAATATTAAAAGTCATTAATTATAACTTAAAATATTTTTAATTCATTTATTTCCTTTTTAAATGATTTCTAAATTAATAAAATCATTTTTAAACTATTTATTTAATATTATTATTAAATAACTCTAATATCATTTGATATTAAATTATTAATGAAATTTACCTTTAAATATTAAAAGTTATATTTTATAACTTAAAATATTTTTAAACTATTTATTTTTATTTAAAACGATTTTTCTAATATTAAAATTATTTTAAAACTAATTTATTTAATATAATTATTAAATAAATCTAATATCATTAATATTAAATATTTAATGAAATTTATATTAAAATATTAAAAGTTATGTTTTATAACTTAAAATATTATTAAATACCTTTTTGTCATTTAAAATGATTTTTAATATAATAAAATTCATTTTTAATTTATTTATTTAATGCATTTATTAAATAAATTAAATATCAATAATATACAAATAAATATTAATATTTATGAAAAATATGTCAAATTATTAAAAGTTAATTTTTATAACTTAAAATAATTTTTAAAACTCTTTTTGGAATTTTTAATAATTAATTTCTATTTTTAAAAAAAATTTGGAAAATAAAATAATTAAAATGAATATGCTTTAGCGACAAAATCTGTCGCTAAAGCCTTTAGCGACAAAATCTGTCGCCTTAGGTGTTCTTGAGGCTCAAGAACATTCAATGTCAATGATCAAGTAGCCATGTTTGACCAAGCATAGATTAGTGTGTAATGTGTTTCTAAGCTAGCTAATGGTCGAATCCTGTAGAACTAGTGTAAGACTACATGTAACAACAAATAACAAGGTCATACAACATCACAATCGAAAGTTATAAAGCTTTGAAATCACTGTCAGACAGTTCTTCACATTTCTGGGCTACCCAGAATTCTAAGGTCATGGCCGGTCAACGACCTTAGTGATCTTATATCGTGAAATCTGTGCGTGATAAAGGTGTTCTAGACGTCGGGATTTGTAGACAAACTAACAAAGTACATTCTTGAAACAATGGTCAATTTTAAACATCATTAATCAGAAAATTCTAGACCATTAAAAAGGTTGTCAGAGCTGTTCTTCATTTTCTGGGTTACCCAGAAATCAAGAACAGTTCGTGCAAGCATATTTGGGCTTCCACAACTTGCAATACGTGTGATGATTTAGTGATTTAAGAGTTATAGGTTGTAGCTAGCATGCAAATGAACAGATCTATTACATAATAACAATATAACAACATTAACATCATAAGATCTAAGCTGGTCAAACTATGTCAGAGACCATGACCATAGGTTTTCTGGGTTACCCATAAAACCAAAATCGTGGTTTTCAGACCTACTTTGACCAGCCACTGTAATCGACTCGTTTGATGTTTAGGAGATTTTAAGGCATAAACATGTAGTCCAAACAACATACTATAACTTAGATGCAACCACAAGAACATAAAAACAAAAACCTGACAGATATGGAATCAACAATATCTTGTCAGACACGATCTGGGCAGTTTCTGGGTTACCCACAATTGCCCAGTTATGCTCGGTCAACCAAGTTTGACCTACAATAACATGAAATCTACACATCCTCTGACTCTAATTCTAGTTCCAGATCAAAGATCTCACAACATACTATATGTTAAAACATTTAAACAACAAATTACATAAACAGGATGAGATCTAGGAGGTTTGGCATTCATTGTTAGACAACAAAAATAAAATTTTCTAGATTTTTAGAAACTTCAAATCCGAGCCTCTAGATGTTATGGATCTAACATCTAGCAACCCAGATCATCATTATACCCTACATACAACATGTTTAGCACAAAAAAACTAACATCTAACAGAGGATCAAAGTTAGATTTTTAAATTAGGGTTTTATACCTTGATGAACGATTTCTGATTCTTGGCTACTGATTTGGTTATGGGTGTTAGTGGGTGTAACGACCCTAAAATTTATACAATAATATTCTCCTTCGCGATCGTTAACAAAACAACTTTAATCTATAATTTACATCATTATCCGATGATAAATTACTAATATGCAGAAAAATTTTAAAACTTTTATACATTTCCTTCTGTATTGCCCTAAATCGCAACCTTTACATTACATCTTTTCGATTCAAACTTATATCATGAATCGTTACAACAAAATGACTATACAAAGTCTTACATCATAACTAAATATCCATATACATTGGATAGCTCAACCTACAATTCAACAACATGTTACATTCAAAATATGAAATACATTTCTCATAAACATAAGCAATCTTCGTGAATATAGATCTCTATAACTCACTTAGCACATATCTTTACCTTCACATCTTGACCTGCAAAAGTGGTTATTTGCAAGAGTGAGCTCGACAGTCCAGCAAAATCTAACAGTTTTCATACATCACATAACACATAATAATATGCTCAACATACATCTCATAATAATTAATGTAACATGGCATATATGCTTTAATTCACATAGCAAATATAAGGATTAAGTTCCTTACTCAATCATCATTATTTAACCAAAACAATGTAGTCATAAATTGACTTTAACATTTCATGATTTCAACATGTATAAAATATTATGCAATTTAAAAAAGTTCATCAAGTTCACGTAGAAAATAGGAACCGAAAGACTTGCCTTGATCGTTGTTTATAAATAACAGTTTAACAGCTTACAGATATCTACACTTTACGTGCCCTACACAATTATATAATCATTCACATTAACTATTAGTCACATAGCAACGCTTAGTAGTTGTAATGTAAACTCTACTCCGTATCTCATAATCTTTCCTATTAATTAGCACACAATGTTCAATTAGATTGTGTTAACTTTTCGACTTATGTAATATTCGAAATTCATTAAAGTGTTTAAATCTTGCTTGAAATCATTATTAGTTTTATATTAAATCCATTTCATATTTTATAATATTCATTTTATTTGACTTAAAATACTTTTTACGTTCATTAACACTTGTCACGGCGTTTCGACGTTTATTTGTCACACACCCGATTTGCCTCTCTTGTGTATGTTTACTATGCTTCTATAACTTATCTAACACATTATTTATTAATGTTAAGCATCATTATAATTACTAATATTTATGTTTTATAACTTAGAATAACATCTTTTATCGTAAGAAGCACTACACATGCATATGTGCATGCCCTACGCCTTCCGATTGCCCTCGAAAACACAATAGTCTTAAAGATGACCATTTTGACTACTGTAACAGATCTCAAATTAAAAACCTTAAAGAACAAAAGTTGTAGGTCTACTCGTCCTCATTTTGGATCATCTTGAATCACCTCAATCGGAGTTCGTATGAGAACGTTATAACCGTTTTACTATAGGAGGTTAAAATTGTCCGACCCAGACTTTTGTTCCGGCGCCGCGGCGCGAGATCTAGGCTAACCAGTGGAGCTGGTGCGCGAAATTGGCGCTGGGGCGTGAATTTCAGCGTTGGGGCGCGAATTGTTGGCGATGGGGGGCGCTGAAACTTGCAGAACCCAACCAAAGGAGAACAGAACAACTAATTTTTGTCTATAACTTAATTTCTAACACTAATTAACATGTATAACTTATGCAAATTACACATACACATTACTTAATCATGCATATACGAATTACCAATGACTAAACCATGATTCTAGAAATCTTAAATTTTGAAAGCACGGTTTAAACATTAAAACTCCATAGTTGACATATTTTAATACAGTAAACACTGTAAATTCTAATAACCACCAATTGGTTTACTTTAACTATGATTCTCTGAACTTCTTAACAACAGAATTAACATGTTCACAGTTTTAATTTCCCAATTAGCTACCAACAATTTACTGATTTTGATCTTCTTAACAACCAAACTAGTGAATATTTTGACTGTTAATAGCCATGTACCGGAACATATATTGAAAAATAGTTTCCTTCCTTTTAAACGAAATTAACATAACCTTTCATGTTTAAACACTACTTCCAACTGCATACACCCATAAAACACCATAGTTCAGCTATATAACAACTACTACAGAATTTTGTAAAAACTTTATATTTACAGTGAAATAGAAGAACACATACTTTAGTATCACGATGCAAAACATATAAGATTATGGGAAAATACCTTCTTATTGCTTTGAAATTACAGAACCCTTTCTCTCAAAATTCTTAATTCTCTCTCTATGATTTCCTTGTTAAACTTAGAAAAATGAAGAAGAAGAAGACGTATAATAAAGGAAGCAACTGACGCGTTGAGGTCAGTTACCCAATCATGAGTAACTGTTATCAACTCCCTTTAGGGCTTTGTTTGGCTAGCAATAATAGGTTTCAAAACTAATTAATTGTATAAATCTCTTATATTATAGTTTAAATTATGTCACACCCAATCAGATAGTAAATCAAACATCTAATTTAATTTATTTTAAATAACATATAATGATTTCTCATTAATTCACATAGTCAAATATTTAAATTCTCATTTATTAATAATGTTAAATTATTAGGTTTCTAATTAATTATTAAATTATTTAAAATAACATTAGGCTTATTAAATATTTCTTTTAATTCAATAAGCTCACGTAAAAACATACATCGAATAATAAAATTCTCCACATTAATTTAATAAATATAACACATAATTAAATTAATCTACCACAACTTCATCAATTAATTATTTAATCTAATAATTAATTCATCGAAAAATATTTATTTAATTCAATAAATATTAAAATTAAATAACAAAATCTCGTTTGTCACATCTTTCCCCCCTTAAAAGGATTTTGTCCCCAGAATCACGACTCAATAATTTTGACCCGTTACATTCTTCCCCCCCTATAAAGATTCTGTCCCCAGAATCGCTTACACACAATTAAGTAAATAAATGAGGGTAATTCTTCATTATTTTATCTAAATATAAGTTTTATATTTTCTACTACATTCCTTACTTTAACAAATTTTAAGTTTTATTTCATATCTTTCACTTGAACTTAACTATATTTGAGTATTATATTCTTAACCAATTCATTTCCTTTTCTAAGGATCGCTATCATAAACACTCGGGATATTACATTCACCCTTTCTTCTAAGAATTTCATCCTCAAAATTTTATCTATTAATATTTATTCATTCAATCTATCAAAGTAGATTTTACGTCACTACTTCATTCATTCATTGGTTTCTGTAACCACTTTCTTTCCACAAAGATCATTCTACAATTATTAATTTTTCTATTAAAAGTTTTACAAATTTCTTTGATAACTCATATTCTTCTCACTTCAAAATCTCTTTTCTCACTTATTCAATATATTCATCATTCAGTGACACATTCTACGACTTACTCATTTCTAAGGAATATCATCCTCACCACATTCGCCTTTTAGAATAGCAAGAATCTTCTATAATTGCTCAATAATTGGGAAGAAGTATGAATAACTCAGGAATTTAAAAGATTCCAAATCATGCTGAGGGGTCACAAGACCGTGAACTCTATTCTCGGTTTACTAGTGCTTCAACTCAATCCTTCACACTGCAAACCAGAGTGTTTATCAATCACAAAGACTGAAAACACCCTCCTTACGTACACTAGGTGGCCAGCCTATTGTACCACTATGTTGGGCCGCAACGTAGTGTTATATAACGACTATATGCGTTACGCTCAGGACCATTGTCCCCAAAAACATATCCCCTTATAGGGTTGTTCACCTCAGCTTTTCAACATCTGAATCCGCACCAAAACAATTTGGTTTGGCATAACTTTTCAATAAACGCTTGAATTTCATGAACATCTTTCAATAATCGTCTAGCTGAATCAAATAGCATAGACTTCTACAACAATTCGAACATCAACCGAAATATACATATATATATATATATATATATATATATATATATATATATATTCTCACATCTTAAAGAAGTCTCAAAAAATCTTTTTATGGCGTCATGATTATGACGTTGTCATACTACATCTCACCATAGTGGGCTGACGATCATATGATCACATCCTACACCAGGTTCCATTGCATTGATGACTCCATCGTTTATCATATCACCTGATATATATAATTAAAATATATTTTGAAAATTTAAAAATAATTTTTTTTTCTAGCCGAAACAAACAGCATAGATACGCGAATAATAACACTGTTTTAAAAATTCTTTGGTTCACTAGTGTGATCCAACATTTTTCAAAAATCAAAAGTACAACCATAGGCACGAAGTCAATAAATTTCGAAAATCTAGCAAAGCTAGAAGATTTGGAAAAACCTATGTCTCCACCTTCTATACTGATCCATTACTTAATAATTTTATATATTCCCATAATCCTCAATTCTTCATTCTTAACTTATCTATACCCCAGTTCATCAAACTTACTACACATTAGAAGTTCAGGAACTTGCCATAATAATATGAGTTTAAGAACTTATCCTAGTCAGACCATAGGCGTCCATTCGCTGAGGGGTTCAAAACATACCATATTATTATGAGTCACGAACTTATCATATGCATTAGTTTTAAGAACTCGCACCTAACCCTAATAATATCTAACTAATCTTAGTAGTTTCTAACTATCAAATATACACATGAGAAAAGAATCACATTTTCACCACATATACATTGATAGCGCGACACCAACATTCCAATGATTATCAATATGATAAACTGATTGCAAGCACAAAACCCTCGCCCATACAAAGATTTGTACAACTCAACCATCACATGAGTCCTCAATTGAAATCCCACCTAACTCTATCTTACTCTTAACAACTTATCCTTAACTTGCTCAATACGAATTCCTCGTATCACATTATCTATAACTCTTCGTGAGTTTTCTCGTACTATCTCATAGTACATCATCTTCATAGCATTAAGCTATAATTATTCAAACATTACAAACTATCTTTCTTTTATAACTTAAACAGATCATGTCATGATCTTATTCTATAGTCATCTCCCTTAAAATTCCTTTCTTAACTCGTGATCGTTTTGTTTTACGATCCTCTTTCTTTCCCTTATTCATCATTTACGACATTATTCGTTATCTTGGCTTTTGGAGTTAGGAAACTCCCATTTCTTATCTTTATATCTCTTCAAGATTCTTCTATGAATCTTCTTGCTTATAAAATAATTCTTCCTTTAAGAATTCTAACTTCATTTACATCGCTCAAAATTTCATTCAAGTTCTACACTTTCATCATACGTGTCCATTTTCTACACTTGGTACACATCGAGTCTCTAATAATTTTAATATGGTACACTGAGTGGTTTTCCACAAACAACCAACAAGCTAGGTTTTGAGTTGCTAGTTCGTATATACCTCCGCTCTATGAAGGAATCGGTTAGCCCAGATACCACACATCAACTACTAAAGAGTACAATTGTACCATACTTAAATATAACTCTCTATTCTTAACTTCTTTATCACTCTCTTTTTATAGATATTGTCTATTTATTATCACCTTACATCATTATTATTGGAGTTGGGTAACCCCACATTCATAATCCTTATAATTCTGCGAGATTCTTCTTTGAATCCTTTCACGCAAGTTTTAATCCCTTCTTTAAAAATTTCTTAAATTACTTCTTATTGTTCAAACTCTATTTGAGCTTATTCGTTCAATATCTTCACCTCTCTTCTCTAAGGTTATAGCCTAAGGTACTCTTACCTAAGGTTTCTAACCTATCGGCTCTGATACCAACTGTAACGACCCTAAAATTCATACAATAATATTCTCATTCGCGATCGTTAACAAAACAACTTTAATCTATATTTACATCATTATTCGATGATAAATTACTAATATGCAGAAAAATTTTAAAACTTTTATACATTTCCTTCTGTATTGTCCTAAATCGCAACCTTTACATTACATCTTTTCGATTCAAACTTATATCATGAATCGTTACAACAAAATGACTATACAAAGTCTTACATCATAACTAAATATCCATATACATTGGATAGCTCAACCTACAATTCAACAACATGTTACATTCAAAATATGAAATACATTTCTCATAAACATAAGTAATCTTCGTGAATATAGATCTCTATAACTCACTTAGCACATATCTTTACCTTCACATCTTGACCTACAAAAGTGGTTATTTGCAAGAGTTAGCTCGACAGTCCAGTAAAATCTAACAGTTTTCATGCATCACATAACACATAATAATATGCTCAACATACATCTCATAATAATTAATGTAACATGGCATATATGCTTTAATTCACATAGCAAATATAAGGATTAAGTTCCTTACTCAATCATCATTATTTAACCAAAACAATGTAGTCATAAATTGACTTTAACATTTCATGATTTCAACATGTATAAAATATCATGCAATTTAAAAAAGTTCATCAAGTTCACGTAGAAAATAGAAACCGAAAGACTTGCCTTGATCGTTGTTTATAAATAACAGTTTAACAGCTTACAGATATCTACACTTCACGTGCCCTACACAATTATATAATCATTCACATTAATTATTAGTCACATAGCAATGCTTAATAGTTGTAATGTAAACTCTACTCCGTATCTCGTAATCTTTCCTATTAATTAGCACACAATGTTCAATTAGATTGTGTTAACTTTTCGACTTATGTAATATTCGAAATTCATTAAAGTGTTTAAATCTTGCTCGAAATCATTATTAGTTTTATATTAAATCCATTTCATATTTTATAATATCCATTTTATTTGACTTAAAATACTTTTTACGTTCATTAACACTTGTCACAGCGTTTCGACGTTTATTTGTTACACACCCGATTTGCCTCTCTTGTGTATGTTTACTATGCTTCTATAACTTATCTAACACATTATTTATTAATGTTAAGCATCATTATAATTAATAATATTTATGTTTTATAACTTAGAATAACATCTTTTATCGTAAGAAGCACTACACATGCATATGTGCATGCCCTACGCCTTCCGATTGCCCTCGAAAACACAATAGTCCTAAAGATGACCATTTTGACTACTGTTACAGACCTCAAATTGAAAACCTTAAAGAACGAAAGTTGTAGGTCTGCTCGTCCTCGTTCGGGATTATCTTGAATCACCTTAATCGGAGTTCGTATGAGAAAGTTATGGCCATTTTACTACAGGAAGTCAAAACTGTCCGACCCAGACTTCTGTTCCTGCGCCGCGGCACGAGAACTAGGCTAACCAGTGGCGCTGGGGTGCGAATTTCAGCGCTGGGGCGCGAATTGTTGGCGCTAGGGCGCCGAAACTTGCAAAACCCAACCAAAGGAGAACAGAACAACTAATTTTTGTCTATAACTTAATTTCTAACACTAATTAACATGTATAACTTATGCAAATTACACATACATATTACTTAATCATGCATATATGAATTACCAACGACTAAACCATGATTCTAGAAATCTTAAATTTTGAAAGCACGGTTTAAACATTAAAACTCCATAGTTGACATATTTTAACACAGTAAACACTATAAATTCTAATAACCACCAATTGGTTTACTTTAACTACGATTCTCTGAACTTCTTAACAACAGAATTAATGTAAGACCCCAACTTATTAATGAATAAAATCAAATTTTTTCTAAATATTATTGTGAATAATAAGGTGTTAATTTGATATAATACTTTGGTTATGGATGAAATGTGCAAATTTTACAAAATAAACAAGTGGTTATAAAATATTCATTTTGTCGGGGAATATTCGTTTGATCGTGAAATATTCTTTCTGTCAGGAAATATTCGTACGACGGCGCAGCTATTTGTGGGCCCCATAACGAAAAACGATTGGATGAAGATAACGACAAAAATTGAGTTTTTATAAATAACGGCGTAGTTGTTACCGTTAACACTGTTGGAATACCCGGTGGTTAAAATACAGTAATACGCGTGGTTGCACAGTAGCACATAGATTGCACAGTATTTTTGAATTTTTGATTCTTACGAAGGAAGGAACTACTCAATAATTGTTACAGTAGTTGCTGTTTAATATTTTATTTTATTGATTCAATAATTACTGCATTGATATTTTATATTATTGTTGTTTCAATAATTGTCACTGTACAGTATTTTCTATTATCAGATCAATAATTCATATTATTTAAATAATATTATTAGATATCATTATTGGCAATGTCTAGAAAGTTTTGTCTAAAGAGAGGTTTGGTCATCTAATTGCGCGCTAGTAAGGAGAAATCCTTATTGGAAATCCTCCTCTTTCCTAGGAACGGCCTAGTTGTCATAAATGTGATTCTATAATATTAATTGTGAATAATTAATATTATTTTATGTGAATATAAATGTTGGATATATTTTATGGTTAAAAATGAAGGAGTAAATGTTGAGGTATTTTATAAGTATTTTTATCAGAATGGAGGTATTAAAAATCAATCAGGGTTTTTGAGATATATTGCGGGGGTTATAATTTTTAATCCGACCGTTGGATCGTTGTGATTTTTGGATATATTATACATATATAAGTTGAGTATATGTCCACAAATTTTGAACCGTTAAAAATGAACGTATGATTTGTTATGAATTTTAAGAGATGTCTGGTTCAGAAATTATTGAAGTTTCGAAATTTATCATTTTGGTTGAAAATTCTAGAATTGGTGGGCTCCACTTTTGGTTGGTGAGAAATGTGCTGAAATTTTTATTCAAATGTGGTGGGTGGGAATAGTAGCAGGTAAAGCCATCAGGTTGCAGGTCAAGTCTGCTTCGGCGTTCTAATATTTTCCTATAAATAGAGGGCTAAGTTAGAATTAAAAATCACACCAGAATTCATAAGTTTTCTCTCTTTCTCTCTCTATATTATTGAGCGTATTTTGTGAGTATTTTGATATTTTGAGAGTTGCTATTCAGCACAAGTTTTATTCAGCCTCATATACGATATTCTGATCAGAAGTACTGTTCGTTTGAGGTAAGGGATATTATTTTCTTCTTAAATGAATATCATTATGCTGAAATATTGATATAAACTTTTTATCAAATTTGAAATTTTTTGTGTCGGGGTTACTATTCACGTATATGACACTATTCACGTATACGGCACTATTCAAGAATACGGCAGTAGTCACTGAAAAATAAAAAATTTTCTTTTTGTCCAAGATGTCTATTATGGTTACTATCTTTGATTGTATCCATGTTTTGATCTTTATTTTTGAATTCTCCTTCACAATTGGTTATTATGAAGTATTATTGCACTTGAATAAACTATAATACGAATCCCTAATATTTGTCCTTCTGTCTCATTGGATTCGTTTTCTTTAAGATAATTTTTCATCATCCTCAGTCCTAAATGATGATATTACTGAATATCTTTGGCCTGTAGTGCTAAGATGAATGATTAACTGATGAATATCTTTGGCCCGTAGTGCAAAGATGAACAGGTGTTGAGATGAACATGACCGACTGGTGTTACAAATGAATATCTTTGGCCTATAGTGCAAAGATGAATATTTGATTCAAGATGTATACTAATTGATGATGGACTTTTAAATCTTAGAAGATAGTAGAATTCTTTCTCTACTTAACTCTTCTAATGGTTTGCTGTTTCCGATGCAGTTGTTGATCTAAAACTTGTTGTCTATTATATTTTATCAGATTTTTCCCTGTTGAAGACTAACGATAATTTGTTGTATATTATCTTAGTCATAATATTCTTTACTGGGCTAGTTGAGCTCACTCTTTTCCTTTTTGTTCCATTTTTCTTCTCCGGAGGTGAGAACATAGCAAGATCTAGTCGGGGTATGGAGTGATGGTTCTAGAAAGATGTTTTAGCAGTCCTCACTATTTCTGTAAAATAATGTTTGAATAAGTGTAATGAGGATTTATTTGAGTGTGGATATTGTCTAGAAGACAATATTTGTATTTAAATTCACAGTATGTGTTGTTGTATTTTGCACAATAATTATATTATTGAAGTTGTAGTTTGCTTTCTGTACCATGTATTTTGCGACTCATAATGGGTATTGTATACCTATTTTGGGGGCATCACAGTTGGTATCAGAGCTTAGGGATATGATCTTTGGCGGAGATCGAGGAATAGAACTAGGAGGGGAGAGATGAGTAAATCATTCGCTAATGTGTCCTACCTAAGCTTATTTGTTGGTGGGTCATAATATAGGGATATTATGTGATATGTTAATTTATTTAATTAACCCTTGATTTATGGCAGTATTTGAGAATGGCAGCCGAGAACGTTAACAATGGAGTATATGATACTGTAGAACAACCTTTAGTCACAAACCAGGAGAACGTGCAACATGAAGGAAATATTCCTCCTGTAAATAACGTTACCGGGCAAACGATGAATGATGGAATGTTTAGGAGCTTCTTACAGTTCATGCAAAATCAGACGAGGGAGACTCGTGTACAAAATACGGGTAGAAATGATGGCAACGCGCAGTTTGTCACAGCCAAGCAGTTCAAGGAGTTGGGACCACCAGAATTCTGGGGAAAGCCGGATCCGATTAAGGCAGAAATGTGGGTCAAACAAATTACCAAGATATTTGATGTCTTAGGATGCACGGAGGAACAAAACGTTCCATTCGCCACATTTTTGTTCCGTGGTGAGACAGATTACTGGTGGGAATCTGTAAAGCGTACCCAGCCTGACGCACTCAACATGTCCTGGGAAACATTTCGGAAACTATTCAATGACAAGTACTTTCCTGAAAGTATTCGTCATATGAAGGAGGTGGAGTTTATCAGACTGGAACAAAACAACATGATGGTTTCCCAGTATGAGACGAAGTTTGTAGAGTTATCCAGGTTTGCACCTCATTTGGTCGAAAATGAGGAGCGAATGACAAGGATGTTTCTGAGAGGTCTAAAGCCCGAGATTCGGTAATATCTTATCTCTCATAAATTTTCTTTATATTCAGATGTTGTAAACAGGGCTCAATTATTAGAGCGAGATAATGAGTATGTTCAACCGATGGACCACAACCAGGGTCATACCGGTGGCAGCGGTCATCGGAGCAATGACAACCAGAGGGAAGGAAAGCATTCGGACAAAAGCGGTAACCACTCTGGTGGTAATCGTGGCCGTGATAATAGAAGGAGCGAGTCGGGAGGAGATTTCAAGAAGAGAAGGTACAACAATGATAACATGAAGACATCAGCACAAACATCAACTGTTTCCAAGGGAGGAGAAAGACCACCAGTTGTATGTTACAAATGTGAGAAAGAGAGACATATCAGCCCAAACTGCCCACAACAATCCAAGGTATGTTATAACTGTGGAAAGGAGGGTCATATAGCTCGAGAGTGTTCTGTAGCAAAACCAAGTTCAGCGAGGATGGTGACTCCAAAAGTTGTCCCGGATAAGTCAAAATCAGCGGTTCTTGGAAGGGTGTTTGTCGTGACTGGCCAAAACGCGAGAAACCCGAACGAGGTGATCACGGGTAAGCTAATCTTGAATTCTTGCGAAGTTTATACCTTATTAGATACCGGTTCTACCCATTCTTTTATCTGTCCTGCTTGTGCTCAACGTTTAAACTTGATCCCGGAGAAATTAGACTTTGATTTATCTGTTGAAACTCCGTTAGGAGAAACTTTCGTTACATCAACTATTTATAAATCTTGCTTGATTCAAGTTGGTACCATCACATTACCTGCCGACCTTATTTCGTTGAAAATTCTTGCATTTGATGTGATTTTAGGGATTGATTGGTTAACCACGCATCATGCTAAAATTGATTGTTTTTGTAAGGTTGTTAGTTTTCATATTCCTAACCAACCTATTATGCGAATTCAAACAACCAAATCATTAAAGTCAATCACTGTCATTTCAAGCCATAAAGCTATTCGTTTATTGAAAAACGGATGTCAAGCTTTCTTAGCCCATGTCACGGACTTGAACAAAAACACGTCAGATTTGAATAAAATTTTTGTTGTTAATGAATTTCCTGACGTATTTCCTGAAGAACTTCCTGGTCTACCCCCAGAACGTGAAGTTGAATTCTTTATTGACCTTGAACCCGGTACAAAGCCCATTTTTAAAACCCCATATTGAATGGCTCCTATTGAACTTCAGGAGTTAAAGGTCCAACTACAGGAGTTGTTGGACATCGGTTTTATTCATCCTAGTACATCTCCTTGGGGTGCTCCTGTGTTATTCGTAAAGAAGAAAGATGGTAGTATGCGACTTTCTATCGACTATCGAGAATTGAATCATGTCACCATCAAGAATAGGTATCCGCTACCTCGCATTGATGACCTGTTCGACCAGTTACAAGGAGCACAATTCTTTTCAAAGATCGACCTTCGTTCTGGATATCATCAGCTGAAGATTAAAACTAAGGATATTCCAAAGACTACCTTCAGAACTCGGTACGGGCATTATGAATTCTTAGTCATGTCTTTTGGATTGACTAATGCTCCTGCTGCTTTCATGGATATGATGAACCGTGTATTCAAGGAATATTTGGATCAGTTCGTTGTTGTCTTTATTGATGACATCCTCATCTATTCCAAAAGCTATGAAGATCATGAGCACCATTTGAAGCTGGTACTGCAAAGGCTTTGTGATAACAAGCTATATGCTAAGCTGAAGAAATGCGAGTTCTGGCTTGAGGAAGTAGCATTCCTTGGGCATGTAGTGTCAAAACATGGAGTATCTATCGACCCGACGAAGATTGAAGCCATACAAAGTTGGGAGCAGCCAAAGTCGGTGACTGAAGTACGTAGCTTTCTGAGCTTAGCTGGTTACTATCGGAGATTCGTGGAAGGATTTTCTCGAATCGCTACTCTGTTAACTCAGCTGACTCGGAAAGATACAAAATTCGTATGGAGTGAGGAATGCGAGAAGAGTTTCCAAGAACTCCAGAGGAGACTCATTTCGGCACCTGTTCTAACAATACCATCTGGTTCGGATGGATTTGTTATCTACAGCGATGCTTTAGGCAAAGGGTTAGGATGTGTTCTCATGCAACATGGGAAAGTCATAGCCTATGCCTCGCGACAACTCAAAGAATATGAGAGAAATTATCCTACTCATGATTTGGAGTTGGCAGCAGTCATTTTCACGTTGAAGATCTGGAGACACTACCTGTATAGGGAGAAAGTGGAGATCTATACAGATCATAAAAGCCTCAAATATTTCTTCACCCAAAAGGAACTCAACATGCGGCAACGACATTGGCTCGAGCTGCTGAAAGATTATGATTATACCATCCAATATCATCCTGGAAAAGCAAACGTAGTAGCTGACGCATTAAGTAGAAGATCATATGCGGGTACGAGTGCAATGTTGTTAACACAAAGGCCCATTTTTTATGACTTGCAAAGGATGGAGATAGAGATGAAGGCTCCAAGTACTCACGTGATGATATCAAACATACGAGTAGAACCGATTTTAATCAATAAAGTTAAAGCTGCTCAAGCTACGAACATGGAGCTGATGCGTATGAAGAAGAAAGTGCAAGAAGGTACTATTCCAGAAGCAAGAATCGATGAAGAAGGAATACTTCGAGTAAACTCCAGACTTTGTATTCCTAACTATTTTGATTTGAAGCATAGAATAATGATGGAGGCACACAACACACCGTTTGTAATCCATCCTGGGAGTACCAAAATGTATCACGATCTTCGACATACATTTTGGTGGAGCAATATGAAAAGAGAGATCGCGGAGTTTATCTTGAGGTATTTAACTTTTCAACGTGTAAAAGCGGAGCATCAAGTACCAAAGGGTCCATTGCAACCACTTGAGATTTCGAAATGGAAGTGAGAGCACATTACTATAGATTTCATTACGGGTCTTCCTAAGGTGTCTCAAGGCATAGATGCAATTTGGGTCATTGTTGATAGATTAACCAAGTCTGCCCATTTCTTGCATATACGTGAGACTTATTCCCTTGAACGTCTTGCTAGTATGTACATGAATGAGATTATGAGATTGCATGGCATGCCAGTATCCATAGTTTCGGATCGTGACCCAAGATTCACTTCACAATTTTTGGTTAGCTTGTAGAAAGCTATGGGCACGAATTTACGATTCAGTTCAGCATACCATCCTCAAACGGACGGGCAATCAGAGAGGACTATTCAAACCCTTAAAGATCTATTAAGACTCTGTGTTCTAGATTTCAAAGGAAGTTGGGATAAGTACTTGCCACTGGTGGAATTCTCCTACAACAACAGTTATCAGGCAAGTATAGGTATGGCTCCATTTGAAGCCTTATATGGACGAAAGTGTCGTTCTCTAGTATGCTGGGACGAGGTGGGTGAAGCAACGTTATTGGGACCAGAATTGGTACGCATAACTACAGAGAAGATCCAAACGATTCGATAATGTATACAAACGGCACAGGATCGACAAAAGAGTTATGCGGATCTTCATCGAAAGGATGTAGAATTTAGTATTGGGGATCATGTATTGTTACGTGTTGCACCATGGAAAGGAGTTACAAGATTTGGGAACAGAGGAAAGCTCAATCCACGATTTATTGGTCCATTTGAAATTCTTGACCGAATAGGAAATGTGGCATATCGACTCGCATTACCTCAAAGCATGTCTCGTGTTCATAATATTTTTCACGTATCTGTGCTTTGTAAATATGTAAAAGACCCGAACCACATAATTGAGTTAGAACCAGACGAGATAGCTGAAGATTTAACGTACAAGGAGGTACCTGTTAAGATCTTGGATAGGAAAGAGCATGTTCTACGCATGAAGGTTATACCACAAGTTAAGGTTTTGTGGAGAAACCATGCTATTAAAGAAATGACCTGGGAGTTAAAATCAGAAATGAAAGCGAGGTATCCTCACCTTTTCGAAACACCAGGTACGTACGTCAATTTCGAGGACGAAATTTCATAAGGAGGGGAGGTTGTAAGACCCCAACTTATTAATGAATAAAATCAAATTTTCTCTAAATATTATTGTGAATAATAAGGTGTTAATTTGATATAATACTTTGGTTATGGGTGAAATGTGCAAATTTTACAAAATAAACAAGTGGTTATAAAATATTCATTTTATCGAGGAATATTCGTTTGATCGTGGAATATTCTTTCTGTCGGGGAATATTCGTACGACGGCGCAACTATTTGTGGGCCCCATAAAGAAAAATGATTGGATGAAAATAACGACAAAAATTGAGTTTTTATAAATAACGGCGCAGTTGTTACCGTTAACACTGTTGGAATACCCGGTGGTTAAAATACAGTAATACGCGTGGTTGCATAGTAGCACACGGATTGCACAGTATTTTTAAATTATTGATTCTTACGAAAGAAGGCACTACTCAATAATTGTTACAGTAGTTACTGTTCAATATTTTATTTTATTGATTCAATAATTGCTGCATTGATATTTTATATTATTGTTATTTCAATAATTGTCACTGCACAGTATTTCCCATTATCAGATCAATAATTCATATTATTTAAATATTATTATTAGATAACATTATTGGCAATGTCTAGAAAGTTCTGTCTAAGGAGAGGTTTGGTCATCTAATTGCGCGCCAGTAAGGAGAAATCCTTATTGGAAAGCCCCCTCTTTCCTGGGAACGGCCTGGTTGTCATAAATGTGATTCTGTAATATTAATTGTGAATAATTAATTATTGATTCATATGATAAGGAAATATTTATTTTATGTGAATATAAATATTGGATATATTTTATGGTTAAAAATGAAGGAGTTAATGTTGAGGTGTTTTATCAGTATTTTTGTCAGAATGGAGGTATTAAAAATCAATCAGGGTTTTTGAGATATGTTGCGGGGGTTATAATTTTTAATCCGTCCGTTTGATCGTTGTGATTTTTGGATATGTTATACATATATAAGTTGAGTATATGTCCACAAATTTTGAACCGTTAAAAATTAACGTATGATTTGTTATGAATTTTAAGAGATGACTGGTTTAGAAATTGTTGAAGTTTCGGAATTTATCATTTTGGTGAAAAATTCTAGAATTGGTGGACCCCACTTTTGGTTGGTGAGAAATGTGCTGAAATTTTTATTCAAATGTGGTGGGTGGGAATAGTAGCTGGTAAAGCCATCAGGTTGCAGGTCAAGTCTGCTTCAGCGTGCTAACATTTTCCTATAAATAGATGGCTAAGTTAGAATTGAAAATCACACCAGAATTCATAAGTTTTCTCTCTTTCTCTTTCTATATTATTGAGCGTATTTTGTGAGTATTTTGATACTTTGAGAGTTGTTATTCAACACAAGTTTCATTCAGCCTCATATACGATATTCTGATCAGAAGTACTGTTCGTTTGAGGTAAGGGATATTATTTTCTTCTTAAATGATATTATTTTCTTCAATATCATTATGCTGAAATATTGATATAAACTTTTTATCAAATTTGGAACTTTTTGTGTCGGGGTTACTATTCACGTATACGACACTATTCACGTATGCGACACTATTCACGAATACGGCACTATTCACCAAAAAATAAAAAAATTTCTTTTTGTCCAAGATGTCTATTATGGTTACTATCTTTGATTGTATCCATGTTTTGATCTTTATTTTTGAATTCTCCTTCACAATTGGTTATTATGGAGTATTATTGCACTTGGATAAACTATAATACAAATCCCTAATATTTGTCCATCTGTCTCATTGGATTCATTTTTTTAAGATAATTTTTCATCATCCTCAGTCCTAAATGATGATATTACTGAATATCTTTGGCCTGTAGTGCAAAGATGAATGATTAACTGATGAATATCTTTGGCTCGTAGTGCAAAGATGAACAGGTGTTGAGATGAAGATGACCGACTGGTGTTACAAATGAATATCTTTGGCCTATAGTACAAAGATGAATATTTGATTCAAGATGTATACTGATTGATGTTATAGGGATAAAATATTGATGATGGACTTTTAAATCTTAGAAGATAGTAGAATTCTTTCTCTACTTAACACTTCTAATGGTTTGTTGTTTCCGCTGCAGTTGTTGATCTAAAATTTGTTGTCTATTATATTTTATCATATTTTTCCCTGTTGAAGACTAACGATAATTTGTTGTATATTATCTTAGTCATAATATTCTTTACTAGGCTAGTTGAGCTCACTCTTTTCCTTTTTGTTCTATTTTTCTTCTCCGGAGGTGAGAACATAACAGGATCTAGTCGGGGTATGGAGTGATGGTTCTAGAAAGATATTTTAGCAGTCCTCACTAGTTCTGTAAAATAGTGTTTGAATAATTGTAATGAGGATTTATTTGAGTGGATATTGTCTAGAAGACAATATTTGTATTTAAACTCATAGTATGTGTTGTCGTATTTTGCATAGCAATTGTATTATTGAAGTTGTAGTTTGCTTTCTGTACCATGTATTTGGCGACTCAGAATAGGTGTTGTATACCTATTTTGGGGGCGTCACAATTAACATGTTCACAGTTTTAATTTCCCAATTAGCTACCAACAATTTACTGATTTTGATCTTCTTAACAACCAAACTAATGAATATTTTGACTGTTAATAGCCATGTACCGGAACATATACTAAAAAACAGTTTCCTTCATTTTAAACGAAATTAACATAACCTTTCATGTTTAAACACTAATTCCAACATCATACATCCATAAAACACCATAGTTCAGTTATATAACAACTGCTACAGAATTTTGTAAAAACTTTATATTTACAGTGGAATAGAAGAACACAGACTTTAGTATCACGATATAAAACATATAAGATTATGGGAAAATACCTTCTTGTTGCTTTGAAATTACTTGCTAACCACTGAGAAACGTTTTGGAATTACAGAACCCTTTCTCTCAAAATTCTTAATTCTCTCTCTATGATTTCCTTGTTAAACTTAGAAAAATGAAGAAGAAGAAGAAGACGTATAATAAAGGAAGCAACTGACGCGTTGAGGTCAGTTACCCAATCATGGATAATTGTTATCAACTCCCTTTAGGGCTTTGTTTGGCTAGGAATAATAGGTTTCAAAACTAATTAATTGTATAAATCTCTTATATTATAGTTTAAATTATGTCACACCTAATCAGATAGTAAATCAAACATCTAATTTAATTTATTTTAAATAACATATAATGATTTCTCATTAATTCACATAGTCAAATATTTAAATTCTCATTTATTAATAATGTCAAATTATTAGATTTCTAATTAATTATTAAATTATTTAAAATAACATTAGGCTTATTAAATATTTCTTTTAATTCAATAAGCTCACGTAAAAACATACATCGAATAATAAAATTCTCCACATTAATTTAATAAATATAACACATAATTAAATTAATCTACCACAACTTCATCAATTAATTGTTTAATCTAATAATTAATTCATCGAAAAATATTTATTTAATTCAATAAATATTAAAATTAAATAACAAAATCTCGTTTGTCACAGTGGGGCTTGGTTTGGGACTGATCTAGCACTGGAAATTCGTGGGTTTTGAGTTGAGAGTAATTGGTTGAGTGTTTGTGCAAAAATAATAAAAAATATGCACTTTCTCTCTCCAATTCTATTTATATAAGGTAGATGCATGAACTTGTATGCTATATGTGGCAGATTTGCTCAGATTTGGCACATGGGCATATCTAGGGTTGTTGAACAACTACATATCTTAGCTAGATTTGCAAGTAACCTATTAAAGAGTTGAAAAAGGGCATAATTATCTTTTAGCTTTTGATTTTTAAATGGCAAAAAATGTAATCTTTTCAAACCCTTAGAGTTTGACCCTTAGGGTTTAACCCTAAGGTTATCAAAAAATTGAATTTCTAAGATTTGAATTTAGGGTTCAAATTAAAAATAAATATTAGTTTCCTAAAAATGAAATTTAGAATCTACTAATTATAATTAGTTTTCTAATTACATTACTTGAACATTTAGGGTTTAAGATCTCATAATTAGCATTAAGACTAACAATTAGCAATTAGGGTTTCAGTTTAGCAAATTAGGGTTACTAATTTAGAAATTAGGGTTTCTAACAATTAGGGTTTTCAATTATTAATTAGGTTTTCTGTAATTAACATTAAATTTAATAATATACCACATAAATCATATAACACCATTACTACACAATCTTGAACTCATAATTGAGTTTCAAAATAGGGTTTAACAATTTAATATTAGGGTTTTGACATTATACACCATAATTGACCAACTATTATCAAAACACACATACAGTATATATTTATAGCATTGAAAAATAATATTATATTTAATATAATATTATTATTCTCATTCCTTATTCTAAATCCAGAATTAGGGTTTAGATTTCATATATGATATATCTTTCAAATTTGTACCATAATTAATTAAATTAAAATAATTAACTTAACTAATTTGAATAAATTCATATAATAAAAGATTTATTATAATAACTCTAATAATCATTTCATATATTATTTAAATAATATATAAATTTATTTTCATAGAAAATAAATACTAAAATCATTTCTACTATAAAAGTAATTACTATAAAAATATACTTTATAATAATCAAAAATTCTAAAATAAAATTATTTGAAATTATTCATGTAATAAACAAATTTTATTTATAACATATATACATACACATTATCTTGCACATATTCCCACCTTTAAAATAAAATAAAATAAAAATTTTTATGCAAAATTTCTTATTTATTTATATAAAAAATATCGGGTTATTACATTCACCCTCCCTTATAAAGATTCTGTCCCCAGAATTACCGTTTCAAAACTTACACATACTAGGCTAAATAGCATACGCAATCATTGTAAATAGATCTCGATCATAATTGATCGAACTAATATTTAACTATTCAGCATAAAGCTTGTCTATCTGATTATACGGAATTTTGATTTCTAAAAGAACTCAAATTCCTCCTTCAAAATTTTTTTATAAAATAATTTGTTATATTTAGGAAAATTATATATATACGAAAATAAAAGTTATACGAATAATACCTGGAGTTCCTTCTCTAGCTGCCACTGCATCTTGGACCGTCATGTTGAAGACTCTCGTAGTTGATTTTGTTGGCTTATTTGATGGCGTTGGTCCCATGATTGCCAGAGTCCCGCTGTCTTTCCCCGTGGTTGCACTGCCAGCCTCCATTCTCCTCTTCGAACATTCCTTAACCTTATGCTCTGTTGACCCGCACAGAAAATACCCACTGTTCATCCTTGGATTGGGGCAGTTGGGAGAGATATGACCCTCTTGCCCGTACTTATAGCATACAAACTTACCCTTGAGGAACTCACCCGTATGGTTCTTCCCACAGTTTCCACAATGTACCACCTGCTTCTTCACACCTTCCTATTTTACCTGAACATTTCCAAAATTGCTCCCTTTTCTCTTTTCACCCCTATCCCCACTATTAGTTTCTACCTTCACAGCTCCTACAACCTTGCCTTTGTTCCTCTTCTCCTTGTTATGGAGGCTCATGGCCTCACTCCCCTCCTCAGCTATAATAGCTTTTTTCATGAATGCTGCAAAAGTAGATGTCTGCAACACTACCACCTTGTTGTAGAGCCAGGGTTTTAATCCTAACTCAAACCTTCTTGCCTTCCTAGCCTCCGTATCCACCTGGTGTGGAGCGAACCTAGCCAACTCATTAAACTTTGCGACATACTCTGCAACTGTATTGTTCTCCTACTTTAACTCCAGAAATTTCACCTCCATCCTAGCCTGCATACTAACTGATAGATAGTTTTCAAAAAATAAAGTCTTAAACCTAGTCCATGTGACTACATCTTCTCTTGCCCTCGCCTGATTTGCTTCCCACCAAAAATTTACCTCCCCTTTCATCATATAGGTGGCAAAAGCGGTCTTTTGCCCCTTCATCTACCCTAGCAATTATGAACGCCTTCTCTATCTCCTTTATCCAAGTCTGGGCTTCTATAGGGTCAGCTATTCCCCTAAATTCTGGTGTTCCTACAGCCTTAAAATCTTTGAAGTTTGCCAAGCAATTGTCTGGTGGGTTCCCTGCTGCTGGTTTTCCCTGCTACATAGCTTGAGCTACCATGTTCACAAAGTTTTACGTCGGGTCTTGTTGTTGTCCTTCAACGTTGTTGACAGATTCTTCTGCCCTTTGATTTCGAGTTTGACGTCTTGGCGGCATTATCTGATTAAATAAAATCATAAATTTTACTTACATTCTAAACCTTATTATATAAGTTTAATATATCAAACTTATTTCATAAATCAAACATAGATTCGCATTCATTTTGTGATTTTGAAATACTTTACATAGCATAGCACATACTGCTATCCCTTAGTGACAACAAAAGTCAGGATTTACTGATACAACTTATATCGAAGTTAAGAATATTACATTACACACGCACATTATCAAGCATACATAATCAACTGTTAATCCTACTTATTTCCTACACCTTTTTCCTAATTCTGGACAATCTTTCGCCCAATGACCTTCCAACCCACAAATAAAACATGCACCTTACTTAAAGTCGGGACAATGAGGAGAGGTATGTCCCTAATGGCCATAAATATAACATATCATTTTCCCTTGGTTCTTATCAGATTTTGTCGTGGTCTTTCATCTTTCTTTTCCCCTTATTACTCGGAGCTGCACACGATATGTTGCTTTTGGCTCCCATCTGGTCAATTTGGATTTTAAGCATATCTTGTTCTTCCATTGTTTCTATTAAGGCCTTTCGCAATTGACTATTTAACAGCTTTTCTATTTCCCACAGCTTTTCCAACAAAGAAACCTGGTTACTTAAATTCTATACTTCCGTTGATGTTTGATCAGCTCCAACTTCGGTGTCCGAATCAGTATCTGTTAGTTCCACCATTTCTGGATCTGGTACTACGTTTTCCAAAATAACCACCTCATCCGAGTTATTTTTACTGTGAGCCTCTATTTCAGCTATTGGCTTCGATATTAGCTCAGGTGAATGGATTTGATCCTTCTTCATGCTATAAGCATATAATAAGCCTTTTCCTCCTGACATCTACACACATAAACTATCCTGATTAGCATATAATATATACACACAGCAAATAATAGTTTTATATAAGTTATCTTTTATTTGGTTTTACGATAATTTCATTCAATTCATCTCTTTTTAAACTCTATATGAGTTATTTGTATTTTTAACGTTTCCCTCTGTTCTAAGGTTATAGCCTGAGGTCTATCCCACCTAAGGTTTCTAACCCTAAGCTCTGATACCAACCTGTGACGCCCCCAAATTCAAGTAATTAAAACCCAAACTCGGTGCTTCACGATACCATTTCTATAAGCGGAATAATAATAATAATAATAATAATAATAATAATAATAATAATAAAATAATATAGATACCAAACTTAATTTACATATCAGAGTTTGAATCCCAGGTACGCGACCTTTAAACATTACATTACATGATAATTAATAAGTATAATTGCCTTAATAACGTCTAACTATTATATAAAATACCATAAATCTTATTCTGTTTGCTTTCCTTTTCCTTTGTTTCTGCATGATCCTTCAAGTTAATCACGACTGGCTGAAAACATTTAAATTAAGCAAGGATGAGCATTTGGGCGCCCATCAAGTAATAGCAACAATAAATATTAGCTGAAAGGATTAAATATTTTTTTTGAACGACACTTCTACAACGAATCAACAGTTGTGAAGTAAGATGAAACAATGCTAAACAACATAACCATTCTATTTCAAATTTTAAAACTACGTATTGACTATAATCGGAGATCAGTCGATAGACTATGAACATTGTTTTCTATTTTTGAAAAGGTTAAATAAAATTTCATCTGTAAATCGTCATAACTTACAGGCACGGGGGGTGATCAGCCCGTTATGCCCTGTATTGATCAATACTACATACAAGAACGAGATTATCGTTCATCTTATCCGCCTTTGGCGTACAAAAGTTTTCCCATAATCGGGATGTTCATACTAAGTCGGGAATCCGAACCAAAATAATCTGGTTAGATACAATAAAGTTCTATCTTGTTCAACAATATTTTTCAGTTTGTGCCTAGCCGAATCAAATAGCCTAGACGGCTTTTAAGTCAACGTATACATACTGGAAACTAACTAGTATTTATCAAACTTGTGATTAAATATAATGATTATCCATGTGAGGACACTTGTCTAACCATACTTAAAAATTAACGAACATAATAAATATCTGGATTGTACAATAATACTGTATTGATAAACAATGATTGAATAATTTAAGAACTTGTATGAATACAAAAGATTGGATACATAATCGATAATAATAGAGTTAATAATCCGGCACAATAATACTATAATTCTAAAACTTTCTTACTTATGTTCATTGCATAAAGGAAATGCAAAGTTAGGATATTTGCCTGAGCTGCTACTTACAATTACGCAACTTAGTTTTATCTTTTATAACACAACCTATCATTAATAAGATCATTTATTCGATTAGAGTAATATATCATATCACGTAGCACTGCTATTTGCAGTCAGCACATAACCTAATCACATTGTCACATATGTTTAGCAGTCATTGGATCATAAACAAACACATATCTTGTAACGCCCCGAAATCCGGTCTATCTTCACACCCGGATTTCGTGCACCACGGTCCCACTTCTTACTAAACATACATCATTATATACCGAAATATAACAATATACACTCTCAAATCCCATGTTCTGAAAACCTTATAATCTCTTTCATTACAAATAATGATAAATACATTATTCATTTCATCTTACAAGAGTGAATTTTATCCGCCACCAATGATACATAACAGTTCATTAAACTAGTTTATCGTTCAGTTTCATCTTTCTACATTACAAGTCTTCACTTGATCTTCTCGCTCATTCACATTCTGAATGACACTTCATCTGGATACCATCAGCTTGATCTTTATGGGATCCTTAAGTTCTTCTAACATCGTTCGCTGAAAAATATTTTTCATTTAAAGTAAGTGTGAGCACTCAGTTGCCCACCAGGTCATAACAGTTGAACAAACAACTTCAAGAGTTTAAACGTTCCTTTAGAACTTCGATAACTGAACAAAGGTTATGAAGCAGCTTGAATAATAGGAATAGTCTTGATTCCTATCATCTTAAAACATCAGTCACTTTCACTTTAAAATACTTTCATTCCTCTACCTTTTTCATACACATCATGTCTGGCTAGAATCATTAGCACAAACTTAACAATAACGGTTCATGTATAAACAGAACATACTTGTATTGAACAGCTCAATCACAGAACAGTTCATATCATAGAAAAACCGAAGTGTTCAAATTGTGGCACAAGGCCTCATACATACTATCACCTTGTACATACATCACACATATGTACATAGACAATACTTCTCAAGTTCAACATTTGAAAAGTTTCAAAAACTAGCATTCATGTAATATGAATGAAGTTAAGAAACTTGCCTTACGCCCAGCTACAGCTTACGCTGAACTGGTCATTCCAACTCCTAGATAACACATAAGGAAAACATAAGCAACAATTAGTCATATATTTGACTTACGCATTGGTTTAGTTAACTTTACTTCTTAGGGTTCGCGTTCTTGCAATATAAGTTTACGCGACTAACTTCCTTTATCAGTTTATGGCTTCATGACATACGGAGATGTCTTACTCAAAA
This sequence comes from Panax notoginseng, assembly GCA_016801055.1. NCBI lineage: Eukaryota > Viridiplantae > Streptophyta > Magnoliopsida > Apiales > Araliaceae > Panax > Panax notoginseng. Next base: position 42,402,411 of record CM029018.1, on the reverse strand, counting down.
CGTTCATCATCTTTGATGATTTACATTCTTATCTTCTTCTTATAACTTCTATAGGACTCAGCACACATCACTTCTCTGCTAGTAGTCCATATGGTACTCTGAGTGGTTTCCTAGAAACAACTAATAAACAACTTTCCATCTCATCTACACTGCCATCACAGTGAGTTAGATCGGTTGCCAGTTTTGTATATAGCTTCGCTCTCTGAAGGAATTGTTTAGCCCAGCTCCCATATGTCAACTATCAAAGTTTACGATTGTACCACAACCTAACTTATCTTAACTTATCCCAACTATTAAACTTTAATGTTCGTTAAGTTAATTTCTTATTCCTTACAGCTTTCTGGCAACTAAACGTCATACCTCAGGATTTATTCCTTATCGTCCAAGCCATACAGTCTTTTGTATACTAAGAGCGATCATTTAAGCTAATCATTAACTCGCCTTCGTTTTGTTAACGTCATTTTCTTTAATTTTGTTCTTTACCATTCATGGTTTAATCATAGATCTTCTTTATCTTACGGTCAAACCATACACGGGGAGTAGGTTCTATCCGTTTAGTATTTGCGTACACTCAACCTTCACACCGGTTAAAGTGTTTAACGCTTACATTTTATTCTATCATTCTCCATCTGAATCACGATCGACTGCCATTAATCTTCTTACTGTTCGCTACGACTTTCTTAATACCATTCATTATTCTTCCTTAATGTCGAAGCCATACAGTTCATTGTATGCTAAGACCGGTCGTTCATCATAACAACGTTGCATTTACAGCGTCTATACGCTTTACACTTATCCCTCATTACCACAGCCATAACATCGAAATGTTATTCCTTACCTTCGTCACTCAATGTCTAAGGAATCACAATCATAGCAATCCCTCACGTTCGTTCATTGCGACTACGGTCCCCGAACATCGGTTCTATAACCCGTACCTAAAATCTTTGTCTTTTAATCTTGTTTAATCTTTCCGTTCAACCTGTACTACAGGATTAATTCACTTGATCAAGTAGTACATTAATTGGACATTATGTTCTTTATCATCACTTACGTTTCCCCCAAGAGCTGAGCAGTTAAAAGCTCATCTCTGGCTTTTTCTCTACACTGGCGCTGCGGCGCCACTCTCTCCTTTAACTCTCGAACCACGGCACGAGTTAGCAGTACCTGGCTCCCCGGTCTGGCGCTGCAGTGCCACATAACAAGGCGCGGCTGGCGCCGCAACGCCAAGCCTTAACCCTAGAAAATTTCTCTAGGTGTTAAATCTAATTTGAGACGCTTACTTCTCGATCTCATAACTTCTTCGTTATAACTCAGAACGAGGTCGTTCCAAAGCCATTCTCTTCCTTATCTTACGTATTTCAATACCCCTTAGATAGAACTTTGTTCTGAATCTATTAACATGCCATTCAATTGGCTTGATCTTCACCCTTTGTTCATTTTTACGTTTTTAACGCTCTTCGTTCGTTCGTTCGTAATTCGGTCATTCGAACTAGAAACGCATTCGTTCTTGAGTCCACAACTCACGTTTTCTACATTCTCTTACTTTCTTATGAAACCCTATACGTTCGGGTTCATTTACTAACTTTCTAATTCTCGTTCATCTTTTACAAAATCTTTTCCATAACTTCGTTATAGCTAATTTTAATTTGTTCTTCATGAATGTTTCTACCATTCCTAACCAAGCAATAAGCAACTAACTTATACGTGATAGTTTTAAACTTGTCCATCAACAACAATTATCCTACGATGGTTTTAAATTTGTCCATCAACAACGTTCTTCGTGTTCTTCGCGTGTTCTTCATTCGTTCTTCATTTTTAATCGATATTTTGGAATACGATTTCATTTTTTATTGGAATTTAATGTTATAAAACACCATTCCTTACTTATTTCACCTACTCATTCATATAATCCACTCGAATCGTTCTAATTCATTACGAATATTATACTTCCTTAAGAAATTTACAAACTAAACTTCAAATTCTTATTTTTTTTCTTTTCTAGATGATTTCAACCATATGAAATCATTCCTAACATTATTTACTTCTTATTCTCATTAAGTTATGTTTTTGAACATAGAACTTAAAGAAAATTTATACGAGACTCGGTTTCGGATTACCTTCCTCCTTTAATCTCTTTTCGTCGGATAAAGATTGCTCACACGAGCAAGCTTTTCCTCTTCCTCTTTCATACCATCCGAACTATCTCTCTCTCAAGTGTTATAGGATTTTCAAAATCCGAAAATAATGAACAATGCTTCCTATTTATATATTTTCAAAGCTAGGGGTATTTTAGTCATTTTGCCCCCTACCTCCTTACTATTCACACCTCCATACTATTCCCACATCCTCAATACACCTCCTTACTATTCACATAACTTCCCTTAGAATTTTCGTGGTTCCGTCTTTCGGGTTTCGTCTAACTGTTTTAAAAACTGCGATTCTCGAAATCCAAATATTTTTGGATATTTTGTCTTTCCTTTACCGATTAACTTTTACGTATTCTTTGGATTTCTGAAAAACTGAAAAATACTTTTTGGCGTTAAGCGTTTCCTCCACGTTTTTCCCTAATGTAGCTAAACGAGTGAAAAGTACATAGTAGTACTTTTCGTTGTTTTTATTTCGTCTAATTTTTGCACGTTTTTTAAGAAAAACTTTTATCGGCTTACTTAACTTTTCATAATATATTATCGTCAAATCTTTCGATGGAATGTCATTTTGACATACAGAACTCTCGAAAAGGCTTAGGTTATTCAAACCCTAACCCTTAGGATTTCGTCGGGTGAATAGTGTCTATTTCGTCTTTTTTTCCAAAAATATTTTTGTTCCTGAAATTTTTTTATTTTTATCTTAAAAATTCTTACTCGTTCAGTCTAGCTCGTAGCCAGAATCCTCCCGACTTATAATCATCCTAGGTTCTAGAACGATTAATAAACACATAACACATAATATTATTAATAAAAATTTCTTTTATTAATAACTAATTCTTTAAACTTAAATTTTGAACAACCTGAATTTCCGGGTCGTTACATATCTAGTCCAATTATCTAAATCCGGATCAATTTCTGAAATATTTTGGTGTACCGATGGCTTTATCGGGTAAATATCGAGTCTAAGACTCTATCGTGCAGTTCAATATTCGTTTAGATATTTTAATTATTAGTCAAATTATTTTTCATAGCCTTATAATAATTTTTAAATAATTATTATAATTTATCATGATTTTTCTAACACTGGAATCATATTTAAATGACTTAAATATTAAATAATTGTATTATCATTAATATTTAATTAATATTAAATTATTAATGAAACCATTACCAAAATATTAAAGTTATTTATAATAACTCAAAATATTTTTAAAATATTTTAATTACCCTTAAATGATTTTTAAAACAATTAAAATAATTTTTAAATAATTATCATTAATATTTAATTATTAATGTCTTATTTATCAAAATATTAAAAGTCATTAATTATAACTTAAAATATTTATAATTCATTTATTTTCTTTTTAAATGATTTTTAAATTAATAAAATCATTTTTAAACTATTTATTTAATATTATTATTAAATAACACTAATATCATTTGATATTAAATTATTAATAAAATTTTCCTTTAAATATTAAAAGTTATATTTAATAACTTAAAATATTTTTAAACTATTTATTTTCATTTAAAATGATTTTTTTAATATTAAAATCATTTTAAAACTAATTTATTTTGATATAATTATTAAATAAATCTAATATCATTAATATTAAATAATTAATGAAATTTATCTTAAAATATTAAAAGTTATGTTTTATAACTTAAAATATTATTAAATACCTTTGTGTCATTTAAAATGATTTTTAATATAATAAAAATAATTTTTAATTTATTTATTTAATGCATTTATTAAATAAATTAAATATCAATAATATCCAAATAAATATTAATATTTATGAAAAACATGTCAAATTATTAAAAGTTAATTTTTAAAACTATTTTTGGACTTTTTTATAATTAATTTCTATTTTTAAATAATTTTTAGAAAATAAATTAATTAAAATGAATATGCCTGTCGCTAAAGCCTTTAGCGACAAAATCTGTCGCCTTAGGTGTTCTTGAGGCTCAAGAACATTCAATGTCAGTGATCGAGTAGCCATGTTTGACTAAGTATAGATTAGTGTGTAATGTGTTTCTAAGCTAGCTAATGATCGAATCCTGTAGAACTAGTGTAAGACTACATGTAACAACAAATAACAAGGTCATACAACATCACAATCGAAAGTTATAAAGCTTTGAAATCACTGTCAGATAGTTATTCACGTTTTTGGGCTGCCCAGAATTCTAAGGTCATGGCCGGTCAACGACCTTAGTGGTCTTATATCGTGAAATGCGTGCATGATAAAGGTGTTCTAGACGTCGGGCTTTGTAGACAAACTATCAAAGTACATTCTTAAAACAATGGTCAAGTTTAAGCATCATTAATCAGAAAGTTCTAGACCATTAAAAAGGTTGTCAGAGATGTTCTTCATTTTCTAGGTTACCCAGAAATGAAGAACAGTTCGTGCAAGCATATTTGGGCTTCCGCAACTTGCAATACATGTGATGATTTAGTGATTTAAGAGTTCTAGTTTGTAGCTTGCATGCAAATGAACAGATCTATTACATAATAACAATATAACAACATTAACATTATAAGATCTAAGCTGGTCAAACTATGTCAGAGACCATGACCATAGGTTTTCTAGGTTACGCAGAAAACCGAAATCGTGGTCTTCCACGTGATACAAACATGCATGCCAATTCATTCCATGCTATTTACTAATATCCAAATTATGCATATGACATATATAAACAGTTGGGATGAATCTGCCAATTCTGTGGCTGGTGGAGTTGAATTTGTGATGCTATCATCATTTCTTGTTTGCAGAAAAGGTGGTTTTGCTGTATGCAATCTGCTGCTGCAGAATCCTGAGGGTACAAAAGACAATTACTCGTCTAGCCACAGGATTATTCCAGAAGACTGGAGCTGCAGTCAAGCTGTGATGGGTCATCCTGGAGTTTGTTCTGTTGTGACTTAGACGACAAATGTTGGCTTGGTTAAGAGAATTATATGGTGTTGTGCCTTTTGATATAATTTTGGGCAACAGTAGTTTTTTCTTAAATTTATTATTTTGAATCTTTTTAATGTGATGCGATGTATGCTTTGTGACATCATTTTTTATAGATGAAAATGGCTTTGATTATTCTTCTTGCCTATATATTGGCACCAACAATGTTAGCTTCTCCCTCTTGCTAGTAATCATTTATTGTCTAGGCATTTCTTATTGTTCTGGGCTATCTGTCTCATATTTTCTAACAGTGGAGAACCTTCCAAAGCAATGACTTCAGCAAGCTCGAACATCGAATGATCTGGATTTATAGTTAGCTTCATTGCAACTAGTCTTGCTTATTCAACATATGCGTGCAACTAGTCTTGTTTATTCTATCTCCTTGCAGCTGCGCCATCTGCTACAGCAGTACCATCTCTTGACGAAGTTGATTTTCTTAAGCTTCAAAATGGCAGGTACAACATTATGCTATCACAGCAGTACATATATCTTCAAAGGGATCAAGGCTTGAAACTATCATGGATGTTCTAGATATCACCATGTAGGTGCAGGCTTTGCTAAGTATTAAGGATTCCAACAAGGAATGTATGAGCACAGTTTACTATTTTCAATATCATGTGGATAATTTATACAAGTGGCATGACAAGTCATGGTTTCATTTACTTTCTGCATCCTATGATGGGAAACTAATGTTTTGGGATTTAAGAACCGCGGTAATTTATTTTCTCTCTCTATTTCCAGAAAACCTAATATTCAGATACATGGATTAAACATTATAATATTTTTATCGTCTTTCTATGATAAGTATTATTCATTGTAGTGGCCGTGGCTGTCATTGATTCACACAAGGATAAGGTAATCTGTTTGCCCTTCAGTTAACTTTTCTGCATTATTTGAACTACCAAATCACAGTTATATATATTGGCCTTTGTAAAAAATTAGGCACTATGTGCTGACTGGTGGAAAAGTAATTGTGTGGTAAGCGGTGGGGTAGACTCGAAGCTTTGTATGTCTTCTGAAATTTGCGTGCTGTAACACATGTATAAAAGTTCAGTCGATCGGTTTTGGTTTTCTTGTCTACTTGCGTTCTTAAAGTGATGTTCATTATTTGTTGACGTTTTATCCTTTGAGATATGTATCAAGTAAGATCTTATCTTTGTAGGGGACTCAAATTTACTTGTGTCAAAGGAATACAAGGGAAGATTAAACAAACTTGAGTAGGCAGAATGTTGAGATTATATGGGATCATCTTTTGATATGATAGATATGACATGGAATTCTCCATGTGATAACCGGTTTTGTTCAAATGCACTTCCATTTACCAACCACTGGTATGCTTCCTGAGGAGGATGGCTTGTATTTTAAGTCTTCAATTTTTCTCTTGAAATGTATCTTTGTAGCATGTATCCCTGTATTGGATTGGTTATTCCCATAACAATTACAGTTTCCCAGAGTAACGGCTACAGCAAGTCCCAGAAACATAAAATATCCTAGTAGACAATTTTGCAGTACAGTCAAATGGTTCACTTCAAAGTACGCTGAACCCCGTACGGGAGCATCTGTCTACTCCTGTTGAGGAGCCCCAGAAGCACACTTATGCTTCTACTGTATACACTACATCTTTGATTGTTGTTAAGTTGAAATCTGTTGTGACATCATGGGACTGAGTTTCTGCTTGATTATCATTTTGAAGTTACAGGTTGCAAAGGGACAATCTGCACCAGCAGTACCTGCTCAGTCATCTTTTAATAAGACCACACCTCCTGGTTCAGAGTGGAATCATGTATCATATCCTCTTCCTTAAGTTTCCAATAATCTAGATTCTTATTCTACTACACAGCCATATCTGCACCTTTTTGTGCAATCTATTCATCTTTCTTGCAGAGGGCTTATGATCAGACAAGCAAGAGATTCTCCAATTCTTTCCATCAAATTATTTTAAGATTCTGATAATTATCCTTTATATTTGAGGTTAAGCTAAGAATTTGGGTAACACTGTTCTTTGTTCATAGCACAGGTAATCCATGATGTGGATTTGCAAAAATTACCAGTGAGATTTGCAATGGACAGAGCTGGGCTTGTTGGAGCAGATGGTCCCACACATTCAGGGTCTTTATACAGATTAACTTTCTTTCCTCCTCTTCCTCTTCCTTACCACCTAAGTTCAGCTCTACAATTTCATTTATATATATGTTCTATTTTTTTAGATGCAGTTGGATAGTTTGGTATATATTTTGTAGATGTAGTAATTTGAAACTGTAAACAAATGGTATTATTGGGATGTATTTTGAATGGTTGATACATTTTGGCTTTAAATTTAAATGAGAATTTAGACCTTTTAGCTATATATCATGATATTAGCAAATTGCAGGTGCATTGGTAATGTAGGTGAACCATAACTTTTTTTTCTTTTTTTTTAATCTACAACATTTTAAAAATATTATGTAAATTTGTCTAAACGTTGTCTGATATATTAAACTACAATAATTTTAGCCAGAAAATGTTGTGGAATCATACATTCTACAACGTTTTCAAGCATCTGCTAATTTATGAAAAATAAATCTACAACGTTTTTTTTTAAAAAAAACGTTGTAGAATGTGTTTAACTACAACGTTTTAAAAACGTTGTGTAAGGGTGTCAAATAGATGACACCCTTAATCACGACGTTTTTCTGATTGAAACCACAAAGTTTTTTTCGCGTTATCTATTTACTGTTTTGTAGTAGTGAATGTTATTTATTGATGCATATGTTGATATGTATGATAGTAAATGAGATTGATTATAGACTATTGACCAATGTGATTGAATTTTATTTTAGTTGAATGCATGAATGTATGAGTTTTATTAAATGGGGTCTGCGTACTTCGTCTTCTCTAATTTTTCTTAATGTAAATTCTATCTCCCTTATATGTACTTCGCCTTGCTGCTGATCAAGATTTCTATTTATTTTAAATAGTTTTGTAATAGGAATAGTTAGAATTAATTTTGAAGAATTGGAGATCAAGGAGCAACGAGCGCTTGAAGACTCGTTTATAATGGAGCCCAGGATTTAAATGTAATAGTTATATTTAAATTTAATTCTTGCACCCTAGGTTTGACCTCTTGGTTCACTTGATGGATCTAGTGAACCAAACTAGAATAAAGTCCATAATCAATTCAAATAGAATATAGTAATCTACATGTGCATGCTTATACTATATATATATATATATATATATATATATATATATATATATATATATATTAACATGATTTGCATGTTAATTAATATGACGCGTATTTTATATATATATGTTTGCATGCGCGCTAAACAAGATGAGAAAAATTAATAACAAATCCCTCAAAGATTTTATATTAACTACTAAAAGTTTAAAAAAATTTGAAATATCGAACGTCGCCTTCTAGCATGATAAAAAATAATAGAGTATCAATTAATTATTATAAATTTGTTGTGTCACCACAATGCTTATCTTAATTTTTTGAGATGCTAATTTTATCATATTTGATGCTTATAAAGAAAATTGAACAATGTTATTTTGTTGTGTCACCACAAGGATGATATTTTTTTTAAAATATATGGAAGTGCTAGGTTGAACTTAACTTATATAATTTTGATTCGGATGTGCCACCACTTGATCAAAATAATCTAAGAGGCAAAATAAAAGGAGTTACATGATGATGTAATTGACAAGAGTTGTCTACCTATTTATTTATATATAGTTTGTTGTGTCACCACAAGGCTATATACATTTGAAATGGGATCCTTATTCTCACTAGCAAATCTTATATTAGATTTTGCCGAACTATATCAATGAAGGTAATATAGTTTGATGAAAATAGTGAGAGATATCAATTTAAAACAGGACCTAAATTATTTTGGTAATTAATAAAAGAATGTATGATATAATGTTGTTAAATTATAAATTCATTTACAGAATTTTATAATGTCTAAATTACTATCACTACGAAACATATTAGATGTTAATTAATCGGACCGAATTAAATGGATTGGTAAAGAAATTTGAGAATAGTTCTCACGACTGAAAAGTTATCTTATGTCCTTAATACGCCTATCCATGCAATGGTTGTAGACAATGCCTCTGAGGAAGATATTGCTGCTTTTAGAAAGTGACAAGATGATGTAAAGTTGGCTCAATGCATCATGCTCACATCTATGACTAACAAGCTTTAGCGTCAGCATGAAGCTATGGATGCTCCTACTATACTCTTGCACGTCAAGTAGTTGATGGTGAGGAAAGTAGGACTAATAGATATCAGATATCTAAGGAGCTCTTCCGATCTAGAATGACCAACGACACTACAATGCAGACTCATGTCCTAAACATGATCAATTTGATTGAAAAATTAGGACAACAAGTTTTGTCATGGATGGAGAGTTGAGCCAAGATTTGATCTTGCACTCACTCCTGGTCACAATTGTTGTGAATTTTTCATATGAACAAGCTAGATATCAACTTCGTTGATTTGCTTAACATGTTGAAAAATAGCTGAGAGTCACTTCCAACCAAGAAAGACCAAGTCTTACTGGTAGGGGCCAAATGATCTTCTAAAAAGAGGAACAATTCAAAGAAGGTAAATAGAAAGGCAAAAATAAAGGATAATAAGAACAAAACTGATATGGATAGCAAAGGAGTTTGCTTCCACTGCAATAAGCCTGGACACTGGAAAGAAACTGCAACAAGCATCTTGTAGAGGCAAACCAGAAGAAGCATATTGCAGAAACTTATTGATGCTTACGTAAGAAGCCACTCAGTTTATTCAATTATTGCTACAGTAGTTGCTGCATAATATCTCTCATATTATTGATTCAATTATTGCCACAGTATCATTTGTATAATATTTATTATTAGTAAATTAATAATTGAGATGACAAAGTTATTCATATTATTATTTGTAATATTGACAATATCTAGAAAGTTCTGTCGAGGAGAGGTTTGGTCACCTAATTGCTCTCCAATAGGGAGAAATCCTTATCGGAAAGCCCCCTCTTTCCTGGCAATGATCTGGTTGTTAAATATTATGAGTTATAATATTAATGATGAATAATTGTTAATAGATTAAAAATGTGTTTATTAAAGATAAGTGATTTGTGGTAAATACTTATTCAATTTTTGATATAAATAAAGGGTTTGTTATGAGGTGTTTGTTATAAGTTTGACTTACTATTCTATGAGGAGATGTGCTAATTTTTCAACCCGTTGGTTGAAGTTATAATAGTAAATCAATATGGATCACTAGTTGAAGATATAATAGTAAATCAATATGGGCCGCTGGTGAAAAGTTATAATAGTAAATCAATATGGACCGTTGGTGGAAAGTTATAATAGTAAATCAATATGGATCGCTGGTTTAAAGTTTTAATAGTAAATCAGTATGGACCGTTGCTTTAAGTTTTAATAGTAAATCAATATGGACCGTCCGTTTAAAAGTAAATTAATCTGGGCCATTCATGAATTAGTTACTATTCAGTCATTTTTCCTATAAATAAAAGCTCATTCCTTCATTATTTCTTACGAATTCACTGAAACTCTAGAGAGAAAAACTATAAAGAGAAAGAAGAGGAGTATTCTGCTACTATCCTACTTCAGTATTCAATCTTCTACTAAGGTAAGGGGTGTTATTTATTTCATATTCGCTTATGATATTATTTTTCGTATTCGTAAGAAATATTATCTTCGTTTAATATTCGTAAGGGATATTATTTGTTGTATTCGTAAGGGGTATTATTTCTTTCGTATTCATGAAGAGAGTTATTTTCTTTCAATACTTGTAAGGGTTGTTATTCCATTCTTTATTATTCTGTTGGAATAACCTATCTACGCGGATTACCGCATGCATGGTGAAATCTTTTTTTATTCTATTCTTTATTATTCTTTAAGAATAACCTGTCTACGCGGACTACCGCATGCATGGTGAAATCTTTTGTTATTCCATTCTTTATTATTTTGTAGAAATAACATGTCTACGCGGACTACCGCATGCCTGGTGAATAACCCTTCGTATTCAATTTTTATTAAATTGTGGAAATGATCTGCCTATGCAGACTACCGTATGACAGGTGAAAATCCATTTGCAGCTTCGTATATTATTTCTTTTCATATTCTTAAATCTAAACTTACTATGGTAAGTATTGCTTTTATAATTCCTGAAATTAGTGGAATATCCTTGAGTTATGCGCTTCATCTAGTATAGTTTCATTGGAATATCGATATGAACTTTCTTATTGAATATCAATATTTTCACCTGGGGTACTATTCACAGGTTACTATTCACTCGATTACTATTCACTCGAATATTATTCACCCGAGCATTCGGGCTACTTTTCATACCGAGTTACTATTTACAGGATACTATTCACTCATGTACTATTCACCCGGAGTACTATTCATGACAAAAATTGATTTCTTTTCGGTTTAAATTATTTTTGATACAATATTATTCTTGAATTTTACTCCACAAAGTAATATCATGTTGACAATTTGAACATTATTGAATTCTGGATAAATTAAATTATAAATCTTTAAAAATCTATCCTTTACTTTCTTTTAATTGAATTCTTATATCATTGTCATCATTCTCATGCTTATATTATGATAAAAGTCATATGTGGCTTACGTGCATAGATGTACTATTGATTGGTATGATTATGACTAGGGATTATTTAGTATAATCATGACCGTAATGTTACAAATGATGTGGTAAAAGTTCTCATTGGCCCGTAGTGCATTGGACAGTTGTTGGCATGATCATGACCATTGATGAAAATACGAATATCCTTGGCTTGTAGTGCATGTATAATTCGTGGTCGTGATACTAATGAATATCCTTAGCCCGTAGTGCATGGATAATTCATGGATGTGACACTAACGAATATCCTTGGCTGTAGTGCATGGATAATTCGGTGATGTATTGAGCCGAGTCTCAGTGATAAAATATTGATAATAAATTTTTAATTCGTAGAAGATAGTTGATATCATGCTCTACTTGACTCTTCTAAAATACAGTTGTATGTCTTTTGCCTGTAGTGAAAAGATGAATTATTAATGAATATCTTTGGCCCGTTGTGTAAAGATGAATTTATTAGTATGATTATGAATAGGAACTGTGATTTGGTATAACCATGATCTTTGATGTTTCAGGTAAAGATAGATGATGAAAATTATCTTCGTCCTGGGTGCGAAGAGGAAATTAGAATCACAATTTTGATTATGAGTTATTCACATGATTGTGGACAAGAACTGTTGATTGATGTTACAGGGATAAAATATTATTGGTGGACTTTTAACATGGAGAAGATAATAGATTTTGTGGTCTATTTGACTCTTCTAATGGATTGCTCATTCTGCTGCCACTATGGTTGAAAAGTTTTATCATCTACCATATGTTCTAAATCTCTGATTTATTACTAACGAAGGCTATTGATAATTTAATTATCTTTAGTCATGATATTCTTTACTAGGCTAGTTGTGCTCACCCTTTTGTTTCACAATTCCTTTCAGGTAATAAAAGTGTAGTTGGGTCGAGTGGGGGTAACAGGGGAATAGAACGATGGTCTATAGCTGTTGAGGTTTCCCCTAAAACAGTATGGAAATAATTTTATTGAGAATTTTAGATAAGTGTGTCACATTTTATACGTCATTTTAACCGTTGATTTTGGAGAACAGAATAGGGTGAGGTGAACCCAACTTTGGAAGGGTGTTTTGTCATTATCATATAAGATGTCTAATGACAGACTACTTCGTATTATCATAAGACAAGGTTGTGTACATTCACTTGTTGATTATATCTATGAGCACTACCTATACAATCTTGGAGTTTGGTTGAAATATAATTCTCAATTGGAGACAATGGAGATAATTATATGTCAAGAGAAGACTCACCATTGGAAAAATCATGATAGTAATCTTCTCATTTTTCTTTGGGGTCTATTGGGTCAACCAAGGATAATTCTCGAGTCATATGGTATCTATCATAACTTAGATGCATGGCCTCCCATGTACAAAGGTTTCCTTGAGCATTTTCTATATATTTTAATTTCTAAAACAGTTATTGACTATACTTTTATGTAAAGTACCATTGTAAGGTGTCGTGGTCAAGGCACCATGAGAGTTACATATATTTGTATTAAAACTCACAACTTATGGTTTATCGTACTCTGCACGACAGTTCAACAGTTGTATACATGAAGTTTGTATTTGATTTCTGTAGTGTGATATCTGGCGACTCAAAATGGGTCGTGTGGACCTATTTTGGGGCCGTCACAATTAAGGTTCTCTGATTAGATCAAGGACGGAATACTTCTGCAATAAGTTTCTAGATCATCTCAAATGGTTTTCTCATAATGGATGCCTACTGATACACAATATTTGATTGATGTATCTAAAAGGAAAAATCGTACCTTGTTGGACATGGTGCAGTACATAATGATTTTACTGACATTCTAGTATCCTTCTGGGGGCATGCCATAGAAATGACTGCATTTCTACGAAATGGTAACCTCAAAATCTGACCCCAAGACTCCATAAAATTTATGGACAGAGGGGATTCCTAATCTTAAGCATGTTAAGCTAAGAGGTTGTCCAACTTATGTGAAAAAAGGTTTCAAAGGATAAGCTTGGGACAAGATTTGACAAGTGCATATTTGTGGGACATCCTAAAGTAAGTTTAGGGTATATGTTCTATAATCCTACTTAGCAAAAGGTGTTTGTTGCGAAACATGCTGCCTTCTTAGATAAAGGTGTTTATCATTGAAGCGGCTAGTGGGAGGATAATAGAATCTTGAAGAGTTCAAGAACCACAAATCACTATAAATCACATAAGAGGAACCTCTAGATAGACCTATTATACCATAACCAAATCGTAAATCTGGAATAGTACTGAAGATACCTGGGAGGTGTGGATTTTTCATGGATGATGATGATGAGGTACGCATCATAAAGATGATGATCCAGTTACATATGATGAGGTAAGAGTTGTAGACACTTAGAGAAATAGATTGAAGCAAGCTTCTCAAAAATGAAACATTCGATTTGATGAGATAATCAAAAGAGTTTGATTTTATCAAAAACAAGAATGAACCTAGTGTGTACAAAAGGGTCAGTGGGAGCGTCGTGACATTCTTAGTACTATATGTTGATATACTACAGATAAGGAATGACATACCAATTCTACAACCAGTAAATATAAAGTTGTCTAAACATTCCTCCACGAATGATTTGGAAGAGTATTGTTATTGGGGATACAAATTTATACAGATAGATTTAAAAGGATACTCGGCTTAACCCAAGAAATGTATATTCATTTGATGCTAAATCCGTTTAGCATGAAAAACTCCAAGAGATGTCTCATGTTGATGAGTCATGGAGTGTATGTCTTTTAATAGTTCCCATAGACTCTTAAAAGAGAGATCGCATGAGTAACAATCATGTATGCAATGAAATGTACAAGTCCTGATGTTGATCAGTTATATTATGGAGAAGATCACTGTAAGATAGTGAAAAACATCTTAAAGTACTTAACCGACACTAAGAATGTGATCATATTCATGGTGGGTTTGAATTAAAACTAGAGGGCTTAACTGACTCAAGTTTTTCAGACAGACCAAGACGACAAAAAATTCACTTTAAGGTAAAGTGTTACCTTGAAAGGTGGTGCAGTTGTGACGCCCCCAAATTCAGACCACACTTGTCTCGAATTTGGTTGTCACGTGCTAACTCTAAATACATACTAAAATCATCACACAACGGAAATTATAAAATAAATTATATTGTTATAATATAATTATTCTCGTCCCAAGGATTCGTAGCTTAAGCATCTCTTTATATACCTTAAACATAATTAAACATAGTTTAGATATAACTAATACATATCATAACTTATGTCATTACATGAACGTAATAATCTCCGCTAAATATAAACTACTCTTTAGCTTTGCCCTTACCCTTATCAATGCCTGAGGGACCGCCTTGCTCTTCCGTAACTGAAATATTTTTAGGGAAAGTAAGAATGAGCAACAATTTTTCCCAACAAGTAATATAGCAATGAGGGTTTTCAATGTAGTTTTAAATTTCTTAAGGGAACAATAATAATGATAGTTCAAGGATAACAAGAAATATCAATGGTTCTCAACAAGAATCTTTACGGACAGAAAGATATCAAAAAGATTCAATGCTTAATCAATTCAAGATTTCAAAGTAATGAATACTGAGCAGTCACTAAAGACTATGAACTTCTCCTAGAATTAATAGTAATAAACTGATAATTCTACAAAACGAGTACAACAGGTGATCAGCCATAAGTACCCTATGTCATGCATAACATTTAATCATTCTCATGTGCTCACGTCGGTTTCCCGACAAATATATAATTCCCCTACCAAGAGGGTTGTTCATCTCAGTTATAAGAGTACGTACCAAGTTAATTTGGTTTGGATAGCTTTTGATCTTATACCAATAGTCTAGCCAAATCAATGACCTAGACAACTTTCTTTTAAAGTATATACATGAACGATTATCGTTCGATATCAAGGTTCAAGAACAAATTTCATTTCTAAACTACGAAGTATTAAATCATGAGATATGAATCATACTTTCAAGGATTTTCTTGTACGACCAATAATAGTACAAGCTCAAGTAATTCTCAATAAAGAGTAGGGTTCGAGTACTTGCATTAAATATATGAATCAAATGAAATTTGAGAACTTGAAAAAAATCCAAAGTTGTGTAAGTTAGAAAACTTGCCTCAAGCGTAGTTTAACAAAGTATAGCTTATCAACACTCTTTGAATCCTAACATAATATAGTTACGCGTATAGGATATTCATTAGTTTCGTAAACTCATACATGATATGTAAGTTTAAATGCACACATGAACGTCTAACTTAGTTGTATTCTTCTCATACTTCATCATATACCTTGCATACGTATAGTACAAAATCAATTTATAAGACACCATAAAGTCAAATAACATAGTTTCCAATCATTGCTTTATAGTTTGCAAACATCTTTTGGACTTAACATTTAAAAGTTTATAATCACTCATTAAACATTTAATTTTATCATTTAACACGCTTCTTAACACATTGAATAGCATACTGGTCATATATTACAAGTTAAGGTAACAATATAAGCCTGCAAACACCCTCAAACTAACAGCAAAAAACTATTCCTACTACAGAATGGTGCGGCCGTGCAGGGTTTGTACTAAGGAGTGCCGCGGCCGTGCTGCTCCTGGTGCAAACCAAGACATGGCTGCTTCTGCAGAAGGTCAGTGTACACCCGTCTTGCACATATATAAATAATCATGCAAAACACACATCTTAGTATGTGGATAAATAAGTTTGACCTTACATCATAACATTAACATAGGTCATCATCTATTCTCATTTAATCGAGACTTTAAGTGTTCAATTCATAATTTTCTTACGTTTAGTCGTTAAACACATACTATGTGGTCCATAGGTCTCAACTACACATGCTTGCATTAGATTAGTCATGTATGTCAAGTTTGTGTAACTCTAATTCATTTAGACTTGCTCTAACTATTCCCAACTAATGTATACTATTAGCTAGGATGCTTGTCAATCATGTATACATGCATGACACACCTAATCATGATGTCAAATGCTAGAATACTTGTAATGTAGTTATTGACAACACTAATTTTCAGGGTTTCTTGTGAAAGTCTCATGTTAAGCCACCAAGTATGCAAAGTCACTTTATTTACTATACATCATGCTCTCACATATACATATTAGAACATATAAGCATGCTCACATGTTCCTATATAGTTTATCAAGTTTGTATTAGAAACTTTAAGTGTCCCTTATTAAAACTTATTCAAGTATGCAAGATAAGTCCACATATTCTATAGCATGCTTTCATAATCACACAATAGATTACATGAGCTTGTTTTGAAGTTTAAAACTTAGTATATGTATAGTTCATGTACACATAGCTACTATAGTCTTTTACTTGTATTTTCCTTTTAAATTATGCTTAAATATACTATACCATCTTCAACAATGTAAACTAACATATTGGTCACATACCAATGCATATCAGAACTTGACATGTTGGGGCTTAAGGTTAGATTATACATTTCTTCACGTTCATAAATTCTAGTTCCCAATTTGTTAATTTTTCTTTGAATACATACTAAACCAAGCTAAAATAGCTTACTACGTTCATAACAACATCTATTCATGTGTTAAGTTCATTAATATACATATTCAAACTTAAGTAGCATACTCATGACATCTTAAGGAACTAACAACAGTGACTGTGATAGGCAACCCGCGCGGCTGCGCGGTGACTGTGATAGTTCTGCAGGTATACATCTTCAAAAATACAGAAGACTTGTAATAGTTTTGATAGTTTACTTTCATAATGTTTTTCATATTTCGATTTTACGACCATATAAACCCGATTACAAGCACATAATCGAGTACGAACCGTTGCAGTTCGAGAAAGATTTGTCTTATGAAGAGGTTCCTATCCAGATAGTTGACAGGAAAGAACAAGTGCTCAGGAATAAAGTGATACCTTCTGTGAAGGTGATATGGAGAAACCACAACGCTGAAGAAGCTACGTGGGAACTCGAAGAGAAAATATTGAAAGAATACCCTGAGTTATTTGTTTAATCTGTGTCTTCGATTTTGGGGACAGAATCTTTGTAAGTAGAGAAGAATGTAACGAATGTGTTGTTTGAGTTGTGATTCTGAGGACAGAATCCTTATATGAGGGGAATGATGTAACATTCCATATTTTTTAAATGTAAGTTATAAATATTTATTAATTTATATAAATATTTATTGGATATGTTTATTATTGAATAAGTAATTGTTCAATTTGATTGAGTTTATTTAGTTAATTATTTATTTGCTAAATAATTAATGTGATTAGTTAATTATTTATTTGTTAAATAATTAATGTGTAACGAATGTGTTGTTTGAGTTATGATTCTGAGGACAGAATCCTTATATGAGGGGAATGATGTAACATTCCATATTTTTTAAATGTAAGTTATAAATATTTATTAATTTATATAAATATTTATTGGATATGTTTATTATTGAATAAGTAATTGTTCAATTTGATTGAGTTTATTTAGTTAATTATTTATTTGCTAAATAATTAATGTGATTAGTTAATTATTTATTTGTTAAATAATTAATGTGTTACGTGGATTGAGTTATGTGATTAAGTAATTTATTTAATTGTTATTAAATAAAGTTTGACAAATAACTATGTCATAAATAGTTATTAAATTAAATTAAAGTAATTTTAATTTAGTGTTGCCAAACAAGGTGTAAGTATATTAATCTTTTATTTTATAAATGGTTTGCCAAACAAGGCCTTATGGCTTTTGAAATTCTTGTTAATTTTAAATTATATTACTAATAGAATAAAACAAATATATAAATAAAATATATTTATATTTATAAGATTATACGTTATATGTTTGGTAACTGATAAGAGTAAATAGGCTTATTATTGTCATATCAGTTTTGTTTTATTTTGACGCATATTTGTTAAGTGTTGTGTACGCTCCAGTTTTGCTTAGTCTAAGAAAAATGTTTTCAGAGAAAAAGAAAAGTTTCAGAGAATTTGAGAGAGAGAAATAGCAAAAGAAAGTCGTCAGTGTTTAACAAAGATTGTCTAAAACAAAAGGTATGTACATAACTTAACCATAGATATTTTACGCCATATATTTTATGTGAATTTATATTGTCTCTGTGTTCTCAATTTGACTGTAAGACGAAGTTCTTTACAAACTTTCTAGAATTCGAATGTTTTATTATTTGATTATGAAATCATGTGTATTAGCAGTAGATAACATATATGTTGATGATTGTATGTTCAATAATGTATAGGTAAGAGTATGATAAATTACGTATACACGAAAGGAATGGTTTTTTTTTACAGTAAACTTATATGCATGAATATGATTTTTTTTGAAAGTTAATAAAAATTAGTATGTGATTATGTTAATTGAGACTTGTGTGTAATTGGGTAAGAAATTAAGCAGAGCAAGGAATCAAATGGAGATGGCTGTGTTTACTGTGTCAAGATATTTCTTGAATGGAGTCTGTATTTTTAAAACACAGTGTTTTCAGAGAATTAGTTCTGTGCTATTGTTGTTTAGTTATGTAAAATTCGTACATAAATGCTTCATAACTTTTATGTGCAGTTTTCATGAAGTTTACATGTTGTTAGATGTCATTGGCTGTTAAAAATAAATTAGACAGTAGCTTTGCTCTGTCTTTCTGGTTTGGTTCTGTGAGTTTCGGCGCCCCAGCGTCAAAATTCACGCCCCAGCGCCAAATTTCGAGCCCTGACGCCAAGGTTCGCGCCCCAGCGCCAAAATGGGCCAGTAGCTCGCGCCCCAGCGCTGTAGCTCGCGCCCCAGTGCTGAAGCTCACACCCCAGCGCCACTGTTCCGCGCCCCGGCGCCGGAAAAGTGTCCTAGTTGGGCAGTTTTGACCTCTTGTAGTAAAACAGCCATAACTTTTTCATACGAACTCCGATTGAGGTAATTCAAGATGATTCGGAAAGAGGACGAGTAGATCTACAACTTTCATGCTTTAAAACTTTCATGCTTTAATTGTTTTAATTTGAGGTATGTAACAGTAGTCAAAATGGCCATCTTTAGGACTATTGTGTATTTGGAGCCAATCGGAGGGCGTCGGGATGCACGAATGCAAGTGCAACCCTTTGGGTATTAGTATAACTTAATGATAACATGTTGGACATGTAATAAGATGTTGTACCAAGTTCTTAATGTACATGTGGTGCAATGACATGATCACTTAAGTAGTTGTAATAAAGCTAAAAAGTAATGTTCATGAAAAGATGTGTTATTGTTTAAACTTAAACTTAGTTAGTAGCTATACTAAGAGTAATAAAGGAACTCATAAAGGTAATGTTAGTGTAACTAATGTGTATTGTCAATACTTATGGTATGTGTAGGACTTGGGGTGAACGCGAATAGTAATTGTTTAACCTACACACGAGGCAAGTTCCCTAACCTTTGCTACTTTATTATTCAGCAAAGTTGTTTTTCACTGTTATGTTATACTTAAGCAAGTTTTCTAATTCTAAAGCTTCGTTATGCAAAAAAATTCATATGCTATACTTTATTGAGTAAAGTATTTCCATTAAGGAATTTCATTGTATCCAGTTATTCATGATGATACAAGTTTCTCATCTCTGCACTTTCGTTGAGATTGTTATTATGATTATGCAAGCTTTCTTAACTCTAAACTTGTTATATTAGTATGCAAGTACCTTTAGTTTATCGTTCAAGCTATTATTTGTTGTGCATGCTTGATATTAAATTCTAAGATGTAACCTTAGCTTAATGTTATTCAAAACAAGGTATGATGTGTTATTCAATAGTTATGCTATTAGATTATCCCTAAAGCATGAACTTAGAACGAAATACTTAGTCAGTTACAATTATTCTATAGTATAGTGTTATTGGTTTTATTCAACTACTCCTTAGTTGATGTTCGTTGAATTCCAAATTCCCTTGAAAGCTTATCCAAACCAAACTTACTTTGGTGCGGACTTGTATTCTAAATACTGAGATGAACAACTCTTTTAATAGAGGTTTACGCTTAGCGTTGAAATGGTTGTGCACAATACATTGTACGAAGGGTTGATCCCCCTAAGTACGTGGAGTCCTTATAGTCTTATGACTGTTAAAGTTAAAGTTGAAAGATTGCTTATAACTGTGGACATGATTCGTGGTCATTAGACCCTCAGTGAATGTTATAATTTTCAGAAAGTTAATAGAATATATTGTTCAGTTCTATTGAGCCTAATATTGGCAATTGATGTGAAAGTTTAAAGATTTACTTATTGCTATTTCAAGTGGGCCTTGTTTGCTCATTCTTGCCTGTAAAATTTCTTACAGCTAAAGTTGAAACGGGTGACGTACCTAGTATCAGTAAGGGAAAAGGAAAGATGAATAAATATTGAAGACTTGTAATAGTTTTGATAGTTTACTTTCATAATGTTTTTCATATTTCGATTTTACGACCATATAAACCCGATTACAAGCACGTAATCAAGTACGAACTGTTGCAGTTCGACAAAGATTTGTCTTATGAAGAGGCTCCTATCCAGATAGTCGACAGGAAAGAACAAGTGCTCAGGAATAAAGTGATACCTTCTGTGAAGGTGATATGGAGAAACCACAACGCTGAAGAAGCTACGTGGGAACTCGAAGAGAAAATGTTGAAAGAATACCCTGAGTTATTTGTTTAATCTGTGTCTTCGATTCTGGGAACAAAATCTTTGTAAGTAGAGAAGAATGTAACGAATGTGTTGTTTGAGTTGTGATTCTGAGGACAGAATCCTTATATGAGGGGAATGATGTAACATTCCATATTTTTTAAATGTAAGTTATAAATATTTATTAATTTATATAAATATTTATTGGATATGTTTATTATTGAATAAGTAATTGTTCAATTTGATTGAGTTTATTTAGTTAATTATTTATTTGCTAAATAATTAATGTGATTAGTTAATTATTTATTTGTTAAATAATTAATGTGTAACGAATGTGTTGTTTGAGTTATGATTCTGAGGACAGAATCCTTATATGAGGGGAATGATGTAACATTCCATATTTTTTAAATGTAAGTTATAAATATTTATTAATTTATATAAATATTTATTGGATATGTTTATTATTGAATAAGTAATTGTTCAATTTGATTGAGTTTATTTAGTTAATTATTTATTTGCTAAATAATTAATGTGATTAGTTAATTATTTATTTGTTAAATAATTAATGTGTTACGTGGATTGAGTTATGTGATTAAGTAATTTATTTAATTGTTATTACATAAAGTTTGACAAATAACTATGTCATAAAGAGTTATTAAATTAAATTAAAGTAATTTTAATTTAGTGTTGCCAAACAAGGTGTAAGTATATTAATCTTTTATTTTATAAATGGTTTGCCAAACAAGGCCTTCTGGCTTTTGAAATTCTTGTTAATTTTAAATTATATTACTAATAGAATAAAACAAATATATAAATAAAATATATTTATATTTATAAGATTATACGTTATATGTTTGGTAACTGATAAGAGTAAATAGGCTTATTATTGCCATATCAGTTTTGTTTTATTTTGACGCATATTTGTTAAGTGTTGTGTACGCTCCAGTTTTGCTTAGTCTAAGAAAAAGGTTTTCAGAGAAAAAGAAAAGTTTCAGAGAATTTGAGAGAGAGAAATTGCAAAAGAAAGTCATCAGTGTTTAACAAAGATTGTCTAAAATAAAAGGTATGTACATAACTTAACTATAGATATTTTACGCCATACATTTTATGTGAATTTATATTGTCTCTGTGTTCTCAATTTGACTGTAAGACGAAGTTCTTTACAAACTTTCTAGAATTCGAATGTTTTATTATTTGATTATGAAATCATGTGTATTAGCAGTAGATAACATATATGTTGATGATTGTATGTTCAATAATGTATAGGTAAGAGTATGATAAATTACGTATACACGAAAGGAATGGTTTTTTTTACAGTAAACTTATATGCATGAATATGATTTTTTTTGAAAGTTAATAAAAATTAGTATGTGATTATGTTAATTGAGACTTGTGTGTAATTGGGTAAGAAATTAAGCAGAGCAAGGAATCAAATGGAGATGGCTGTGTTTACTATGTCAAGATATTTCTTCAATGGAGTCTGTATTTTTAAAACATAGTGTTTTCAGAGAATTAGTTCTCTGCTATTGTTGTTTAGTTATGTAAAATTCGTACACAAATGCTTCATAACTTTTATGTGTAGTTTTCATGAAGTTATACATGTTGTTAGATGTCATTGGCTATTAAAAATAAATTAGACAGTAGCTTTGCTCTGTCTTTCTGGTTTGGTTCTGTGAGTTTCGGCACCCCAGCGTCTAAATTCACGCCCCAGCGCCAAATTTCGCTCCTTGACGCCAAGGTTCGCGCCCCAGCACCAAAATGGGCCAGTAGCTCGCGCCACAGCGTTGTAGCTCGCTCCCCAGCACTGAAGCTCGCACCCCAGCGCCACTGTTCCCCGCCCCGGCGCTGGAAAAGTGTCCTTGTTGGGCAGTTTTGACCTCCTGTATTAAAACGGCCATAACGTTTTCATACGAACTCCGATTGAGGTAATTCAAGATGATTCGGAAAGAGGACGAGTAGATCTACAACTTTCATGCTTTAATTGTTTTAATTTGAGGTATGTAACAGTAGTCAAAATGGCCATCTTTAGGACTGTTGTGTATTTGGAGCCAATCGGAGGGCATCGGGATGCACGAATGCAAATGCAACCCTTTGGATATTAGTATAACTTAATGATAGCATGTTGGACATGTAATAGGATGTTGTACCAAGTTGTTAATGTACATGTGGTGCAATGACATGATCACTTAAGTAGTTGTAATAAAGCTAAAAAGTAATGTTCATGAAAAGACGTGTTATTGTTTAAACTTAAACTTAGTTAGTAGCTATACTAAGAGTAATAAAGGAACTCATAAAGGTAATGTTAGTGTAACTAATGTGTATTGTCAATACATATGGTATGTGTAGGACTTGGGGTGAACGTGAATAGTAATTGTTTAACCTACACACGAGGCAAGTTCCCTAACCTTTGCTACTTTATTATTCAGCAAAGTTGTTTTTCACTGTTATGTTATACTTAAGCAAGTTTTCTAATTCTAAAGCTTCGTTATGCAAAAAAATTCATATGCTATACTTTATTGAGTAAAGTATTTCCATTAAGGAATTTCATTGTATCCAGTTATTCATGATGATACAAGTTTCTAATCTCTGCACTTTCGTTGAGATTGTTATTATGATTATGCAAGCTTTCTTAACTCTAAACTTGTTATATTAGTATGCAAGTACCTTTAGTTTATCGTTCAAGCTATTATTTGTTGTGCATGCTTGATATTAAATTCTAAGATGTAACCTTAGCTTAATGTTATTCAAAACAAGGTATGATGTGTTATTCAATAGTTATGCTATTAGATTATCCCTAAAGCATGAACTTAGAACGAAATACTTAGTCAGTTACAATTATTCTATAGTATAGTGTTATTGGTTTTATTCAACTACTCCTTAGTTGATGTTCGTTGAATTCCAAATTCCCTTGAAAGCTTATCCAAACCAAACTTACTTTGGTGCGGACTTGTATTCTAAATACTGAGATGAACAACTCTTTTAATAGAGGTTTACGCTTAGCGTTGAAATGGTTGTGCACAATACATTGTACGAAGGGTTGATCCCCCTAAGTACGTGGAGTCCTTATAGTCTTATGACTGTTAAAGTTAAAGTTGAAAGATTACTTATAACCGTGGACATGATTCGTGGTCATTAGACCCTCAGTGAATGTTATAATTTTCAGAAAGTTAATAGAATATATTGTTCAGTTCTATTGAGCCTAATATTGGCAATTGATGTGAAAGTTTAAAGATTTACTTATTGTTATTTCAAGTGGGACTTGTTTGCTCACTCTTGCCTGTAAAATTTCTTACAGCTAAAGTTGAAACGGGTGACGTACCTAGCACCAGTAAGGGAAAAGGAAAGATGAATAAATACTGAAGACTTGTAATAGTTTTGATAGTTTACTTTCAGAATTTGATTTAAAGATTATAATGAAGTTATTTAATTTTTCGCATTTGAATGATTGTTGCTAAAGGTTGGATAACCTGGGAGATTTCTTTTTTTTAAGTTTAATCCTGTATGGGCAGGTTTTCTTTTATTATTCAATTCTATTATGATTGGATAGTTAGAAATGAATGTTTTGACTACGTGAACACCAAATCTTGAGGTAATGAAGTACCGGGATTTGGGGGTGTCACAGGGATGATACCTAACACCACGTCCTTTGTAGCCACTGTGTCCTAGACAGTCATATTAAACGTTCTGTCAGTTGGACGGTTGGATGGCGTCGGTCCGCCAATCATCAGTTTGTCGCTTCCTTCTTGTTGCCGCTTCCTCCGCTACTTCCTTTCTTTGGGCAGTCCTTAATTAGATGATCCGTCGAGCCACATGCGTAACAACCATTGATCTTCTTTGGCTTCGGGCAATTGGGCAAAATATGCCCCTCTTGGCCACAGTTGTAACAAATACTGTGCCCTTTCCAACACTCGCCTTGGTGATATCTCCCACACTTCAAGCATCCTTCTACCTTTATATTCTTTTAAGAAGCCATGTTTCTTTATGAACTCTGTCCATTGAATATTATGAAATCAATTTTCTCCTAAGTTCTAACTTTGAAAATATATCAAGTTTAATTAGTTTAATAAGTAATGATGATAATTTTTCAAGACATTTCAGGAAATTAATTTACTTATCCAATTTATAAAAGTAGTTAAGTATTATTATAATAAAAATAATGTGATTATCAATATTAAAAGTACAGATTATACCAATACTACTACTGCATAACTGTTGGATTGAGCTGTTGACGTGATAAAATCTTCAATTAAGAGTATTCCATGATACTAGTCATAGAATCCCTTCTATTAAGGATTTTCCATAATAATAGCCATAATTATTGTATAAACCAAAAATAGGTGTTAGTTTTCCTATTATAAATAGGTCAGTTTTATGTAAAAGCAAAAAAAAATGAGAAGACAGATTTTGACATGGTATCAGAGCCAGGTTAAATCAATCTTGGGAGTTCTCTGTTATACCTCTAGCCTTCTCTAGTTGTTAATCCGCCGCTCCGAAAATGAAAAGCTCCGGTGATAACACCAATTTTGGTGAAATCACCTCTGGTGAAACCTCACACGCCACTGATTCCATTGTCACTGCATTTACCAAAACCATGACTGAAGCTTTATCAAAGGCTCAGGTCTCGACTCTTACTACCGGAAATTCTACAGCCCCGATTGGTATCAAGTTGGATGGCTCCAACTATGCCCTTTGGTCCCAGGTTATTGAGATGTACATCTCCGGCAAAGACAAACTGGGTTACATCAATGGTGATTTTCCTCCACCATCTCCGACGGATCCATCCTTTCGAAAATGGCGTACCGACAACTCAATAGTTAAAGGGTGGTTAATCAATTCGATGGACCCAACTCTAATTGGCAATTTCATCCGATTTCCTACTGCCAAATCAGTTTGGGATGCTATTGCTACTACATATTTCGATGGCAGTGATACTTCCCAAGTCTACGAACTTCGCAGACGTGTTGCTCGCCTGCGACAAGCCGGCGATCCTCTTGAGAAATATTACAATGAATTACAGGGTATCTGGCGTGAAATAGACTTTCGCCGACCCAACCCAATGAAGTGTAGTGATGATATTCAACAATATAATCAACTGGTTCAAGAGGATCGAGTGTATACCTTCTTGGACGGACTTGATGATCGTCTTGATAATATTCGCAGCAATGTGCTCCATATTCAACCCTTTTCATCTGTTAAACAAGCATATGCTCACGTTCGTCGGGAGGCACTTCGTCAGGCAATAATGACCACCGGTGATTCAGACCCCGTCTCCGGCGCTGTCTTGGCCAGCAACAGCAAGAGTCTCACACTAAGTCCAGCTAATTCTACAAAGCCCTTCACTAGATCTCAAAAAAACTCTGTTGCATCTAAATCCCGTGCAGCTAATACGATGCAATGTTCTCACTGTATGTCGACAAAACATACACGAGAAAACTGCTTTAAAATGAATGGGTACCTAGACTGGTGGCATGAGATTCAGGCTAAGAAAAAACGAGATTCTACCGATGAAAGCACGGGCCAAGTAGCTTTGGCAGATGTGGAGCCTCACTTATCCTTGATATCCCCAACTAAGTTTTCCCAAGATAAAGGCTCTGGTTTAGGTAACTTTGGTTCTACTCTTGTTCCCTCTTCTCTATATAGTGATCATGGTGCCTGGCTACTTGACTCTGGAGCCACTGACCACATGACATTTGATGAAAAAGACTTTATCCAGAAATTCTCACCACGACGAACAAGTGTTGCAAATGCTAATGGGGTTCTTTCTCCAGTTATAGGGGCTGGCTCTGTGCCTCTCTCACCATCTCTCACTTTATCTCATACTTTACTTGTTCCATCACTTTCGCACAAATTACTTTCAGTTAGTCAAGTTACTAAGGAATTAAATTGTGTAGTAATTATTTATCCTTCTTTCTGTCTACTTCAGGATATTCTCACCAAGGAGATACTTGGGCGTGGTACTAAGAGGGGGGGACTATACTACATGGATGATTTCAGTGTGGGTCGTGCTCATCATATACAGGGAAATGACAAAGAACAACATATTTGGGTATGGCATAAACGTTTGGGACACCTTTCATTTGGTTATATGATTCATTTGTTTCCTGATTTATTTTCGCATGTGTCAAATTGTGACTTCAAATGTGATACTTGCATTCTTGCTAAAAGTTATAGAGTTACCTATCCATTGAGTATGAATAAAAGTGATGTTCCCTTTGCTTTAATCCACTCAGATTTATGGGGGCCTTCTCCTGTTTCTACTATGTCTGGTATTCGATGGTTTGTGATATTTATAGATGATTATACTCGTATGACTTGACTCTACTTACTAATACATAAAAATGAAGTATTGAATGTGTTTCAGTCCTTCCATGCAATGGTTCAAACTCAATTCTCAGCTAGACTTCAGATTCTCAGAACAGATAATGGTCGCGAATATGTAAATCAACCGTTTCATGACTATTTTCAACATCATGGACTTATTCATGAAAACTCATGTCCACAAACACCGCAGCAAAATGGTGTCGCTGAGAGGAAAAATCGACACATCCTTGAAACCGCTCGGGCTTTACTAATTGGAGCTCATGTACCCAACCGACATTGGGATGATGCTGTAGTCACGGCTGTGCATCTCCTCAACCGGATGCCATCAAAAGTATTAAATTTTAAAACTCCACTACAGGCTCTTTCGACTTATGTTTCCTTACCTTCAGTGTTGATGATTCCGCCTCGGATCTTTGGATGTGTCGTATTTGTACACCTCCATAAAGATCAGTGCACGAAACTTGAACCATGTACCATCCGTTGTCTCTTCTTGGGGTATGCCTCACATCAGAAAGGATACCGGTGCTATGATCCATCCACTAAACGCACCTATGTAACTATGAATGTCACTTTTGTAGAATCTGACACCTTCTTTCCTCCATTATCCACTTCTCCTCTTCAGGGGGAGATACGAGGTGCAGAGCCGAAATGGTTAAGATATGAATGGCCGGGGTTGAACGACGATGACACTCGGGTTAATGAGGAACTAAATAAAGAACCAGTTGTGCCTTTTGAAGTTGATATAGTTC
Source organism: Panax notoginseng (assembly GCA_016801055.1). NCBI lineage: Eukaryota > Viridiplantae > Streptophyta > Magnoliopsida > Apiales > Araliaceae > Panax > Panax notoginseng. The sequence continues at coordinate 42,373,981 of CM029018.1, read as the reverse complement.
CTACAACACCTGAAGCTGATATAGAACCCCTTCTCTCCTCAGTACCTGAAGACCCATCTCTTGAGAATATTCCTGAGGTAAATACTCATGACTCATCTTTAGATATGAATAACATGAATACTCCTGTTGGACACACATTACATTTCAGGCACAATCGTGGCAAGCCACCAAACAGGTATTCTCCAGAAATTGAGGAACGGAGATCGAAGTATTTAATTGCCAACTATGTGTCTACTAAAGAGTTATCCGGACCTCTAAAAGTATTTGTACATGTACTCTCCTCAAGTCATATTCCAACAAGTGTTCATAAAGCTCTATGTGATGCAAAGTGGACTCAGGCGATGAAAGAAGAAATGGAGGCTTTACTAAAGAATGACACGTGGACCCTTGTCACTTTACCTAAAGGAAAAAAACCAGTAGGATGTAAGTGGGTGTTCTCTATTAAACATAAAGTAGATGGATCGATTGAGCGGTACAAAGCAAGACTGGTAGCAAAAGGATATACCCAGACATATGGGGTGGACTATCAGGAAACTTTTTCGCCAGTTGCTAAACTAAACACTGTTAGAATATTACTATCTCTTGCAGCTAATCTTGAATGGCCACTACATCAACTTGATGTCAAAAATGCCTTTCTCCATGACAAACTTGAAGAGGAAGTCTACATGGACATACCTCCAGGTTACATGGCATCCTCAAACATGAAGGTCGTATGCAAGCTGCAACGAGCTTTATATGGCCTAAAACAATCACCTAGAGCGTGGTTTGGGCGATTCAGCTGGGCAATGAAGAAGTATGGCTTCCAACAAAGCAATTCAGATCATACCTTATTTCGGAAGCATAGACAAGGCAAGGTAACGACTTTGATAGTCTATGTAGATGACATGACTATCACAAGAGATGATCTAGAAGAAATATTGAGACTCTAAAAGCAATTGGCAGCTGAATTCGAGATGAAGAATCTGGGAGGACTTAAATATTTTCTGGGAATTGAAGTTGCTAGATCAAAGCAAGGTATATTTCTTTCCCAACGAAAATATATCATAGACTTATTATCAGAGGTAGGACTACTAGAGTGTAAACCTGCAGACACACCAATTGTCCAAAACCACAAACTTGGAGAATACCCAGATCAAGTGCCAACAAACAAGGAGAGGTACAAAAGATTGGTTGGAAAGCTCATTTATTTCTCACATACCCGCCCAGATATCGCTTACGCTGTAAGTGTAGTAAGTCAATTCATGCATTGTCAGAGTAAAGATCACATGGATGCAGTAACCCGAATTCTTAGATACTTAAAGTCTTCTCCTGGAAAAGGACTTATGTTTTCTAAGAATAATCACCTAAGGGTGGACGGATATATAGATGCAGATTGGGCAGGGAATATTTCAGACAGAAAATCTACTTCCGGTTATTTTATGTTTGTTGGAGGGAATCTTGTTACATGGAGAAGTAAGAAATAAAATGTAGTGGCACTGTCAAGTGCAGAGGCTGAATTTCGAGGAATGGAAAAAGGACTTTGTGAACTTCTCTGGATCAAAAGACTGCTTACAGAGGTGGGTTTTGCTCCTACTTCAGAGATTGATCTCTTCTGTGATAATAAAGCTGCAATTGCTATCTCTCATAACCCGATACAACATGATCGCACAAAACATGTAGAGGTGGATAGACATTTCATCAAAGAAAATTTAGAAGCAAAAGTAATTCGGTTCCCATTTGTTATGTCTGAAGATCAACTTGCAGACGTACTCACAAAGGCCGTATCAAATAAAGATTTTCACAACTTACTTGACAAGTTTCACATCAGAGATCTGTACGCATCAACTTGAGGTGGAGTGTTGGATTGAGCTGTTGACATGATAAAATCTTTAATTAAGAGTATTCCATGATACTAGTCATAGAATCCCTTTTATTAAGGATTTTCCATAATACTAGCCATAATTGTTGTATAAACCAAAAATAGGTGTTAGTTTTCCTATTATAAATAGGTCAGTTGTATGTAAGAGCAAAAAAAATGAGAAGACAGATTTTGACACATTAACATGAATAGTACAGATTACATGTTAATTTTCATAAAAAAAATATAGTATAAATAATACAACCGACGCCTATTTTTTGGCTCAGGAATCCCTAGCACTCGATTGTGATTTCGCATATCGTGGTCGGTTTCAAAGCCACAAATTGCACATTTTCGATGAGGCTTAGAAGGAATGATTTTCTTGAGTGTACTCTTGAATCTAGATTATTTTTTGCGGCCCTTTGTCTGAGAAATAATAGGCGGCAAAAACTCTTCTTCTACTTCCACCTCTACATCTTCATCGTCATTATCGTATCCCATATCATGATTTGGATCTCCAACCGTGCAATCAATTTCTTCATCTGCCAGTTCAGTAATATTCTCATCCGGATCATACTGGTCAACCAACGCTTTTCCTCGTGCATTCAGTTTAAGAACAATTTTATAACCTCGGACTGAGCAAGCCGCTTTGCTCGCTAACTCTTGGTAATCACTCATCAAATGATTATAGCGCATTGCTTGATCTTGTTCGAAGTAAGCAGATGTGGAGTTAAAGAGTAAGTCTTCACCATTGCTTTTGTTCGCGTCTCTTGTCCACCGATGAAGAATCATGTCGCTCGGTATTTGTGAAATGCTCTTTGCTATGAAATATCTCAAGATGTGCCTGCATAATTCACCAGAGTGAGAAAACATTTGGCAGTTACATGTTACCGATCCTAGTTGACGATTGTTGACAACTTCTTTATATCTTCCACCACTTTCAGTTGCATCTGCTGTGACACCCCCAAAATAGGTCCAATCCATCCAACCCATTCTGAGTCGCCAAATACATGGTACAGAAAATAACTACAACTTTATTATTACAATTGTCGTGCAAAATACGACAACACATATACTGTGAGTTTAAATACAAATATTGTCATCTAGACAGTATTCATACTCAATTAAGTATTCATTATACTTATTGATACACTATTTTACAAAATAGTGAGGACTACTAAAACAACTGTCTTGAACCATCATTCCACACCCCGACTAGTACTCGCTACATTCTCACCTCCTGAGAAGAAAATGGAACAACAAAGAAAAGGGTGAGCTCAACTAGCCCAGTAAAGAATATTATTACTATGATAATATACAACAAATTATCGTTAGTCTTCAACAGGGAAAAATTTAATAGAATACAATAGACAACAAGTTTTAAATCAATATTCGCAGCAGAAAATAATAATTCATAGAAGAGTTACGTAGAGAATGAAATCTACGATTATCTATGAATTTAAAAGCCCATCATCAACATTTTATCCCTGTAACATCAATCAATAAATATCTTGAATCAAATAGTCATCTTTGCACTACAGGCCAAAGATATTCATCAGTTGGTCATGTTCACCTCAACACCTGTTCATCTTTGCACTACGGGCCAAAGATATTCATCAGAAATCATTCATCTTTGCACTACAGGCCAAAGATATTCAATTATATCATTATTTAGGATTGAGGATGATGAAAAATATTTTAAAAGAAACGAATCCAGTGAAACAAAATAATAAATATTAAGGATTCGTATTTCAACTATTCCATGTCCAAAAATACCTCATAAATAATCATAGTGAAGTAAAATTCAAGAATGATCAAAATATGGATACAATCAAAGCTAGTATCCAGAATAGATATTTTGGACGAAAAGAAGAAAATTTCATTTTTCGATGAATAGTAACTCGTGAATAGTAACTCGTGAATAGTAACTCATGAATAGTAACTCATGAATAGTAACCTCAACATAAAAAGTTCCAAATTTGATAAAAAATTCAGATCAATACTTCGGCATAATGATATTGAAGAAAATAATATCATTTAAGAAAAAATAACATCCCTTACCTCGGAAAGACGGTACTTCTGACTGGAATACTAGATATAGTGCTGAAGGAAACTTGCACCGTATAGCAACACTCAAAGTATCAATACTCACAAGAGTACGCTCGATATAGAGAGAGAAATAGAGAGAAACTTGTGTTTCTGGTGTGATTTTCAATTCTAACCTAAGCACCCTATTTATAGAAAAATGCTTAGAACACCAAAGCAGAAAATTTAATAAAATAATAATATTTCTTAAAAATATTCAAACCCACCTAAGAAATCTAATTTCAGATCATGTATAACACATGTGAGCCACTCAATTGCAACAAAAAACGTTTTTCTTAAAAAAAACATTTTAAACTCCAAAAATCAATTATTTCGGAACTTCGGAACTTCAATAATTCATAATAAATAGCCCTTTATTCAGAAAATTCAAATCTCGAGAGTTTTTATAGGAAATTCAATTCTCTACAACTTTGCAGAAGAAAGTTTTTCCAAATTTCAAACACAAATTGACCGAAATCCACAAACGGGCGATTTTACAGTCAATAATAAATTTTCGGTCAAGAATAGTGTCCACCAACACACAAAACATGTGTTAATCATTTAATGCCACAAAAATACTCTTCCTCCTCATATACTCATATATCTCACATTCATTGTAAAAATATCACCATCAATATATTATTAAAATAATATATTTAAATGAATTATTTTATCAGAAAAAGATAAAATATTAATTTTCAACAATTGTCACATTAAAAATTTTCTCCATCTATATCCACATAAAATCACTATTTTCCTCATCATATAAATCAATAATTAATTATACATAAATAATATTACAGAACAACAGTACTGGCAACCAGGCCGTTCCCAGGAAAGAGGGGGCTTTCCAATAAGGATCTCTCCTTACTGACGCGCAATTAGATGACCAAACCTCTCCTTAGACAGAACTTTCTAGACATTACCAATAATGTTATCTAATAATATTATTCAGATAATATGAATTATTGTTCCGATAATAAAAAATACTGTGTAGTGACAATTATTAAAATAACAGTAATATAAAATATCAACGCAGCAATTATTGAATCAATAAAATATAATATTGAACAGTAATTACTGTAACAATTAAAGAGTAGTGCCTTCTTACGTAAGAATCAATAATTGGTGCAATACCGTGTGCTACTGTGCAACAACGCGTATTACTGTGTTTTAACCACCGGGTATTCCAACAGTATTAATGGTAACAACTACGCCGTTATTTATAAACAACTTGTTTTTGTCATTTTCTTCATCCAATCGCTTTCCGTTATGGGGCCCACAAAAGACTGCGTCGTCGTACGAATATTCTCCGACAGTAAGAATATTCCATGACCAAGCGAATATTCCTCGACAACAATGAATATTTTATAACCACTTGCTTATTTAAAATATTTGCGCATTTTACCCATAACTAACCACATTAATCAAATCAACCCTTACTATTTCAGAATAATAAATAGAGGAAATAAAATTTCATTTATTAATAATTTGGGGTCTTACAACCTCCCCTCCTTATGAAATTTCGTCCTCGAAATTGACATACGTACCTGGTGTTTCAAAAAGATGAGGATACCTCGCTTTCATTTCCGTTTTCAACTCCTAGGTCATTTCTTCAATAGCATGGTTCCTCCACAAAACTTTAACTTGTGGTATGACCTTTGTGCGTAGGACATGCTCCTTCCTATCCAAGATCTTGACAGGTACCTCCTTGTACGTTAAGTCTTCGGCTATCTCGTCCGGTTCTAACTCAATAACGTGGTTCGGGTCTTTCACATATTTACGAAGCACAGATATATGAAAAACATTATGAACACGAGACATACTTGGAGGTAACGCGAGTCTATAGGCCACATTTCCTACTCGGTCAAGAATCTGAAATGGACCAATAAATCGTGGATTGAGTTTCCTCTCTTCCCAAATCTTGTAACTCCTTTCCATGGAGCTACACGTAATAATACATGATCCCCAATGTTAAATTCCATGTCCTTTCGATGAAGATCCACGTAACTCTTTTATCGATCCTGTGCCGTTTGTATACGTTGTCGAATCGTTTGGATCTTCTCTGTAGTCATTCGTACCAACTCTGGTCCCAACAACGTTGCTTCTCCCACCTCATCCCAACATACTGGAGAACGACATTTTCTTCCATACAACGCCTCGAATGGAGCCACACCTATGCTCGCCTGATAACTGTTGTTGTAGGAGAATTCCACCAATGGTAGGTACTTATCCCAACTCCCTTTGAGATCTAGGACACAAAGTCTTAATAGATCTTCAAGAGTTTGAATAGTCCTCTCTTATTGTCCGTCCGTTTGAGGATGGTAAGCTGAACTAAATCGTAAATTCGTGCCTATAGCTTTTTGCAAGCTAACCCAAAATCTTGAAGTGAATCTTGGGTCACGATCCTAAACTATGGATACTGGCATGCCATGCAACCTCACAATCTCATTTACGTACATACTAGAAAGACGTTCAAGGGAATAAGTCTCCCGTATCGGTAAAAATGAACAGACTTGGTTAATCTATCAACTATCACCCAAATAGCATTTATGCCTTGAGAAACCGTAGGAAGACCCGTAACGAAATCCATGGTAATGTGTTCCCACTTCCATTTCGGAATCTCAAGTGGTTGCAATGGACCCTTTGGTACTTGATGCTCCGCTTTTACACGTTGACAAGTTAAACATCTCGAGATAAACTCCGTGACCTCTCTTTTCATATTGCTCCACCAAAATGTATGTCGAAGATCGTGATACATTTTGGTACTCCCAGGATGGATTGCAAACGGTGTATTGTGTGCCTCCATCATGATCTTGTACTTCAAATCAGAATCGTTAGGAACATAAAGTCTGGAGTGGACTCGAAGTATTCCTTCTTCATCGATTTTTGCTTCTGGAATAGCACCTTCTTGCACTTTCTTCTTCATACGCATCAGCTCTGGGTCTGTAGCTTGAGCAACTTTAACTTTATCGATTAAAGTTGGTTCTATGCGTATACTTGACATCATCACACTCGTTCCTGCATATGATCTTCTACTCAACGCGTCAGCTACCACGCTTGCTTTTCCAGGATGGTATTGAATGGTATGATCGAAATCTTTCAACAGCTCGAGCCAACGTCGGTGTCGCATGTTGAGTTCTTTTTTAGTGAAGAAATATTTGAGGCTTTTATGGTCTGAATATATCTCTACCTTCTCCCTATATAGATAGTGCCTCCAGATCTTTAGCGCGAAAACGACTGCTGCCAACTCTAGATCATGAGTAGGATAATTCCTCTCATATTCTTTAAGTTGTCGCGAGGCATAGGCTATGACTTTCCCACGTTGCATGAGAACACATCCTAACCCTTTGCTTGAAGCATCGCTGTAGATAACAAATCCATCCGAACCAGATGGTATTGTCAGAACAGGTGCCAAAATGAGTCTCCTCTTAAGCTCTTGGAAACTCTTCTCGCATTCTTCGCTCCATACGAATTTGATATCCTTCCGAGTCAGCCGAGTTAACGGGGTAGCGATTCGAGAAAACCCTTCTACGAATCTCCGATAATAACCAGAAAGCTACGTATTTCGATTACTAACTTAGGTTGCTCTCAACTGTGACTCATATCCCAATCTTGGATATCACGTCACAATGGCACCTATCAGTTACTACCATACGAATATGGCATCCCCTACGGAGAGTTTGGCTTCAGTGCATTCCACAAAGGAAGTCACCAGATAGAGGCTCGGTTATCAACTTCTATAGTTGGGTTTTTAACTCCTGAAGTTCAATAGGAGCCATTCGATATGAGATTTTAGAAATGGGTTTTGTACCGGGTTCAAAGTCGATACAAAATTCAATATCACGCTCTGGGAGTAAGCCAAGAAATTTTTCAGGAAATACGTCAGGGATTTACTAACAATAGAAATATCATTCAAAGCTGACGTATTTTTGTTCAAGTCCATAACATAGCAAAGAAAGCTTGACATCCGTTTTTTAATAAACGAATGACTTTACGGCTTGATATGAAAGAGTTTGACTTCAATGATTTGGTTGCTTGAATTTGAATAACAGGTTGCTTAGGAATATGAAGACTAACAACCTTACGAAAGCAATCAATTTTGGCATGATGAGTAGTTAACCAATCAATTTCTAAAATCACATCAAAAGCAAGTATCTTTAAAGAGATAAGGTCAACAGGTAATGTGATGGTGCCAACTTGGATCAAACAAGATTTATAAACAATGGATGTGATGAAAATTTCTCCTAACAGAGTTTCAACAGATAAGTCAAAGTCTAATTTCTCCAGAGTCAAGTTTAAACGTTGAACGCAAGCAAGAGATAAATGAATGGGTAGAACCGGTATCTAATAAGATATAGACTTCGCAAAAATTTATAATTAACTAACCCGTGCTAACTTCGTTCGGGTTCCTCGCATTCTGACCAGTCACGAAAAACGCTCTTCTAGGAACCGTTGACTTTGACTTTTCTGGGACAACTTTTTGAGTCACCACCCCCGTTGGACTTGGTTTCGCTACAGTGCAATCTTGAGCGATATGTCCTTCCTTTCCACAGTTATAACATACCTTAAACTATTATGGACAGTTTGGGCTGATATGTCCTTCTTTTCCGCACTTATAGCATATGACCGGTGGTCGCTCTCCTCCCTTGGAACCAGTTACTGCTGGTGCTGACGTCTTCGTATTGTCATTGTTGAATCTCCTCTTTTTAAAATATCCTCCCGACTCGCTTCTTCTATTTTCATAGCCACGATTACCACCAAAGTGGTTGCCGTTCTTGTCCGTATTCTTCTTTCTCCACTGGTTATCGTTGTTCTGATGACTGCTGTCACCGGTATAATCCTGGTTGTGGTCCCTCGATTGACCATACTCGCTATCTCGCTCTAATAATTGAGCCATGTTGACAACATCTGAATAGAGAGAAAATTTATAAGAAATGAGATATTGACGTATGCCGGGTTTCAAACCTCTCAGAAACATCCGCGTCATACGTTCCTCATTCTCCACCAAATGAGGTGCAAACCTGGACAACTCTGTAAATTTCGCCTCGTACTGGGACACCGTCATGTTGTTCTGCTCCAGTCTAATAAACTCTACCTCCTTCATAAGACGAATACTTTCAGGAAAGTACTTGTCATTGAATAGTTTCATTTACTCCACTGTTAACATTCTCAGTCGACATTCTCAAATACTGCCATAAACAAGGGTTAATTTAACAAATTAACAAATCACATAATATCCCTATATTATGACCGACCAACAAATAAGCTTAGGTAGGACACACTAGCGAAGGATTTACTCATCTCTCCCCTCCTAGTTCTATTTCCCGATCTCCGCCAGAGATCATATCCCTAAGCTCCGATACCAACTGTGACGCCCCCAAAATAGGTCCAATCCATCCAACCCATTCTGAGTCGCCAAATACATGGTACAGAAAATAACTACAACTTTATTATTACAATTGTCGTGCAAAATACGACAACACATATACTGTGAGTTTAAATACAAATATTGTCATCTAGACAGTATTCATACTCAATTAAGTACTCATTATACTTATTGATACACTATTTTACAAAATAGTGAGGACTACTAAAACAACTGTCTTGAACCATCATTCCACACCCCGACTAGTACTCGCTACATTCTCGCCTCCTGAGAAGAAAATGGAACAACAAAGAAAAGGGTGAGCTCAACTAGCCCAGTAAAGAATATTATGACTATGATAATATACAATAAATTATCGTTAGTCTTCAACAGGGAAAAATTTAATAGAATACAATAGACAACAAGTTTTAAATCAATATTCGCAGCAGAAAATAATAATTCATAGAAGAGTTACGTAGAGAATGAAATCTACGATTATCTATGAATTTAAAAGCCCATCATCAACATTTTATCCCTGTAACATCAATCAATAAATATCTTGAATCAAATAGTCATCTTTGCACTACAGGCCAAAGATATTCATCAGTTGGTCATGTTCACCTCAACACCTGTTCATCTTTGCACTACGGGCCAAAGATATTCATCAGAAATCATTCATCTTTGCACTACAGGCCAAAGATATTCAATTATATCATTATTTAGGATTGAGGATGATGAAAAATATTTTAAAAGAAACGAATCCAGTGAAACAAAATAATAAATATTAAGGATTCGTATTTCAACTATTCCATGTCCAAAAATACCTCATAAATAATCATAGTGAAGTAAAATTCAAGAATGATCAAAACATGGATACAATCAAAGCTAGTATCCAGAATAGATATTTTGGATAAAAAGAAGAAAATTTTATTTTTCGATGAATAGTAACTCGTGAATTGTAACTCGTGAATAGTAACTCATGAATAGTAACTCATGAATAGTAACCTCAACATAAAAAGTTCCAAATTTGATAAAAAGTTCAGATCAATACTTCGGCATAATGATATTGAAGAAAATAATATCATTTAAGAAAAAATAACATCCCTTACCTCGGAAAGACGGTACTTCTGACTGGAATACTAGATATAGTGCTGAAGAAAACTTACACCGTATAGCAACACTCAAAGTATCAATACTCACAAGAATACGCTCGATATAGAGAGAGAAATAGAGAGAAACTTGTGTTTCTGGTGTGATTTTCAATTCTAACCTAAGCACCCTATTTATAGAAAAATGCTTAGAACACCAAAGCAGAAAATTTAATAAAATAATAATATTTCTTAAAAATATTCAAGCCCACCTAAGAAATCTGATTTCAGATCATGTATAACACATGTGAGCCACTCAATTGCAACAAAAAACGTTTTTCTTAAAAAAACATTTTAAACTCCAAAAATCAATTATTTCGGAACTTCGGAACTTCAATAATTCATAATAAATAGCCCTTTATTCAGAAAATTCGAATCTCGAGAGTTTTTATAGGAAATTCAATTCTCTACAACTTTGCAGAAGAAAGTTTTTCCAAATTCCAAACACAAATTGACCGAAATCCACAAACGGGCGATTTTACAGTCAATAATAAATTTTCGGTCAAGAATTGTGTCCACCAACACACAAAACATGTGTTAATCATTTAATGCCACAAAAATACTCTTCCTCCTCATATACTCATATATCCTACATTTATTGTAAAAATATCACCATCAATATATTATTAAAATAATATATTTAAATGAATTATTTTATCAGAAAAAGGTAAAATATTAATTTTCAACAATTGTCACATTAAAAATTTTCTCCATCTATATCCACATAAAATTACTATTTTTCTCATCATATAAATCAATAATTAATTATACACAAATAATATTACAGAACAACAGTACTGACAACCAGGCCGTTCCCAGGAAAGAGGGGGCTTTCCAATAAGGATCTCTCCTTACTGGCGCGCAATTAGATGACCAAACCTCTCCTTAGACAGAACTTTCTAGACATTGCCAATAATGTTATCTAATAATATTATTCAGATAATATGAATTATTGTTCCGATAATAAAAAATACTGTGTAGTGACAATTATTAAAATAACAGTAATATAAAATATCAACGCAGCAATTATTGAATCAATAAAATATAATATTGAACAGTAATTACTGTAACAATTAAAGAGTAGTGCCTTCTTACGTCAGAATCAATAATTGGTGCAATACCGTGTGCTACTGTGCAACAACGCGTATTACTGTGTTTTAACCACCGGGTATTCCAACAGTATTAATGGTAAGAACTACGCCGTTATTTATAAACAACTTGTTTTTGTCATTTTCTTCATCCAATCGCTTTCCGTTATGGGGCCCACAAAAGACTGCGCCGTCGTACGAATATTCTCCGACAGTAAGAATATTCCACGACCAAGCGAATATTCCCCGACAACAATGAATATTTTATAACCACTTGCTTATTTAAAATATTTGCGCATTTTACCCATAACTAACCACATTAATCAAATCAACCCTTACTATTTCAGAATAATAAATAGAGGAAATAAAATTTCATTTATTAATAATTTGGGGTCTTACATCTGCATTATACACTGCATAAACCTTAGTATCAGTGACACACAACTCACTAAGTTTATGAACATTGTATTTCATGGAATCGACGAATTGACGTTGGAAATGTCTAAACATCTCTTTTGTGTACACTTGTGCAGCATGAACTTCTAAAGATGAACTGAGTACCATAATCCTTTTATGATGTTTTGTTATGTAGTCGGCCTTCCTCTCCCTGATAAATTGTTTTTCTATAGCCTTCTGACTCTGCAGCACAAAACATAGTATACCTGTTGATGCATTAACGTACTCATCAAAAAAGGCATTCATGCTCTCGCTTCTTTCGGGGGTAGTCATTCCCGCTGCAAAATATCTCTTTGTATATGCTAGAATCCATTTCTGTCGTACATCATACAAACTTCCAAGCCATTCATTGGTATACAATTCATAGGAACTTATCAGAATATGCCAACGCTCTTCAAATTCCCGATGGACAATGAATTATACACATAGTTGTTTAAATCATTTTTGAACGATGGGTGCTCAGAATAAACATGATGCAATTTTTCAGGAAATTTATTGCTAATATGCCAAGAACACAATAAATGATAACTAGAATGAAGTACCGTAGCAATAGCATTACTCATGGCTTTGTCTTGATCAATGATGATGGTTGTAGGTGCCTTGTAGTTCATGGCTTCAAGCCATGTCTGTAATACCCAAACGAAAGTGTCCTCTATCTCATCTTTTAACAATGAAAATCCAAATAGTATAGACTGATAATGGTGATTGACCCCGGCAAATGGAACAAACGGCATTCCATACTTATTTGTCCGGGATGTACTATCAAATGTCACAACATCTCCGAACCGTTGATACATAAACCTTGATCGGGCGTCAACCCATAAAATACAAGCTATGCGATTGTTTTCACCGGGTTTCAGTCGGGAAAAAAATTTACTTGCACTTCCGGATGCAAGTTTTTTCAAATAATTGACAGCAACTTGTGCATCATTTTCATCTGCAGAATCACGCCTTAAATCTCGTACCACATTCTCAACATTGACATTAGAGAAAGGAACATTTTGCAACCCACCTCCCATTGTGCTCAAAACATTCATCATCTTACTAGGACCAATACCGGACTTATTTAAAGTGTCAATTAATTTTCTTGCAATAGGAGTAATATTTCTATGTGTCTCTATCAAATCTACTTTGGTGGGGGTAACTAAGTAATGATTGTGCTCTAATTCAACAGTAGAAATACGCCAATTGTCTTCTTTCTTATTGTGGACAATTTATATTCTAGCTTTGCACAATGTTCATCCTATAGAGTCTCTCTGTCTAGTGATTTTATTACTACTATCTTCATCATCAGGTAAACTCTTGCCAACAATTGGTGTACCAGCTTTTTTACATACATACATCCTAGATCTGACATCATTCGTATTAGCATGTTTATGACTAGTTGCAATTCTAATCTCAAATTCATTTTTATGAGCATATGATCTATAAAAATTTTCAACATCTTCCAACTTACAAAATAATTGACCAACGTACGGAACAATTTCAAATTTATTACTTTCAACTTCACTGACAAATTCAGACGTATAGAATCTGAAGAAGTAGATTGAAATACTTTCCTATGGATATTATATGACATTTTGAAAAACTTACTTTTGAATAATAGTGACGAATTTAGCTCGATCAGAACTTCAACTTGAACTTGGGAAGTGAAAGTGAGGAACCAGATGAAAAAAATTCTGAGTAGACGTGAAAAGAGAAATTAATATCCGAGAGCATAAACCAAATTGTAGGAGATGTGGGAAAGAAGGATAGGAAGATAACTTGAGAAAATAGCAGCTTGCAAGAGAATATTAAAAGGGCAAAAAGACCAACCGGTACAGCTTGTAGCGGCTAATGCTCAAGAAGTCAAACTTATGTACTTTTCCCATAATCAATGTCAGCTTTTCCTATTCCCATAGTGTACGTTATTATGTTTGACTACTTATGCTCATGACAGTCTTTATCATAATAATAATAATAATAAAGATAATAAAATAATAAAAAGTACATAAGCCGCTACAATATGTAACGGTTTTATACTCAATTTTGTATAATAATAGAATAATAATAATAATAATAATAGAATAGTTATAATAAAATAATGGGAAAGTATAATATGGGGGGAAATGTAATGCTTTAACATATATTATAATCATTGGTAAAATATGGCAGCTAGGCCCGTGGCGCTCGAGTGGTCATATGATGAGGGTTTGAAGTGGGAGGTTTCGAGTTCGAGTCTGTTTCAGAGCGAAAAAAAGTTTTTTTTTTATTTTTTATTATAAGCCGGTGGAGCTTGTGCCGGCTGGGCATAATAATAATAAAATAATAATCATATAATAATAACATTTTTTTAAAAAACAGGTCCGACCCCCCCTAGATGTAGCGGTTTGACTACTTTTTCTGCCATATCGCCTCGGGAAAGAACACATGCAACATAGAAAAGCTAAAAAGCTATTCGGGAAAGACCACCTGCAAGCTCGAGAATCTAAAAAGCTAAAAAGCTGAAACCCACAATAGCTCAGACTTTGAATTTGGTCCAAAATTCATGAGTTTGTACCGGCTTGCTTGAGCTTATTTAACCATCTATTGGGAACATATGGTGTTCTAAAGTTCAGTATATAGCTAGATAAAAATAACAGAGAGTATTTTGGAAGAGAGAAGAGCAAATTGGGATACAAGTTGAAGCGGCTGGATTACATTTATTATATTCTGAAGACACTGAATTATTTGTAAGATATTGTTAGTGGTATTTAATATTATTATTAATATTATTGTTATTATTTTTATTATTGGCATTTTTATTGGCATCGAAAATAATTTAAATTTTTGTAAGATATTGATATTGGTGTTAGTATTGTTATAGCTGTTGTTGTTATTTGTTATGTTTTTAATAGTTTTTATTTATTGTTATTTATTCAGTTTTTAATAGTTTTTATTTTATTATTATTTTCGTATAATAATAAAATAATACAATTACATTATCTAAATGACAATAACTTATTACACTCATGTTTTTATCTGTTGTTTTGCTTATTACACTCAAACACTAGTCTCCACGCAAAAACACACTAGTAAGTTATTTGTTCAATTTTGAATAGTTTTTATTTTATTGTTTTTGTTGTTATTAATACACTTATACTCAATTATTGTTGTTTTTGTCATGCATGTTATTACTGTTTTTGTGCAGCATGTTATTCATACACTTAATAATTAATATTCGAGTTTTTGTTTTGTTATTATTTCATATATTAATATAATTTTCAACATTATCATTATTATCATTCAAATTGTTATCTAGATCTTAATACTAATAATGAATTGATGTTGTATTTTTAGGTAAAAGATGGACAGCTAGGAATATGGGCTAATTGATCCAAGTGTTCTTCATGATCAACAAGATCATGTATCAGATGACATATATCATGGGAAAGATAGGGGAAAACAAGGCTCCAGTCAATATACTGATCAAAAATATAATCAGTGGAATTTGATAAAAGAACAAAAAATCCTTTTAGATAAATGTGGATTTAGAGTTTTTAGTTTTTGAGGTGTTGTACACCAAACTGACCTTGGTCTCATATCTGCCCTCGTCGAGAGATGGCACCCGAAGACCAATGCTTTTCATTTAAACTGTGGAGAAATAACAATCACGTTAGAGGATGTTCACTTTATTTTTAGGTTACCGGTGGTGGGAAAACCTTTAATGGCCCCCCTTGCTGTCACCAATTTGAATTATTTTAGGGATTGTTTTGGAGATAAATTAGATGGTGAATATTTTAGTTCAGAAAAGTGCAGTGCAATTTCATTAATGTGGTTGCACGAACATTTTAATAATTATCCCGACAATGCAAGTAAAGATGTTGTAGGGCGACACATAAAGGCCTACATGATGTGGTTGTTTGGGGTAATATTATTCCCGAATAGGAATAGATATATGTCTTTTATTGCCAACGCTGAAGATTGTGTAACTTACTCTTAGGGCGCGGCAGTGTTAGTATATTTGTACAGGTCTTTATATACTGCTACTAGGAAAGGAGTTAAATACATTAATGGTTGTGTAACATTGTTACAAATTTGGGCCTATGAGCGTGAAAATATTGGAAGGCCAAACCCTTGGTCACAATCATCCGTATGGTTACCTAAAGCTTTAGCATGGTCATATTTTGGAGCCCACAGTTACCATGGTAGACGTGAGAATCCCCATCACCATTTGTCATTTTACCGAGGGGAGTTAGATATTAAGTCTATGTGGGATGTGGTTTGGCGGCCTTACATAATGTGGGATAATGATATCAGTGGATTTAATTTTGAAGGTAGGTTATTGGGATCTGGTGGGGTCCCCTTGATCCACTTTGATATTATGGAATTCCAGATGTCGGACCGTGTGATGAGACAGTTCGGGTTCATGCAAGACATACCATCACCCGCCAAAAACCATGGTGATCTTAGGAAGGAGAAAAAGTATAAATTCATTGATGTCGAGGATTGTATGGACTTGAGAGGGGAATTCATTTCGATTTAGGAGGCATACATAGATCATCTCGAAAGACAACAATATAAAATTTCTAATTATGTGTCAGTAGATGATTACATGGCTTGGTATAAGAAAATTACACGTTGGAAAATTCACTGACCTCGACAAGCAAGGGACCTCGACAATTGTTATGAGCCTCGGGCCATTTACAACCAACAGCACCTTAGTAAAATGGTAGAAAATTATATTCTTCTTTTATTTATTTATATTAGAGTAAATATTTAATAATACATTTATTCATATATAGTGTTATTGATATTTGTTTGTGTTCATCTTGCATGACAGGTTGAGAGTGCAAAGTCTTTACTTGACAAATTCTCAGCACTTACTCAGCTGCCTCCCGAGTTGGTTCTGCAAAAACACAATTGGGATTACCAATACAGTCTATACGACTTCGAAGCAAGAGGGAAACAAATACCTCGATAGGGGGGTCCCACAAATTTTGGACCACATTCCCAATTCTCCCAATTTAATGAAGGGCTTGGGCAACAAACTAATTATGTTGTACAAGAGAGCTACATACCCACTGCAGAAGCATATGAGAAGAGCTCCATTCCCACCACCCAAGCCTACGAGGAGTGTTACATTCCGACCTTCCAAGCCTATGAGGAGTGTTACATTCTAACCAACTCTGACTTTGCGGGACTTTCTGACGTCATAAGAGCTGGTTCATTTAAGGTATATATAATGATGGTTTTAATTAAAGCATATTAATTATTATTTATATTCATATTTATTAATAAAAAAGGCATGCTATATAATAATAATGTACATTTGGGTCTCAATCAGGATCAAGATGCGGGAGATCCCATCTCTTATGGACCAAAAGGGTCCTTAACCAAAAAATTGAAAGATTAGAAGGAGGCATTCATAAATAAACATATGTTTGGAAACGTGGTGACCTCGGAAGAGAATTTATATCCTTTGTCACATCCGCGTCAGTTATATGATTTAGACCATAGTGCATTGCCATCCTTAAGGCCTGGGAATTGGATTTTCGAGCATGTCCTCGGCGCTTATATGTTGTTGCTACGAGACAAAGAGGAATACTACAGGTCACGGGGAATACAAAGGTGGGCCCAATTTGGTTTCGTGAATTCATTCTTCATGCATCTTGGGTAGAGCTATGTGCCCCCAACTGAAGAGAATCATGCATGGAGTTTTTGCAATTCGTATGTGAACCAAGATGTTGGCCCACCTTTACACGAATGCCAATATATATTCATATCGGTGTGTAGTACACATCAAAGCCATTTTGTGTTCATCCTATTCTCAGTTGAAGATTGGATGGTTACGATAATTGACCCATACTACAATGATACCAAGCATACGAAGTTACAGGAAATGTAATCAGAATGTGTTAAAGTTACGGTATGTGTATTTTTAAAATATTTTACTTTTATAATGTCCTTTAATATTAAAAAATTATTAACCAATTACTTTGTACATGCAGGTACATTTGATACCATTTTGTTTGCGAAATGGTAATCCGATGCGTGAGTGGCCCAGCGGTAATCCTACTGTGCAGACCATAAAGATCCGACCAAAACAACACAACAACTCAGACTGTGGCATTTTTGTATGCAAGTATGTTGATGGTTTCGTAAGGTCCAATGTTGATATTTGCGAAGAGAAGTGGTCCTTGGAAGATGTCACAGTCTTTCGTTACCGCATCACATGGGAGCTCTACAAGAAATCCGCAAGATTACTTCCGGCCTCTGAGATATAGAACTTGTCCAGCGTTATCTAATGTACATATTAATTAATAAGAATATCTATTTGGTTGAACTGTATGAGATTTTTAAATTCATAACTTAGTAATATTAATATTATTTAATCACATAAAACCACTTCATATTATTAATACGGAAAAAAATATCTATTTGGTTGAACTGTATGGATATTATTATTCGGTCTAGTTCTTAATAATCACATTAGTAATATTAATATTAAAAATAATTATTAATATTATTTTTAATAATATTAATACATGAGTATCATACTCTCATACTCAAATAATAATAATAATAATAATATAGTGTAATAATAAAATAAATTATTATAATCTAACTCCATTTAAATTCCACTACCAATTTACTACCACTTTCATAAATAGATAAGACATTCATTTCCTATCATCGAAACTTAATATAATAATAATAATAGTAACATAATAATAATCTAGAATATTGGAATAATAAAAATAAATCGTAATATAATAATAATAATAATATATAGATTTTGGGGGAAGTGTAAAGTTTTAATATAAAGACTAATCCTTGCGAGAAATGAACAGCTAGGCCCATGGTGCTCGGGTGGTCATATGACGAGGGTTTGGAACTGGAGGTTGCGAGTTCGAATCTGTTTAGCAACGAATAGTTGGAAACAATTCTTTTACCGGCTGGGTATTTTGTTTCAATTTTTTATTGCCAGCCGTGACAAGCTGTAGCGCCCGTCATTTTAAATTTATTTTTATTCCCAGCCGACACAACCTGTACCGGTCGGCCTTCATTTTGTTTTTTTATTCTATTTTAATGTGCTGAGTTATGACATATAATGGAGAAATGCGTAAAAAAAAAGAGAAAGCAGGTACAAGCTGTACCGATTAGGAATATTTTAATATTAAATATTCATTTTGTTTAACTATACTGACAATATATTGAATATGTGGGGCCATCTTATTAAGATAGAAGCCGATACAGCTTGATATTTAGACACAACAACCTGTGCCGGCTTGTGAAATTTACATTCCAATCTCAGCCTTCAAATCAATTGATCAAACGGTCCGAAAAGGGGTTGTTGGCACAGTGTCCATGGCAACCGGTTGTCATGAATGGATTCTCATATATATATATATATATATATATATATATATATATATATATATATATATATATATATATATATATATATATTAAAGTAGTAGAAAGCTTCAAATCTGAAAAAATCTTTCAGTGTGCTGGAAAGAAGGCTTCAGACCTTTTTTGGAGCTTCAAAACTCAATTTCGACCGGTTAAAATTTGATATGTTATAGAATATACGTATACAAGTGTTTAGAAAGAATAATATTGAAGTTTAAAGCACAATAGGTGGGGTTAAAAGCTGAAATGGACAGAGTTTTCTCTCTCTTTTCCTTTTTTGTTCTTTTTGGTTGATGTGGGGGGTCTATTTATAGACAAAAGTAGTCGTGGGTCTACCTGTGGCTGCCCGGGTGGGCTCGGACCCCGTGGGTCCCGTTGTCTTTAAGTACGTGCCCTCGGGCCAACTCATTGTCTGCTCGAACTTGCATAACTTTCAAACCGAGATTCTGATTGAGGTGTGCTATACCTTTCCGAAAAGCCCTTGATGAGAGCTACACAATGACATGAGATTTGATATTTTCTGAATTCGAGAGGATGGGTCCATGACTAGATCTTCGAGTCTTCGCAGGCCATCCGTTGAGTTGTCTTATGTTATTTTTACTTAGGATTGATGTTATGGTTCGACATGACTTCTTTTGTAGTGATTTGAGTTGAATTGGTGATGAGTTGGAAAAATTACTATTTTGCCCCTCTCGGGTTAGTTTTGGGTTTGATGCGGTTGTAGCTATCTTTTCTTAGGGTTGTCTTCGAGATTGGACTTTCGTTGACTTTTGACAGTCCTCAGGGTTGTCTTTGAGGATGGTTTGATTTCTCGGGGTTGTCACCGAGGTTGGCTTGATCTCCCGGGGTTGTTTCTAGGGCTTGACTTTTATCTCTTGGGGTTGGATTTGATCTCCCGGGGTTATCTCCGGGACTTGGATTTGAACTCTCAGGGTTTTCTCTAGGGCTTGGATTCGATCTCCTAGGGTTATCTCTGGGACTTTGATTTGATCTCCCGGGTTATCTCTAGGGCTTGAATTTGTTCTCCCTGGGTTATCTCTAGGGGTTTGGATTTGATGATTTGATCTCCCAGGGTTGTCACCAGGGGTGGATTTGATCTCCCGGGGTTATCTCCGGGGTTGGATTTGATCTCCTAGGGTTGTCACCGAGATTTGGATTTTGATGTCCCGAGGTTGTCACTGGGTTTTGGATTTGATCTCTCGAGATTGTCTCCGGGGTTGGATTTGATCTCCCGGGGTTGTCTCTAAAAGATAAAAGACAATTTCACCCTCCTATATGGTTAGTAACATGAATGCAAAATTTTGAGTATCTACACACGTACGTTCAAAATTTATATAACAACATTTTATATTTCAATTGTTGTAGATATATACTACAACAATTTTATATTTCATTAAATATTATAATCAAATGTCTGTATTTAATTTAAATTGTTTTATATTGTAGTGACTTTAACGATAGCAAAATTGTGAAGTGTATTTCACAGTTATGCTTACAGAACTAGCCTACGCCAGTGATTATGTGCGCGAGCACACCTATCGCCCACAAGGATGTTGTTTGGGCTGAATTTCAGGTATACTTTTTCTTAATGCTGACAGATAATATAATTAATATTTTTTTTATTAGTAGTGTTGAATTATGTTAATGTCATTGTTTTAATATTATTAATGCTTGTTTTATTTGTAGAAGAGGTATAGATGGGACGATGCGTATGCATCAGTTGTTCAGACACTATTCTGGCAGAAGTGTGCCTTTCGAACCTAAGACAATCTAAATAAGGAAAGACAAAAAGCCCTTCATAATGCAGGGATAAACCATCCAGGACAGGGTGATGACTACATGCATAAGAATAGCCCTTTGTGGTGAACACATACCATATGGGCTGAGATGTGTGCCTAGTGGAGAGCCGAGAGCTAGGTCAAGAGACAAAAGACTGCCTTTTTGAATAGATCCTCAGGTGTACCTACAAGAGATAAGACAAAAGGGACCTATAAGGACGACAGTATATCAAAATTGTAACACATTACTGCCAGGGTATGTATTGAGTATAAAGTTTCAGTTTTAGTATTAGTACATCACACATGTTTACTGATTAATATATGAGCATATTAATTTTGTAGGAGGCATCGTCTCAGGGTCAGCCCATCCATTGATTGGATGTATATGTGGCCACCCTCGATGGTTTGCCTGATGCTATAAAAATAGCGGTATACTTTGATATGTTTTTAAATATTTACGTCATTCTTAAGCATTTTATATTTATTGTTAACTATTTAATTTCTAACCTGATGACATGACACTTATAAGGCGCTACTAGCTGAGCACTATCCTGCAGGCATCCTACAACCAACGATTAATCAAGAGTTGTGGGAGAGGGTGTCGGCTGTGAAGAAGAGTTATATCAAAGACCAAGGACGACGACGACCGACTATCAATGGCACAGGCAGCTCTGCTAGTCAGTCTTCTCAGTCCTCGAGCTATCCGACGCCGCACACTCTTTCTGACCGTGTGAGGGCAATATGTCAAGATCAAAAACTTCTTCTCACACTTGGCACGCATCTGTAGTCGCTGAGGAGTTAGCAGATGCAGTGGCGAGAGCAGCAGAGCAACAAGATAAGTGCCATGTAATTTTGTCATTGTTTAAATTTATGTGCTTTAACTTTATGTACTTCTTTGGCTGTTTAGTATAATTTTACATTTAATAATACATGTTTTATTTGTTGTTACAACCCCATCTAGACGATATTGATCTGTGAAGGCATTTGTATTCCCTCTTTGTCTTGGTAATCGACATTTGATTATTATTTTGACCGACTGAATAATTGAATGTATGTGAATTGTACTTTATGACATTTGTATATAAGTTTTACTCGGACGGTTCTTATTTATATAGTATGTGTGGATGTTTATATTACTGTATTGGTTTTAATTATTAAATTTTATATGGATGGATATATCGAAAGATTTGTATGGATGTTGGTTTATTTTGATATACTGATGTGTGTTGGGATATAAAATAGGTACAATTTTTTTGGAAAATCAACAAAGTAGACAATTTTTTTAAAAAAAAAATTACATATCAGCGACCGCATGTGGTCGCTGACAATGCCTTAGCAACCGCATATGTCACATATGACATAGCTTAGCGACCGATGTCGTCGCTAGTGTGTGGTCGCTGATACTGCGGTCACAGAAAGGGGTCGCTGATGTCCGAACAGTGACCAAATTATGCGTGACCCTTTCTAGCGACTGGTAGCGGTCATTGATGCCCATTGGCGACCGACTACGGTCGCTGATGTGCGGTCGTAGAATAACCTTTTTCTTGTAGTGTGAAAAGCTCTATAATAATATTATTAAATAAGAATGGGTTCGTATTGAGGATTGAGTAATTCATACTCGTTTTTACTCTGATAAAATGAATCATAAAATAAATATGATTCTGAAATATATAATCGTAAAGATTGCGATTTAGGAAGCAAAGGAAAGATAAAAAGAAAATTTTTAATTATTTCGCATTTTTATTACTTACAACATCGAATAATGATGGGAAAACTAATGCAAGATAGTTTCTAACGCACAAGATTGGGATTGAAGAATAGTCCTGATTTTGGGGTCGTTACATCTTACACTGGCAAGTAAAATCTAGTTATGCACATCACGCAAATATACGTGGTCAACAAGTAATAAAGTATAAGTAGAGTATCGTTCCCAGGAGGAATTATTAATACAAATTATCAAATACTAACTCTTAACCAAACTAATTTTATTTAAACAATCAAGTAAAGGTTATGAATTAAATTACTTAATTAAACTAACTCTAATTACCACTAGTTAAAAATCAGATTATGGAGATTTAAGATCACAACTTCACTTAATGCTTCACTTAAGTTAATACGCTTCTTATCAATTATGCTCACTATTCTGAATTGTTAATCAAGAACACATAAATAAATATGACCATCTCTCAATGCATCATACTCAAGTCAACTTAAATCCACAGATTATAGAATTAAGAAGAACACCCTAATTAACTAATTCACTATATCTCTATGTGAATTACAATTAAAAAGGATTTTAAGCACAAGTTCTCTATCAGATTACATGCGATGTATAGGAATATCTCTATCCTAGACATAAATTATGAATTCTAAAGCAATTCAGAAAACACAATCACATGCTATTATGATCAGATCTAAATCTATAATTCGTCTCTCGAGTTCATATAGATTATCACGGTAATTGTTAGCTAGATAATTAAGCACTAAGCACAAACCATAATAGACAATCCAAGAATAATCACAATAATTAACAAGGAAGCATACTAAAATAAGCTACATAACAAGCTCCATTGTAATCTTAAACAAGAATTTAGTTCATGATTATT
The DNA here is from genome assembly GCA_016801055.1 of Panax notoginseng. Classification (NCBI taxonomy): domain Eukaryota; kingdom Viridiplantae; phylum Streptophyta; class Magnoliopsida; order Apiales; family Araliaceae; genus Panax; species Panax notoginseng. The sequence goes on along the minus strand of CM029018.1, from coordinate 42,350,238 downwards.
GAATTAAAACCAAGAATCCACAATTGAATAAACATTAAAAGACAAAAATAAGAGTAGAGAAAATAACAAAATCGGTTGTTAGAAAATCTCATGCTCCCTCTTGCTCCTACTCTTGATCTTCAATGGTCTCCAAGTTTCTTAATCTCTAAATCTAATAAAAATTAGGGTTTTGTCCTAATCTAATGAAAATCTAATCTAATGGAATCATCTCCCTTAATCCTTGCGATTCTCTTCTTTTTATATGCCTCATCATGTGTCTTTTAGCCCTCCTTAAAGTCCTTGAAATAAACAGCTCAAACCAATCCTCCTTGAACTCAACTTCTAAAAACTCTTTTTCTTCCCAACAAGCCTGCCTCAGTGGCTTTTTGTACTAGGAAAGTGCCGCCCCGGTGGGCATACTTTTGAACTCGGCCTCGGTGGGCTTTTTACACTAAGGATTGCCGCCCTGGCAGGCTTTTAGCTCCCAAAATTACAGAAATGTCACTAAGCTCCATTCTTCTTGTTTTGACCTTCTGAAGCCTATTCCTACAACACAAACACAAAAACAAATAAAAAAAAACTAAAAATACTTAAATTTAACAAATAATTAAGCCTTAACGGTGTCCAATTCGTAGGTATAAAATCCACTCATTAGTAAGAGCCTTACACCGACGGTGAGAATTTGAGGGGTATATATTATCTCCATTTTAAGCTATTATCTAATTTTTTTTATCTTTGCTCAACAGTAGTAGTTTTAATTGGCAAAAATATTTATTAGTGGTAGTTTGAGTTAATTACTGTCGATTATAAATTATCAGTTACAATTTTATCAGCTAAAATAATTTATTTCAATGTTATCAAGTTGGGTTTGTTGTCCAAACTTTGAGTTTGAATTGGCTATTATAGTTTCAATTTGGATTAAATTTGTGCAATGGCATCTAATATGTATATTGATTACATAATAAAAGTGTGATATTTACTATCAATTTGGGTTAGATTTGTGCAATTTGGCTTAATTATATTACTGATGAATCTTAGAATTGCTTCAATTTGGGTTTGAATGTATACTAAATGTATCAATTTAGGTTATATTTTCTATATACACATGATTAGTAAATGTTTGATTTATGTTTTGTTTAGGCGTACTGAATGTTCAGTAAGTGTTTGATGATTCATGTTTTATGTATAGGTATATTTCTTATTTCGACGGAATTCCTACTGGAATTTTTGTCAAAATTATTCAATTGCAAAATGTATTATTTAATTAGTTTCTCAATATTAAAATAAACTAAGTAGCATTTACTTAGTTTTGCCACTACTAAATAAAATAAAATAATATAACACCATGAACTAAATTTACATAATATAATATAATATTAAATAATAAAACTAATATAATATTAGAATAAAACGAATTTTATTATTTTATTAAACTAAATTAAATTTAATAAAATAAAATAAAAAATTAGATAATATAATATAATACAACACAAAAAATAAAATAAAATAAATAAATTTAATTTAATAAATTAAATTAATTTTTTTTAAAATAATTATATAATATAATATTATTATTGCACACATCGTGAAAAACTATGCTCGCTAGCTATACGAGATACGACAGAGGGCAGTCCGGGCAGTTGAAGACCAGCCTAGAACTACTATACGAGATCATCAGCCGCATATAGTCTCAGATGCAGCATGGGCTGCCATTTGTATGTACTGGGATGCTTATGCGTTAAAGACAAAGTCCGAGCAAATAAACAAGAATCGAGGCCAACTCCGAATTGTACATTCTCCTGGATCACAGTCGTTTAAGGAGGTTAAGTCGGTATGTATTTATATTTAGTTTAGTTTAATATTGTTGGGATCTATAGTAAAGTAATTTGAAATTAATTAATGTATGATTTAGGCTATGCGGAGCAGCTTGGGTCGACCTCCTACTATGGTTGAGTATGGGGATAGAGTCCATACGCCGAAGGCATCGACTTCGTCGTCGACGATATCTCCCGCAACATTAGTTATATGGGTAATACATCTAGTATAATAATTGTTCTTTAGGATCGTATTACGTAATTAATATGATGATGTCGAGTTAACTCACATGTACATATATTAAATTACAAGATCGGTTTGAGAACTTTCGGGGCCAGCGTATAGCTATGTGGTGGGTTGCTAGAGGTGATTCCGAGACGTCAGATTCCACTATCCCTCCGCTCGAGATTAGTTTATCTTAGGATGAAGAGATGACTCTGTAATAACACGATATTTTCTATATAAATAAATAAAAAAATTTGCGGATAAATTTTTATTTTATTTTATTTTAAAGGTGGGAATATGTGCCAAGTAATGTGTATGTATATATGTGATAAATAAAATTTATTTATTACATGAATAATTTTAAATAATTTTATTTTAGAGTTATTGATCATTATAAAGTATATTCTTATAATAATTAATTTAATAGTAGAAATGTCTTTATTATTTATTTTCTATGAAAATGTGATTTTTATATTATTTAAATAATATATGAAATGATTATTGGAATTATTGTAATTACTATTGTATTATATGAATTTTAGTTCAGATTATTAAGTTAATTATTTTAACTTAATTAATAATGTTATATATATAAGATAAATCAGATATGGAATCTAAACCCTAATTTTGGATTTTGAGCTATGAATGAGAATAATAATATTATATTAAATATAATATTATTTTTCAGTGTTATAAATATATACTGTATGTGTTGGTCAATTATGGTATATTTTGTCATAACCCTAATATTGATTTGTTAAACCCTATTTGTTAAACTCAATTATGAGTTCAAGAATGTGTAGTAATTGTGTTATATGAATTATGTTGCATATTATAGAATTTTTGTTAATTAGGAAAACCCTAATTAATATTTGAAAACACTAATTTCCTAATTAGGAACCCTAACTGCTAAAATTAAAAACCCTAATTATTATTTTAAAAATTGAATTGTTAATTTGGGAACCCTAATAATATTAAAGAACCATAATAAATTAAACCCTAATTTTCTATTAAAACCCCTAATTTTAATTAGTAAGTTCTAACTAAAATTTTATTACACTTTAATCTTAATTTTTCAAACCCTAGATATTATTTGGAAAACTTTAAGGTTGAAACTCTAGTGATTTAACCCCAGATTCAAGTACCATGGACAAGAATACCATTAAAATTAAAATATAATTGACCAAAGTACCCTTTTTTGTCCCATTCTTGAAATAATTGCTAGCAAATCTTGCCAAATCTTGGCAAGTCATCAACCTAGTCTAAGCTAGGGGCTAAGAAACACCAACACATCAGTCATTACTCATCCAAGTTCATTGCATACATGATATACATATAGATTAAGAGAGAGAAAAGCTACTAAGTTGCTCGTTTGGCCATCTAACACTCAAACAACTTTTCTCTCTCCTAAACCTCCGAAAATATAAGGCATATCAGTCCCTAAATCAAGCCCCACGACTTCCAATAACAGATCAGTAGCCAAGAATCAAGAACTTGTTCATAGAAAGGTAAAAACCTAATTTATAATCTGATCTTGATTGCTATGTTAAAGGTTATGATTTTGAGTTAAAACATGTAGTATGTAGTATATATTAATGATCTGGGTTGCTAGATGTTAGATCCATAACATCTAGAGGCTCGAATTGGAAGTTTTTAAAAATCTGGAAAATTTTATTTTTGTTGTCTAACAATGAATGTCAAACCTCAGATCTCAATGATCATAAATGATTTTTGTGTTTTGAAAGTTTTTAGTTGTTGTGTGACGCCCCCAAAATTAGGTATACATCACCCATCTCGAGTCGCCAGATACATGGTACAGAATTCAAATACAACTTAATAATACAACTGTCGTGTACAATACGACAAAACATAAACTGTGAGTTTTAATATAAATATTGTCTTCTAGAGAGTATCCATACTCAAAAAGAGTCCTCATTACAATTATTATCACACTATTATATAGAATAGTGAGGACTATTAATGCTATCATCTGGTCCATCACTCGGTTTTCTGACTCGTCCAACTATATTCTCATTTCCTGAAGAGAACAGTGAAAGAAAGGGTGAGCTCAACTAGCCCAGTAAGAAATATTATGACTAATATAATGCAGAATAAATTATCATTAGTCTTCAACAATGCTAAACTGATAAAATACAATAGACATCAAGTTTAATTGCAGCGGATCAAGCAATCCATTAAAAGAGTCAAGTAGAGAATAAAATCTACTATCTTTTATGATTTAAAAGGTTTTTCATGACTTTTATCGCTGGGACTCAGCTTAATAAAAAAAATCCACATCATCGAATCACCCCTGCACTACGGGCAATGATATTCTTTAGTATCACGACCACGAATTATCCATGCACTACGGATAAAGATAATCATGTTTTTATCAACGGTCCTGATCATGCCATAAAATAATTCATCTTTACACTACGGCCAAAGAGAATCCATAGCCATAATCATACCAAAAACTATCCATCAATGCACTACGGGCCAATGAGGACTTTTTTCACATCATTTGTAACATTACGGTTATGATTATACCGAATAATCCCTAGTCATAATCATACCAAGTCCATCTATGCACTACAGGCTATAGATGACTTTCAACATAATATAAGCATGAGGATGATGACAATGATATAAGAATTCAATAAAATAAGTTCAAGTATTAATTTATCTAGGAACTGATAACGTCCAAATTGTCAACATGATACTGCTTTGTAGAGTAAAATTCAAGAATGTTCAGAAGAATATTTCCATGAAAAGATACTGGATGAAGCGCAAATATCAAGGATATTCCACTAATTTCATGGAGTATAGAAGTCAAAGTTTTAACCAACTGAGTATAATAAAGAATGGAATAACAAAAGAAATTACTATGCATGCGATAGACCGCACAGGCAGGTTATTCTAACAGAATAATAAATAACGGAACCAGGTCCGGCGTAAAACACACAGACAGGATATTTCGACAGAATAATAAATAATGACCCAGGTCCAGCGTAAACGCACAGACATGATATTCTGACAGAATAATAGATAATCGAACCAGGTCCGACGTAAACGCACAGACATGATATTCTGACAGAATAATAGATAATGGAACCAGGTCCGGCGTAAACACACAGACATGATGTTCCAACAGAATAATAAAGAATGGAATAAAAGAAGATTTTCACCAAGTATAGGGTAGCCCGCGTATACAGGTTATTCCAACAGAATAATAAAGAATGGAATAACAGAAGTTCTCTTCATGAATACAAAAGAAATAATACCCCTTACCTGAAGAAGAAGAATACTGGATATATGACTAGTGCAGTAGCAGAATACTTTTCTTCTTTCTTTCTATAACTTCTCTCTCTAGAGTTTCAGTGAATTCGTAAGAAATAATGAAGGAATGAGCTTCTATTTATAGAAAAATGGACTGCATAGTAACTAACTCATGAACGGTCTAGATTGATTTACTTTAATCTGATGATCCATATTTAAAGCAAAATCTTTTAAATAAAATATAATATATTCTATTTATAATCTAATAAAACGAATAACTTTATAAAAGATTTTACTATGCAAACACTATGCATAATAAAATATAATATATTCTAATTATTGTCTAATAAAACAGATAACTTTATAAAAGTATTTTGTTTTATATAAAAAGATTTTACTACTAGCCTAATAAAACGAATAACTTTATAAAAGTATTCTGTTTTATATAAAAAGCTTTTCTGTTTTATTACATTAATAATACCAATAAAATAAAACTGAGTGACTTATCACGTAAGCCTCAATAATCAATACCGTATGCTACTATGCAACCACACATATTACTGTACTTTTACTACAGAGTAGTTCAACAGTATTAACGGTAAAACTTCCGTCGTTATTTTCATAAAATATTTTTGTTGTTTTCTCAATCCGACAACAATTCCGTTGTGGGGTCTACCAATAATTGTGTCGTCGTACGAATATTCTCCGACAAAAATAATATTCCCCGACCAATCGAATATAATACAACAACTTGCATACTTTGTAAAATTTATAAATACTACTCACAACTATAACATTATCTCAAATTCACACCATAATATTTAAAAAAATATTTCGAAAAAAATTAAATCTTTATTCATAAAATTTGGGGTTTCACAATCTCCCCTCCTTATGAAATTTCACCCTCGAAATGTACGTACGTACCTGGTATGCCGAACAGATGTGGACACTTCGTCAGATTCTAACTCTTGAGGTATAACCTTTGAGTGTTGAATACATTCCAGGATTTTAACAGGTACATCTTTATACGTTAAATTATCAGCTATCTCGTCCGGTTCTAAATCAATAATGTAGTTCGGGTCGTCCACATATTTCGTAACATCAATACGTTAAAAATGTTATGAACACGCGACATACTTGGCGATAAAACGAGTCTATAAGCCACAGTTCCTGCTCGATCGAGGATTTCAAATGGGTCAATTAAATCGAGGGTTGAGATTTCCTCTCTTCATCGATTCTTGCTTCTAGAATAACGCCCTCTTGAACCTTCTTCTTCACATTCATAAGCTCTGAGTATGTAGCTTGAGCGGCTTTAAATTTATCAATTAAAGTTATTTCTAATCGTATATTCGTTATCTTCACGTGGGTCCCTAGAGTCTTTAACTCTATCTTCATCATTTGTAAGTTATACGAAATGGGTCTTTGTGTTAACAACATCTCACTCGCATACGATCTTCTACTCAACGCGTCAACTACCACGTTCGCACTTCTACGATGATATTGAATGGTACGATCGTAATCTTCAACAGCTCGAGCCAACGTCTATGGCGCATAATACGTTCGTTTTAGTTGAAGAAATATTTAAGGGTTTAAAAAATGGGTTTTGTACTGGGGTCAATACAAAATTCAATTTCACGCTCTGGGGTAGGCTAAGAAGTCTTCAAGAATACGTCAGGAACTTTATTAATAATAGAAATATTATTCAAAACTGTGACCCTCATCCAAGACTTGGATAGCACGTCACATTGATACCTATCAACTTGCCATCGTCATTCACGACGTCGCCTACAGAAAGTCGGTGCATTCCACACAAGGAAGTCAACAACAAAAGGATCGGGGCTCTTTACTTATGACTTGATATGACAATGATTAACTTTAGTAGTTTGGTTACTTTGAATTCGCATAACAGGTAGGTTAGGAGTATGAAAGCTAACAACCTTACAAAAAAAATGATGAGTAGTTAACCAATCGATTCCTAAAATCACATCAAAGACAAGTATTTTCAAAGAGATACGATCGACAGGTAATATGAAAGTGTTAATTTGAATCAAACAAGATTTATAAATAATGGAGGTAACGAAGGTTTCTCCCAACAGAATTTCAACAGATAAATCAAAGTCTAACTTCTCCGGAGTTAAGTTCAAACATTGAACATAACTAGGTGAAATAAAAGAGTGAGTAGAACCGGTATCTAACACAGTATTGACTTCAAAAGAGTTTATGACTAACATACCCGTGATAATTTTATTCAGGTTCCTCGTCACGAAAAAAAAAGGCTCTCTCTTAAACTACCGGTTTTGACTTGTCTGGGACATCCTTTGGCATCACTATTCCAGCTGGACTTGACTTCACCATACGACAAAATCGAGCTAGGTGACCTTCTCTTCCGCAATTAAAACACGCTTTAGATTGCTGCGTACAGTTTGGACGGATGTGTCCCTTCTGTCCGTATTTGAAACATACGACCGGTGGTCGTTCTTCTTCCTTTGAAACGGGTGCTGGTGCCGACGTCTTCACGTCATTGTTGAACCTTCTCTTCTTGAAATGTCCATTCTTAGTATTTTGGTCATGATTACGACCGAAGTAGTTACCATTTCTGGCATGTTGATTCCCTCCATGCTTATTGTCACCTCTTTGATGACTGTTATCATCGGTATTATCATTTTGTCGGCTGCTCTCTTTTGGTTGGGTTGACTCGTTATCGCGCTCTAATAATTGAGCCCTATTAACAACATCTGAATACAAACACAGTTTATGAGAGATAAGATATTGACGTATCTCAGGTTTCAAACCTTTTAGAAACATTCGCGACATTCTCTCCTCATTATCAACCAAGTGGGACGCAAATCGGGACAACTCAGCAAACTTGGCTTCGTACTGCGATACGGTCATGTTGTTTTGCTCCAACTTGATAAATTCCACCTCCTTCATGTGACGAATGCTTTCGGGAAAGTACTTGTCATTGAACAGCTCTTGGAACTTCTCCCAAGACATCTTGAGTGCGTCAGGCTGGGTACGTTTTATAGATTCCCACCAGTAATCTGCCTCTTCACACAACATAAAGGTGGAAAAGGGAACTTTTTGCTCCTCTGAGCATCCCAAGACATCAAATATCTTGGTGATCTGCTTCAACCACGTCTCCGCCTTAAGTGGTTTTAGCTTTCCCAAAAACTCCGGTGGTCCCAGCTCCTTGAATTGCTTAACAGTGACCAGCCGTGGGTTGCCATTGTTTCCTCTTGCCTTATGAACAGGAGCCGTATTTGCTTGATGTTGCATGAATTCTAAAAAACTCCTAAACGTACCGTCGTTCGTCAATTGTTCAGTGTTATTGTTTACATGAGGATTATTGTCTTCTTGTTGCACATTGTCCTGATTATTGATCTGTGGAGACTCAACGGTCTCCTGTGCTCCATTGCTTATCTCAACATTTTCAGATGCCATTTTTAAATACTGCAACAAAACAAGGGTTAATTAACATATCACATATTATCCCTATACTCTGACCGACCAATTAAATACCAAATAAACTTAGGTAGGTCATACTAGCGAAGGAATTCTTCGTCTCTCCCCTCCTAGTTCTTATCTCACACCTCAGCCAGGGATCATATCCCTAAGCTCTGATACCAACTATGACGCCCCCAAAATTAGGTATACATCACCCATCTTGAGTCGCCAGATACATGGTACAGAATTTAAATATAACTTAATAATACAACTGTCGTGTACAATACGACAGAACATAAACTGTGAGTTTTAATACAAATATTATCTTCTAGAGAGTATCCATACTCAAAAGGAGTCCTCATTACAATTATTATCACACTATTACATAGAATAGTGAGGACTACTAATGCTATCATCTGGTCCATCACTCCGTTTTCCGACTCGTCCAACTATATTCTCATTTCCTGAAGAGAACAGTGAAAGAAAGGGTGAGCTCAACTAGCCTAGTAAGAAATATTATGACTAAGATAATACAGAATAAATTATCATTAGTCTTCAACAATGTTAAACTGATAAAATATAATAGACATCAAGTTTAACTGCAGCGGATCAAGCAATCCATTAAAAGAGTCAAGTAGAGAATAAAATCTACTATCTTTTATGATTTAAAAGGTTTTTCATGACTTTTATCACTGGGACTCAGGTTAATAAAAAAATCCACATCATCGAATCACCCCTGCACTACGGCCAAGGATATTCTTTAGTATCACGACCACGAATTATCCATGCACTACGGCTAAAGATAATCATGTTTTCATCAACAGTCCTGATCATGCCATAAAACAATTCATCTTTGCACTACGGCCAAAGAGAATCCATAGCCATAATCATACCAAAAACTGTCCATCAATGCACTACGGGCCAATGAGGACTTTTTTCACATCATTTGTAACATTACGGTTATGATTATACCGAATAATTCCTGGTCATAATCATACCAAGTCCATCTATGCACTACAGGCCACATATGACTTTCAACATAATATAAGCATGAGGATGATGACAATGATATAAGAATTCAATAAAATAAGTTCAAGAATTAATTTATCAAGGAACTAATAACGTCCAAATTGTCAACATGATACTGCTTTGTAGAGTAAAATTCAAGAATGCTCAGAAAAATATTTTCATGAAAAGATACTAAATGAAGCGTAAATATCAAGGATATTCCACTAATTTCATGGAGTATAGAAGTCAAAGTTTTAACCAACTGAGTTTAATAAAGAATGGAATAACAAAAGAAATCACCATGCATGTGATAGACCGTACAGGCAGGTTACTCCAACAGAATAATAAATAACAGAACCAGGTCTGGCCTAAAACGCACAGATAGGATATTCTGACATAATAATAAATAATGGAACCAGGTCCGGCGTAAACGCACAGATAGGATATTCCGACAGAATAATAAATAATAGAACCAGGTCCGGCGTAAACGCACAGACATGATATTCCGACAGAATAATAGATAATGGAACCAGGTCCGGCGTAAATGCACAGACATGATATTCCGACAGAATAATAGATAATGGAACCAGGTCCGGCGTAAACGCACAGACTGGATGTTCCAATAGAATAATAAAGAATGAAATAACAGAAGATTTTCACCAAGTATAGGGTAGCCCGTGTATACAAGTTATTCCAACAAAATAATAAAGAATGGAATAACAGAAGTTCTCTTCATGAATACAAAAGAAATAATACCCCTTACCTTAAGAAGAAGAAAAGTGGATATATGACTAGTGCAGTAGCAGAATACTTTTCTTCTTTCTCTCTATAACTTCTCTCTCTAGAGTTTCAGTGAATTCGTAAGAAATAATGAAGGAATGGGCTTCTAATTATAGAAAAATGGACTGCATAGTAACTAACTCATGAACGATCTAGATTGATTTACTTTAATCTGACGGTCTATATTTAAAGCAAAATCTTTTAAATAAAATATAATATATTCTATTTATAATCTAATAAAACGAATAACTTTATAAAAGATTTTACTATGCAAATACTATGCAAGCACTATGCAAATACTATGCATAATAAAATATAATATATTCTAATTATTGTCTAATAAAACAGATAACTTTATAAAAGTATTTTGTTTTATATAAAAAGATTTTACTATTAGCCTAATAAAACGAATAACTTTATAAAAGTATTCTGTTTTATATAAAAACTTTTCTGTTTTATTACATTAATAATACCAATAAAATAAAACTGAGTGACTTATCACGTAAGCCTCAATAATCAATACCGTATGCTACTATGCAACCACACGTATTACTGTACTTTTACTACCGAGTAGTTCAACAATATTAATGGTAAAACTTCCGCCGTTATTTTCATAAAATATTTTTGTCGTTTTCTCAATCCGACAATAATTCCGTTGTGGGGTCCACCAATAATTGTGCCGTCGTACGAATATTCCCCGACAAAAATAATATAATACAACAACTTGCATACTTTTCAAAATTTATAAATACTACTCACAACTATAACATTATCTCAAATTCACACCATAATATTTAAAAAAATATTTTGAAAAAAATTAAATCTTTATTCATAAAATCTGGGGTTTCACATGTTGTATGCTATGAGATCTTTGATCTGAAACTGGAATCTAGCCCAGATCATGAACATGTTAAAAGTTATAGCTGGTCAAACCTAATTGACCGAGCATGACTTTCCAAATCTGGAAAACCCAGATCGTTCCCAGAAGGCTCTGACAAGAACTTCATGGGCTCGGATCTGTCAGTGGTTTGATGATCTGTTATTTTTGTTGCATCTAAGTTTTAGTATGTTGTATGGACTTCATATTTATGCCTTATAATCTCCTAACCCTCAAATGGGTTGAAGTCAGTGGCTGGTCAAAGCAGGCCAGATGATCACGGACTGAGTTTCTGGGTAACCCAAAAAACTCAAGAACGTGATCTCTGACAGGGTTTGACCAGCATAGATCTTGTAATTCTGTTGTTGGTTTACTTATGTTTTGTAATAGACCTGTTCACTTGCATGTTGGCTACACACTGAAAGTATTAGATCATATAAAGCAAACACAAAATCCAAGATATAAGGATCCAAAGTAGCACACTCGAGCTATTCTTCATTTTTGGAAAACCTAGAAATGAAGAACAGTCTCTGACACGATTTTCTGAAGCTTAGATCTTTCTGTTGTGATACGATTTGGTCATAGAACTTGTTTAGAGTTGTAGTACTACATCCGTACTACAACATTAACTAAATTTCAAACCCATAAACATTTAGATCTGACAATAATCATTGGTCAAAGTAGGCTACTCGAATACTGACTTTGATGATCTAGGTTTCTCAAGAACACCTTTGGCGACGGTTTCTGTCACCAAAGGCTTTAGCGACGGACTAGTTAGTTTTAATTAATTTAATTTCTAGAAAATCATTTAAAAATAGAAATTTATTATTAAAAATTCCAAAAATAGTTTTAAAAATTATTTTAAGTTATAAAAATTAACTTTTAATAATTTGACATATTTTTCATAAATATTAATATTTATTTGGATATTATTGATATTTTATTCATTTAATAAATGCATTAAATAAATTAATTAAAAATGATTTTTTTATATTAAAAATCATTTTAAATGATAAAAAGGTATTTAATAATATTTTAAGTTATAAAACATAACTTTTAATATTTTAAGATAAATTTTATTAATTATTTAATATTAATGATATTAGATTTATTTAATAATTATATTAAATAAGTTATTTAAAAATGATTTTAATAATATAAAAATCATTTTAAATAAAATAAATAGTTTAAAAATATTTTAAGTTATAAAATATAACTTTTAATATTTAAATGTAAATTTCATTTATAATTTAATGTTAAATGATATTAGAGTTGTTTAATAATTATATTAAATAAATAGTTAAAAATGGTTTTATTGAATTAAAAATTAATTAAAAAGGATATAAATGATTTAAAAATATTTTAAGTAATAATAAATGACTTTTAATATTTTGGTGAATAATACATTAATATTTAAATATTAATGGTAATTATTTAAAAATAATTTTAAATATTTTAAAATTATTTAAGAGTAATATTAATACTTAAAAATATTTTGAGTTATTATAAATAACTTTAATATTTTGGCAATGGTTTCATTAATAACTTAATATTAATTAAATATTAATGATAATAGAATTATTTAATATTTAAATTATTTAATAATGATTTCAGTGTTTGAAAATTAATGATAAATTATAATAATTATTTAAAAATTATTATAAGATTATGAAAAATAATACGACTGATATTTAAATTATCTAAGCAAATATTGAACAATAGAATAGAGTTTTAGACTCGATAATTACCCGATAAAGTCGTTGGTACACCGACATATTTTAGAAATTGATTTGGACTTAGATAGTTTGACGGTATTAGTATTTATTTGTGATCCAATGACTGGTATAACTATGTGACAATGTGATTAGGTTAAGTGTTGACCGCAAATAGCAGTACTATGTGATATGATATATTATTCTAATAGAACGAATGATCTTATTAACGATAGATTTCGGTATAAAAGTTAAAACTAAGTTGCGTTATCGTAAGCAGCAGCTCAGGCCAGTATCCTACCTTTGTCTTTACTTTATGCAATGGACATGAGTAAGAATTTTATTATTATTGTGCCAGATATTTATTCTGTTCGTTAATTTCTAAATATGGTTATGCAAGTGTCCTCACTTAGATAATCATTGTATTTAATCATATATTGATGCATACTTATTTATTTCCAATATGTATATGATGACTCAAAAATCGTCTAAGCTAGACATAAACTTAAAAATATTATTGAACAAGATAGAACTTTATTGTATCCAACCATATTATTTTGGTTCGGATTCCCGACTAAGTATGAACATCCCGAACATGGAAAAACTTTTGTGCACCTAAGGTGGATAAAATGAACGATAATATCATTCTTGCATGTAGTATTGATCAATACATGGCATAACGGGCTGATCACCCCTCGTGCCTATAAGTTATGACGGTCTGCAGATGAATTTCTGTATACCTTTTTGAAAATAGAAAATAATGTTCATAGTTGGTTGATTGATCTCCAGTTATAGTCAGTACGTAGTTTCAAAAATTTGATATAGAAGTGATATGTTGTTATTATTGGTTCAACTTACTTCACAATTGTTGAGTCGTTGTAGAAGTATTATTCAAAGAAAATATTTAATCCTTTCAGCTAATATTAATTGTTACTACTACTTGCTGGGCAATCAAATGCTCATTCTGCTTTAAATTTAAATATTTTCAGCCAAGTATGATCAACCAGAAGGTTCAGGCATGAACAAGGGGAAAGAAGAGCTGTTCGAATGAGTTTTATGATATTCTGTGTAATAGTTAAAGTTTATTAAGACAATGATATTTATTATCTAAGATGTAATGAATGTTTAAAGGTCGCGTACCTGGGATTTAGACTCTGATATGTAAATTATGTCTGATATTTAAATTATTATTATTATTATTAGTATTATTTTGTTCATAGAAATGGTATCGTGAAGCACTGAGTTCGGGTTTCAAATACCTGAATTTGTGGGCGTCACAGACTCTTTGGGTCGCGTCTCAGGATTCTCCCAGTAGCACTATCGGTCGGTATCGAGTGCTGAGGTTGCCGATGATATCAGCCTATACACTACATGAAGGAATAATATTTTAGTATATTTTAAAAGTAGTATGCACACAAACCAATCATGTTTGATGATAAAGCATATACTTTGTAAATAATCTTATTCATTTATAAATAAAAAGTATTATTTAATTAAAGGCTTTTAATTTATCTACATGATGGTTTTTTATAATATGTGATAAACCCATAGTTTTGAATAATGTTTTTAAAATCATAATGATGATCATGTCAATGAGATCTAAATTCTTAGATAGCTTAAAATTAAAATTATTCTTAATCGTTGGATTACTAAAAAGGGGATTAGTGAATCCGGATAAAATGGTGCATACGTTGCTTGCTCATTGGATGAGGATGATCGATCTTGTGATCATTTGGTGGAGACACTAAAGTAAGTATGTAGGTGTTTATTGGAGAATTAGTTCATTGAATGTGAATCGCTAAGGAATACCTAATGGAGTTTTACTTTCCTGTCAATAAGAATTCCTATAGTAATAGTAGTACAAGTGATCCTTAGACTTGAGATCATCATAGTAACTTGTGTATGATGAGTTATACTGTGACATGTGTAAGACCCCAAATTTTATGAATAAAGATTTAATTTCTCAAAATATTTTTTTTATATATTAAGGTGTGGATTTGATATAATGTTATAATTGTGGGTAGTATTTATAAATTTTGCAAAGTAAGCAAGTTGGCCTAAAATATTCGTTTGGTCGGGGAATATTCGATTTATCATGGAATATTCGTACGACAGCACAATCATTAGTGGACCCCACAACGAAATTACTGTCAGAGTTAGAAAATGATAGAAATATCTTTTTATAAAAATAACGGCGAAAGTTTTACCGTTAAACTATTGAAATACCCGGTGGTAAAAGTACAATAATATGCGTAGTTGCATAGTAGCACACAGTATTGTACAGTATCTTTGATTATTTATGCTTACGTGAGAAGTCACACAGTTTTATTTAATTATTGATGCATAGTATCTCTCATATTATTGATTTAATTATTGTCACATTATCATCTGCATAATATTTTATATTATTAAATCAATAATTGAGACGACAAAGTTATTCATAATATTATTTATATTATTGACGATGTCTAGAAAGTTCTGTCGAGAAAAGGGGTTTGGTCACCTAATTGCGCGCTAATAGGAAAAAATTCTTATCGGAAAGCCCCATCTTTCTTGGGAATGTTCTAGTTGTTAAATATTGTGAGTTATAATATTAATGATGAATAAGTTCGTGTTGATTTAAGATGTTTGTTCATTTAACTTTCTTTAATTCTTCCGTGATCCAACTACCCTCAAAGGAGGTATTTCTGTGATTGGCTGGTATTATTGACCAAATGAGTAATTAATCGGATAAATGAGCAATTAATTACTATTAGTTCACATGCAAATAACTATTTGTTCACATTCATGTACTATTAGAAAAAGTTGTGCAAGATTGATAATACTTGAAGGACTAAATTAAAAATAAAGGTATAGATGAAGGTACTATACTGAAATAATTTGAGTTCCTAAACGTGCAATTATCGAAACTATGTTTTCTTATAAATAGAAGCTCATTCTTCTTTCATTCTCACCAATTCACTAAGACTCACTAGAGCAACTATAGAGAGAGAAACTATAGAGAGGAAGAAGAAGAGTATTCTGCTACTTCACTATTGCAGTATCCAGTCTTCTACTAAGATTAGGGATGTTATTTATTTCCTATTCGTATGGGATATTATTTTTGTTCAATATTCGTATGAAATAATATTTTCTTCCATACCCTATAGTATGTAAGTAATATTATTTCATTTCATATTCCTAATTCTACACTCATTTTGTTGAAGTATTGCTTCTATACTCCGTGAAATTAGTAGAATATCCTAAAAATTTGTGCTTCATCTAGTATCGTTTCACAAGGATATTTTTCTGAACATTCTTGTTAAATTTTAAGCTTTTCATGCCAGAGTACTATTCATGGGTACTATTCATTTATACGGCACTATTCATACGTACAATACTATTCATAAAGTACTATTCACGAGATACTATTCATAGAGTACTATTCTCAAAGTACTATTCATAAAGTACTATTCATAAGATACTATTCACTCGAGTACTATTCACCCGAGGTACTATTCACGATGAAAAATTGATTCTTTTCTGTCCAAATTATTTTTGATACAATATTATTCTTGAATTTTACTCCATAAAGCAGTATCATGTTGACAATTTAGACATTATTGAATTCTAGATAAATTAAATTATAAATCTTTAAAATTTATCCTTGCTCTCATTTAATTGAATTCTTATATCATTGTCATCATCTTCATACTTATATTGTGATGAAAGTCATATTTGGCCCGTAATGCATAGATGGACTGTTAATTGGTATGATTATGACCATGGGTCATTTGGTATAATCATGACTCATATTGTTACAAATGATGTGGTAAAAGTCATCATTTGCCTATAGTGCATTGATGGATAGTTGTTGGTATGATTATGACCAGAGATTATTCGGTATGTTCATGACCATTAGTGAAAACACGAATATCCTTGGCCCGTAGCGCATGGATAATTCGTGGTTGTGATACTAATGAATATCCTTGGCTCATAGTGCATGGATAATTCAGTGATGTGAATTTTTTATTAAGCTGAGTCTCAGCGATAAAATTGATGATAAACTTTTAAATCATAGAAGATAGTAGATACCATGCTCTGCTTGACTCTTCTAATGGATTGCTTGTTCCGCTACATTTGTTGATCTAAAACTTGTTGTCTATTATATTCTATCAGTTGTTATATTGTTGAAGGCTAACAATAATTTATTCTGCATTATCATAGTCATAATATTTCTTACTAGGCTAGTTGATCTCACCCTTTGCTTTCATTGTTCTCTTCAGAAAATGAGAACGTAGCCAGGACTAGTCGGAGAATGGAGTGACGGTCCGAGATGGTGGCTGTAGTAGTCCTCACTATTTTATAAAATAGTGTGATAATAATTATAATGAGGACTCTATTTGCGTTTGAATACTGTCTACTAGATAATATTCGTGTAAAAACTCTCAGCTACGTTTTTGTCGTATTGTATAAGGAAGTTTGTATTTAAATAATGTACCATATATTTGGCGACTCAGAATGGGTGATGTATACCTATTTTAGGGGCGTCACAGTTAGTATCAAAGCTTAGGGATATAATCCCTAGCTGAGATGTGAGACTAGAACTAGGAGGGGAGAGACGAGTAATTCCTGTTAGGTTTGTAATATTTATGAATGCAATCAAATTGCACAAAGTAAGCAGAAATGTGATAAAATAGATTTTAAAATTTTTACAAACTATATACCCGGATCATCCTTTATGCACAATTATTAATTAAACGAAAAGATAAAGAACAAGAATCATACCCTTGAAGATTCGAGCTTCCTCAAGTACAAGTTCACCTCAAAATCTATTTCGCGTTAGCCACCCAAGTGTTTGGCCTCTAGAGGTGGTCCACCCACTCAAAATCTAGTTTGGTTCCTTCCTTTGATCAACGTTAGCCACCCACTCAAAATCTAGTTTGGTTCCTTCCTTTGATCAACGTTAGCCACCCAAGTGTTTGGCCTCTAGAGGTGGTCCACCAAGGAAGAAGAAAGATTCAAGAAGATGGGTGTTTGACAAAATCCTAATTTTTCTATCTCTCAAAGAAAAAGGTGTACTCTCCCAACTATTGGAATTACGTATTCACGTGTGTTGTGAAAGTGTCAACCAACTCCATCCATAATAAGACTCCTCTTATTTATAGATGTAGGCAACCCTCCTTAACAATTAAGGAATTGGGTTTTTAATTTAATTAATTAAACTCCTTTAATTAATTAGGATCCTATTCTTATTAGGAATAATTAATTAAACTTTTTAATTAATTAGCCTCCTAATCCTATTAGGAATATATGAGAGTACTTTTATTAATTAATTCTCATACTCCTTTTGGAATTAAATAATAGTAATAATAATAATAAGACTCCTCTTATTAATTTATATTTAATATTTCCAAAATATTAAATAATAAATATTAAGCTATTTAATTTATTCTATCACCATAGATTAAATTAAATATACTTAACTTATTATTACGATTATGCTATTAACTTTTTAAATAATTATTCTTCCTTTTATGGTGTGACCCTTTAGGTTCTCCATATTAAACCGGTTGTGAATAAATCATTTAGAACAATTCTAATCTTATTTAAATAAATAAATAAATTAAACTATTAATTTATTTAAATAAATAATATTTATTCTACAATATGGATAAGCCTCCCTAGCATTTAATGACTTTCCGGATAATATAGATTTCAACATTAATCATAAAAGAACCTTTGAGTAAATATTTACCGTACAATTCAATCCTTCCACCATACAATGTCCCAATTAAATATAAGACATGAAATTACTGTCAAGTCTTATTTTATTTAATTATATGTATTTCGACTCTTACATGCACAACTCCAAATAATGTAAATTAAAAACTCCTTTCTAATTTTATCCTGCCTTGGCTAAGGACTACTGAGTTGTCATTTATCGAATCACGTATGACATTTCTCTTCTTTTACTAGAAGCGACAGATTCTTTATTGATCATACATTATCTCCATTTACGACTTATTATACCCAAGCATACCCTTTGATATACCCTAATGGTCTTAAGGAATAAGTCAAAGTATAATTCATCATACACAAAATACTACGATGATCTCAAGTCCAAGGATCATTTGTACTACTATCACTTTAGGAATTCCTATTGACAGACAAGTAAAACTCCATTAGGTATTCCTTAGCGAGCCACGTTCAGTGAACTTATTCTCTAATAAGCACCTACATACTTGTTTTAGTGTCTCCACACAAATGACCATGAGATCTATCATCCTCATCTAATGAGCAAGCAACGTATGTACCAATCTTTCTGGATTCACTAATCCCCAATTTAGTAATCCAATGATTAGGAACTATTTTAGGTTTAAGCTTTCTAAGAATTTAGATCTCATTAAAATGATCATCATCATTATTCTAAAATCATTGCTTAAAACTATGAGTTTATCACATATTATAAAATAACATCATGTAGATAATTAAAAGCCTTTAATAAATGAATAAGATTGTTACAAAGTATATGCTTTATCATCAAACATGATTGGCTTATGTGCATACTACTTTCAATCTCCCACTTGCACTAAAGCCAATCGTCATGGTATCTCATACACTTCTTCTCTAAGTGACGATAATCTTACTGTTGGATAAGCTTCAGTATATGGATATGCATGTAATGTTGTTCTTGAGAATCCACTATCTCTATAGTGATTTCCCATCTTTCAATGATTCCTTTAATCAAATGAAAGTACTGCAACACATGTTTAGATCCAAGATGAGACTTAGGAACTATTCCCAGTTCTATAATGAACTTTTCATCCAAACAATCAACTTGCAGCTTCATTTACAACAATATACTTTATCTTTATCACTAAACCAACAACTCTTTGTTGTTTGAAACCTTTCCAATTCACTACAACACTTTTCAAGGTAACGCTTTACCATATAGTGGATTTTCTGTCGTCTTGGTCTATTTAAAAAACTCGAGTCTGTTAAGCCATCTAGTTTTAATTTAGAACCACCATAAATTTTAATCACATCCTTAGTGTCGGTTAAGTACTTTAAGATGTTTTTCACTGTCTGACAGTGATCTTCTCCAGAATATGATCGATCAACATCAGGTCTCGTAAATTTTATTGTATACATGATTGTCACTCATGCGATCTCTCTTTTCAGGAGTCTATAGAGACTATTAAGAGAGATGCACTCCATGGCTCATCAACATGAGACATCTCTTGGAGTTTGTCATGCTAAATGACTTTAGAATCAAATGAATATACGTTCCTTGGATTAAGTCGAGCATCCTCTTAAATCTATCCATATTGATTTGTATCCCCAATTAAGATACTCTTCCTAAAATCATTCATGGAGGAATGTTTAGATAAATTTATCTTTACTAAATCTAGCATTGGCATGTCATTTCTTATCCATAGTATATCAATATATAATACTAGGAATGTCACGACGCTCCCACTGACCCTTTTGTACACACTAGGTTCATTCTTGTTTTTGATAAAATTAAACTCTTTTGATTGTCTCATCAAAACGAATGTTCTATATTTGAGAAGCTTGCTTCAATCCATTTCTCTGAGTGTCTACAACTCTTACCTCATCGTATGTAACTGGATCATCATCTTCTATGATACGTACCTCATCATCATCATCCATGATGAATCCATACCTCCCAGGTATCTTCGGTACTATTCCAGATTTACGATTTGGTTGTGGTACAATAGGTCTATCTACAGGTTCCTCTTATTTGACTTATAGTGTTTTGTGGTTCTTGAACTCTTCAAGATCTATTATCCTCCCACTAGCCCCTTCAATGATAAACACCTTTATCTTAGAAGGTAGCATGTTTCGTAACAAACACCTTTTGCTAAGTAGGATTATAGAACATATACCCTAAACTTACTTTAGGATGTCCCACAAATCTGTACTTATCAAATCATGTCCTAATCTTATCCTTTGAAACCTTTTTTCACATAAGTTGGACAACCCTTTATCTTAACATACTTAAGAATAGGAATCTTCCCTGTCCATAACTTTTATGGAGTCTTGGGGCCAAATTTTGAGGTTACCTTTTCGTAGATATGTAGCCATTTCTAGGGCATGACCCCAGAGGGATACTGGAATGTTGGTAAAATCATTATGGATCGCACCATGTCCAACAAGGTATAATTTTTCCTTTCAGATACATCAATCAATTATTGCGTATCAGGAGGCGTCCATTGTGAGAAAACCATTTGAGATGATCTAGAAACTTATTGCACAAGTATTTATTCCTTGATCCGATCAAAGAATCTTAATACTTTTCAAATTAGTTTCATTTCTAAATTCTTTGAATCTTTCAAATAATTCACACTTGTATTTCAGCAAATGCACACATTCAACTTTTTGAATGATCATCTCATTTTCTTATACTAGTTTGTTCAATATGCAATATTATTTTCACGTAAGTCAAGTATACAAAATCTATTAAGTAATATTCCAATTCTATACAAAACATTATTATTATAAATAGAACAACAATTGTTCTTAACTATAATAGCAAAGATTTTATTGTCCAACAATAAAATAGAAATAATGTTTCTAACGAGAACTGGAATAGAATAACAACTTATTGACTTAATAGATTTGCCCGTAGGCAGTGCTAAACTATAAGTTCCTATGGCTAATGCAGCAACCTTTGCTTCATTTACTAGACATAGGATTACTTATCTTTGTTTAGCTTTCTACTTCTGATTTGTCCCTTCATAAATTTATATTTATGATAACCAAAGTCGGTATCTGATATCCAAGTAGAACCTTAACTTAAAGAAAAATTTATTTCAATCATGAACAAAAACTATATTTGTAACCGAAGCTTCACTAAGCTTCTTCTGGTTAGCCTCTACAAGATACTTCGCGCAGTTTCTTTTCCAGTGTCCAGGCTTATTGCAGTCTAAGCAAACTCCTTTGCTATCCGTATTAGTTTTGTTCTTATTATCCTTTGTTTATGCCTTTTCTATTTACCTTCTTAGAATCGTTCTTCCTTTTAGAAGATCCTTTGGCCCCTACTAGTAAGACTTGGTCTTTCTTAGTTGGAAAGTGACTCTCAACATTTTTCAACATGTTAAGCAAATTAGCGAAGCTGATATCTTGCTTGTTTATATGAAAAATTCACAACAATTGTGAAAGGAGTCCGGGAGTGAGTGCAAAATCAAATCTTGGCTCAACTCTCCATCCATGACAAAAACCTGTTGTCCTAATTGTTCAATCAATTTTATCATGTTAAGGACTTTTATCTGTACTGTAGTGTCATTGGTCATTCTAGATCGGAAGAGCTCCTTAGATATTTTATATCTATCAGTCCTACTTTCCTCACCATCAACTACTTGATGTGCAAGATTATAGTAGGAGCATCCATAGTTTCATGCTGACGCTGAAGCACGTTACTCATTGATTTGAGAATGATGCATTGAGCCAACTGTGCATCATCTTGTCACTTTTTAAAAGTAGCAATCTCTTCCTCGGAGCTATTGTTTGCAACCATTGCAGGGATAGGCGTATTAAGGACATAAGATAGCTTTTCAATTATGAGAACTATTCTCAAATTCCTTAATCAATCCATTTAATTCGGTCTGGTTAAATAGCATCTAATATGCTTTGCAGTGATAGTAATTTAGACATTATAAAATTCTATAAACGAATTTATTCTTAACAACATTTTAGCATACATTCTTTTATTAATTACCAAAATAAATTAGGTCTTGTTTTAAATTGGTATCTCCCACTATTTTTATCAAACTATATTACCCTCACTTATATAGTTCGGCAAAATCTAATTAAAGATTTGTTAGTGAGAATAAAGATCCTATTTTAATGTATATAGCCTTGTGGTGACACAACAAACTATATATAAATAAAGAGGTAGACAACTCTTGTCAATTACATCAATTATGCAACTCCTTGTATTTTACCTCTTAGATTATTTTGATCAAGTGGTGGCACATCCGAATCAAAATTATCCAAGTTAAGTCCAACATAGCACTCCATATATTCAAAAAAGAAAAATATTGTCCTTCTGGTGACACAACAAAACAACAATGTTCAATTTTTTTTATAAGCATCAAATGTGATAAAATTAACATCTCAAAGAATTAAGATAAGCCTTGTGGTGACACAACAAACTTATAATAATTAATTGATACTCTATTATTTTTATCATGCTAGAAGGCGACGTTTGATATTCCAAATATCTTTGAACGCTTAGGAATTAATATAAACAATTTTAGGAGTTTACATGTAATTAATTTGTCTCATCTTGTTTAGTGTGCATGCACACACACACACACACACACACACACACACACACACACACACACACACACACACACACACACACATATATATATATATATATATATATATATATATATATATATATAATATGCGACATATTAATTATCATGTGAAACATATTTGCATAATATATAATATATATAGTGTATAAACATGCACATATAGAATACTATATTCTACCCATATTGATTATGGACTTTATTCTAGTTTGGTTCACTAGAGCCACCAAGTGAACCAAAAGGTCAAACCTAGGGGTGCAATAATTAATATTTAAATAAAACTATTATATTTAAATCCGGGCTCCATTACAAATGGGTCTTCAAGCGCTCATTGCTCCTTGATCTTCAATTCTTCAAAATTAATTCTAATTATTCCTATTACAAAACTATTTAAAATAAATAGAAACCTTGATCAGCAGTCAAGGGAAAGTACATAGGAGGAAGTTAAAATTTACATTAAGAAAAAATTAGAGAAGACGAGGTATGCAGACCCCATTTAATAAAACTCATACATTCATGCATCCAACTAAAATAAAATCCAATCATATTGGTCAATAGTCTATAATCAATCCCATTTATTATCATACATATCACCATATGCATCAACAAATAACATTCATCTCATGAATAATAAACATTCAATATATATATTGATATCATTTAATGGGCCAATTTAGTTATCATAAAATCCATTGGGAATGTCACCATTTCAGCTTGTATATGGAAAGGCTTGTCACCTTCCCATGGAGCTCGAACACAAGACGTATTGGGCAATAAGGAAGTTAAATTTCAACTTAAAGGCTGCAGGAGAAAAATGTCTACTCCAACTCAATGAATTGGACGAATTCAGATTGCAAGCCTACGAGAACTCCAAGCTGTACAAAGAAAAGGTGAAGAGATGGCATGACCGCAAGATTATGGAAAGAGTGTTTGAACCGGGGCAAAGAGTTCTATTGTTTAATTTAGGATTTAAACTTTTTCTCGGGAAGCTCAAGTCTAGGTGGTCAGGGCCATTTACTGTGAAGATGGTTTTTCCACATGGTGCGATTGAGATATTTGATAAGTTCCCAGACAAGCCTTTCAAGGTCAATGGGCAGCGGCTTAAGCACTATTATGGTGGTGAGGTTGACAGGCAGAAGGTCACCTCAATTCTTTCCTCGACATCATTGGAACAGAGATATTCAAGCTAACTGACTATAAATTAGCGCTCAATGGGAGGCACCCCATTATTTCTCTTCTCTCCTTTTGTTTAATTCTTTGTGAATATTGTCTATTTCTCATCTTTATGTTTAATTCTTAATAGCATAAAGTTTCTGATATAAGTTTTGTTGGAGCTGATTGAACATATCATTTTGGATAGGAATAACATTTACAGCATTTGTAGATATCCCTTCATTCATACATGTTACTTAGTACATATTTTGACTTGAGGAATTGGTTTATCTTATAATGAAAATGCTTTATGTGCAGGTTAAGTGCAGAATGTCAGTAGCCACTTATTTCTACTTCAAGAGTCAGCTCAGTTTTTGTTAAGGTAAAGGGCCGCGCAGCTACGCGTTTCAGTAGTTCAAAAATAGCGCGCCCGTAACGTACTTCTTTACAATCTGGTCAACAGTGTGCCCGCGCCCTTTCCACGTTTAATCATAAAGCACCCGCGCTGTGGTAGCAGTGCGCCCGCTGCATCAGCAGTTATAAAAATCATGCAGCCGCGCCCGAGGTCGGTTACAAAAATTTTTTAAGTCTTTAAAACTATGACCCACTCCACTTCTCTTATCAGTTAACTTTATTTCAAATATGCGTTTCTCCACTTCTCTCCCTAAAAACTGACGCCCATCTCTTCTCCTCTTCCAATCCGTTTCTTATTAAATTTCTAACTCCTCATCACTACGCATTCTATGCGTTTAGTTTCCTTCCCACATTCAATTCTTATATACATCCATTCAGTTCTAGAGATAAAGTTAGGGTTTGTGAGATATTGTCAAAACAACAAGTTTGGGGGTGGTAGTATACATAGTGTATTTTCTTCAATCAATTTCTTCTCTTTAGTTAGGATTCTCTTCATCAGTTGCCATCGCACCCAAGAGAGCACGTTCTCACACTCCAGAATCCTCATCTTCAAGCAGTCAGAGTGAGGATATATTCGACCTGACCATGTTTGTTAGCCTTGATGCTCAAATAGAATACTATCGGATTGTGGCTAAAACTTTTGTGAATGAGCAAGAATTCAAGCCTGGGAAAGAAGATGGGGAGCTGTGGGCAATGATTAAGGAACAGAACTGGATTGGATTGGTGTCTACACCCATGCCTGCACCTATGGGCATTGTACGTGAATTTTATGCCAACGCGAAGGAGACTATGAGTGGACTATCATATGTTCGGGGTGATCAAGTGGATTATCGCCCACAGGCGATTTGAGGCGTGTTTAACTTACCTGACCCGCCAACTGGGCATGCAAACTGGGTAGAGGCTGAACATTTTGAGACCGACTTGGAAAGAGTTATCACTGACTTGTGCATACCGGGTACACAGTGGACTTACAATCCTGGTACAAATTAGCCTAAAACTTTCCAGGCTTCAACCCTCAATCGCTATGCCAAGGCTTGGAATTTATTTACTTGTGCAAAGCTTTTGCCATCATCACATCAGCATGAGATCACAACTGAGCGGGCAATAATTTTGTGGGGTATAGTTAAAGAAAAATACATTGATGTGGGCCATCTTCTAAATCAAAATATGCTACGCTACATGAGGGGGAACACTACAGGAAGTATCCTGCATGCATCAGTTGTTGGTCATTTATGTGCACGATCGGGAAGCACGTGGGCCAATGCACAAATGCAGTTTCCAAGTCAAGACACCACTCATGCTACCATAGCCAAGTTCGAGGATTGGGCAGGGGGAACACCGCACCCGAGGGGCAAAGGCTTCATTCTTCCAACCGCATCATCGGTGCCATCTCCGCTGCCCACGCGCACAACTGACGCAGGAACTTCAGCCCATGCCACTACTGCAAATGATGATCGTCATCTCCGAAGGTTGGAGAGAAAAGTAGATGCGATGTATGATAATTTTTTAACATTTACAAATGGGCTAACGAGATCCCTAGCCGAACCTTTTGCGTAGCAAGGAACAATACTTGAGTGGCCATAGTTCGGGACACCCGAGGAGGGTGGATATGCTGAAAATTAGGAGAGTTTCTTATAACCCTTTACCTTCATTCATTGGGGACAATGACTATTATAAGTTTGGGGGTATTGGGGTGTTTAGTAGTGCAGAGCATGTAGTTTAATTTGCATCATTTTTGCATGTTTAGCTTACTTTTTGCATGTTTATGTGTGAAGTTTAACTGTGCAGAAATTTTTTACATTTTAGTGATTAATATATGTTCTAGTTATTTGTTTAAGTGCATTTCCCAAGTATCTAATTTTGTGGAGTTCTAGTTTAGCCAATGATGAATGTGAAATTTGATGGATTCTTGAATTTAGTGGATAACATGAGATTAGTTATAATGTTATACATAATTTAATTCATGCTTGTTGTTTAGATGCTATTGGTTAGCACGTAGGTGTTCATATATGCATGTTGGTATAAGAATAACATGATTTTCTTGCTGAGTAGAAAATTTTATTTCTAAAGATATAATTGTGTAGAAAGTGGACATAGACTATGAAAACACAGACACTCAAACTTTGGGAACACATGGATATGCTTTCTTTTTAAAAAAAAGAAAATAAAATAAAAAGAGAAAAATAAAACAAAATTATCGTGACTAGTCTTATTTCAGGGCCTTTGTTACTTCAGCAAGTACGCCCGTAGGGGTGTCTCAACACCTAGCGCCCTAAGGTCTTTATGGTCTGGGAGTCGTTGGTTGAAAGCTCGCTAAGGGGTAGCACTGTTAGCCTAATGGAATGAGGCATTGCATAGTCATGGGTAAAAGAAAAGAAATCAATAAACACAGCGGGAAAGGGCGAAAATCGCCCTCGTGAGTAAAAATAAAGCAAAATAAACTCATTGTTGAACCTTAGATTGTATTGATGTGTTGGAGTAGTTTTTATTTCATTTGTATACATAGTTCTTGATTTAAATTTCAATTTTCTGTCTTTAGCAGTATAACATGTGTAATCTTTGTCGTGGTCAAGCTTATTTACGAACACATCACATACACGCATCATCTTTATAGTGAGTTTGGATTATTTGATTGTATGATGTTATGTCTGTAGCTTAGTTTGATACTTTATTCGTGAATCTGGATAATTCTCTGAGGCACACTTGATTGGAATTCTATTATGGCTGGAAATCTTAGGACTTAATTGCATCATAGTGTAGTTTGCATAGCATGTAGTTGCATTGTTCATTTTATTTTTGTATGTATTGCTTGAGGGCAAGCAATAATTCAAGTTTGGGGGTATTTGATAAGTAGGTTTTATACCTACTTATTGGTTACCAACTCACGCGAATTATGCTCAACTTAAGTAGTTTTATTATGTTTTATTTACTTTTTATGTTTATTTTGCAATATGCATAGCTGGAACTCCCATGAATAGAATCTTGAGCATGTTTGAAACTGATATAAAAAGGGTAGCACATTAATAACATCTGTGTCGACTGAGTAGTTTAAATTGATACATAAATAGTTTCTAAAGGATAATGCTAGTGTAAATCATAGAATGACAAGAATAGGCGGTGAAGACAAAGAATTAGGCAAGAACCTAAGTTTGGGGGAATATTTGGTGTATATAAGCTATAAAAAAATAAAAAAGTAAAAAAAATAAAAAATAAACACCGTGGTGTGCTTGTTTAGTTTTGTGGCCTTTGTTACTTGAGTAAGTAAGCCCGAGGGGATTGTCTTTACACCTAGCGCCCTAAGGTCTTAATGGTCTAGGAGTCGTTGGTCAAAAGCTCGTTAAGGTAGCATTGAAAAGCCTAAGGGAATAAGACATTGCATAATCATATGTATATAAACAAAATAATAATAATAATAATAATAATAATAATAATAATAATAATAATAATAATAATAATAATAATAATAATAATAATAATAATAATAATAATAATAATAATAATAATAATAAAATGGGAAATTTGAGCAAAAAGCCCCCGTGGATGGAAAATAAAGTATAAGTATCCCATGTTGACCCTCGATATTGGTAATTGTTTGATTTTTATTGGATCTAGCTTATTTTGAAATTTTTGAGTTTATTCTGTATGATTCTTTATACGAGATTGGTTATGTATTGAATTTGAATTAGTATCAGTTAACATAGATGTTGATCACAAACACACACATTATATCGGTGATGAGAATCGAAGATTCGAGAATTGATAAGAAGTTATTGAGTGGTTTCGATATGAGGTGTTGTAGTGTTTGCTCGATATTTTTGAGGCCGAAGGAATAAATATGATTTTGTGATACTGTTGGATTCGTTAACATATAGTTAGATATATTACATTTCATTGCATTGCATGTTAGTTTGTTTTGTGCTCAAGGACTAACACATTTTAAGTTTGGGGGATTTTGATAAGTGGGTTTTATTTCCACGAATCGGTTCCTAATTCGAGCTTAATCGGTGTTAATTCCTTGCTTTTATGGTCATTTTTACTTGTTTGTGATTGTTTTATGTGTAGGTGGGTTGGTGTGGCAAGTGATCGAAAAGGGAGGCATTTTGGGCAAAGTTTTACCAAGATTAGAGTTTAACCAAAGTCAAAAGGTAGTGTTCTAGCCCGCCGAGGCGGGAATGTTGTGGCCTTGTACCCCCACCGGAGCGGGGGGTCTTCAATCCCATTTGACAGGAGCTAGGCCCGCCAAGGCGGGCGTTTCCCATGTATATACCCCCCCCGGGGCGGGGGGTACCAAATCCTGACAGTCCTGGTGCATTTCAAACTCTACTGGAACGTAGATTTTAGTGCTTGGATAGCATTTGAACTCTAAATAACACGGGATTTCGACTAGAACTCATGTGTTGGATATATATAGAGCAATGAACAACAAGTTCATCATCACAGAAGGCGATTTACAGAGATTACTTACAGATTTTCATAGCGAGCATTGGAGTGAAGATTTTGAGGAACTTTCATATCGATTGCGGATTAAGGCTAATTTGAAGGGTGTTTTGCGTTATTCTTCTTCTTTAGTTTTATATTTGTAATTGAAGGATGACATCTTTAATTTATTCAGTTATTATTTCATTTATGATGAACTAAATACTTTTTAGGCTTAAGACGGATCTTTAAGTGGAACGATGGTTATGTAATCTTTGATTTTAGTTTAATAAGATATTATCCAGTTTATCTATATTAATTTGAGCTTGAATTTATGAATTGCCTGATCAACGATTCTTTGTGGACTAGTATGAACTCGAGAGATGAAATACGAGTCTAGACTTAGTTAATATAGCATGTGTTCTTAAATTTTTGTGAATGAACAGAATCTTGATGAATGTTAGGGTAGAGATATGCTTGACATCACATGTAATCAGATAAAATAACTTGAACTTAAACCTTCTTTGATTATAATTCACATAGAGATATAATGAGTTAGTTGATTAAGGTGTTTAACTTGATTCTATCTAATTTGTGGATTGAAATTAATATGGTATTAGTGCATCGAGATGTAGCTAGTTCTACATACTTGTTCTTGATTAATAAACTGGGATAGTGAATTAAACTAGAATAAAGGTGTAATGATCAGAGTGATTCTTAGAGTGAAGTCGGAAGCCTAATTCTCCAATATTTGTTTGAAATTCAGTTTTTTGGGTTTGTTAATTGTTTGGTGATTTTAATATTTTTTATATTTTTAGTTACAAGCTGAAAATTGATTAGTTTAATAAAATTAGGATTAATAGGAGATTGGTAATTGTGAGGTTTAAATTCTTATTAAAGTCTATGTGGAAACGATACTCTACTTACTATTATATTACTTGTTGACCACGTATACTTGCGTGTTGTGCGTAACTAGATTTTACCCAACACTTTTGACGATGAAAGATGTTGTTATAAGTTATAATACATGAATATTAGTAAA
Organism: Panax notoginseng; assembly: GCA_016801055.1. Lineage (NCBI taxonomy): Eukaryota > Viridiplantae > Streptophyta > Magnoliopsida > Apiales > Araliaceae > Panax > Panax notoginseng. Next base: position 42,319,767 of record CM029018.1, on the reverse strand, counting down.
TATAATGATGCTTAACATTAATAAATGATGTATTAGATAAGTTGTGTGAGCATACTAAGCATACACAAGAGAGATGATTCAGACATGTGTCGAATGAACGTCGAAATATCGTGACAAGTGTTAATGAACTTAAAAAGTGTTTTAATTAAAATGAAGTGAACATTATAAGATATGGATTGGGGTTAATATAAAACTAATAAGGAGTCCTCATAAGACTTAAACACTTGAATGAATTTTGAGTATGACTAAGAAGAAATATAGAATTGATTAGTAAGTTATATTAGATTGAAACTCAACGTTGTAAGAGTTGAGAATGTGATTTGGATGCTAAAAGTCTTATGTTATATTTTAGTGAGTTTTTAGATTCGTGTTATGTGGTTGATTAATATGGTTAAACCTTAAGCTAAATGTTATAACTTAACTAAGATGAGGATTGAATCTATGAGGATAATATGTATGTAGCTAATTGATGTGACAATCCTAATGGTATTTGTAGGATATTGGAGTATGTGAGTTGTAATTGCATAGCTTACGCAAGAGGCAAGTTCCCTGACCTTTCCTACTTTATTATTCAGCAAGGTTTACTTTTCGCTGTCATGTTATACTTATGCAAGTTCTCTATCTCTAATATCTTACTAAGCAGTTAAGTTGTTATTGTTACACAAGTTTCCTAACCTTACTTTTACGACTTTGCAAGTTTCTTGAAGTTATTATTCAATTGAGCAAGTTCTCTAACTTTAATATTTCATTATGCAAGTTCTTGTTCCTAACTTGTTATTTTTATGCATATTCTTTAACTCTGAATTATTGTCGAGTAAGTTTCTAAACTACACTTTTTATTGAGCTAGTTAATTAATCTTTACTCCTTCATTACAAGCGAGGTTGTTTTGTTTATTTAAAGTCTTTACTATTGTTTAAAACTTGATCTTGTTGAAAAACATTTGTTCAGCTGAAATTACTTATTGTTCAATCTCTGATCACCAATATCATTGCACTAGCTTACATTGTTATACCAAACTCTTAGTTGACTAGAGATTCTTTATTGATTCAACTAATCCTTAGTTGATGAATGTTCTAAACTTTAAATTACCCTTAAAGTCAGTCCAAACCAAACTTCATTTGGTTTGCTTATGAATATGTACAGTTTTAAGAGCGTATAGTTGATGACTAATACTTGTTCAGCTGATAAACCATTAATATCCTATCTCTTATTGATACATTGGCATAATTCGATCGTAACCAAACTCTTGAATAATTATTGATCCCTACTTGATTCAACCAGTACTTGGTTGATGAGCGTTCTAACGATATAGAATTCCTTTGAAGTTAATTCCAAACCAAACTTCCTTTGGTACGGAAGCTGATGATCTAAGTTGAGATGAACAACCCTATATCAGGGGATTATTTTAGAGCTACGCAATAGCGTTAAAATGTTTCCGCAATACATAGTAAAAAGGGCTGATCACATGGAGTATGAGATGATGGTCCACATAGTCGTTTAGACTGTTAAAGGTTACAGTAGAAACATCTGTCCTATGACATAGAAGATGATTATGGTCTTTTAGACTGTTAAAGGTTAAAGTAGAAATACTTGAAAACCTAGAACACAGTTCGTGGTCTTATAACCCTCAGTGTATTCCTTTGATATTGATATCTGTTATTTGATTTTAAAGTTCGATATTCCTCGAACTCACAGTATTCAAACTAGAACTTATTACTTCCGGTAAAAATACTTTACCATTGAAAGCTCAGTTAATTATCATTCGTAGAATGTTATTGTATAGTATCCTTCTTGTGGACAATTATTTACTCACTCTTGCACAAAATAATGTAGATGAAATCAAGAAGTTTGAAGAGTTTTCTACAAGTAAGGGCAAGGGCAAAATGCTTGATTAAATGACATTTAATTTGCCTTTTATTCATGAAACTTATGTAATAGACTTGATAATGATTATATTTTAATATTCCACTGATGATTGTAATAATAAAGGTTAGATAACCTTGGATTTTATCTTGAGATTATGTAACCCTTTAATGGGAGATTTATTGTTTAAACTTTGGAGTTTAATTATATCCTTTGTTTATGGGTAGTTAGTTATGATTTAATTGGACAGTGAACACCAAATCTGTGGGGTTGAAGTACCCGAATTTGGGGGTGTCACAGTTGGAATAGTACTGACATATTTTATAGAGATAGAATTAGTTTTTTTTCGAACACACATCTTCTTTAATATTTGTTCTTCCTTGATGGATCACCTCTAGAGGCTAAACACTTGGATGACTAACGTTGATCAAAGGAAGGAATCAAACCCGATGAATTCAATATGAATGTGAAAAAGAATTGGAGGTGAACTTGTATTTGAGGAAGCTAGTATCTATAAGGGTATGAATAAGATCTCCTTCTCTTTTCTATTGATTGATAATTATACACAAAGTATGATAATGGTGATGGTTTGTATGAAAAAATTTAAAATCTGTTTTATTGCGCTTCCGCACCTTTTATGTAATTTGATTGCATTATCGCGTTATATACAAACCTAACAATAGTATTAGACCCTAACTTTATGCTAATTATAGATCTTGATGATTCCACATATGTATGGTGTGCTATTGGATCGAATTTTCTGGGCAAGAAATTTTTTTCTTATTCTGCTATGTGGCGCAGCCGCGCTGCCTCCAGTTTATTCTGGAGCGCGGCCGCGCCTTTACCCAAAAAATATATCTGTGGATGAAGCACAACTGCTCCGTGTCCTAGTTCATTCTGGGCGCGGCCGCGCCCAACACCAGAATTTGAAATTTTTTATTTTATTTTTATTTATTTATTTCAGTTAAGATAAAAGGTTTATTTTTAATTGGAATATATTTTCAAAATAAAAGTTTTATATTAACTTGGAATTGGATTCTACGTTCGTTTGAATAAAAGAGTTTATTCAAAAGTTTTATAGTAACTTGGAATTAGATTCCACGTTCGCTTGAATAAAAGAGTTTATTCAAAAGTTTTATATTAACTTGGAATAGGATTCCACGTTCATTTGAATAAAAGAGTTTATTCACATAGGAAATATGATTCCATGTTTCCTAGAATAAAAGAGTTTATTCACATATGAAATAGGATTCCACGTTTCTTAAAATTAAAGATGTCTAATTTTGATAAGGAATAAGATTCAACATATTTTATTTTTCCAGCAATTTTAAGTTAAAAATAAAGGAGTTTTTTTTTTACTTAAAATTGAATTCCTTGTTAATTAAAATAAAAGAGATTATTTTGATTCAGAATTTAATTAAAAATAATTAAAAATAAAGGAGTTTATTTTTATTCAAAATTGGGTAAAAATAAAATAAAGAAATTTATTATGATTTAAATTTTGATTAAAATAAAGGAGTTTATTTTTATTTCAAAATTGGATTTTTAATAAATTTGAAATTGCCCATTAAATTGATATCAATACATATATGGAATGAATTTATTATTCATGAGATAAATGTTATTTATTGATGCATATGATGATATGTATAATAATAAATGGGATTGATTATGGATCATTGAACAATGTGATTGAATTTTATTTTAGTTGGATGCATGAATGTATGAGTTTTATTAAATGACGTTTGCGTACCTCGTCTTCTCTAGTGTTTCTTAATGTAAATTATATCTTATTCCTATATACTTTCCCTTGACTGCTGATCAAGGTTTCTATTTATTATAAATAGTTTTGTATTAGGAATAGTTAGAATTAATTTTAAAGAATTGGAGATCAAGAAGCAATGAGCGTTTGAAGACCCGTTGTAATGGAGTCTGGAATTTAAATGTAATAGTTATATTTAAATTTAATTCTTGCACCCTAGGTCTGACTTTTTGGTTCACTAGGTGGCTCTAGTGAACCAAACTAGAATAAAGTTCATAATCAATCTGGGTAGAATATAGTATTCTATATGTACATTCTTTTATATATTTATATATATATATATATATATATATATATATATATATATATATATATATATATATATGTACATACGTGCTAAACAAGATGAGACAAATTAATAATAAACCACTAAAAGATTTTATATTAAGTCCTAAGCATTCAAAGATATTTGGAATATCGAGCGTCGCCTTCTAGCATGATAAAAATAATAGAGTATCAATTAATTATTATAAGTTTGTTGTGTCACCACAAGGCATATGTTAATTTTTTGAGATGTTATTTTTATCACATTTGATGCTCATAAAGAAATTAAACAATGTTGTTTTGTTATATCACCACAAGGACAATATTTTTCTTTTTAAATATATGGAGTGCTAGGTTGGACTTAACTTGGATAATTTTGATTCAGATGTGCCACCACTTGATCAAAATAATCTAAGAGGCAACATAAAAGGAGTTACATGATGATGTAATTGACAAGAGTTGTCTACCTATTTATTTATATATAGTTTGTTGTGTCACCACAAGGCTATATATATTTGAAATGAGATCCTTATTCTTATTAGCAAATCTTTAATTAGATTTTGTCGAACTATATAAGTGAGGGTAATATAGTTTGATGAAAATATTGGGAGATACCAATTTAAAATAAAACCTAATTTATCTTGGTGGTTAATAAAAGAATGTATGCTAAAAATTTTGTTAGTTAAATTCATCTATATAATTTTATAATGTCTAAATTATTATCACTGCGGAGCATATTAGATGTTAAAGTTAACCAAAACGAATTAAACGAATTGATAAAGGAAATTGAGATTAGTTCTCACGGCAATAAAGTTATCTTATGTCCTTAATACGCCTATCCCTGCAATGGTTGCAGACAGTGCCTCTGAGAAAGAGATTGCTACTTTTAGAAAGTGGCAAGATGATGCATAGTTGTCTCAATACATCATGACCGCATCAATTAATGAGTAATGAGCTTCAGCATCAACATGAAACTATGGATGTTCCTACTATATTCATGCGCATCAAGTAGTTGATGGTGAGGAAAGTAGGACTAATAGATATCAGATATCTAAGGAGTTCTTCCAATCTATAATGACCGATGACATTAAAATATAGACAAAAGACCTTAACATTATTAATTTAATTGAGCAATTAGGACAACAAATTTTGTCATGGATGGAGAGTTGAGCCATGATTTGATCTTACACTCACTCCTGGACTCCTTTCACAATTGTTGTGAATTTTTTATATAAACAAGCTAGATATCAGTCTCGTTGATTTGCTTAACATGTTGAAAATGCTGAGAGTCACTTTCCAACTAATAAAGACCAAGTTGTACTGGTAGGGGCCAAAGGATATTCTAAAAAGAAGAACAATTCAAAGAAGGTAACAAGAAAGACAAAAACAAAGGATAATAAAAACAAAAATGATACGGATATCAAAGGAGTTTGCTTTCACTATAATAAGCCAGGACACTGGAAAGAAACTGCGAGAAGCATCTTTTAGAGGCTAACTAGAAGAAGCTTAGTGAAGCTTCAGTTACAAATACAGTTTTGTTCATGATTAAAATAAATATTTCGATAAGTTAAGTTTCTACTTGGGTATTGGATACCAGCTTTGGTTCTCATAAATATAGATTTATGAAGGGACCAAGAAGAAGCAGAAAACTAAATAAAGGATAAGTAATCCTATTTTGGGAAATGGAGCAATGGTTTGTCCATTAACACTGCCTACGGGCAAGTCTAGTAATTTAATAAGTTGTTGTTGTATTACAGTTCTCGTTAGAAATATTATTTTTATTTTTTTGTTGGACAATAAAATTTTTGGTATTATATTTAAGAACAATTGTTGTTCTATTTATAATAATAATGTTTTGTATAGAACTGGAATATTATTTAATGGACTTTGTGTACTTGACTTACATGAAAAATAATTTTATAAATTGAACAAACTAGTATAAAACAAGGGAGATGATCATTCAAAGAGTTGAATGTGTCTATTTGCTAAAATATAAGTGTGAATTATTTGAAAGGTTCAAAGAATTCAAAAGTGATACTAATTGAAAAGTATTAAGATTCTTCGATTGGATCAAGGAATAAATACTTGTGCAATAAGTTTCTAGATCATCTCAAATGGTTTTCTGCTAATGGACGCCTCCTTATACGCAATAATTTATTGGTGTATCTGAAAGAAAAATTGTACCTTATTGGACATGGTGCAGTCCATAATGATTTTTACAGACATTGCAGTATCCTTCTGGGGTTATGCCCTAGAAATGGATGCATATCTACGGAAAAGGTAATCTCAAAATCCGACCCCAAGATTCCATAAGGGTTATGGACGGGGAGGATTCCTAATCTTAAATATGATAAGATAAGGGGTTGTTCAGCTTATGTGAAAAGGTTTCAAAAAGATAAGTTTGGGTCAAGATTTGACAAGTATAGATTTACGGGACATCCTAAAGTAGGTTTAGGGTATATGTTCTATAATCCTACTTAGCAAAAGGTGTTTGTTACGAAACATGCTGCCTTCTAAGATAAAATTGTTTATAATTGAAGGGGCTAGTGAGAGGATAGTAGATCTTGAAGAGTTCAAAAATCACAAAGCACTATAAGTCAAATAAGAGGAACCTTTAGATAAACCTATTGTACCACAACCGAATCATAAATTTGGAATAGTACCAAAGATACATGGGACATATGGATTCATCATACATGATGATGATGATGATGTAAGAATAATAGAAGATAATGATCCAATTATATACGATGAGGTAAGAGTTGTAGACACTCTGAGAAATGGATTGAATCAAGCTTCTCAAAAATGGAACATTCATTTTGATGAGACAATCAAAAGAGTTTAATTTTATCAAAAATAAGAATGAACCTAGTGTGTACAAAAGGGTCAGTGGGAGCGTCTTGACATTCATAGTATTATATGTTGATATACTACGGATAAGGAATGACGTACCAATGCTACAATAAGTAAAGATAAAATTGTCTAAACATTCCTCCATGAATGATTTGGGAAGATTATATTAATTGGGGATATAAATCAATATAGATAGATTTAAAAGGATGCCCGACTTAATCCAAGGAACGTATATTCATTTGATGCTAAAGTTGTTTAGCACGAAAAATTCCAAGAGATGTCTCATGTTGATGAGCCTTTGAGTGTATCTTTCTTAATAGTCCTCATAGACTCTTAAAAGAGAGATCACATGAGTAACTATCATGTATGCAATGAAATGTACGAGACCTGATGTTGATCGGTCATATTACGGAGAAGATCAATGTAAGACAGTGAAAAACATCTTAAAAGTAATTAACCGGTACGAAGGATATGATCATGATTCATGGTGGGTCTAAAATAAAACTAGAAGACTTAACAAACTCAAGTTTTTTCAAACTGACCAAGACGACAAGAAATCCACTTTAGGGTAAAATGTTACCTTGAACAGTGGTGCATTGAATAAGAAAAGTTCCAAGCAGCAAAGAGTTATTTTTTAGTGATAAAGACAAAGTATATAAATGTAAATGAAACTACAAGTTGATTGTTTGGATGAAAAGTTCATTACAGAGCTAGGAATAGTTCATAAGTCTCATCTTGGATCTAAACATGTGTTGTGGCACTTTCATTTGATTAAGTAAATTATTGAAAAACGAGAAGTTTCTATTGAGATAGTGGACTCTCAAGAACAACATTACATATCCATTAACTAAAGCTTATACAACAGTAGGATGATCGTCATTTAGAGAATAAGGGAATGAGATACCATTACGATTGGTTTAAGTGTAAATGGGAGATTAAAAGTAGTATGTACATAAGCTAATCATGTTTGATGATAATGCATATACTTTGTAAATAATCTTATTCATTTATTAATAAAAGTATTGTTTAATTAAAGACTTTTAATTTATCTACATGGTGTTGTTTTATAATATGTGATAAACCCATAGTTTTGAGAAATACTTTTAGAATCATGATGATGATCATGCTAATGAGATCTAAATTCTTAGATATTTTAAAACTAAAATTGTTCCCAATCGTTAAATTACTAAAAAGGGGAATAGTGAATCCGGATAGATTGGTATATACGTTGCTTGCTCATTGGATGAGAATGATTGATCTCATGATCATTTGTGTGGAGACACTAAAGTAAGTAAGTAGGTGCTTATTGGAAAATAAGTTCACTGAACGTGGCTCGCTAAACAATACCTAATGGAGTTTTACTTGCATGTCAATAAGAATTCCTATAGTGATAGTAGTACAAGTAATCCTTAGACTTGAGATCATCATATTATTTTGTGTATGATGAGTTATATTTTTACATGTCCCTCCAGACCCTTAGGGTAAATCAAAGGGTATGCTTGGGTATAATAAGTTATAAATGGAGATAATGAATGATCAACAAAGAATCTACCGCTTCTAGTAAAAGAAGAGAATGTCTAATGTGATTTGATAAATGACAACCTAGTAGTCCTTAACAAAGGCAGAATGAAATTAGAAAGGAGCTTCTAATTTGTATTATAATTTGGAGTTGTACATTTGATAATCGAAATACATATAATTAAATAAAATAAGACTTAACAGAAATTCCAGGTCTTATATTTAATTGGGACATTGTATGGTGGAAAGATTGAATTGTACGGTAACTATTTAGTCAAAAATTCTTTTATGATTAATGTTGAAATCTATATTATCTGAAAAGTCATTGATCGCTAAGGAGACTTATCCTTATTGTAGAATAAATGTTATTTATTTAAATAAATTACTAGATTAATTAATTTATTTAAATAAGATTAGAATTGTTCTAATTGATTTATTCACAATCGGTTTAATATGGAGAACCTAATGGGTTGCACCGCAAAAGGAAGAATATTTATTTAAGAAGCAAATGACATAATCGTAATAATAAGTTAAGTGTATTTACTTTAATCTATGATGATAGAATAAATTAACTAGCTTAATATTTATTATTTAATATTTTGAAAATATTCATTATTTAATATTTATATAATAATAAATATAAATTAATAAGAGGAGTCTTATTATTATTATTACTATTATTATTATTTAATTCCTAAAGGAGTTTGAGAATTAATTAATAAAAGTACTCTCATATATTCCTAATAAGATTAGGAGGCTAATTAAATAAAAGAGTTTAATTAAGTATTCCTAATAAGACTAGGAGCCTAATTAATTAAATGAGTTTAATTAATTAAAATAAAACTCAATTAATTAATTGTTAAGGAGGCTTGCCTACATCTATAAATAAGAGAAGTCTTATTATGGGTGGGGGTTGATATTTTTTACAACACATGTTAATGACAATTCCAAGCGTTGAAAGAGTACTGACTGTGACGCCCCCAAAAAAGGTCAAAAAGGTCCACACAATCCATTTTGGGTTGCCAAATATACACTACAGAATCCAAATACAAATCTTCATATTTACAACTATTAATTTACCGTGCAAAATACGACAACACATAAGCTGTGAGTTTCAATATAAATAACAATACTCACATTCCAAACCAATGATACTTTACATAAAGGTACAATCGATAACTGTTTTAGAAACTAAAATCTAAGGACAATGCTCAAGGAGGCCTTCATACATGGGAGGCCATGCATCTAAGTTATAATAGATATCATAAGACTTGAGAATTAACCTTGGTAGACCCAATAGACTCCAAAGAAAAACGAGAAGATTACTATCATGTTCATTCCAATGGTGTGTATCTTTTTGCCATATAATTATCTCAATTGTTTCAAACTGAGGATTATATTCCAACCATACTCCAAGATTATATAGATAATGTTCATAGATATAGTTAGCAAATGATGCAAACAATCATATCATATGTTGACACAAATTTGTATGTGGTTAGACATCGTGTTGGATAGTGGCAACACACCCTTTAAGCTCTCAGTATAATTATGTCCTACTCATTCTAATGGGGTACATTTTTGACGCTTTTAAAGTCGGGTTCTCATCACCCTATTGTTGTTCACCAAAATTAACTATTAAATGATGTATAAAATACGACACACATATTTTAAGTCCTCAATACAATTATATACTGTCATGCTGTTTTATAATGTATTGAGAAACTTCAACAATCACAGACCATCACTTTATTCCCTTGTTATCCCCACTCGACCCAGCTACACTCTTATTACCTGAAAGGAATTCTGAAGCAAAAGGGTGAGCACGAATAACCTAGTAAAGAATATTATAACTAAAGATAATTAAATTATCAATAACCGTCATCAGTAATAAATCAGATATTTAGAACATATGGTAGATGATAAAAGTTTTCAACCATAATTGCAGCGGAATCAACAATCCATTAGAAGAGTCAAGTAGAACATAATGTCTAGTATCTCCTCTAAATTAAAAGTCCATCTTTAATATTTCATTTATATAATACCCATCAACAGTTCTTTGTTGTACCCAAGAAAAAGAGAACTTTCATCACCTGTCTTAACCTGAACCACCAAAAATTATAGTTAAATTCACAATTCATGTTTATAATAGTGTAAATCAAGAGTTTCTCCTTGCCATAAAGGCTTAATAGAACTTTCACTCAATGTCCTTGCCACAAAGGCTAAAGACACTCAATAATCATATCATTTTTACACCCTACACTAAAGACATTCAAATGTAATAACAATGATCATGATCATACCAATTAATTATATATCTTTGCACTACGGGCCAAAGATATTCAACTGTAATATCAATGGTCATGATCATACCAATCAATTGTCTATCTTTGCACTACGGGCCAAAGATGTTCAACTGTAAAACTAATAATCAACAGTCCATCTTTGCTCTACAGGCTAAAGACATATAACTTTAAAATCAATAATCAACAGTCCATCTTTGCACTATGGGCCAAAGACATACAACTGTATCACCAATGGTCATGATTATACCAATACACAATTTTGGTCATTATTATACTAATACACAATTCCTGGTCATAATCATACCAATCAATAGTTCATCTTTGCACTATGGGCCAAAGATAACTTTACAACACAAATTTAAGTCCGAGGATTATAATAATGATATAAAGAATAAATCAAGTGAGATCAATGATAAATATTAGAGATTTATAATTCAATTTATTCAGAGTTCAAGAATGTCCAAATGGTCAACATGATGATCAAAACGTGGATTCAAATTTAAGAATAAGATTCATATATCAAAGATAATTAAAACAAAAAAAGAAACTACTTTTATCGTGAATAGTACCCTAATATGAATAGTACACTGAATGAATAGTACCCGAATGAGTAGTATCTCATCATGCCAAGTACCCCAAATGAATACTACCCCTATAGACACTTGAATTTTTTTTCCTGTTACTAACTATAAAGGAGGACAAAAGTATCTTTTTCACACTCTAGAGATAACCCTGGAGGACCACACCGTCAATTCCAATCCCGGAGATAGCCCCGGGAGATCCAGTTTCCAACCCCAGAGATAACCCCGGGAAATCAGTTTCCAACCTCGGAGATAACCCCTGGGGATCAAGTTCAAAGCCTGGAGATAACCCAGGAGGTCAAGCCAACCTCAGAGATAACCCTAAGGATAGTCAAAGTCAACTTTAGGTTAACCTAAGAGATAACTATGAGAAAAGACTTGTACAACTGTGCAAAAATCGGAGATAACCCCAAGAAGGGAAAAATGGTCATTTTGCCAACTTAACTTCAACTCACAACTTAACTTCAACTTAACTTTAAATTCAACTCAAATTTATTCAATAGAAGTCCCACAAGAACCATATCTTAACTTTCGAGCGCAAACTACACAAAACAGCTCAACGGACTGCCTGACGAAAACCCAGAAATGCCATTTCGGTCATGGACCCATCTTTCTAGAATCGGAAAAGGATAAATCCTATGTCATTGTGTAGCTCTCAGAAATAGCTTTCTAGAATGGTATGGCACACTTCCATTGGACTCCCGAATTGAAAGTTATAAAGATTCGAGCGAATAGCGCGTTGTCCTAGTGCACGTACTTCGAGACGATGGGACCCACACTGCCTGGGGCACCCAAAGCAGTCGCAAGTGCACCCGCGACTATCGCAGGTACACCTACATCTCCCCCCTCTATAAATAGAGGGCTTGGGGCGGCCATTTTGTAAGAGAAAAAAGGCGAGGCGAGGAAGCCTGTCCATTTTGCTCTGTACACACTATAATCTGAGTGCTTTCTCATTTCAAACACTTGTGAGCTTATATATTGCTACATTTTACCGGTGGAAACCGAGTGTTCATTCATCTAAAGCTATTTGAAGTCTTCTTTGGCAGCCCACTATAAGCCTTCTTACATTTCTTAAAGCCTTTTCTCCACTTTTGTTCACACACAGTTATTCACGTTGAGAGTCATGTTCTGTGCGTATGCCCAGACCATCGGTCCATGGCGTTTATTATATATATATATATATATATATATATATATATATATATATATATATATATATATATATATATATATATATATCTTGTCATCAAACTCTGTTTGATTGAGTCTGAATTTACATCCGGAGTGTTTACTGCTTTCATATATATAAAAATACTTATATATATTATTATCATCAAACTCTGTTTGATTGAGCCTGGATTTATATCTGATGCGTTTACCGATATATATATATATATATATATATATATATATATGGGTCCGGATCAGGTCCGGACTCCCGGACCGGACCAAAATTCGGACTTTTTTTTTTGCTTTTTTTTAAAACAACTAAAAAAAATAAATAAATAATTATGAAATTGAAATTTTTTCATAATACAGTGTTTTGGGTGTGATTTGGGTACGTATAACAAAACATGGTGGTACAGTCTGTCTGCACAACCATTTTTTGGTATAGGTATCCAAAACACGTCCAAAATATTGTATTACGGAAAAATTTCAGTTCCATAAAATATTAAATTTTTTTTAGTTGTTTTAAAAAAAAGCAAAAAAAAAAAAAAAATGGTCCGGATTTGATCATGTCCGGACTCCCGGACCTGATCAGTTCTGATATATATATATATATATATATATATATATATATATATATATATATATACGGTAAGGATCAAGAGCATCCACCTTAAATAGCAACCAGAGCATCCACCTCAAAACAACGTAGTTTTGGAGGGACGCGGTGGCATTTTTGTAAATACAATGCCACTGCGTATTTATAAAAATGCCACCGTGTCCCTCCAAAACTACGTCGTTTTGATAAGTGGATGTTATTTAAGCTCCGGTTGCTATTTAAGGTGGATGCTCTTGATCCTTACCGTATATATATATATATATATATATATATATATATATATATATATATATATATATATACATTTCGTCCCTTCTGGAGTTTACTTCGTGACGGTTGATCGCTTTTATGTTTATATTTACATTTCGTCCCGCCTGGAGTTTACTTCGTGGCGGTTGATCATTCATATATATATATATATATATATATATATATATATATATATATATATATATATATATATATATATATATAAATGTTTATAGCTTTCATACAAACTGCACCATCATGTGAGTCTAGGAATCATGTGATCACAGATTCAGTCTCCTGAATCTAGATTCGGTTCCCGTGATAGACATTTTCAGCTGTGACCAGTTTGTAATATTCACGGTGTTTGAATTTTCTTAGACGACTCTCATGCTCACAAGGAGTTTAGCATTGCTTTTTATCTTATTTTCTCGAAGATGCTTCACATCTCAAAAATAAAATCAATCAAGTCGAATACATAATAAAATGGAAGTATCGAAGGCCTCAATTACTATTGAGCACAAGGGTTTGAAAAAACCTCTTGTACAAAACATCACTGCTATATCTTGTTAAAACTGAACTTTTGTACAAAATTCAAACCCTTTGTATATAGGTGCAAACGAGGCATAGCACTACTTCCAAATAATTGCACATTGATCTACACACACACACACATTCAGATAAATGTTTTAATTGAAAAGTGGCAGTCACCGTGTTACCACGGATGTCGAGGGGTGCCTAACAACTTCTCTCCGCATAATCAAGTCCCCCGGACCATAACGAATCTCAGTTTCACAGACCAGTCAAAGAGTGTCACATCACTAGGTCAATGTGCAAACCCTTTCTCGGTTGAGTTGGTGTAACCATTTAAAAATACCAACTGGCGACTCTTACAGTCCAATCGTTGACATATAATTGTCGGACCTTTTCACAACTTGTTTTTTCAAACAAATCTCACCTAACATGAGAACACCAAAAGACAAGAACAAAAAAGGGACAAATAAAATCCCGACTTCGACAGGTGGCGACTCTGCTGGGGACATCCAGTAAAAGGGCTTAAGCCGCTATTACAAACTTTTCAAAACATTTATCTGTTTGTGTGTGGATGTTGCATTTACATTTGAATGAATGTGTACGAATGCATTTACTTATTGCACTTAGTGCTTTGCACCATATCTGTTTGTGATATTAGTGCTTCGCACATGTCATTATTTCCATACGGTGAGACAAATTGTATGTGAATGTATGCTGTGTGGTTCCCCCACCAGGAGGCTATCCTGCTGGTGTTTAATTACTGGACTCGTACGAAGACTATTTTCAACAGGCTCAGGAAAGGCACCACCCAAATTTGCTCCAGTTGAAAGACCGGATTAACTTTCCGTCAAGTAAATTGCGATGATTTGGGAACCTTCATGCCAAAAAGTCGCGAGAGTAGCCTAAGATAGGTCAGCCTCTGATAAATCAAACGCGGAGGAAAGTATCTTCATACTTTCCCATTTCAATTACTTGTAAATTCAATTACTTGTAATTTAATTTCCATGTAAATCTCAATGTAATGGACTATGTGTACATGCATTCCCTTTCATATCAAAACATGTCATGCTATAAAACAACTGACATCCATTTTGCAGGATAATACTCCTAAACAGACACATTACATAGCATGTAACATTTCTACATTCCCTAAGACTAAACTACATAAGTCTTTTTATAGGGAAGCAATTGATCTCGTTGCCCGTTCAAAATCCAAAAAGGCACTAAGCCCACCATGGCTACAAGTGCCCAGCCTAATCCTACTCCTGTTTCTCGCGAGGAGTTCGAAGGATTAAGGAATCAAATAGCAGAATTGGCTGTCTTTCTAAAAGAACAAAGTAAAAACACTCAGGCCCAGACAATGCCCACTCAATCAGAGTCATTCATTCAAGGGGACAGTCAGGATATTAACAGAAAGATGGAAACCCATATACCTAAACCTCATTCCAATATAGGAACCAACAAAACCCCTAAAATCACAAAACTCAGGGATGATCGAGAAAATGGGGATATAAGAAAGAAAGTCCAACAAATGGAAGAAACCATCCGATCAATCAAAAGGACTTGAAACTATGGAAGTGTCACCTATTCAGATCTGTGCATATTCCCAAGGGCTTGATATCCTGAAAAATTTAAAATCCTAGAGTTTGAAAAGTACAATGGGGCAGGCGATCCTTATACGCACCTAAAAGTGTACATTGGCGAACTGGGGTCTTATGCTGAAGATGAAAGCCTCAGAATGCATCTTTTTCAAAAGAGTCTCACTGGAGAGGCTAAAGTCTGGTATGCCAGACTTGACAATGCCAAAATCCACAACTGGGAAGAATTGGCCCACGCCTTTCTCAATCAATACAATTTTCAGTCACAAATGGCACCACATCGATACCAAGTGACTAAAGTCAAAAAGCAAAGTACTGAGCCTTTCCGAGAATATGCCCAAAGGTGGAGACTTCTGGCAGCGCAAGTCATTCCATCAATGACAGAAACTAAAATGGTGATGACTTTCACAGACATTCAAGGGGCGCCTTACTATGAGATAATCCTAGTAGGCATAGGAAAGCCATTCTCAGAGATGATCAAACACGATGAAATGGCAGAGATGGGCCTGAAGGCAGGCAAGATTAAAGACTTCACTACCTTACAAGCAGTCGCCGAGTATATAAAGACTGACAAGTATGCGAGCGATTCCAAGAGGGTACTCGATAAAGGCAATGAAGATATATCCCTTGTTTCACAGGGGCAAGCTAGGAGACCAACCTACAGTCCCCCCATTTGGAAAAAGCAAGACAATCCGCCATTTCAACAACAGGCTGCATTTAGCCAATCCCAAGACAGGAAGAGAAAATTTGAAAGAACAGATAATCGGGTGTTCACTCTACTAGGCGATTCTCTTGAAAATATATTGGCGATATTAATGGATCACAAGAAAATTACCGAACTGGCTCCACCTCTGGAACCAGGGAGCAAAATTACCAAGCCAGAGATGTGCTTACCACTCAGGGTCTTCGGGACATGACACACAATATTGTTGGTCTTTAAAGCATAAAATTCAAAATTTGATCGAAAGTGGCAGTATTGTTGTCCAACAACCTGACCAACAAAATGTCAACACCAACCTTCCATTACAGCATGATACGGAGGAAGTAAACATGATCAGGTCAGGAAGCGCTGAAATGTATCCAAATCATAAGTACATACGAAGGATGGAGGAATACCCCCAAAGGCACAAAACAAATGTCCTAGAGTGGGAAAACTCGAAGGAGGGTACGACAGTAATGCAAAAATTAGAGACGATTCAGAATCAAGTAAATTTGCTAGCTAAGCTATTAGTGCGCCAACATCAGGATACGAGGTAGTTTTTCACTCAACTATCAGAAAGCCAAGAGAAAAAGAAGGTTAACCATAATGCAAACCCATATCTCTATATGATGAGCCTGCTAAATGACGAAGATCAAAGCAGGCTGAAAGTACAAGAAAAGGGGGATGATAAATGTGCTAGAAGATCTCGCCAGCGGAAAAATTGCTCGAGGGAATGCGAATTCTCAAAGAAGAAAGATCAAACAACCTCTTAAAGAGTCCAAAAATTCACCTCTCTGAGCAAATCAAATGAAGAAATGCTACACTTTCTAATAAGCGAATGAAGGATTACTGAGTTGTTGTCTCTTATAAATTCCAAGACAAAGAGTTATGATTCCACCAAGATATGTCTCTACCATTCTAACTCACCTGGACATGCGACTGAGGAATGTTGGTCTTTGCGACATAAAATCCAGAATCTCATTGAAAGTGGAAAGCTAAACATAGAATCCCCCATGATCAGGAAAAGCGAAAAAGAAATAAAAAGTTTAAGCTGTCCACTCGAGACAAGCAGTTCAAAGGAGTTGAAGGCTATGAGCACCAATTCTGGCATAACACGAGGTGGACTAATCCTAATGTAGGGAATGAGAGAGGAGATAAGAGAATCCCCAAAGGAGAATCAAGAGTTCATACCTTTTTGAGCGACCCTGAGGAATGTATTGAATCAGGAAGCAGTCAAGTTATGGCCATAAGTGAAGATATTCAGAACCAAGAGGTAACCTCTATTGTGAGCCTTGAACGCAACATAACCACTTACAACTGGACTATTAGGCCTTAGCTAGCCAAAAAGATGTAGATATAGAGGATAAAGTGGGGAGTTCCAGGAGATATTGGGACGATATCACTTTCCTCGCAGTATGTCTTTTATTTTCCATGCATATAAATATTTAAAAAAAAGAAAACAAAAACAAAAACAAAAACAAAAACAAACAAAAATAAAAATAAAAAAAAACAAAAAACAAAAAAAATCAAAAAGTCAAAGAATCAAAATCAAGTCAGTCAGGTCTCAACCATTGAGCCTGAACTACGAAAGACCTGTACTCCCCTCATCGATGGGAGTACGTAGGCAGCCATTTATGGTGCGGTCAAACTAAACAAAAACCCAAAAAACCTAAACAAATATTTCTCAAACCGTTTATCTTATCAAATAGGAACTACGAAGACTTGATCTCCTGCACATACAGGAGTACGTAGATAGCCATCAGTGGTGCGGTTGGACCCTCAAAAGAAATATCGAAACCCAAACATCAATCCCAAGATAACCAGTAATAAGGATGAAATGGCCATCATCATAAGATGCAACTCGTCAGCAACTCATAGCTCCTAAAGTGCGAGAAGACTTGATCTATTTTGACCTCCAGTAATACATGGGCAACCGTCGTGGCAAATTTTATCTCATACTTAATGACATGTTCCCCCATATCAAGACAACAAATCAAACCTTGCAGATCAAATCAAACTTGGGTGAAGTCATCACCAACCAAGTTAAGATCTTTGGGGTCAATTTAGTGGAGTCTGAAGGCCTTTTGACATCAATCATCAAACTTGTAACAATAACACAACGATATATCAAGCATGATCAACAGCGAGGACCTTCAAAGAGCTAACACCCTCAATCACAAGTCTTCATAAAATCAGAAGAAAACCATCAAGGTCGATTGCGTGAACAAGTCAGGAACAATGATTGAGGGCATCAAAGCCTAAATCCGCTACCTGTTCACCATCTGGTACAGAGGTAAAAGACTCTTGCGATCTTACCATCTTATCGGCCTATCTGTCAAAGTAATTATCACAGATAATAAGCAAGGCTGGGGTAATTTCAAATTTGTTGACAACCAGATATTGGGTCATTTACAACAAGATTGAGGCAATTTTAGAAACAACGACAACTCAACACTGGGGCATTTATCAACCATCCTAAAGAGGAAAATGCACCAGTCATTACCATCAGCATGGTACATCATCATCAGAACATCCCTCACATCATATCACTGGCAATTCAGACTAAGGCATTTTCTGATTCCAGGAAAGTAAAGAAATCATGGAGACATAAGCTTGCCCGTACAAAAGAAAGGGAAAATTCTCAAGAAAGTCCTTAACTCAAAAGCAGAAGTCCAATGACAAAAGGTCTAGCGAATGAAATCCTCATCATCAAATGTGCCAACCGGCATCGAGTCCTCACAACTCGAGGCCTCTACATCGAAGTTTGAAATTTATGTAGGCACACTAAGAAGGGGGGTTGAATAAGTGTAGGGACAAACTATGTCCAACTTTTAATTAACTAAAAGTTCCTTTGGATTTTCAATGCAGCAAGCTGGATTTTGTATCTTTGTAAGTTAAGATGTTAAGACAAGATGTTAAAATAATTTATCGCTTTTCAAACAGTATAATTTTGAGACTTAACTTTTTCACAATGTCATTATGATAAAATAGTTTGCTGAATTAGTTTAGTGATATTAATGAATATAGAATGCAGGCTGCTGGATAATTAGCAGAATAATAAAGCACAAGATGCAATCACATAAACACCGGAATTTTTACGTGGTTCAACTACTACCCTCTAGAATAGTAGCCCAATCCACGCCCAATACCAACTAGTATTGGAGACTCACTTTTATTAAACTTTTCCAATTACAATACAAGTTCCAACCACTTGAGCACCTTTGCTCCTTGTGCACCTATGCACTCTCAAGCACCTATGCTTTCTTCAAACTTGATTGTAATAATACGGTAACCCAAATCGGATCATAATTTAGAGAATATTGATTTGTATGAAAAATTATAAAATACACAATAGAGGTCTAATGATCAAGCAATATATCACTTACCAATGCAAGGCTCTAGTATGTAATGATATGTAAGAAAAGTATTACCAGAATATTTTCTACAAAACCACCTTAGCCGTAGCTCCTTCTTAGTGCAATCAATAATAATCAGGAAGAAAAACAGTTCCGTAGCTTGTATGCTTTGTGATATCAGTATGTGTTTTTCTTGCTTTTCTCATTAATTAGTTTAATATATTTATAGACTTTCATAGTAAGTGACCGTTGCTTATTGCCCATTCATAATAAGACTGTTTAGGACAGGGCGCGCAATTCACGTAATTTCTAGAATAACATCCAGATATTGTGCCAGTGATCAAGACTCCTCTTAGTTGTATACGTCATGATCAGTATAGAAATATCTTAGTGATGACCGAGGAGATTTTGCCTAATAGAGTGACCATCACGTGAGACTATATCTTTTATGATTTCTGTATTATATCCAATCTTGTCATATATCAATTTGCTATATGTCAAATACCGGATTTATATCATGCAATCAATTACCATATTGATATATCACACAAGTGGGTTAAGAACATTCTAGTGACTTTCCTTAAATTAATAATTTATGAAGCATGATTCATGGTATTTACTTAACCAACTAGTTACCTTATTTGATTACACGGAAATAGATTTCCTTGATTCATTAGACATGAAGCAAACCAACTGTTATATCCCATGATTATAACAACTCTGCCTATCATATTACTTTAACACAATTTTGGTATGTTTGTTAAATACCGGCTATATAATTATGTATATATGCACATGTCCTAAAGCCTTGTATTAGAAAGTAATTAATGCTAAGATCTTACAAATATTCCTAGGACTCAATTTGCTTTTCCTTCTCCAAAGATTCCTTGTCTTTGTAATTTCCTCCTTGATGTTCCTGTAATGTCGTATCTTTCCCTGAAATGTTATATAGCATGATTAGAGGAATAATATGGTCATCATCAAAACATGGAGTATGACATAAATCAACATTCTCCCCCTTTTTGATGATGGCAACAAAATAATTATGACTCCCCCTAAATCCATGTACATCAAAATAATTATGACTCCCCCTCAATTCATGCATAACCTCACATTTTAGAGTTAACTGTTTACTACAAATATGCAGTGTTTAATAACCCTGCACTAACCTGTTAGTCCACAAAATTTTAAACAGAAGGAACATCATGAACTATTAACCCATCATCCATTAAATATTTAAAGCATAGTTTTTAAACCAGAAGTCATTCTGCATGGAAATTAAAATTTGCCTTTTAATGGCAGAATCATAATTCATTTCCCCCTTTGGCATCAATCAAAAAGAAGTGCCCAGATAGCCACAAGGGGAAAGAGGGAGCAAGACCTTTAGGCATCCTCCTCAGCAATGTGAACATTGTTGGCCTCACGAGCAGTGAAATATGGACGTTGAATCTGACGGTGTTCAATCTCCTCCAAGGACATGGTGTTTGCAAATCTGGGAGGACGGGCTATGAAGGTAGGAGGAGGTAAGGGCAAGTCCAGGAAATCTCCTTGGTATTCGGCCATCCAATTGCATTGTGGCCACTCAGGTATGTGAGATTAGACTTGGTCAGCCTGGAGCTATGCACTCAGATCATTCATGCGCCGCTCGGTGAAGTGTCCTAGTGTCCCAATCTGATTGCTGATGAATTTTAGTTCATTGCTTAATTGGCAAGCATTGCGATTCATTTTCCTCTGCAGGGATTCTACTATAGCCCGAGTGTGCAATTCGAACCCTGCTTGAAGATCGATGAACTCATCCACCATGTTACAAAAAATAGAGTGAAGTTCAATCCGACTGATAGGGAGTTTGCCTTTTTCAAGTACAGAAAGACGATGATGGATATCCTTAACATCAGCATTGATTGATGCTTGATTGGTCTCGATGGTATAAAGAAGAGTGAGAATCTCAGGGGAGGGAGGTTGTGAAGCAGGAGGAGTGGAATTTTGGACAGGGGGATTTTCTGGGGCAATTCGCATGAACTTTCCATTTACCAGTGTGAGATGA
This sequence comes from Panax notoginseng, assembly GCA_016801055.1. Taxonomy (NCBI): domain Eukaryota; kingdom Viridiplantae; phylum Streptophyta; class Magnoliopsida; order Apiales; family Araliaceae; genus Panax; species Panax notoginseng. Next base: position 42,298,295 of record CM029018.1, on the reverse strand, counting down.
GCACTTTTGAGATAGATAGATCGATGGAATCAGTAATTGTGATAGAGCCTTCATTATCTAGTGGGATTTGAAAGTGAGTGAACAACTTTGTAAGGAAACAACTATAAGGCAGACATTTTTTGGATGTTTGATGCAGTTGACCATGTGTTTAAGCATCATAAGAGAAAAATTGAATGGTTTTCCTTCCATTATCAGAGCCACCAAAACGAAATCCTGGTAGGTGAAGTCCGCCCCACCACCAAAACAAGGAATAAGATTGTACCTTAGTAATTTGTGAAGGACTATGGCAATAGGGGATACTTCAGTGGTCTTTGGAAGAGTGACTGTCGACAGGGTGGGGTCAGCCATGATAGTTCGAAGTTGGTCAAGAGGGGACATGGGAGTATAAACTGGTCCCTTAAGTGTAAAGGGACAGTCTCCTGTATATGGAATGGACAATACGCTCCCTAAATCCATAGCAGTAAAGAATAGAGATTTACCTTTAACAAACGAAGTATAGCAGTCGCCATTATTTTCAAGGTTTGTATAAAATTGTTGGACTAATTTTGGGTAAGCCACAGAGGGAGGAGCACTTAAAGAAGATAAGCCATATGACTCAAGGAGGTGTTGAAGAGGCAAGTTTTGGTAGTAAAACATGTCAATTGATTTTTCATAAACAAAGGATTTTTGAAAGATAGAGGACTTAAAACGAAGTTCAAAATTATGGCCTCTAAATAAGTCTTCAGGAACATCATGCAACGAAATAGATAGAGGAATTACCGTCATCGGAGGGGATTCGAGTGAGGATTCTTTGATTATTCACCATTTAGTGCCAGTCGATGTCCCAATCGGTGGAGGAGAAGGTAAACTTGCTTCAGATTTGGCAAGGGATGAGTCACCGGAGATGGTCGTGACAGAAGGTTGCTTCCTTTTCAGTTTTCGAGTAATAGGAGGGTGGGAGGGTGGAGAGGGCAGTGATACCTCATCGTCAGACTCGTCACGGAGTTGTCTAGCACGCCTGGTTTTTCATCTTCTCGGATGGGGTTTGAGAGCGATTGAGGGTTGCAGAGACTGTTGGTGTGCTGAAGAGATAAAGAGGAAGCTTGGAAGAGTAAAGTGACTTCTATCTTTTCAAGGGTGCGTGGTACCGAGATATGGAAAGGCGTGACGCCGTGTTTGGGAAGGAAACTCTTGAACAGATTTAATGAGTGTAAATATGGTAATAAGATATATCGTGTTTGTCTAATTTCCTTAAAGCATGCAGACCATATCTATATCAGTCTCATCCCGAGTTCTCTTCTTAGAGTACAAAAACGTTCTTCCCCTAGAGGTTTTGTAAATATATCTGCTAATTGGTGCTCAATGGGGATAAATATTAATTTAATTAGTCCTTTGGACACATTGTCTCTAAGAAAATGGTGTCGAACTTCTATGTGTTTCGTACGAGAGTGTAAAACTGGATTTTTAGAAATGTTAATGGTGCTTGTATTATCACAGTATATGGACACATTTTCACACAGAATATCAAAGTCACATAATGTTTAACACATCCATAAAATTTGGGAGCAGCAGCTTCCGGGTGCTAAATATTCACCCTCAGTAGTGGATAGGGCAACTGAAGTTTGCTTCTTACTATGCCATGAGACAAGAATTTGTCCCAAAAATGTACACACACCGCTTGTACTTTTTCTATCTATTTGACAGTCTGCAGTCAGCATTTGAGTACACCATTAGATCAAAATTGTCACATTTTGGGTAAAATAATCCTAAATTTATAGTACCACTCAAATATTTAAATATTCGTTTAACAGCTTGTAAGTGTGGTTCTTTGGGTTTGGCTTGGAACCGAGCACATAGACAAACACTGTACATTATATCAGTTCTAGAAGTAGTTAGATATAGTAAGGATCTGATCATACCTCTATATTTTGTTACTTCTACATCAATAGCTTTTTCATCTGCTGTGAGTTTTATTGATGTACTCATTGGTGTGGTCTTTGAATTTGAGTTGTCAAAACTGAATCTCTTGAGTAGTTCTTTTGTATACTTGGTTTGATGAATGAAAATACCTTCCTGATTTTGTTTGATTTGAATGCCCAGAAAGTAATTGAGTTCTCCCATTAAGCTCATATCAAACTCCTTGTGCATGCATTTGGAAAACCACTCACAAGAAAAATGATTAGCAGCGCCAAATATTATATCGTTTACATATATTTGTACTATAATGATATCTTTATTTTGATGTTTAATAAACAAAGTAGAGTCAATTTTACCTCGTATGAAACCATTTGATAGGATGTACTTACTTAATCTCTCATACCAAGCTCTTGGGGCTTGCTTGAGCCCATATAGTGCCTTCTTTAGTTTGTATACGTAATGTGGTAACTTGTCATGCTCAAATCCAGGAGGCTATTTTATGTATACTTCTTCATTTATGCAGCCGTTGAGGAAGGCGCTTTTGACATCCATTTGGTGTAGTTTGAACTTTCTGAAACAAGCAAATGCTAATAATATTCGAATGGATTCTAAACGAGCTACAGGGGAAAATATTTCTTCATAGTCTATTCCTTCTTACTGATTGTACCCTTGAGCTACTAATCTAGCTTTGTTTCTTGTAATTCTTCCGTACTCGTCAAGTTTGTTTTTGAATACCCATTTAGTTCCAATAATGGATACATCTTTTGGAGGAGGCATAAACTCCCAACCTTGACATCTTTCAAATTGTTGTAACTCTTCTTGCATTGCTAGTAGCCAATTTTCATCAAGTACAGCTTCTTTGGCGTTCATTGGTTCAACTTAGGATAGAAATGCTGAGAAAGCACACATATTTTATGCTTTTCTTCTTGTAGTAACTCCTTCATTTATGTTCCCAATGATGTTATCAGGAGGGTGATTTTTGATGTATCTTGCTGATTTTGGAAGTTGAATGTCATGGATCACTTCTTCACTAGTTTCTGAATTATGGTCTTGTTGTTCGTTCATTTTAGTTTGCTGGATATGTTCCTGATTTTTATATTCGGCTTGCTAGATAGGTTCCTGGTCCTGCTGTTCTTCTAATCCAGCTTGCTGGATCGGTTCCATAGTCATGCTATTTTGCTTTATGTGGTAAGCTGGATTCGCAGCAGTCTCTAAATTTCCTGCATCTTCCTCTCTTTCTTTTGGAATATCATGGTTAGATTCATTAAATTTGATATGTATAGATTCTTCGATACACATCTTTTGCACATTATAAATGTGATATGCTCTACTATTTTGTGAGTAGCCAATGAATATTCCCTCATATGATCTAGCATCAAACTTGCCCAAGTTCCCACTAGTGTCAAGAATAAAGCATTTAGATCCAAATACTTTGAAATAGTTTATATTAGGAAGTCGATTATTTAATAATTCATATGGTGTTTTCAAAATAATTGGACGGATTAACACTCTATTCAGTACATAGCATGATGTGTTTACAGCTTCAGCCCATAATTTCTTTGGAAGTTTACTTTCGTGACTTACCATTAGGGTATCCCATATCTCCTTTGATGTGTTGCATGAAGAGACTTTATCCATTTCGGATTGCACCATGCCGCTGAGAAGAGTGTTCATTGCTTTTGAATCGTATGAAACCATGTATGTTTCGGTTAAGTCCATCTCGAGTATTGGAGTGCCATCATCTTTCCTTGGGATTACTGGTCCATTCTCTACCACCCACCATTCCCATGGGTCTCGCTTAAGATATATCCTCATTTGAAATTTCCAAAAATTATAGTTCTCTGTTCCAAAGAATAGTGGAGGTCGGTTTGTTGATTGACCTTCGTGATGAGCATTTCCAAATTGTGCCATGTCAAAATCTTTCCCTACAAGTCACCTTTAAGACCAAGATAAGTAGAGCCAAGCTTTGATACCAAATGAAATTTATGTAGGCACACTTAGAATGGGGGGGGGGGTTGAATAAGTGTAGGGACAAACTATGTCCAACTTTTAATTAACTAAAAGTTCCTTTGGATTTTCAATGCAGCAAGCTGGATTCTATATCTTTGTAAGTTAAGATGTTAAGACAAGATGTTGAAATATTGTATCACTTTTCAAACAATATAATTTTGAGACTTAACTTTTTCACAATGTGATTATGATAAAACAGTTTGCTGAATTAGTTTAGTGATATTAATGGATATAGAATGCAGGCTGCTGGATAATTAGCAGAATAATAAAGCACAAGATGCAATCACATAAACAACGGAAGTTTTACGTGGTTCAACTACTACCCTCTAGAATAGTAGACTAATCCACGTCCAATACCAACTAGTATTAGAGACTCACTTTTATTAAACTTTTTTAATTACAATACAAGTTCCAACCACTTGAGCACCTTTGCTCCTTGTGCACCTATGCACTCTCAAGCACCTATGCTTTCTTCAAACTTGATTGTAATAATACGTTAACCCAAACCGGATCACAATTTAGAGAATATTGATTTGTATGAAAAATTATAAAATACACAATAGAGGTCTAATGATTAAGCAATATATCACTTACCAATGTAAGGCTCTAGTATGTAATGATATGTAAGAAAAGTATTACCAGAATATTTTCTATATGACCACCTTAGCCGTAGCTCCTTCTTAGTGCAATCAATAATAATTAGGAAGAAAAACAGTTCTGTAGCATGTATGCTTTGTGACATCAGTATGTGTTTTTCTTGCTTTTCTCATTAATTAGTTCAATACATTTATAGACTTTCATAGTAAGTGACCATTGCTTATTGCCCATTCATAATAAGACTGTTTAGGACAGGGCGCACAATTCAAGTAATTTCTAGAATAACATCCAGATATTGTGCCAGTGATCAAGGCTCCGCTCAGTTGTATACGTCATGATCAATATAGAAATATCTTAGTGATGACCGAGGAGATTTTTCCTAATAGAGTGACCATCACGTGAAACTATATCTTTTATGATTTTTGTATTATATCCCATCTTGTCATATGTCAATTTGCTATATGTCAAATACCGAATTTATATCATGCAATCAATTACCATATTAATATATCACGCAAGTGGGTTAAGAACATTCTAGTGACTTTCCTTAAATTAATCATATATGAAGCATGATTCATGGTATTGACTTAACCAACTAGTTACCTTATTTGATTACCTGGAAATAGATTTCCTTGATTCATTAGACACGAAGCAAACCAACTGTTATATCCCATGATTGTAGCAACTCTGCCTATCATATTACTTTAGCACAATTTTGGTATGTTTGTTAAATATCGGCTATATAATTATGTATATATGCACATGTCCTAAAGCCTTGTTGTGACACCCCCAAAATAGGTATACATCACCCATTCTGATTCGCCAAATACATGGTATAGAATACATATACAAATTTAAATATACAACATGAGTTGTGAGTTTTAATACAAATATTCTCTTATAGACAGTATTAAAACTCAAAATAAGTTCTCAATACATTTATTATCACACTATTTCACAAAATAGTGAGGACTACTAATGTAAACATCTGGACCGTCACTCCGTTCCCCGACTAGTCCCAGCTATATTCTCATTTCCTGAAGAGAACAATAAAAGAAAAGGGTGAGCTCAACTAGCCCAGTAAGAAATATTATGACTAAGATAATGTAGAATAAATTATCGTTAGCCTTCAAAAGTGTTAAACTGATAAAGTACAATATACATCAAGTTTAACTACAGCGGAACAAGTAATCCATTAGAAGAGTCATGTAGAGTATAAAATCTACCATCTTCTATGATTTAAAAGGTTTATCATCAATTTCATTGCTGAGACTCAGCTCAATAAATAACCCACATCATCGAATTATCCCTGCACTACAGGCCAATGATATTTATTAGTATCACGACCACGAATTATCCATGCACTACAGGCCAAGGATATTCATGTTTTCATCAACGGTCATGATCATGCCATAAAATAATTCATCTTTGCACCCTTGGCCAAAGAGAATCCATGGCCATAATCATGCAAAACACTGTCCACCAATGTACTACGGGCCAATGAGGACTTTTACCACATTATTTGTAACATTACGGTCATGATTATACCGAATAATCCCTGGTCATAATCATACCAAGTTCATCTATGCACTAAGGCCAAAGATGACTTTTATGACAATATAAGAATTAGGATGATGACAATGACATAATAATTCAATAAAACAAGTTTAAGGATAAATTTTAAAGATTTATAATTTAATTTATCCAGAATTAAATAACGTTCAAATTGTCAACATGATACTGCTTTGTGGAGTAAAATTCAAGAATAATATTGTACCAAAAATGATTTGGACCAAAAATGAATTAATTTTTATCATGAATAGTACCTTGGGTGAATAGTACTCGAGTGAATAGTACCCTGTGAATAGTACTTTGTGAATAGTAACTCGTGAATAGTACTCCGGCATGAAAAAGTTAAAACTTATCAAAAATGCTCAGAATAATATTTCCATGAAAAGATATTGGATGAAGCGCAAATATCAAGGATATTCTACTAATTTCATGGAGTATAAAAGCCAAAATTTTAACAAAATGAGTATAGAATTCGAAATCTGAAACGAAATAATATTACTTACATACTACAGAGTATGGAAGAAAATATTATTTCAAGCGAATATTGAACAAAATAACATCCCTTACGAATATTAAACGAAAATAATATTCATTACGAATATTAAACGAAAATAATATTCATTACGAATATTAAACGAATATAATATTTCTTGCCAATATTGAACCAAATAAAATTTCTTATGAATATTGAACGGAAATAATATTCATACGAATACGAAAAATAATATCTCTTTAGAATGTGAAATAAATAATACCCATTACCTTAAAAATAGAGTAATTCCGACTAGTAGGGCGGATATATTCTTGAAGAAAATTTTCAATATTTTTTACACTCAAAGAATCCTAAAACTCGAAAGAAATACGCTTAATATTATAGAAGAAGAATTCTCTGATTCTGGTGTGATTTTCAATTCTAATTGAGCATCCTAGCTATTTATAGGAGAATGGAATGATACTATTTAGAAATTAAAATCACGGACCAACAGTGAAGAATTCAGACGAAAAATTCACGGATTTCTAAAAAATCACGGACGACTGATTTTCAATATAATAATCAAGTAAAACAAAAACTTTAAATAAAATATAATATATTCTATTTATAGTCAAATAAAACAAAACTTTATATATATATATATATATATATATATATATATATATATATATATATATATATAATTCCCTCCAATTCACATTATGTACTCCCCCCTGTAACGCCCCCAAATTCAAGTACTTGAAACCCGAACTCGGTGCTTTACGATACCATTTCTATGAGCGGAATAATACTAATAATAATATAAATATCAAACTTAACTTACATACATCAGAGTCTAATCCCAAGTACGTAACCTTTACTACAATACATTACATGATAGATAATAAATATCATTATCTTAATACTGTCTAACTATTACAAAAGATAATCATAAGATTATTCTAATTGCTTTTCTTTTCCCTTGTTCAGGCCTGAACATTCCGGTTAACCATGCTTAGCTGAAAACATTTAAATTTAAAACAAGAATGAGCATTTGATTGCCCAGTAAGTAATAGCAACAATAATTATAAGCTGAAAGAATTAAATGTTTTCTTTAAATAACGCTTCTACAACGAATCAACAGTTGTGAAGTAAGTTGAACCAACAATAACAACATATCAAATCTATCTCAAAATTTTGAAACTACGTACTGACTATAAATGGAGAGCATTTGAAAAATAATGAACTTTATTTATAATTATCGCTAAGGTTTAGCAGATCTTCATCCGCAAACCGTCATAACTTATGGGCACGAGGGTGATCATCCCAATGCGCCCAGTATTGATCAATACTATATACAAGAACGATATTATCGTTCACTCTATCTACCTTAGGTGCACAAAAGTTTTCCAATGTTTGAGATGTTCATACTTAGTCGGGAATCTGAACCAAAACAATCTGGTTGGATACAATAACGTTCTATCTTGTTCAACAATATTTTTATGTCTAGCTGAATCAAATAGCTTAGACGACTTTTTATGTCAACGTATACGTACTCGAAATCAATAAGTATGTATCAACATGTGATTAAATATAATGATTATCCAAGTGGGGACACTTGTCTAACCCTATATAGGAACAGAATAAATATCTGAATGATACAGTAATACAATGATCGAATAATTTAAGAACTTGTATAAATATAAAGATTGGATACATAATCGATAACAATAGAGTTAATAATCTGACATAATGATAATATAATTCTAAAACTTTCTTACTCATGTCCATTGCATAAAGTAAATGCAAAGTTAGGATACTTGCACAATGTAAAGAATAGTTCAAATACTTGCCTGAGCTGCTGCTTACAGTTACGTAATTTAGTTTTATCTTTTATATCGAGACCTATCATTAATAAGATCATTTTATCAATTAGAAATACATATCATATCACATAGTACTGCTAATTGCAGTCAGCACATAACCTAATCACATTGTCACATATGTTTAACAGTCATTGCATCACAAACAAACACTTATCGAGTTCAATTATATAAGTCTAGATCAATTTCTAAAATATTTCGGTGTACCGACAGCTTTATCGGGTAATTATCGAGTCTAAAACTCTATCATGTAGTTTAATAACTGAAAATATCAGTCATATTATTTTATTTAACTTATAATAATTTTTAAATAATTATTATAATTTATCATGATCTTTCAAACATCGGAATCATTATTAAATGATTTAAATATTACCTAATTCTATTATCATTAATATTTAATTAATATTAAACTATTAATGAAACCATTGCCAAAATATTAAAGTTATTTATAATAACTCAAAGTATTTGTAAAACATTAATATTACCCTTAAATGATTTTTAAAACATTAAAAATTATTTTTATATAATTACTATTAATATTAGAATATTAATTTATTATTTATAAAAATATTAAAAGTCATTTATTACAACTTAAAATATTTTTAATTCATTTATTTCTATTTAAAATAATTTTTATAATATTAAAATTATTTTTAAATTAATTTATTTAATATAAGTATTAAATAAATCTAATATATTTAATACTAAATAATTATTAAAATTTATCTTAAAATATTAAAAATTATGTTTTATAACTTAAAATATTATTAAATACCTTATTATCATTTAAAATAATTTTTAATACAATAAAAATTATTTTTAATTAATTTATTTAATGCATTTATTAGATAAATTAAATACCAATAATATCCAAATAAATATTAATATTTATGAAAAATATGTCAAATTATTAAAAGTTAATTTCTATAACTTAAAATCATTTTTAAAATTATTTTTGTAATTTTCAGAAGTTATTTTCTATTTTTAAATAATTTTTTTGAATTTAAATGAATTGATTTTAATAAGTTTGTCACTAAAGCCCTTTGGCGACAGTAAGTGTCGCCTTAGGTGTTCTTGAGAAACCTAGACACTCAAAAGCCAGTTTCGAGTGACCATGTTTGACCATCAATAAATCAGTGTGAAATATATTTCTGGGCTAGCTAATAATTGAATCTTGTAGAACTAGTGTAACACTACATCTAACAACCAATAACCAGGTTATACACCATCACAATCGAAAGTTATTAAGCTTTGAAATAGCTGTCAGACGTGTTCATCGCGTTTCTGAGCTGCCCAGAATTTTCAGTCATGGTCGGTCAACGCTTTTGTTGACATTATATCTATAAATTTGTTCATGTTATGGGTGGTATATACGTCGGGCTGTGTAGAAAAACTATCATAGAACATGTGTTGAACAATATTTAAGTCTATACATCCTTAACCAGAAAGATCTAAGTCTCAGAAAATCATGTCAGAGACTGTTCTTCATTTCTGGGTTTTCCAGAAAATGAAGAACAGATCGAGTGTGCATGTTTGGGCTTCCACTACATGCTGTTCGTGTGATGTTTTTATGACATAAGAGTTGTAGTGAGTAGCTAACATGTAGGTGAAGAGATCTATTACATATAAACATCATAACAACAATAAAATCTCTAGATCCATTCCGGTCAAACCATGTCAGAGATGGCGTTCATACATTTTCCGGGTTACCCAGAAAACAGAAACGTGATCGGGCTACTTGGTTTGGCCGTTAATTAAATCCATCCCGTTAGTCATCTAGGTTATATAAAAGCTTGAATATGTAGTATAAACAACATACAACAAACTTATTACAACAACGTAATCCAAATAACAAAAACATGAAAGATCTGGGCCCATGAACATGCTGTCAGATATTTTTGGGCAAGTTCTGGGTTACCCAGATCTGGCTCGGTCAAGTTCGGTCAACGCTGTTTAACAAAGATTATCTGACATTCTATGCTTGATATGGTCCTGCTACAAGTTTTAGATCACAGAGCTCATAGCACACTACATGTTCAAACATTAAAAACACAAAAATCATTAACATTCAGAGATCTACAAGACCTGACATTTGGTTATCAGTCAATATAAAAAAAATTCCAGATTTTGTAAATCATTAAATTCGAGCCTATAGATGTTAGGGATCTAACATCTATCAACCCAGATCATCTATTAACACTATATACTACATGATTTAACTCTAAAACACAAAATCTAAATAATATTAAAGATCAACTTTCAGGGTTAGGTTTTATACCTTTCTAAGAAAAATCTTGATTCCGACTTCTGATTTGGTTATATGTATTAGTGGGGCTTGGTTTGTTACTGATATTAGCAATGAAATTCAGAGGTTTTGGAGAGAGAAGTTCTAGGATGAGAGTCGTGAACAATTTAGCATTAATGTGACTTTTTCTCTCTCTTGATCTATACAAATAATGGTACAAGGCACATGGCTAGTGCATTGAATTTGATTTGCTAGAATGTTATAGCTCCTAGCTAGACTAGGGTGGCTTGTCAAGATTTTGCTAGATTTTGTTATCAATAAATCACCAAATTGGACAAAAAGGGTAAATGGTCATTTGGTTATTAATTTTAATGGTATTCTTGTCCATGACACTTAAATCTAGGGTTTAATCACTAGATTTTAAACCTTAAAGTTTCCCAAATAATTTTTAGGGTTTAAAAAATTAAAATTAAAGTGTAATAAAATTTTAATTAAAACACACTAATTAAAATTAGGGTTTTTAATAGAAAATTAGGGTTTAAATAATTAAGGTTCCTTAATTATCATTAGGGTTCCTAATTTAACAATTCCATTTACTAAAATAATATTTAGGATTTCTAATTTTAGCAATTAGGATTCCTAATTAGAAAATTAGGGTTTCAAATTTTAAATAGGGTTTCAAATATTAATTAGGGTTTTCTCTAATTAATAGAAATTTTATAATATGCAACATAAATCCTATAACACCAATACTACACATTTTTGAACTCATAATTGAGTTTCAAAACAGGTTTTAACAAATTGATATAAGGTTTTTGACATTAAACACCATAATCGACCAATCATTATCAATACACACATACAGTATATATTTATAGTACTGAAAAATAATATTATAATTAATATAATATTATTACTCTAATTCCTTATTCAAAATCTAGGATTAAAGTTTGGATTCCATATCTGAATTATCTTTCATATATAACATTATTAATTAAGTTAAAATAATTAACTTAATAATCTGAACTAAAATTTATATGACAAAATAGTAATTATAATAATTCTAATAATTATTTCATATATTATTTAAATAATATAAAAATCATATTTTCATGGAAAATAAATAATAAAGACATTTCTAATATAAAATTAATTATTATAAGTATATACATTATAATGATCAATAATTCTAAAATAACCTTATTTGAAATTATTCATGTAATAAATAAATTTTATTTATCACATATATACATACACATTACGTGGCACATATTCTCATCTTTAATAATAATAAAAAAAATTAATATGCAAAATTATTTATTTATTTATATAGAAAATATCGGGTTATTACATTCACCTTCCCTTATAAAGATTCCGTCTCCGAAATTACCGTTTTAAAACTCACACCTAGTAGGGTACATAGCATACACAATCATTTCAAATAGATCTCGATCAGATTCGATCGAACCGATCTTTAACTATTCATCATAAAGCTTGTCTATCTGATTAAACGGAAGTTTGATTTCTAAAAGAACTCAAATTCCTCCTTCAAAATTTCTTTATAAAATAATTTATTATATATAGGAAAATCATATATATCAAATTATACAAGTTATACGAATAATACCTGAAGTTGCATTCCCAGCTGCCACCGAATCCTGAACAGTCACGTTTAAGACTCTTGCGATTAGTTCTGTTGGTTTGTTTGTTGAAGTAGGTTCCGTTATCACCAATGTCCCGCTGCTTTTCCCCGTAGTCATACTCCCTGCATCCATTCTCTTTTTCAGACAGTCCTTCACCTTATGCCCCGTTGATCCTCACATAAAACACCCTCTGTTCATCCTTGGATTGGGGCAGTTGGGAGAGATATGTCCCTCATGCCCACACTTGTAACACACAGACTTACCCTTAAGACACTATCCTAAGTGATTCTTTTCACAATTCCCACACTGCACAACCTGTTTCTTTCCATCTCCTGGCCTACTTCTGGTATTCCCGAGATTATTTTCTTTCCTTTTTCTAGTCCTGCTACCACTACTTCCCTCTCCGGTTCTAGCTTGATTTGCTTCCCACCAAAAATTCACCTCTCCTTTCATCGTATAGGTGACAAAAGTTGTCTTTTGCCCCTCCGTTACTCTAGCTGTCACAAACATCTCTATAGGGTCAGTTGATCCTCTAAATCCTGGCGGTTCGATTGCCTTGAAGTCTTTGAGGTTTATCGATCGATTATCTGTCTGATTTGCCACGATTGGTAATCTATTTTGCATAGCTTGAGCATTCATATTGACCAAATTTTATGTCGGGTCTGGTTATCCTCCAGCTTTGTTGACAGGTTCTTCTGCCTTTTGGTTTCGTTTACGTCTTGGCGGCATTATCTGATTAAATAAAATCATGTTCATCTAACTAATTTCATAATACTTTACACCGTATAGCGTAGCACATACTTCTTTAAACATCGGATATCCCCTTTATGACATAAAAGTCGGGAATTACTGCCACAAATTATACAAAAGTTGAGGATATTACATTATACCCACATACTTATCGTATACGCATCATCAAATCATACATATTCAAGTAACACAAATACTACTTATTTCATACGCCTTCACTAAAGATTAATTGCTTAGCATTTTATGTATTCTTATTATCCTCAATAATTCATTCTCACTTAACTATACCAAGTTCGTCAAACTTACCACATATTATAAGTTCAGGAACCTACCACAATCATAACTTGTCCTAGTCAGACCTTTGACGTCCATTTGCTGAGGGGTTCAAAAATTTCATATAATTATGAGTCATGAACTTACCATAAGTATGAGTTTAAAGAAATCGAGCTTAACTTTATATTCTCTAACTATATTCTACCTATCAGTTATACTATCATTTCTGGGCCTGGTAATACCTTTTCAGTATAATCACCTCATTAGGGTTGCTTTCAAAGTGAGCCTCTATTTCAGCTATTTACTTTGATATTGGCTCAGATATGGAGGTTGACTCCTTCTTTATGATCTCAGGGTATCCTAATTCTTTTCCATCTGACATCTATACATATAAATTGCCCTGATTAGCACGTAGTATATACACACATCAATTAATAATTTTATACAAGTTATCTTTTATTTTGTTTAACGATAAATTTATTTAATTCATCTCCGTTTAAACTCTAAATGAGTTATTTATATTTTTAACGTTTCCTTTGTTCTAAGGTTATAGCCTAAGGTCTATCCCACCTAAGATTTCTAACCCTAAAGCTCTGATACCATGTTGTAAAGCCCCCAAATTCAGGTACTTAAAATCCGAACTCAGTGCTTTACGATACCATTTCTATGAGCGGAATAATACTAATAATAATATAAGTATCAAACTTAACTTACATACATCAGAGTCTAATCCCAAGTATGTAACCTTTACTACAATACATTACATGATAGATAATAAATATCATTATCTTAATAATGTCTAACTATTACAAAAGATAATCATAAGATTATTCTGATTGCTTTCCTTTTCCCTTGTTCTGGCCTGAACATTCCGGTTGAGCATGTTTAGCTGAAAACTTTTAAATTTAAAACAAGAATGAGCATTTGATTGCCCAACAAGTAATAGCAACAATAATTATAAGCTGAAAGAATTAAATGTTTTATTTGAATAACGCTTCTACAACGAATCAACAGTTATGAAGTAAGCTGAACCAACAATAACAACATATCAAATCTATGTCAAATTTTTGAAACTACGTACTGACTATAAATGGAGAGCATTCGGCAAACTATGAATTTTGTTTTTAATTTTTGCTAAGGTTTAGCAGAACTTCATCCGCAAATCGTCATAACTTACGGGCACGAGGGTAATCATCCCAATGCGCACTGTATTGATTAATACTACATGCAAGAACAATATTATCGTTCACTCTATCCACCTTAGGTGCACAAAAGTTTTCCCATGTTCGGGATATTCATATCGGGAATCCGAACCAAAATAATTTTGTTGGATACAATAACGTTCTATCTTGTTCAACAATATTTTTATGTCTAGCTGAATCAAATAGTTTAGAGGGCTTTTTATGTCAATGTATACATACTCGAAATCAATAAGTAAGTATCAACATGTGATTAAATACAATGATTATCCAAGTGGGGTCATTTGTCTAACCCTATATAGGAACATAATAAATATCTAAATGATACAGTAATACAATGATCGAATAATTTAAAAACCTGTATGAATACAAAGATTAGATACATAATCGATAACAATAGAGTTAATAATCTGACAAAATGATAATATAATTCTAAAACTTTCTTACTCGTGTCCATTGCATAAAATAAATACAAAGTTAGGATACTTGCACAATGTAAAGAATAGTTCAGAAACTTGCCTGAGCTGCTTCTTACAGTTACACAACTTTGTTTTATCTTTTATATCGAGACCTATCATTAATAAGATAATTTTATTGATTAGAAATACATATCATAACACATCGTACTGCTATTTGAAGTCAGCACATAACCTAATCACATTGTCACATATGTTTAACAGTCATTGCATCACAAACAAACACTTATCGAGTTCAATTATATAAGTCTAGATCAATTTCTGAAATATTTCGGTGCACCGACGGCTTTATCGGGCAATTATCAAGTCTAAAACTCTATCTTGTAGTTCAATAACTGAAAATATCAGTCATATTATTTTATTTAACTTATAATAATTTTTAAATAATTATTATAATTTATCATAATTTTTCAAACATCGGAATCATTATTAAATAATTTAAATATTAACTAATTCTATTATCGTTAATATTTAATTAATATGAAATTATTAATAAAACCTTTGCCAAATTATTAAAGTTATTTATAATAACTCAAAGTATTTTTAAAACATTAATATTACCCTTAAATGATTTTTAAAACATTAAAAATTATTTTTAAATAATTACTATTAATATTAGAATATTAATTTATTATTTATCAAAATATTAAAAGTAATTTATCATAACTTAAAATATTTTTAATTCATTTTATTTCCATTTAAAATGATTTTTATAATATTAAAATTATTTTTAAATTAATTTATTTAATATAAGTATTAAATAAATCTAATATCTTTAATACTAAATAATTATTGAAATTTATCTTAAAATATTAAAAGTTATGTTTTATAACTTAAAATATTATTAAATACATTATTATCATTTAAAATGATTTTTTATACAATAAAATTATTTTTAATTAATTTATTTAATGCATTTATTAGATAAATTAAATACTAATAATATCCAAATAAATATTAATATTTATGAAAAATATGTCAAATTATTAAAAGTTAATTTATATAACTTAAAATCATTTTTGTAATTTTCAGAAGTTATTTTCTATTTTTAAATGATTTTTTTGAATTTAAATTAATTGATTTTAATAAGTCTGTCGCTAAAGCCCTTTGGCGACAGTAAGTGTCGCCTTAGGTGTTCTTGAGAAACCCAGACACTCAAAAGCCAGTTTCGAGTGACAATGTTTGACCATCAATAAATCAGTGTGAAGTATGTTTTTGTGCTAGCTAATGATTGAATTTTGTAGAACTAGTGTAACAGTACATGTAACAACCAATAACCAGGTTATACATCATCACAATCGAAATTTATTAAGCTTTGAACTAGCTGTTAGACGTGTTCATTGCGTTTCTGGGCTGCCCAGAATTTTCAGTAATAGTCGGTCAACGCTTTTGTTGACCTTATATCTATAAATCTATTCATGTTATGGGTGGTATATACGTCGGGCTGTGTAGAAAAACTATTATAGAACATGTGTTGAACAATATTCAAGTCTATACATCCTTAACCATAGAGATTTAAGTCTCAGAAAATCGTGTCAGAGACTGTTCTTCATTTATGGGTTTTCCAGAAATGAAGAACAGATCTAGTGTGCATGTTTGGGCTTCCACTACATGTTGTTCGTGTGATTTTTTATGATATAAGAGTTGTAGTGAGTAGCTAACATGTAGGTGAAGAGATCTATTACATATAAACATCATAACAACAATAAAATCTCTAGATCCATTCCGGTCAAACCATGTCAAAGATGGCATTCATACGTTTTCTAGGTTACCCAGAAAACAGAAACGTGATCGGGCTACTTGGTTTGACCGTCAATTAAATCCATCCCGTTAGTCATCTAGGTTATATAAAAGCTTGAATATGTAATATAAACAACATACAATAAACTTATTACAACAACGGAATCCAAATAACAAAAACATGAAAGATCTGGGCCCATGAACATGCTGTCAGATATTTTTGGGCAAGTTCTGGGTTACCCAGATCTAGCTCGGTCAAGTTCGGTCAATGCTGTTTAGCAAAGATTATCTGACATTCTATGCTTGATATGGTCCTGCTACAAGTTTTAGATCACAGAGCTCATAGCACACTACATGTTCAAACATTAAAAACACAAAAATCATTAACATTCAGAGATCTACAAAACCTGACATTTGGTTGTCAGTCAACATAAATTTTTTTTCCAGATTTTGTAAATCATTAAATCTGAGCCTATAGATGTTATGGATCTAACATCTATCAACCGATATCATCTATTAACACTATATACTACATGATTTAACTCTAAAACACAAAATCTAAATAAGATTAAAGATCAACTTTTAGGGTTAGGTTTTATACCTTTTTAAGAAATTCTTGATTCTGACTTCTGATTTGGTTATATGTATTAGTGGGGCTTCGTTTGTGACTGATATTAGCAATGAAATTTGGAGGTTTTGGAGAGAGAAGCTCTAGGATGAGAGTTGTGAACAATTTAGCATAAATGTGACTTTCTCTCTCTCTTGATCTATACAAATAATGGTACAAGGCACATGGCTGGTGCATTGAATCTGATTTGCTGGCATGTTATAGCTCCTAGCTAGACTAGGGTGGCTTGTCAATATTTTGCTAGATTTTGTTATCAATAATTCACCAAATGGGACAAAAAGGGTAAAATGGTTATTAATTTTAGTGGTATTCTTGTCCATAGCACTTGAATATAGGGTTTAATCACTAGATTTTAAACCTTAAAGTTTTCCAAATAATTTTTAGGGTTTGAAAAATTAAAATTAAAGTGTAATAAAATTTTAATTAAAACACACTAATTAAAATTAGGGTTTTTAATAGAAAATGAGGGTTTAAATAATTAGGGTTCCTTAATTATCGTTAGGGTTCCTGATTTAACAATTACATTTACTAAAATAATAATTAGGGTTTCTAATTTTGGCAATTATGGTTCCTAATTAGCAAATTAGGGTTTCAAATTTTAATT
This sequence comes from Panax notoginseng, assembly GCA_016801055.1. Taxonomy (NCBI): domain Eukaryota; kingdom Viridiplantae; phylum Streptophyta; class Magnoliopsida; order Apiales; family Araliaceae; genus Panax; species Panax notoginseng. Next base: position 42,280,304 of record CM029018.1, on the reverse strand, counting down.
AGAATTTTCAAATATTAATTAGGGTTTTCCCTAATTAATAGAAATTCTATAATATGCATCATAAATCCTATAACACCAATACTACACAGTTTTGAACTCATAATTGAGTTTCAAAATAGGTTTTAACAAATTGAAATAAGGTTTTTGACATTAAACACCTTAATCGACCAACCATTATCAATACACACATACAGTATATATTTATAATACTGAAAAATAATATTATAATTAATATAAAATTTTTACTCTAATTCCTTATTCCAAATCCAGAATTAAAGTTTGGATTCCATATCTGAATTATCTTTCATATATAACATTATTAATTAAGTTAAAATAATTAACTTAATAATCTGAACTAAAATTCATATGACAAAAAACTAATTATAATAATTCCAATAATAATTTCATATATTATTTAAATAATATAACAATCATATTTTCATAGAAAATAAATAATAAAGACATTTCTAATATAAAATTAATTATTATAAGTATATACTTTATAATGTTCAATAATTCTAAAATAAACTTATTTGAAATTATTCTTGTAATAAATATATTTTATTTATCACATATATACATACACATTACTTGGCACATATTCCCATCTTAAATAATAATAATAATAAAATTAATATGCAAAATTTTTTATTTATTTATATAGAAAATATCGGGTTATTACATCCCCTTTCTGACAATTCATAACAATTCACATGTGGGCCCCACCCACATGTCATTATCAATCACACATATATATATACAATTCCCCTCCCCTTACGTAAACTCCCTCCCACCCCCATTTTCAAAATCAGTTTTCAACACATATGGGCCCCACATGTGGGCCACACATTTATTATGTTAAATAATTTTTTACCGATTATTTTGAAAAATAGTTAAATGGGGGTCCATAAAATATGCCAAAAATTACAACAAATACTTCATAAAAATCTCCTCAATATTTTTAACAATATTTATTAATATTATTATAACTCACAATATTAACAACCAGGTCGTTCCCAAGAAAGTGGGGGCTTTCCAATAAGAATTTTTTCCTATTAGCTCGCAATTAGGTGACCAAACCTCTCCTCGACAGAACTTCTAGACATTGTTAATTATGCAAATAATAATATGAATAACTGTATCATCTCAATTATTGATTTAATAATATATAAAATATTGACAATAATTGAATCAAATAACGTGAGATACTATACATCAATTACTGTAGCAATAATTGAACAAAACTGAGTGACTTCTCACGTAAGCATCAATAATCAATACCGTGTGTTACTATACAACCACGCGTATTACTGTACTTTTACTACCAGGTAGTTCAACAATTTAACGGTAAAACTTCCGGCGTTATTTTCATAAAAAGATATTTCTGTCATTTTTTCATTCCAACAATAATTCCGTTGTAGGGTCCACCAATGATTATACTGTCGTACAAATATTTTCTGTTAAAATGAATATTTCCCGACCAATCGAATATAATATAACAACTTGCGTACTTTGTAAAATTTATAAATATTACCCACAACTATAACATTATCTCAAATCCACACCATAATATTCAAAAAAAATATTTCGAGAAAAGTAAATCTTTATTCATAAAATTTAAGATTTTACAATCTCCCTTCCTTATGAAATTTCGCCTTCAAAATTTACGTACGTACTTGGCATGCTGAACAGATGAGGATACCTCGTCAGATTCTAACTCTTGAGGTATAACCTTTGAGCGTAGAATATATTTCTTCTTATCTAAGATTTTAACATATATCTCCTCATACGTTAAATCTTCCGCTATCTCGTCCGGTTCTAAATCAATAATGTAGTTCGGGTCATTGTAACATCGATACGTGAAAAATGTTATGAACACGCAACATACTTGGCAGTAAAACGAGTCTATAGGTCATAGTTCCTACTCGATCGAGGATTTCAAATAGAACAATTAAATCGAGGGTTGAGATTTCCTCTCTTCATCGACTCTTGCTTCTAGAATAACGCCCTTTTGAACCTTCTTTTTTGTATTCATCAGCTTCGGGTCTGTAGTTTAAGCGGCTTTAACATTATCGATTAAAGTCGATTCTAATCGTATATTCGCTATCTTTACGTAAGTTCGTAAATTCGCACTCGTAACCGCATACGATCTTTTACTCAACGCGTCAGCTACCACGTTTTCTTTTCACGATGATATTGAATGGTAGGGTCGTAATCTTTAACAGCTCGAGCCAACGTCTTTGGCGCATGTTATATTTGTTTTGGGTGAAAAAATATTTGAGGGTTTTAGAAATGGGTTTTGTACCGGGGTCAAATTTAAACGTTAAGCGCAAGTAAGAGAAATAAAAGAATGGGTAGAACCGATATCGAATAAGGTATAAACTTTGCAAGAGTTTATGATTAACTTACCCGTGATAACTTTATTCGGGTTCTTCGACAAACGCTCTCACTTAAACTACCAGCTTTGACTTGTCTGAGACATCCTTTGGCGTCACCATTCCAGCTGGACTTAACTTCACTACATGACAAAATTGAGCTAGGTGACATTCACTTTCGTAATTGAAACACGCTTTAGGTTTTTGCGTACAGTTTGGACGGATGTGTCCCTCCTATCCGCATTTGAAACATACGACCGGTGGTTGTTCTTCTTCCTTGGAAACGAGTCCTGCTGGCTTTCCATCATTATTGAATCTTCTCTTCTTGAAGTTGTTCTCACTTAGTTCACCTTTCCAATTATCCTGGCCATGATTACCACTGAAGTGGTTACCATTTCTAGTATGTTGATTCCCTCCACGTTTGTTGTCACCGCTTTGATGACTGCTACCACTGGTATTATCATTTTGCCGGCTACTTTCTCTTGGTTGGGTTGACTCGTTATCGCGCTCCAATAAATGAGCCATATTTACAACATCTGAATACAAACACAGTTTGTGAGAAATGAAATATTGACGTATCTCGGGTTTTAAACCTCTTAAAAATATTCGCGTCATTCTCTCCTCATTATCAACCAAGTGGGATACAAACCGGGATAACTCGGCAAACTTAGCCTCGTACTGCGACACTGTCATATTATTTAGCTCCAGCTTGATGAATTTTACCTCCTTCATGTGATGAATACTTTCGGGAAAGTACTTGTCATTAAACAATTCTTGGAACTTCTCCCAAGACATCTTGAGTGCGTCAGGCTGGATACGTTTTACAGATTCCCACCAATGATCTGCTTCTTCACGCAACATAAACATGGCGAAGGGAACCTTTTGCTCCTCTAAGCATTCCAAGACATCAAATAACTAGGTGATCTGCTTTATCCACGTCTCTGCCTTAAGTGGTTTTGGCTCTCCAATAAACTTCGGTGGTCCCTGCTCCTTGAACTGTTTAGCGGTGACCGTCTGAGAGTTGCCAGTGTTTCCACCTGCATTTTGAACAGGAGCCGCTCTCGTCTGATGTTGCATAAATTGCATAAAGCCTCTGAACATCCCATCGTTCGTCATTTGATCAGCGTTATTGTTTACCTGAAGATTGTTGCCTTCCTGGACATTATCCTGGTTATTGATCGTCAGTGACTCAACGGTCTCATGTGCTTCATTGCTTATCTCAACATTTTCAGATGCCATTCTCAAATACTGTCACAAAACAAGGGTTAATTGACATGTCACATGTTATCTTTATACTCTGACCGACCAATTAAATACGAAATAAACTTAGGTAGGTCATACTAGTGAAGGAATTTCCCGTCTCTTCTCTCCCAGTTCTTATCTCACATCTCAGCCAGGGATCATATCCCTAAGCTTTGATACCAACTGTGACGCCCCCAAAATAGGTATACATCACCCATTCTGAGTTGCTAAATACATGGTACATAATACAAATGTAAATTTAAATATACAACATGAGCTGTGAGTTTTAATACAAATAATGTCTTCTAGACAGTATTAAAACTCAAAATAAGTCCTCAATACATTTATTATCACACTATTTCACAGAATAATGAGGACTACTAATGCAAACATCTGGACCGTCACTCCGTTCCCCGACTAGTCTCATCTATATTCTTATTTCCTGAAGAGAAGAATGAAAGAAAAGGTTGAGCTCAACTAGCCCAGTAAGAAATATTATGACTAAGATAATGCAGAATAAATTATCGTTAGCCTTCAAAAGTGTTAAACTGATAAAATACAATAGACATCAAGTTTAACTGCAGCGGAACAAGCAATCCATTAGAAAAGTCATGTAGAGCATACAATCTACTATCTTCTATGATTTAAAAGGTTTATCATCAATTTTATCGCTGAGACTCAGCTCAATAAATAATCCACATCATCGAATCATCCCTGCACTACGGGCCAATAATATTTATTAGTATCACGACCACGAATTATCCATGCACTACAGGCCAAGGATATTCGTGTTTTCATTAATGGTCATGATCATGCCATAAAAAAATTCATCTTTGCACCCTTGGCCGAAGAGAATCCATAGCCATAATCATATCAAAAACTGTCCATCAATGCACTACGGGCCAATGAGGACTTTTACCACATCATTTGTAACATTACGGTCATGATTATACTGAATAATCCCTGGTCATAATCATACCAAGTTCATTTATGCACTACGACCAAAGATAACTTTTATAACAATATAAGCATGAGGATGATGACAATGACATAATAATTCAATAAAACAAGTTCAAGGATAAATTTTAAAGATTTATAATTTAATTTATCCAGAATTCATTAACGTTCAAATTGTCAACATGATAGTGCTTTGTGGAGTAAAATTCAAGAATAATATTGTACCAGAAATGATTTGGATCGAAAACGAACAATTTTTATCATGAATAGTACCCCGGGTGAATAGTACTTGAGTGAATAGTATCCTGTGAATAGTACTTTGTGAATATTGCAAAGATTATTATATACTATTCACAAAGTACCCTGTTATATATATAGGGGCCGGATCCAGTCCGGGAGTCCGGATTTTGTTAAAATCCGGACTTTTTTTTTTAAACACATAAAAAAAAAATTATGGAATTGAATTTTTTTCATAATACAGTATTTTGGGTGTGATTTGGGTACGTATAACAAAAAGTGGTGGTACAGTCTGTGCAGACTGTACCACCACTTTTTGGTATAGGTATTCAAAACACACCCAAAATATTATATTATGAAAAAATTTCAGTTTATAAAATATTAAATATTTTTTTTAGTTGTTTTTTAAAAAAAAAAGAGGTCCGGATTTTCTCCCGTCCGGGAGGTCCGGACCTGATCCAACTTGTATATATATATATATATATATATATATATATATATATATATATATATATATATATATAATTCCCTCCAATTCAAGTTATGCACTCCCCCCCCCCACTTTCTGACAAATCATAACAATTCACATGTGGGCCCCACCCACATGTCATTATCAATCATATATATATATATATATATATATATATATATATATATACAATTCCCCTCCCCTTACGTAAACTCCCTCCCACCCCCATTTTCAAAATCAGTTTTCAACACATATGGGCCCCACATATGGCCTCCACATGTGGGCCCCGCCTTTATTATATTAAATAATTTTCTACCGATTATTTTGAAAAATGGTTAAATGGGGGTCCATAAAATACGCCAAAAATTACAACAAATACTTTATAAAAATCCCCTCAATATTTTTAACAACATTTATTAATATTATTATAACTCGCAATATTAACAACCAGGTCGTTCCCAAGAAAGAGGGGACTTTCCAATAAGGATTTCTCCCTATTGGCGTGCAATTAGGTGACCAAACCTCTCCTCGACAGAATTTCTAGATATTGTTAATTATGCAAATAATAATATGAATAATTGTATTATCTCAATTATTGATTTAATAATATATAAAATATTGACAATAATTGAATCAAATAACGTGAGATACTATGTAACAATTATTGTAGCAATAATTGAACAAAACTGAGTGACTTCTCATGAAAGCATCAATAATCAATACCGTGTGCTACTATGCAACCATGCGTATTATTGTATTTTTACTACCGGGTAGTTCAACAGTTTAACGGTAAAACTTTCGCCGTTATTTTTATGAAAAAATATTTCTGTCGTTTTCTCATTCTGATAATAATTCCGTTATAGGGTCCACCAATGATTGTGACATCGTACGAATATTCTCTGTTAAAACGAATATTCCCCGACCAATCGAATATAATATAACAACCTGCGTACTTTGTAAAATTTATAAATATTACCCACAACTATAACATTATCTCAAATCCACACCATAATATTTAAAAAATATTTCGAGAAAATAAAATCTTTATTCATAAAATTTGGGGTTTTACACTTGTATTAGAAAGTAATTAATGCTAAGATCTTACATATATTCCTAGGACTCAATTTTTTTTCCTTCTTCAAAGATTTATTGTCTTAATTTGTAATTTCCTCCTTGATGTTCCTATAATGTCATATCTTTCCCTAAAATGTTATATAACATGATTAGAGGAATAATATGGTCATCATCAAAACATGGAGTATGACATAAGTCAACAAAGTTCAAATCTAGGCAGCGAAAGAACAAGCTACACCCTCCAGGGATGTCAGCGGAATTTAGGTCATCAGTTCAGCCGGTTTGCGAATCAAGCGCTCAAGGAAATTGGGCACAAGCACCAAACAGTGAAAGGAAACTCCAAATCACCTCAAAAAGGGTGAGCTAAAATTCTACTCCAGACAATTTAAAATATGCATCACAATAGACTCCTAAGGATGAATCTAGATCATCACATCATGCATGATCTGCACATGTGCAAATGCGCTACATCAACGTACATCTCTATCAAGGTTTAACATGCATCTCTAGTAGATTTAAATAGGCGTGCAAGTTAAATGCCTAGATTAGAGAAAAAAATTTTCGTAGACATCTGATGGTTGTCATCGATCCAGCGTAACATCAGATAGAGTCTGGTGAAGCAGACCTTGGAATATTACTTCAGCGAAGGTATCGGAAGATCTAGTATTCTAAACCATTGGCATCAATTCAACGTAACATCAAGACAGTTCAGGGATACCATCGTTTGAGTGGGAACCAAAACAGTTTGGCGATTTCAGCGTATTCAACTACCAGTAGGGTAGGCACCGTTGTCAAACTACCAGTAGGGTAGGCACCGTTGTAAACTACCAGCGTATGCATCGGGAAGGTCTGGTGATTTCAGAACATCATCTCTAGTAGAGATGTAGAAAACATCTCAACTTATCTTCATCAAACAGCCATCAACAACTAGGACTGAGCATTCAGTTATAACTGAATATTCGATTCGGTTATAACCGAATATCAAACTGAACTTATTTTTGCTATCCGAAAGACTACCCGAATTGACAAATAACCGAATAACCGAAAATTGAAAACCGAATAACCGAATAACTTATTCAGTTATTTTGGTTAAGAACCCAAATTGCTTTCCATATTATCAAACAAAAACATATTCATTTCAAATTTTTAATAGTACTAGATTTTTCAATCAATAATTAACAACGTTCTTAAAGAAAGTATTTTACATACGAAAGTCCTCTAGTACAAACTTTGAATCATAATATTTCCTCAGCTAAAAATAGAAGGGGATGAACCTTAAATCACGCTAGGAATCCGGGTCTCTCTCTATTCTTCTTTATGAGTCGAGTTAGCCCTTGGTTTGCCAACATTGTCGTTGTTTTGAATCTGCCCCTGCCCCCTATCGTCCTATCGACTTGCAGAAATCAAAAATCGTTAATTACCGAAAAGGAGGCGGAGTTACGAGTCGTGTTTCTCGATTTGCAGAAGAACTCTGATTTTATTATTGATTTGGGTTTTAGTTTGGTTTCAGAATTCGTTGTCATTGTTTTGAGAAAGGTAAGTCTCGATTTGGTTTTGGTTTGGGTTACAGGGTAGAGAGATAAGATTAGAGAGTGAGATAAGATCAGAGAGTGAGAGAATATATATGAGATGAGACAATGACTCTATAAGATATCAGAATAAATAGTTAAGAAGAATCCAGAAGATAATAGATTAAATAAATAAAAGAAATTAAGTGTTAGTGGGATGCCCTGCAGTGAGAAGTTAATGCTTTGTTCGGTTATTCGGGTAAACCGAAAATTGTATATAATTTCAGATATAATCGAAATGTTAAAAATAACCGAATTATCAAAAAAAATCGGTTCGGTTCGATAATTTGGTTATATCCATTTTTTACTCAGTCCTATCGGCAACACCGACAAAAAGCCAAACCATTGGAGTTAACATCAGCATAGGCATCAGCAATGATTGGTAAAGGTAAAAAAATTTATGAAAACATTTTAACATTCATCATAACATTCATTACATTTGCTATTTGCGATATGTGAAATGTGATGTGCGAGTTGTGAAGTGCGATTGGCTAAATGTGAAAAGCGAAGTGCAAAATGCGATGTGCGATTTGCGAACTACGATTTGCGAAAATATTTTAAACATTCATCATAACATTCATTACATTGCGATTTGCATCATTAGAAATATCTTGTCATATTTCAAGTGTCTAGTAATCTTTATCATGTCAATTCCATTGCATTGCATGAAAATGATAAAGAGGGGCATCTGTAGACAATCGAATTTTTGTTTTCCTGTTACTAACTTTGTAGGAGGACAAAAGCGTCTTTTTTACACTCTAGAGATAACCGTGGAGAATCACAACATCAATTCCAACACCGGAGATAGCCCCGGGAGATCCAGTTTCCAACCCCAGAGATAACCCCAGGAAATCAGTTTCTAACCCCGGAGATATAACCCCGGGAAAGTCAGTTTTAACCTCAAAAATAACCCCGGGGGATCAAGTTCAAAGCCTGGAGATAACCCCAGGAGGTCAAGTCAATCTCAGAGATAACCTTGAGGACAGTCAAAGTCAACATTAGGTTAACCTCAAAGATAACCCTGAGAAAAGACTGCTACAACTTCGCGAAAATCGGAGATAACCCCGGGAGGGGAAAAATGGTCATTTTGCCAACTTAACTTCAACTCACATCAAATACACTCATTTTAACTCAAATTACTTTAATAGAAGTCCCAAAAGAACCATATCTTAACTTTCGAGCTCAAACTATGCAAAACAGCTCAACGGACTGCTTGACAGAAACCCAAAAATGCCATTTCCGTAATGGACCCATCTTTCTAGAATCAAAAAAGGGCAAATCCTATGTCATTCCGTAGCTCTCAGAAAGAGCTTTCCAGAATTATATGGCACATTTCCATTGGGCTCTCGAATTAAAATTTATGAAGATTCGAGCGAACAATGCGTTGTCCGAGTGCACGTACTTCAACACGACAGGACCCACATTGCTCGGGGCGCCCCGGCCAGCAGCAAGTAGACCCGCGGCTACCGCAGGTACACCTATGGCTCCCCCTCTATAAATAGAGGGCTTGGGGTGGCCATTTTGTAAGAGAAAAAGGCGAGGAAGCCCTGTCCATTTTACTCTGTACACACTATAAACTGAGTGCTTTCTCATTTCAAACACTTGTCAGCTTATATATTGCTACATTTTACCCATGGAAACCGAGTGTTCATTTATCTAAAGCTATTTGAAGTCTTCTTTGGCAGCCCACTGTAAGCCTTCTTACATTTCTTAAAGCCTTTTCTCCACTTTTGTTCACACACAGTTATTCACTTTGAGAGTCGTGTTGTGTGTGTATGCCCGGACCATCGGTCTGTGGCGTTTATTGCATATATATATATATATATATATATATATATATATATATATATATATATATATATATATATTGTTATCATCAAACTCTATTTGATTGAGCCTGGATTTATATCCGGTGCGTTTACCGCTTATATATATATATATATTTACATTTCTGTCAGGCCTGGAGATCACTTCGTGGCCATTACTGCTTATATATATATGTATATATATATATATATATATACATTTCGTCCCGCCTAGAGTTTACTTCGTGGTGGTTCATTGCTTTTATGTTTATATTTACATTTCGTCTTGCCTTGAGTTTACTTCGTGGCGGTTGATCGTTCGTGTGTGTATATATATATATATATATATATATATATATATATATATATATATATATAGCTTTCAGACAAACTGCATCATCATGTGAGCCTAGGAATCATGTGATCACAGATTTAGTCTCCTGAATCTAGATTCGGTTCCCATGATGGACATTTTCAACTGACCAGTTTGTAAATTATTCACGGTGTTTGAACTTTTTTAGACGGCTCTCATGCCCATGAGTTCGGCACTGCTTTTTATCTTATTTTCTCGAAGATGTTTCGCATCTCGAAAATAAAATCAATCAAGTCGAATACTTAATAAAATAGAAATATCAAAGGCCTCAATTACTATTGAGCACAAGGGTTTGAAAAAACCTCTTTTACAAAACATCATTGCTATATCTTGTTAAAACTGAACTTTTATACAAAATTCAAACCCTTTGTATATAGGTGCAAACGAGGCATAACACTACTTCCAAATAATTGCACATTGATCTACACACACACATTCAGATAAATGTTTTAATTGAAAAGTGGTTGTCATCGTGTTACCACGGATGTCGGGGGGTGCCTAACACCTTCCATTCGCATAATCAAGCCCCTGGACCTTAACGAATCTCGGTTTCACAGACCAGTCAAATAGTGTCACATCACTAGGTCAATGTGTAAACCCTTTCTCGGTTGAGTTGGTGCAACCATTTAAAAATACCAACTGGCGACTCTTACAGTCTAATCGTCGGCATATACATGTCGGACCTTTTCATAACTTATTTTTTCAAACAAATCTCACCTAACATGAGAACACCAAAAGACAAGAACAGAAAAGGGACAAATAAAAATCCCGACGTCGAGAACCCTGACATGAGAAGATTAGACTTATAGAAGAAAAACTTGCCATAATAAGTTTAGATTTAGGAATATGAAATAAAATAATTTATGAAATAGAAATGGATTTTCACTCGACATGCGGTAATCCGCGTAGACAGATCATTTTTACAATTTAATAAAGAATGAATACGAAGGGTTATTCACCAGGCTTGCGGTAGTCCGCGTAGAAAGGTTATTCCTATACATTAATAAGGAATAGAATGACAACCCTTTTGAGTATGAAGAAAATAGCATCTTTTACGAATACAAAATAAATAATACCCCTTACTTTAGTAGGAGATTGGATACTGCAATAGTGTAGTAGCAGAATACTCTTCTTCTTTCTCTCTTATTCTCTCTATAGTTTCTTTCACTATAGCTTGTGATTATGACTCTGCTCTTCCAAAAATGGTTGGAAATAATGAATGAATGGAAGAGTATTTATAGACTAGGAAAATGTGGCAAATTGCAAGGTTAATTATACTTTAGTATCTTCATCTTTGCCTCCATTTTTAATTTAGTCCCTCAAGTATTATCAATCATGCATAACCTCCCCTAATAGTACTTGTATGTGAACTAATAGTTCCTTGAATGTGAACTAATAGTAATTAATTACTCATTTATCTGATTAATTACCCGTTTGGTCAATTTAACATCCAGAAATCAACTATTATCGAAATAAATGTCGATTTCTACTAACATTAATATTCCCAATACAATGGAAATATTTTTCTCAATAATTATTCATCATTAATATTATAATTCATAATTTTGACAACCAGATCGTTCCCAGGAAAGAGGGGGCTTTCCGATAAGGATTTCTCCTTATTGGCACGCAATTAAATAACCTAACCCCTTTCCTCGACAGAACTTTCTAGACATTGTCAATAATTCAAATAATAATATGAACAACCGTGGCGTGTCAATTATTTATTTAATAATATAAAATATTATGCTGATGAAACTGTGACAATAATTGAATCAATAATATAAAATACTATGAAACAACTACTATGACAATTATTGAATACTGAGTGACTTCTTACGTAAGCATCAATAATCAGAAATACTGTGCAATACCGTGTGCTACTGTGCAATAACGCGTATTATTGTACTTTTATCACCAGGTATTTCAACAGTTTATCGGTAAAAGTTTTGCCTTTATTTTTATAAAAAGGTTATTTCTGTCGCTTTCTATATCCAACATTCATTCTGTTGTGGGGTCCACCAATGATTGCGCCGTCGTACGAATATTTCCTGACAAAAAGAATATTCCCTGACCAAACTAATATTTCCCGACACAACGAATATTTTATGACAACTTGCTTACTTTGTAAAATTTTCACATATCACCTTTAACTTTAACCTTTTATCAATTTAACCATTTAATGAATAGAATAATAATTATAAGAAAAGTTAAATACATTTATTTCATAAAATTTGGGGTCTTGCAATCTCCCATTCTTATGAAATTTCGTCCTCAAAATTTACGTACTTGGTAGTTCGAAGAGGTGAAATACCTTGCTTTCATTTCAGATTCTATCTTCCCGGTCATTTCTTCTATATTATGATTTCTGCATTGCTTATCTCTTGGATTTTAGATATCATTCCAGAATACAGCTTCAAAACAAAGGATAATTGACATATCCCAATTTTTCAACTTATTAAATAAGAAAATTCAGCTTAGGTAGGACACACACTAACGAAGGATATTACTCGTCTCTCCCCTCCTATTTCTAGTCTCAGATCTCCGCCAGAGACCATATCCCTAAGCTTTGATACCAACTGTGATGCCCCAAAATAGGTCCACACAATCCATTTTAGGTTGCCAAATACATACTACAGAATCCAAATACAAATCTTCCTATTTATAACTATTAATTTGTCGTGAAAAATATGACAACACATAAGCTGTGAGTTTCAATATAAGTAACAGTACTCACACTCCAAACCAATGATACTTTACATAAAGGTACAGTCGATAACTGTTTTAGAAATTAAAATATTTGGAAAATACTCAAGGAAGCCTTCATACATGGGATGTCATGCATATAAGTTATATTAGATATAATATGAGTTGAGAATTAACCTTGGTTGACCAAATATACCCTAAAAAAGAACGAGAAGATTACTATCCTGTTCATTTCAATGGTGTGTATCTTCTTGCCATATAATTATCTCTATTGTCTCAAACTGAGGATTATATTCCAACCATACTCCAAGATTATATAGATAATGCTCATAGATATAGTCAGCAAGTGGATGCGAACAACCATATCTTATAATAACACAAATTTTTATGTGGTTAGACATCGTGTATGATAGTGGCAACACACCCTTTAAGCTCTCAGTACAATTTTGTCCTCCTCATTTTAATGGGGTGCATTTTTGATGCTTTCAAGGTCGGGTTTTCATCACCCTATTGTTGTTCACCAAAATTAACTATTAAATGACGTATAAAATACGACACACACATTTTAATTCCTCAATACAATTATATATTATCATGATGTTTTATAATGTATTGAGAAACTTCAATAGTCATAAACCCTCACTCTATTTCCTTGTTATCCCCGCTCAACCCAGCTACACTATTGTTACTTGGAAGGAATTGTGAAACAAAAGGGTGAGCACAAATAGCCCAGTAACGAATATTATGACTAAAAATAATTATATTATCAATAGCCATCATCAGTAATAAATCAAATATTTAGAACATATGGTAGATGATAAAAGTTTTCAACCATAATTGCAGCGGAATCAACAATCTATTAGAAGAGTCAAGTAGAACATAATGTCTAGTATCTTCTCCAAATTAAAAGCCCATAATTAATATTTCATTTCTGTAATACCCATAAACAGTTCTTTGTTGTATCCAAGACAAAGAGAACTTTCATCACATGTCTTCACATGAACCATCAAAGATTATAGTTACAATTCATGTTTATAATAATGTAAATCAATAGTTTCTCCTTGCCACAAAGGCTTAGTAGAACTTTCACTCAATGTCCTTGCTACAAAGGCTAAAGACACTCAATAATCATATCGTCTTTACACCCTACACCAAAGACATTCAAATGTAACAACAATGATCATAATCATACCAATCAATTGTCTATCTTTGCACTACGGGCCAAAGATATTCAACTGTAATATCAATGGTCATGATCATACCATTTAATTGTCTATCTTTGCACTACGGGCCAAAGATATTCAACTGTAAAACCATTAATCAACATTCCATCTTTGCACTACGGGCCAAAGACATACAACTGTAAAATCAATAATCAACAGTCCATCTTTGTACTATGGGCTAAAGACAAACAACTATAACACCAATAGTCATGATTATACCAATACACAATTCCGGTCATGATTATACCAATACATATTTCATGGTCATAATCATACCAATCAACAGTTCATCTTTGCACTACGGGCCAAGGATAACTTTTCAACACAATGAATCAAGAGAGATCAAGGATAAATATTAGAGATTTATAATTCAATTTATCTAGAGTTCAAGAATGTTCAAATGGTCATCATGATGATCAAAGCGTGGATTTAAATTTAAGAATAAGATTAATATATCAAAGATAATTTGGACAGAAAAAGAAACTAATTTTATCGTGAATAGTACCCCGGCATGAATATTACCCCGAATGAATACTACCCGAATAAATAGTACCCCATCATGCAAAGTACCCCAAATGAATAGTTCTCCAACATGAAAAGATTAGCATTATAGAAGTAATACTTATCATAGTAAGTTTAGATTTAGGAATATGAAATGATATAATATACGAAACTGCAAATAGAATTTTATCTGTCATGCAGTAATCCATGTAGACAGATCATTTTCCTAATTTAATAAAGAATGAATACGAAGGGTTATTCACCAGGTATACGGTAGTCCGCGTAGACAGGTTACTCCCACATATTAATAAGGAATGGAATGACAACCCTTATGAGTATGAAGAAAATAACATCTTTTACGAATACGAAAGAAATAATACCCCTTACTTTAGTAGGAATTGGTGAAAGTAGTATTCATACAATCCAATCATGTATGATGATAATGCATATACTTTGTAATCAATCTTATTTATTTATTAATAAAAGAATTAATTATTAAAGGCATTTATTATCTACATGGTGCTGTTTTAATAATATGTGATAAGCCCATAGTTTTAAGCAATATTTTTAGAATCATGATGAGATCATGCTAATGAGATCTAAATTCTTAGATAGCTTAAAACTAAAATGTTCTCAATCAATGGAATACCTAAAACGAGATTAGTGAATCCGGATAGATTGGTACAGACGTTGCTTGCTAATTGGATGAGAATGATTGATCTCATGATCATTTGTGTGGAGACACTAAAGCAAGTATGTAGGTACTTATTAGAGAATAAGGTCACTGAACGTGACTCGCTAAGGAATACCTAATAGAGTTTTACTTGCCAGTCAATAGGAATTCTTGTAGTGATAGTAGTACAAATGATCCTTAGACTTGAGATCATCATAGTATCTTATATATAATGAATTACACTTTGACTTATTCCTTAAGACTCTTTGGGTATATCAAAGGGTATGATTGGGTGTAATAAGTTATATATGGAGTGTGCCATCCCCAAATTCGGGTACTTAAATTCCCACAAAATTTGGTGTTCACTGTCCAAACCTCATGTATCTATCTACCCATAATAAATGAAAAACCATATATAGATAGAAATAAATCCTCTCATTATGGAGTTACAACATCTGAATGTAAATACATAAATCACAGGTCATACTAAACATAAATCTTAAATGCGGGAACATAAATAAATAATAAGTCTTACACAACTTTAACATAAGTCTAAAATATAAATACATCAAATAAACAACAAGTCTTCATCACTTGTTAACTTTGCCCTTTCCTTTGTTAGTAGAAGGCTCGTCGGACCTTTCGTTCTTAACTATAATATTATTATTACGTAAGAGTGAGCACGATTGCCCACAAGTATAATAATATAACAATAAAATAATAACATGCAAATGAATCAAAGATTTCTGAAATAAGAAAACTAGGCTTTTGAATCAAGAATGAATAATAAAAATCAAAAAGAACTTCTGAGGGTCATAAGACCTTAAACTACGTCCTAGGTTGTCAAGTGTTTATACTTGAAACCTTTAACAGTCATAAGACTATGGACTCTTCTTCTCGTACTTAGGGGGATCAGCCTTTAGTACCATACTGTGCACAATATCTTAACGCTAAAGCATAATTAATCCCCTATAACAGTGTTGTTCATCTCAGTTTGACATTAGAGTCTGCACCAAAGGAAGTTTGGTTTGGATAAGCTCAACAATGGTTCTAAAATTTAGAACGTTCATCAACTATGGACTAGTCGAATCAATAAGGGCTCGCTATTCTTTCAAGATTCAACAATAATTGATATTCAATTTGAATAATAAAGTTCAAGATGTATACAATTGAATAAGTATTGTATAACATGAATTATACTTTTAAAGAATGATAACATCTAATATGAAATCTTGACTTGAACAATAATAAATAAGATAGAATAAGGAACTTGCTTTATGTAAAGAAACAAGGTTTAGGAACTTGCCTCGTGTGTAGGCTAAACGATTACTACTCCCGTTCACCACAAGTCCTACACACATATCATATATATTTAAGACATTTATTAGTTACATTTTCACTTAATTATTTAATATAACTCCACTTTATTTAGCAAATCATTACCCTTCTAATTAAATTAGAATATTTTCATTTTCTTACTATTATTACACTCAAATAAATTATTTCATAATAATTTCTATCGAATATTTATTTTATTTCATAAATATCTCAATTAAAATATTCATTTTATTTGATAAATATTTTAATATAATTTATATCGAATATTTATTTTATTCCATAAATATCTCAATTAAAATATTTATTTTATTTGATAAATATTTTAATATAATTTTCATCGAATATTTATTTTATTCCATAAATATTTCAACTAAAATATTAATTTTATTTGATAAATATTTTAATAATAATTTCTATCAAATATTTATTTTATTCCATAAATATTACAACTAAAATATTTATTTTATTTGATAAATATTTTAATAATAATTTTCATCAAATATTTATTTTATTCCATAAATATCTCAATTAAAATATTAATTTTATTTGATAAATATTTTAATTAAAAAAAAATTTGCCCGCCGGGGCGGGGTAATTTAGTTTGGTAACGCCCGCCGGGGACGGGGTTACCCAAACTCGGTTTCTGTAGTTTCTGTAGTTCACGAACACGTAACAAGGCCAATTTAGGCCCCAAAAAAATCTCACACAAGTTCAACCGTGTGTTCTAATGAAGAACACAGAACAGAGCCATAACTTCTAATTTACTTGTCCATACATTAATTTAATTATACCTAGATACTATAATTCATATATGATCATTACCCAACCTTTCTAACATGATTTTAACAACTTAATTCATACAATTACTCGAATCAAATCACATAATTTTATTGTTCTTATGAAAAACTCCATTTTTAATATTATTAACGAAATCAACCACTACGAACTCATTTTTCAGCCAAATCAGTCCGTTTAAATTTCGTTCTTTTCATTTTTACATGTATAAACGAAATCATTCACCAATTTACCGATTAATATGGAATTTAAACATATATTTTTGTACTTATAAGCCATATTCATATATTTTTTTCTGTAAACTATAAAACTCTAATTTGAACATGATTTCATGGATTAATTACTCTAAAACACATATAGATCATATATAATTGCATTATACAGGTTAATAAACATATACAATATCATAGATTTAACAATTAGCCATGAAAATTCAATTACAAAAAACTAAAAGCCAATTTTCATGAAAAGTTTCTAAGTACGTAAATTAAAAGTATAGGTTAAGGAATTACCCCTTAATTTCTCTATTAGATTGTTAGAGAGTGGAAGAAAACTCCTTAATCCTCCAATTCCTTCTTCAATTCCCTCAATCTCTCTCTTTTCTCTTTGTAGTTCACTGACTTAGGTTTTTTAGGAAATGAGAAAGCGTAAAAGAAAAGGCCTGATATAAGTGCGCATACCGGCGTAGTAGTGGTCGGTTAATCCCGTACTGGGTTATCTGGCCAACTTTCTTTAAGGCCATGTTTGGCTATCTTATTAATATTCTTTCACATTAATTTAATTAAACTCTTATTATATAGTTTTAATAATGTCACACCCATTTAAGTAATTAATTAAATATCTTATTTAATTTAATTTAACTAAATAGAATAATTCCACATTAAATCACATAGTCACATAATTAATTTCTTATTTATTAATTATGGCAAGTCATTAAATCTCTAATTAATTATTAAATTAATTAGAATAACTTTATGCTTAAATAATTCATTTAATCAAATATGCTTAATTAAATATATACTTTTGAATAATAAATTCTCCATATTCATTTAATCAATGTAGCACATATAATTAAAGTAATCCACCAAAAATTCATCAATTAATTATTTATCCCAATAATTAAATCATCAAAAAATATTTATTTGATTCAATAAATATTCAAATTAAATTACAAAAATCTCGTTTTTCACATCTTTCCCCTCTTAAAAGGATTCTGTCCCCAAAATCACGATTCAATCAATTCGTCCCGTTACATTCTCCCTCCCTTACAAAGATTATGTCCCCAGAATCGCTTACACATAATTTAAGCAAATAAATGTGGGTAATTCTTCATCATATGCTCTTCGAGTTCCCACGTAGTTTCTTTAGCGTTGTGGTTACCCCAAATTACCTTAACAGAAGGTATTATTTTATTTCTGAGTACTTGCTCTTTCCTGTCTACTATCTGAACAAGAACTTCTTCATAAGACAAATCTTTCTCAAATTGTAGGGGTTCATATTCAATCACATGTTTGTAATCGAGTTTGTAGGGTCGTAAGACAGAAACATGAAAAACATAATGGATATGTCCTAAGGCTGGAGGTAAGGCTACCTCATAGGCAACTTCACCGATTCTCTTCAAAACTTCAAAGGGTCCAATGAACCTCAGGCTCAATTTCACCTTTTACTGAATCTGATCTTTCCTTTCTAGGGAGAGACTTTCAAAAATACTAGGCTGCCCAATTCGAACTCAACATTCTTACGGTGTGGATCGGCATATTTCTTCTGCCTATCCTGAGCTATTACTAGTCTTTCCCGTATTACTTTGACTATCTCTGTTGTTTGTTGTACCAATTCTGGTCCTAGTAACTGTCTCTCGCCAACTTCATCCCAGTAAAGTGGGGTTCTGCACTTTTTGTCGTACAACGCTTCATAAGGTGGCATGCCAATACTAGCATGATAACTATTGTTGTAGCCGAATTCTATAAGCGATAAGTGATTATCCCAATTTCCCTTAAAATATATGATGCATGATCTCAACATATCCTCTAATGTCTGAATCGTTCTTTCGCTCTGCCCATCTATCTGAGGGTGATATGTCGTACTTATTCTCAATTGTGTCCCCATGCACTCCTGTAGTCGCTTCCAGAAGTTTGATGTAAAGCGTGAATCCCTATCTGAGACAATTGACACCGGAACTCCGTGCTTCGAAACAATCTCTTTCACATATAACCTTGCCAACTGATCTAAGTTGAATTTGATTCTGATCGGAAGGAAGTGTTCGGATTTTTTCATTCGGTCAACGATAACCCATACTGCTTCATAGCCTTTCTGAGTTGTCGGAAGGCCAACCACGAAATCCATCGTAATATGTTCCCATTTCTATTTTGGGATCTCTAAAGATTGTAGCAACCCACTCGGCCTCTGATGCTCTACTTTCACTTTCTGACATGTCAGACACTTGGCAACACACTCTGTAATATCTCGTTTCAAATTTGGCCACCAGAAATATTGTCGAAGATCTTGGTACATCTTGGTACTACCAGGGTGAATCGAATACCGTGAGCTATGAGCCTCGCTCAAAATGTCTTCCTTAATCTCTGGCACTGGCGGTACCCAAACTCTGCTCTCAAATCTCAATAGTCCCTCACTGTCTATCTTGAATCTCGATTCGATTTCTTCACGTATCTTCTTTTTCACCTTCTCACATTCTTCGTCCTGAAGTTGAGCCTCCTTAATTTTATCCAGTAAAGTTGTACCAACTTGCATCTGGAACAGCTTTTCGTCAATCTCCATAGGATACTTCACTTCCAATTATAGTTTTTCCATCGCTAAAATTAGCTCCTCTTGAGTAGTCAACATCATCAATTTCTCCCGACCCTTTCTACTTAAGGCGTCGGCAACCACATTTGCTTTACCCGAATGGTATAAAATTTCGTAATCATAGTCCTTAATTAAGTCCAGTCACCTTCTCTGGAGCATATTCAAGTCCTTCTATGTAAAAATATTTTTCAGACTCTTGTGGTCTGTATATATTTCACACTTTTCCCCATAGAGATAGTGTCTCTAGATTTTTAAAGTAAATACCACCGCAGCTAACTCCAAGTTATGGGTCGGATACCCCTTCTCATAGTCCTTCAATTGTCGTGACGCATACGCAATGACCCTGCCGTTTTGCATAAGCACACAGCCTAGTCCTTTATGCGACACATCACTATAAACCACAAAATTTCTTGTGTCATCCAGAAGAGATAACACAGGTGTTGTACTCAACCTCTTCTTAAGCTCTTAGAAACTTTCCTCACACTTCTTCGTCCAAACAAATTTCACCAATTTCCTAGTCAAATTCGTCAACGGAGTCGTGATCTTGGAAAAGTCCTTAATGAATCTTCTATAATAACCTGCCAATTCAAGAAAACTTCTTACTTCCGACGGCGTCTTCGGCTAATCCCAGTTCATCACAGCTTCGACTTTAGAGGGGTCTACCAAAATTTTGTCCTTATCGATTACATGTCCAAGAAATTGTACCCTTTCAATCCAGAATTTACATTTCAAAAATTTGGCGTACAACTTCTCTCTTCTCAACGCCTCTAACGTTACTTTCAAATGCTCTACGTGTTCTTCCTTAGTCTTTGAATATAGCAACATGTCATCGATAAAGACCACTACAAATTTGTCCAAAAATGGTTTGAATACTATGTTCATGAGGTTTATAAATGCTGCAGGCGCATTTGTTAGACCAAATGTCATCACCAAAAATTTATAGTGACCATATCGAGTCCTAAATGTTATCTTTGGTACATCCTCTAGCCTCACCTTCAGCTGATGATAATCACTCCTCAAGTCTATCTTTAAAAAGTATCTCGCTCATTTCAATTGATTAAACAGGTTGTCAATCCTAGATAATGGATACCTATTCTTAATCGTGACCTTATTTAATTCTCTGTAGTCGATGCAGAGCCGCATCGTCCCGTCCTTCTTCTTTACAAATAACATCGGTGCTCCCTACGGCGATACGCTCAGTTGAATATATTTCTTATCCAGTAACTCTTGCAGTTGTACCATCAATTCTTTCATCTCTATCGAAGTTATTCGATACGGTGCTTTCGATGTTAGAGCCATTCCTAGTGCCAAATCGATCACAAACTCAACCTCTCTATCTGGTGGAAGTCCTGGCAGATCATCCAAAAATAAGTCTATGAAGTCCCTCACGACTGGTATATCTTCCACTTTCGGGTTCTCTTTACGACTGTCGACTATGTAGGCTAAATATCCTACACATCCTTGTCTTAACAACTTTCTGGCCTGCATCATCATCAGACAACTCGCTTGTCTAGCCAACTCGCTGCCATTAAACATAACCTTTGACGGAGTAATAAGGGTAATACACTTCTTCTGGCAATCAATTATAGCCCCATAATTGAATACCCAATCCATTCCCAAGATAACGTCAAATTCCCCAAGTTTGATAGGGATAAGGTCTACGTTCATAATGTTACCCTTAATATCCACCCTACAGTTCTTATGTACGTACTTAATAGGGGTCACTTCTCTATTCGCAATCTATATGTTCATGGGGTATTCTAACTCATCCTTAGGCAATTCTAAGTTCTTAGCAAAGTCATCGGATATAAATAAACAAGTAGCACCTGAATTAAATATTACATAAGCATTAACTTTATTGATCGGAATGATACCTGATACCGCATCGTGAGACTGCACAACATCCTGCACTGTCATGTTGAAGGTCCTGGCGGTCGGTCGGTTGGTTGCGGTTGGTCTCGTGATAGTTAAAACACTTCCATCGCTGTTTCCCCTGTTCCCTCTTGATCTTGCCCCTCCAGACCCCTTCTTGGGACAATCCCTTTCTAGATGGTTCTTTGAGCCACAAGTGAAACAGGCGCCCTTCTTTGGATTAGGACAGTTAGGTGCTATGTGGCCTTACTGACCACAATTGTAGCACACCCATTTTCCTTTCATAAAAACTCCCAGGTGAGCTTTCTCGCAGGTCGGGCATGCTTCGATTCTCTTCTTCTGACCTCCTTGCTGATTTCCAGCTGATGAGTTGTCAGTCCACCTCCTCTTCTGATTGTTACTTCCACTCGTGTTACTGCCACTAGCTTTGTTATTTTCTTCACTTTCACTCTTCTTCTTTTTCTGATCTTGGTTATACTTGGTTACCGCATCGCTTCCACCTTCAGCGAGTATGGCCTTCTCCAGCACCCCAGCAAAATTGTTCAATTAAAACATTGACACTTTGCTATATAACTAGGGCTTCAGTCCCTGCTCGAATCGCCTAGCCTTTCTCTCGTTAGTATGCACTTGATACGTGGCAAACCTAGCCAACTCGTTGAGTTTTTCCACAAAGTCTGGTACGGAAATATTCCCCTATTTCAGCTCTAGAAACTGGACCTCTATTTGGTTCTGTGAGCTAGTCGAAAAATACATCTTAAAGAACATCTCCTTGAACTTCTCCTAGGTAATCACACCTTCTCCTCCCCAGACCTTATTTGCTTGCCACCAATAACTGGCTTCGGATTTCAGCATAAACGTTGCGTAGGCAGTTTTCTGCTCCTCTCTAACACTGGCGACGTCAAAAAGCTTTTTCATCTCTATAACCCAAGTTTGAGCTTCTATCGGGTTTATGGAGCCTATAAACTCTGGCGATCACAGGCTTAAAATCCTTGAACATTGTATTTGGTGGAGCTTGAAGTTGATTGTTAATCGCTCCTGTCAGTAAATTCACCAATTACTGAACGGGGTTAGCATTGGCATCGTTATTGTTGTTATTCGTTGACCCTTCCTGGGTTGGTCGATGATTTGGTCGTCTTCTTGGCGGCATTTGTTGGTAATTTTAGATAAAAAACTGCATAGCGAAATATAAAATTAAACAAAACAAAATAATTTTCGAAACCCAAAACAGGATCCATGCGAAACAGATATTAATTCAGTGTTTAATAGATTATACCGATTATGAAAAAGCTTCGAATCTCCAATGCAATTAGGAGGAACTACGTCTCTACGGTATCCACACGAACGTTCTACACGTCGTCACACGATCTGCAGTAAAGGGAGTTGCGGTACTAGCCACCAAAGAAAATGGATTTTCTATTTTCTCTCTAGTCTCTCTGTAAGAGCGGCTAGGGGTTTTGGTTTTCGATTCTCCCCCTAAATTGGCTGATATATTATGTATATATAACAGTCAAAAAGAGGATTAATCAAAACCTAATCCTATTAAAATGTAAAATCCAAATTTATATATATTATATAATAATTAAGTCTTACTTACTATATATATATATATATATATATATATATATATGGGAGAGGATCAAGAGTAGAACTCTTAAGTAATAGAACTCCCTTAAATAATAGAATTGTATCAAAACGACGTAGTTTTGATAAGACACAGTGGTATTTTTCTAAATACCATGCCACCGCGTATTTATAAAAATGCCACCGCGTCTTATCAAAACTACGTCGTTTTGATACAATTCTATTATTTAAGGAAGTTCTACTACTTAAGAGTTCAACTCTTGATCCTTTCTGTGTATATATATATATATATATATATATATATATATATATATATATATATATATATATATATATATATATATATATATAAATTATCCTATTAATTTAAATTCGTAATTTAAATATTATCAATCGTATTGAAATATTTAAATCCTTTCAATTTAAATTAATTCCCTTTTATTTACGTTCTATGTGTGTGACCCTATAAGTTATTATTACGTTGGCAATAATTTTAAAATTATAATATAAAATTATAAATAGTGAGCAGTATCTTGTAATGCATCACTGCTACCCAAGTAATAATAAGATCGATGATTCGATGCAACCTTTTCGTGACGAATGTTTCAATGTAATTTAATCCTTTTAACCTTGACATCCTAGATTAAACTCGAGTCATGGAATGTGTCATACTCTTCATAATTTAATCTGAGTTTTCTTGAACAATGAGTAGACTATATGAAACAAATCACTATTTGAGCATGGCCATGCATTTAATAGTCCTACTAAATCAAGAGGGCTATGGATATCACCCCTAATATATAGGAGGGTTAAATTCCATTTATATCACTCATATTGCTCACACGGTTCATAATGTAACCAATAATCACCTTTATAGTCCACCCTATTAAAGGTGACCTTTGATGATATCAAAGTACATAAAATCATGTGTAGTAATATAGTGATTTCAGGTCGAAAGATCATTACATCATTATCACTATGAGAATTGCTAATGACACTTCGCATAATGCTCCACATAGAATTCTCATGGTGGTTCTGTCCAGTACATCATTCTCTAACACGTACCTATGCATTGACTTAATATCTCATATATTTATGACCAATAAGATTTGGTCATCAGTCAATCCACATACTAGTCTAAATGTATAATTGTTATCCCATCAACAATGATACTCGACTAGGGACATTTAAGAGCAATGATACTAATTGTAATTATATAATCTCATGTTCAAGTCACATACTTAAAACTATATAATTTGTATCACTGTTCTAAGGAATTTTATTATGTTAACATTTATATAACGCAGTAAATAAAACCATAAAAAAATTATCCGTTTATTCAATCAAATATAATATCAAAATGTTAAGCAATTATATCAAATAATTGGCCTCTAGGGCACAAACTCTAACATCATTTTTTTGTTAAGAAATATGCTTATTAGATCTTTATTTAATTCTCTAAATATTTAAGACTTAACTCAAACATTTTAATATAATCACTTAACACATTATCTCAAATAACTATGATATATTTATTTAATCAAAAGTTTTAACAAAATACGATAGCATCACTTCAATTTACATCGACTATCTCAAGATAAAGAATCTACAAGATTTAAAATATCAAAATATTCCTCTGTTTATAAACACATCATAATTTACATTATTAACTACCAGATAGGTTTTCACATAATTAAACTATTCCTATCACTGCCTGCTAAGGCGTTGAATAGCTTTGCTACGCTCTTCTTCCATAATACGGGACATCGTCCTGCGATCTAGCATGTACGACGGTAGTCCTTTGAACTGAATTGGGTATCTCAGAACCCGATCTTGGGCCTCATCAATTGCCTTTAGAAGCATAGAGTGCATCTCCTCAAGTTTAGCCTTCTTTGCCCGACAGTTCTCTTCTGCAAGATTTGCACGTCGTGATTCCCTTACCCAGGCCTCCTCTGCTATGGCCAGCCTTGCTGAGTTCTCTTCTAGTTAATTCTTCAACTCCTCTATTTCCTCTGACTTCTGCTCGGTTTGGCCCTTCTCGTGAACCAAATCCCACTCTACATTTCCCAAACGCGTGTGAAGAGCCTCAACCTCTATATCCCTCTGCTCGATGGTAAGCTGTTAAGTAACCGTCCGCTCCCTTAGCTTCTGAACAGTATCTCGTAACTCTATGTTGCAGTCATATAGCTCGTCGTACATCTCGGCACTGATAGAGTTCGGTGGGAACTCATCTTCCTCCCCTTCTTCCTCAAGTTCTCCTCTGGATCAGACTCAGGCTCATGCTCCTGACCAATAACAGTGATTAACGGAGATAGCTCTCTCTATACCAACTGCTCCCGGACGACATGAAGGTCTCGGGGCTTCTCCTCTCTAGGTACTCGGGGTTCCACCTCCCCAGCTTAACTAGATCCTCCAACACTCACCATCCTGATAACACAATTTTAAGTTTTAGTTATTAATCGATACTCACGAGCACATAAGTTTATCACATAAGCACATAAAGTCTTTTATTATCTTCAATAAATTAAGGAATTCATTTCTTAGAACTCGATAAGAGTTTATCACCACTATGTTCTCGTTCTTCTATAAGGCTACTACCTAAGGTTTTTCCCCCACCTAAGGTTTATAACCTACAGCTCTGATACCAACATGTGACACCCGCAAATATGGGAACTTAAATTCCCACGGGATTTGGTGCTCACTGTCCAAACCTCATGTATCTGTCTACCCATAAAAAATGAAAAACTATAAATAGATAGAAATAACCTTATGGAGTTACAGCATCTGAATGTAAATACATAGATCCCAGGTCATACTAACCTTAAATCTTAAATGCAGAAACATAAATAAATAATAAGTCTTACACAACTTTAACATAACTCTAAAATATAAATACATCAAATAAACAACAAGTCTTCATCACTTGTTAACTTTGCCATTGCCTTTGCTAGTAGAAGGCTCGTCGGACCTTTCTTTCTTAACTTCAATGTTATTATTATGCAAGAGTGAGCATGATTACCCACAAGTATAATAATATAACAATAAAATAATAACATGCGAATGAATCAAAGACTTCTGAAATAAGAAAACTCGGCTTTTGAATAAAAAATGAATAACAAGAATCAAAAGAACTTCTGAGGGTCATAAGACCTTGAACTACGTCCCAGGTTATCAAGTGTTTATACTTGAAACCTTTAACAGTCATAAGACTATGGACTCTTCTTCTCGTACTTAGGGGGATCAGCCCTTAGTACCATATTGTGCACAATATCTTAACGCTAAAGCATAATTAATCCCCTATAACAGGGTTATTCATATCAGTTTGACATTAGAGTTCGTACCAAATGAAGTTTGGTTTGGATAAGCCTAACAATGGTTCTAAAATTTAGAACGTTCATCAACTATGGACTAGTTGAATCAATAAGGGCTCGCTAGTCTTACAAGATTCAACAATAATTTATATTCAATTTGAATAATAAAGTTCAAGACGTATACAACCGCATAAGTATTGTATAACAGGAATTATGCTTTTAAAGAATGATAACATCTAATATGAAATCTTGACTTGAACAATAATAAACAAGATAGAATAAGGAACTTACTTTATGTAATGAAACAAGGTTTATGAACTTGTCTCGTGTGTAGGCTAAACAATTACTACTCCCGTTCACCACAAGTCCTACACATATACCATATGTATTCACGACATTCGTTAGTTATATTTTCACTTAATTATTTAATATAACTCCACTTTATTTAGCAAATCATTACCATTCTAATTTAATTACTTAATTAAATTAGAATATTTTCATTCCCTTACTATTATTACACTCGAATAAATTATTTCATAATAATTTCCATCGAATATTTATTTTATTCCATAAATATCTCAATTAAAATATTTATTTTATTTGATAAATATTATAATATAATTTTTATCAAATATTTATTTTATTCCATATATCTCAATTAAAATATTTATTTTATTTGATAAAAATTTTAATAATAATTTCCATCAAATATTTATTTTATTCCATAAATTTTTTAACTAAAATATATATTTTATTTGATAAATATTTTAATAATAATTTTCATCAAATATTTATTTTATTCCGTAAATATCTCAATTAAAATATTCATTTTATTTGATAAATATTTTTATTTTATTTTATTTTTTTTACCCGACGGGGTAGGGTAATTTAATTTGGTAACGCCCGCCGGGGATGGGGTTACCCAGACTCAGTTTCTATTGTTCACGAACACATAACAAGGCCAATTTAGGCCAAAAAAAAATCTCACACAAGTTCAACCGTGTGTTCTCGTGAAGAACACAGAATATGGCCATAACTTCTAATTTTCTTGTCCATACATTAATTTAAGTATACCCAGATACTATAATTCATATATGATCATTATCCAACCTTTCTAACATGATTTTAACAACTTAATTCATACAATTACTTGAATCAAATCACATAATTTCACTGTTCTTATGAAAAACTCCATTTTTAATATCATTAACGAAATCAACCACTGCGAACTCGTTTTTTGACCAAATCAGTCCGTTTAAATTTCGTTCTTTTCATTTTTACATGTATAAACGAAGTCATTCACCAATTTACCGATTAATATGCAATTCAAACATAAATTTTTGTACTTATAAGCCATATTCATATATTTTTCTCTGTAACTATAAAACTCCTAATTGAACATGATTTCATGGATTAATTACTCTAAAACACATATAGATCATATATAATTGAATTATACAGGTTAATAAACATATACAACATCATAGAATTAACAATTAGCCATGAAAATAGTGCAAGTTTTTCTTCAAGAATATATCCGCTATACCAGTCAGAATTACTCTCTTTTTGAGGTAAGGGGTATTATTTATTTCATATTCGCTTACGATATTATTTTTTGTATTCGTAAGGAATTTTATTTTCGTTCAATATTCGTTAGGAATATTATTTTTGTTCAATGTTCGTAAGGAATATTATATTCGTTCAATATTCGTAAGGAATATTATTTTCGTTCAACAGTTGTAAGGGATGTTATTTTTGTTCAATATTCGTAAGAAATAATATTTTCTTTCGTACTCTGTAGTATGTAAGTAATATTATTTTGTTTTAGATTTCGAATTCTACACTCATTTTGATAAGTATTACTTCTATACTCTTTGAAATTAGTAGAATATCTTTGAAATTTGTGTTCCATCTAGTATCGTTTCATAAAAATATTATTCTGAATATTCTTGTTAAATTTTAATATTTTCATGTCGAAGTACTATTCATATATACGACACTATTCATACGTACGACACTATTCATACGTACGGTATTATTCATACGTACGGTACTATTCATACGTACGGGGTACTATTTACGAAGTACTATTTATGGGATACTATTCACGAAGTACTATTTATGGAATACTATTCACTCGGGTACTTTTCACTCGGGGGCACTATTCACGATAAAAATTGATTTCGTTTCTATCCAAATTAATTTTGAAACATGAATATTATTCTTGAATTTTACTCCACAAATCAGTTATCATGTTGACAATTTGGACATTCTTAAACTCTGGATAAATTGATTTAAAAATATTTAAAATTTATCATTGATCGCATTTAATTGAATTCTTATATCATTGTCATCATCCTCATGTTTATATTGTGATGAAAGTCCTCATTAGCCCGTAGTGCATTGATGAACAGTTGCTGGTATGATCATGACCATGGTTTCTCTTCGGCCAAGGGTGCAAAGATGAATTGTTGTTTGGCATGATCATGACCATTGGTGATAATAACGAATATCCTTAGCCCGTAGTGCATGGATAATTCGTGGGTGTGATAATAATGAATATCATTGGGCCGTAGTGCATGGATAATTCATGGATGTGATAATAACGAATATCCTTGGCCCGTAGTGCATGGATAATTCTTGGATGTGATAAAAATGAATATCCTTGGCCCGTAGTGCATGGATAATTCATGGATGTGATATTAACAAATATAATTGACCTGTAGTGCATGGATAATTCGTGGATGTGATAATAACAAGTATCCTTAGCCCGTAGTGCATGGAAAATTCATGGATATGATACTAACAAATATCCTTGGCCGTAGTGCATGGATAATTCAGTGATGTGGATTATTTATTTTATAGACAAATGATGTGGTAAAAATCCTCTTTGTCTTACGTGCAAAGATGGATGTTGATTATTTGTTTGACAGTTGTATATATTTGGCTTACGTGCAAAGATGGGCTGTTGATTATTGGTTTTACAATTGTATATCTTTAGCTTACGTGCAAAGATGAATTGTTGATTATTGGTTTTACAGTTATATGTCTTTGGCTCGTAGTGCAAAGATGGACTGTTGATTTACCTGATTATAAATATGAATTATGAATTTAACTATAATCTTTGGTGGTTCAGGTAAAAACAGGTGATGAGAGTTCTCTTTGTCTTGGGTACAATAAAGAATTGTTGATAAGTATTACAAGAATGAAATATTAACGATGGACTTTTAATTTGGAGGAGATAGTAGACATTATGTTCTACTTGACTCTTCTAATGGATTGTTGATTCCGCTGCAATTATGGTTGAAAACTTTTATCATCTACCATATGTTCTAAATCTCTGATTTATTACTAATGAAGGCTATAGATAAATTAATTACCTTAGTCATAATATTCTTTATTGGGCTATTTGTGCTCACCCTTTTGCTTCACAATTCCTTTCAGGTAATAAGAGTGTAGTTGGTTCGAGCGGAGATAACAGGAGAATAGTGTGATGGTCCGAGACTATGGAAGTTTCTCAATACAGTATAAAACTGCATGACATGCAATATGTAATTGTATTGAGGACCTAAAATGGGTGTGTCGTATATTATACGTCACTTAATAATTGATTTGGTGAACAACAATAGGGTGATGAGAACCCGACTTTGAAAGCGTCAAAAGTGCACCTCATTAGAATGAACATGATAGTAATCTTCTCATTCTTCTTTCGGGTCTTGAAATATTTGATGATGTATTTTATATGGCATTGTAATAATTTGAGTTTGGATACTGTCTACGAGATAATATTGTATTAAAACTCACAGCTTATGTGTTGTCGTCTTTTGCACGACAGTTCAACAGTTGTATAAATGAAGTTTGTATTTGAATTCTGTACCATGTATCTGGTGACACAGAATGGGTTGTGTATACCTATTTTGAGGGCGTAATATATATATATATATATATATATATATATATATATATATATATATATATATATATATACAACACTGATCAGGTCCGAGAGTCCGGACCTGATCAAATCCGGACCATTTTTTTTTACATTTTTTTAAAACAACTAAAATAAAATTTAATATTTTATGGAACTGAAATTTTTTCATAATACAATATTTTGAACGTGTTTTGGATACCTATACCAAAAAATGGTGGTACAGTCTGCACAGACTATACCACCATATTTTATTATACGTACCCAAATCACACCCAAAACACTGTATTATGAAAAAATTTCAATTCCATAATTTTTTATTTTTTATTTTAGTTGTTTTAAAAAAAAGCAAAAAAATAGTCCGAATTTTGGTCCGGTCCGGGAGTCCGGACCTGATCCGGACTATATATATATATATATATATATATATATATATATATATATATATATATATATATATATATATATATATATATATATATATACACACGAAAGTAGTAGAAAGCTTAAAAATTTAAAATATCTTACAGTGGGCTGCCAAAAAGACTTCAGATATCTTTTAGGGCCTAAAAACTTGGTTTCGACAAGTAAAACTTCAGTATACTACAAAATAGGAGCTTACAAGTGTTTAGAAAGAAGAATCACTCAATTTCGAGCACTCAAGTAGGGGTTAGAGGCTGAAATGGATAGAGTTTTCTCTCTTTTCTTATTTTTTTTTTAAATGAGCTATCAAGAGTTCATATTTAAAGACCAAATGGCTGCGGCTCAACCTACAATAGCCACGGGTCTGCCTGCGCCTGCCCGGGCTGCCTCGGGGCTTACGGGTCCTATCATCTCGAAGTATGTGCACTCGGGCTACGTGCTATCCGCTCGAACCTTCATAATTTTCAATCTGGGCATCCGATAAAGGAGTGTTGTAACTTTTCGAAAAGCTGTTGTCGAAAGCTACACAATGACATGGGAATAGAGGTTGTCCAAAACTGGGAAAATGGGTCGATGACTAGATCTCCAAGTCTTCAATGTCTATCCAGTGTGCTATTGTTGATCGATTTCGCAATCAATGAATACATGCAAGTATACACGGTCAACAAGTAATAAAGTGATAAGAAAAGTATCATTCCCACGAGGAATTATTTAATAAAAATTACCAAATACTAACTCTTAACCAAATCAATTTTATTTAAACAACTGCAAATTGTGATTTTTCTAATTAAGAAAAATAAATTAACTAAATAAACTAGATTAATTTATAAATGAATTTCAAATAAATAAAGATCAAGACTACAATATCCCCAATTATGAGCTATAAAGCAATTATCCAATTATCCTAATTATTACACCACCTGAATTGTTAACATGAATTCTAGTTGTTAAAAGCCATTTCCCAAGTGAACATATAACTTTTATTCAATTCAATTAATCCTGCAATATTCCTATGCAGAATAATTGAACCAAATCCGTTAAGTTCCAATTCCCAAATCGTTACATGCAGTGAACAGATATTCCTATTCAATTCACGACCCTAATTATTCATCTCATGCAAATAATTAATCATACATGTTATCATGTCCAGTTCCAACCCTATATTTTATCTCCCGAATCCTTCTAGAGTAACACGGTAATTACT
This sequence comes from Panax notoginseng, assembly GCA_016801055.1. Taxonomy (NCBI): domain Eukaryota; kingdom Viridiplantae; phylum Streptophyta; class Magnoliopsida; order Apiales; family Araliaceae; genus Panax; species Panax notoginseng. The sequence continues at coordinate 42,247,844 of CM029018.1, read as the reverse complement.
GGCCAAATAATTGACCCAAAACACACAAGACATAATAAACAATACACCTTGACATAAATAATTGGAATAAATTAGACAATTAATTCATATACACAAAAGGTTCAATTTGTAGTCTTAATAAAAGAATTAGTTCATGATTAATGAATTACAACCAAGAATCCACAATTGAATAAACATTGAAAGATAAAAGTAAGAGAAGAGAAGAGAATATAATTAATTGTCAGTAGTCTTGAGACTCCTCTTCCGCTCCTGCTTTGAATCTTCAATGATCCTCAAGTTGCTACAATCTCCAACAATCCAATATAAACTAGAGTTTATGTTCTAATCTAATGAAGTATTTTATCTAAGCTAATCTATGTAATCTCTCTTTATTTTTTGTCTCACATCATGTATTTATAGGATACAAGTCTAATTTTTAGCTTATGAACAAACCCAATCCAATTTGGAGTCAAAAAAGTGTCAAAATTCGCCCCAAAACGCGTCCAAGCTTGACCAGATCCTAGCCCAGCGCCCCAGCGCTACTCACGGCACTGGAAAGCTGCTCCCTAGCGCCTCGGCGCTGAAAATGAACTACAAATGGGTGCCCCCGCGCTGGTACCTTTTTTGGAAATTTGTTGCTCCGACGTCCTTTGGGAAAATGATCATAACTTCTTCGTCCAAACTCCGATTTTGATGATTCAAGATGTTTCGGAAAGAGGAGACGTAGATCTACAACTTTTATTCTTTAAGATTTTCAAAATAAGGTCCAAATAAATGTTGAAATTGGCCATGAATTGGCTGCTATGTAAATGGCAAGCCAAAAATACGAATCTAGCAACCCCAAATGTCAATCCAAGTAACTATTATCCCAATTCCTACAAAACAATGTAAAACATGTATGAATAGACACAAACACATAAAAATATCCAAAAGATTAATCTCAAACACACTCAATTCATGGGTTTAAAACTCACTCATCAAATACCCCCAAACTTAAACATTTGCTTGTCCTCAAGCAAAAACACAATTTAGAAAAATTCATCCTCTAGCAATGATCCACCCAAACAATGAATCAATATGAATTCGCACAATGGCCTCAAAGATTACAGCAAATGTTAACCCATAGAAAATTTCAAAACAATGTCATGTCTAAAATTTCAAAAATTTTCATTAGCTTCACATCTACTCATGATCCTTTACGTGCGTGTGTGCATCCATATGTTCAAACTAGTCATGATTTAGCTAAGATCAACCAACACTCATAAAAGTTTTCAAAACAACTCTCAAAACTTCTTATCACATCAATCACTGCTAAAATAGACAAAGCACAATTGTTTTTTTCTTGAGGATCAACCGGATATTCAAACTTTTAAACACATATGAACCCTTCCCAAGTATTTCAAACATACATATTTTATTTTCTCTATTTAGTGAGTGCATTTTACGCTACATATCACTTTCTACTTTTAATTGAGCGAGTGTGTTTTACGCTCCATCTCGTTTTTCACTTTTCATTGAACGAGTGCATTTTACGCTCTATCGCGTGCCTGTGTTTATGAGGAATGCGTTCTACGCTCCATCTCGTGCCTGTGTTTATGGGGAGTGTATTTTACGCTCCATCTCGACCAACTACATGCTTCAATTATTCAACTCGGGAAGGTTCCAATAATTTTTTTTTCAAAAATACCCCAAGATTTCCCTTAAACTTATGTGAGTGCCTAATTTTCACTTCGAATGATGCTCAAATAGGATTTCTCAAGTTGCAATGGTATCTTTCATAAACATTTAGCCAAAAAATGTCAATCCCAACTAGCTAAACAAATGGATGTGTAAAATTTTTCAAAAATTTCGCAAGTAATGTGAAAACCAACTAATGAGTTAAAATATAGACTAAGCATGCTCATCAATTCTCCAAGAGTTAACAATATCAACCACCCACTTGTCATTGGCCAAAATCAAATTCCATTAAAACATTGCCCAAGTAAATACTAAACATGATAAATACCCCCAAACTTAAAACAGACATTGTCCTCAATGGCTAAGATAGTAAAAATTAAAAGAGATGACTTCCCTAACATATAGCAATTTATCTCCTTATCTGCGAAATCTGAAGAATAGGTTAGGTACATTGGAATGAATCGGGCACTACACTTAAATTTGACTTGAATAACCTGTAAACCATGATAGAAACAATTTTATTAAATCATAAATAAATGTAAATTCAAAGCTACTAATATAAAACCTAATAAAAGCTAAAAATAAAAATAAAATTTAAACTTGGTTTGCCTCCCAATAAGCGCTTGTTTTATAGTCTCAGCCTGACTTCTTCAATTATCTATCCAATTTCCTTTCGAACATTTAGGAACCCTCCATCCATCAGTAACAATGTCTATTTTGGCAGGTTCCCAATTGTAATCGCCATTAAATTAAAGTCACTTAGCATGCTCTTTGTAGATAGGCTCCCCATTAAGAACGTCCAACAACTAGGTGTTTTCTCCATTATGTCTACGATCAGATTGGGGCATTGAAGCTTAATAAACACAATGGGATCTTCCTCTAACTTCTCCTTTTCATCCCACCATGACTCCACGGTTGTACTAGCTCTTATGTCATAAAGAGCTTTGCCGACGACATGACTGCCAATTTTGCACGGTTTTGAAAAACTGCCCGGACCCTTAAACTTTGGTGGAGAATGTGCATGGGACACTATCAAAATCGGCTCATCTTCGTTGGTACTCAAAGTTAGATCTTCGCCGATCTCCTTTTTGTGGTCCCCAAGTCTCTCCTCTCTTTCAACATCTATATCATTTGGCACATCCGGTTGCAGATTTGGTACGGGCTCACCATCAGTCTTAGAATCCATGTCATAGAGCCAAGTGTATTGAGGACAAATGTTCGAGGCATTGATTAGTTGTTCCATTTGGTTCGTAAAATTTTGACTTGATTTCTCTTGATTAATCCTTCTCTCCTCACATGAAGCTATGAACTTAGACAAAATTTTCTCCAAATTTGAATGTTCTTCCTGTTGTAGTGGAGGTGGACACAAGAAATTCGGTGGGATGTTGGACTTGGAGCATAAAATTGATCTTGATGAGTATGGCTTCATGAAAAAATTGGGTGATACCGCCAATCCTGATAAAAGTTGTTGGGATAGACATAATTGTTGGGGTAATCACCACCATACGGTACTGGCTCGAAACTTGTGGTGCATTGATGACTCGGATGATTTCCAGCACAATAATCACAAGTAACCGCCACACGTTGATGACGTTGTGCTTCAAAAGCGTCTAACCTCCTCGACAGTGTCTCAATCTATGCTGACAATGTAAAAAGTGTCGCGAGTCCATCAATCTCCGCTCCCCTTGGCTGAGTCATTCTCGTATACGACCATTGATAATTAAATTCTGCTATTGTACCTGAAAAGAAAAAAATATAGAAATAGAATTAAGTGAGATAAAAATAAATAAGAAAAAGACGTTTAAATTAAAAATAATTTGATAAAAATTAATATTGGCAAATATTATTAAATTAAGTCTCCGGTAACGGCGCCAAAAATTTATTGATCGATTTTGCAATCAATGAATACGTGTAAGTATACACGGTCAACAAGTAATAAAGTGATAAAAAAAAAGTATCGTTCCCACGAGAAATTATTTAATAAAAATTACCAAGTACCAACTTTTAAACAATTCAATTTTATTTAAACAACTGCAAATTGTGATTTTTCTAATTAAGAAAAATAAATTAACTAAATAAACTAGATTAATTTATAAATAAATTTCAAATAAATAAAGATCAAGACTATAATATCTCCAATTATGAGCTGTAAACCAATTATCCAATTATCCCAATTATTACGCCACCTGAATTATTAACAGGAATTCTAGTTGTTAAAAGCTCTTTCCCAAGTGAACAGATAACTTTTATTCAATTCAATTAATCCTGTGATATATCTATGAAGAATAATTGAACCAAATCCGTTAAGTTCTAATTCCCAATTCGTTACATTTAGTGAACAGATATTCCTATTCAATTCACGACCCTAATTATTCGTCTCATGCAAATAATTAAGCATACATGTTATCATGTCCAGTTCCAACCCTAGATTTTATCTCCCGAATCCTTCTAGAGTAACACGGTAATTACTGGCCAAATAATTGATCAAAAATGCACAAGACATAATAAACAATTCACCTTGACATAAATAATTGGAATAAATTAGACAATTAATTCATAAACACAAAAGGTTCAATTTGTAGTCTTAATAAAAGAATTAGTTCATGATTAATGAATTAAAACTAAGAATCCACAATTGAATAAACACTAAATGATAAAAGTAAGAGAAGAGAAGAGAATAGAATCAATTGTCAGTAGTCTTGAGACTCCTCTTCCGCTACTACTTTGAATCTTCAACGATCCTCAAGTTGCTTGAATCTCTAACAATCCAATATAAACTAGGGTTTATGTTATAATCTAATGAAGTATTTTATCTAAGCTAATCTATGTAATCTATCTTTATTTTATGTCTTACATCATGTATTTATAGGTTACAAGTCTAAATTTTAGCTTATGAACAAATTCAATCCAATTTGGAGTTAAAAAAGTGTCAAAATTCGCCCTAAAACGCGTCCAAGCTTTACTAGGCCCTAGCCCAGCGCCCCAGCGCTACTCACGACGCTGGAAAACTGATCCCTAGTGCCTCGACACTAAAAATGAACTACAAATGGGAGCCCCCGCACTGAGACCTTTTCTGGAAATTTTTAGCTCCGATGTCCTTTACTAAAATGGTCATAACTTCTTCGTCCGAACTCCAATTTTGATGATTCAAGATGTTCCAGAAAGAGGAGACGTAGATCTACAACTTTCATTATTTAAGATTTTTGAAGTAAGGTCCGGATCAATGTTGAAATTGGCCCTGAAGTGGCTGCTGTGTAAATTGTAAGCCGAAAATGCAAATCTAGCAACCCCAAATGTCGATCCAAGTAACTTTTGTCCCAATTCTTACAAAACAATGTAAAACATGCATGAATAGACACAAACACTTAAAAACATCCAAAACATTATGCTCAAACGCACTCAATTCATGGGTTTAAAATTCACTCATTAAATACCCCAAAACTTAAACATTTGCTTATCCTCAAGCAAAAATACAATTTAGAAAAATTCATCATCTAGCAATGATCCACCCAAACAATGAATCAATATGGATTCGGACAATGGCCTCAAAGATTACAGCAAATGTTAAGCCATAGAAAATTTCAAAACAATGTCATGTCTAAAATTTCAAAAACTTTCATTAGCTTCACATCTACTCATGAACCTTTACGTGCGTGTGTGCATCCATATGTTCAAACTAGTCATGATTTAGCTAAGATCAACCAACACTCATAAAAGATTTTCAAAACAACTCTCAAAACTTCTTATCACATCAATCACTGCTAAAATAGACAAAGCACAATTGTTTTTTCTTGAGGATCAACCGGATATTCAAACTTTTAAGCACATATGAACCCTTCCCAAGTATTTCAAACATACATATTTTCTTTTCTCTATTTAGTGAGTGCATTTTACGCTCCATCTCACTTTCCACTTTTCATTGAGCGAGTGTGTTTTACGCTCCATCTCGTTTTTCACTTTTCATTGAACGAGTGCGTTTTACGCTCCATCTCGTGCCTGTGTTTATGAGGAATGCGTTTTACGCTCCATCTCGTGCCTGTGTTTATGGGGAGTGTGTTTTACGCTCCATCTCGACCAACTACATGCTTCAATTATTCAACTCGGGAAGGTTCCAATAATTTTTTTTTCAAAAATACCCCAAGATTTCCCTTAAACTTATGTGAGTGCCTAATTTTCACTTCGAATGATGCTCAAATAAGATTTCTCAAGTTGCAATGGTATCTTTCATAAGCATTTAGCCAAAAAATGTCAATCCCAACTAGCTAAACAAATGGATGTGTAAAAATTTTCAAAAATTTCGCAAGTAATGTGAAAACCAACTAATGAGTTAAAATATAGACTAAGCATGCTCATCAATTCTCCAAGAGTTAACAATATCAACCACCCACTTATCATTGGCCAAAATCAAATTCCATTAAAACATTGCCCAAGTAAATACTAAACATGATAAATACCCCCAAACTTAAAATAGACATTGTCCTCAATGGCTAAGATAGTAAAAATTAAAAGAGATGACTTCCCTAACATATAGCAATTTATCTCCTTATCTACGAAGTCTGAAGAATAGGTTAGGTACATTGGAATGAATCGGGCACTACACTTAAATTTGACTTGAATAACCTGTAAACCATGATAGAAACAATTTTATTAAATCATAAATAAATTCAAATTCAAAGCTACTAATATAAAACCTAATAAAAGCTAAAAATAAAAATAAAAATTAAACTTGGGTTGCCTCCCAATAAGCGCTTGTTTTATAGTCTCAGCCTGACTTCTTCAATTCTCTATCCAATTTCCTTTCGAACATTTAGGAACCCTCCATCCATCAGTAACAATGTCTATTTTGGCAGGTTCCCAATTGTAATCGCCATTAAATTAAAGTCACTTAGCATGCTCTTTGTAGATAGGCTCCCCATTAAGAACGTCCAACAACTAGGTGTTTTCTCCATTATGTCTACGATCAGATTGGGGCATTGAAGCTTAATAAACACAATGGGATCTTCCTCTAACTTCTCCTTTTCATCCCACCATGACTCCACGGTTGTACTAGCTCTTATGTCATAAAGAGCTTTGCCGACGACATGACTGTCAATTGGGCACGGTTTTGAAAAACTGCCCGGACCCTTAAACTTTGGTGGAGAATGTGCATGGGACACTATCAAAATCGGCTCATCTTCATTGGTACTCAAAGTTAGATCTTCGTCGATCTCCTTTTTGTGGTCCCCAAGTCTCTCCTCTCTTTCAACATCTATATCATTTGGCACATTCGGTTGCAGATTTGGTACGGGCTCACCATCAGTCTCAGAATCCATGTCATAGAGCCAAGTGTATTGAGGACAAATGTTCGAGGCATTGATTAGTTGTTCCATTTGGTTCGTAAAATTTTGACTCGATTTCTCTTGATTAATCCTCCTCTCCTCACATGAAGCTATGAACTTGGACAAAATTTTCTCCAAATTTGAATGTTCTTCCTGTTGTAGTGGAGGTGGACACGAGAAATCTGGTGGGTATGTTGGACTTGGAGCATAAAATTGATCTTGATGAGTATGGCTCCATGAAAAATCTGGGTGATACCCCCGATCCTGATAATAGTTGTTGGGATAGACATAATTGTTGGGGTAATCACCACTATACGGTACCGGCTCGAAACTGGTGGTTCGTTGATGACTCGGATTATTTTCAGCACAATAACCACAAGTAACCGCCACACTTTGACGACGTTGTGCTTTAAAAGGGTCTAACCTCCTCGACAGTGTCTCAATCTGTGTTGACAATGCAGAAAGTGTCGCGAGTCCATCAATCTTCGCTCCCCTTGGCTAAGTCATTCTCGTATACGGCCATTGATAATTAAATTCTGCCATGGTACCTGGAAAGAAAGAAAAAAATAGAAAGAGAATTAACTGAGATAAAAATAAATAAATAAAAAAAGACGTTTAAATTAAAACTAATTTGATAAAGATTAATATTGGCAAATATTATTAAATTAAGTCCTCGGCAACGGCGCCAAAAACATGTTGATCGATTTCGCAATCAATGAATACGTGCAAGTATACACGGTCAACAAGTAATAAAGTGATAAAAAAAAGTATCGTTACCACGAGGAATTATTTAATAAAAATTACCAAGTACCAACTTTTAACCAAATAAATTTTGTTTAAACAACTGCAAATTCTGATTTTTCTAATTAAGAAAAATAAATTAACTAAATAAACTAGATTAATTTATAAATGAATTTCAAATAAATAAAGATCAAGACTACAATATCCCCAATTATGAGCCATAAACCAATTATCTAATTATCCCAATTATTACGCCACCTGAATTGTTAACAGGAATTCTAGTTGTTAAAAGCCCTTTCCCAAGTGAACAAATAACTTTTATTCAATTCAATTAATCCTGCGATATTCCTATGCAGAATAATTGAACCAAATCCGTTAAGTTCCAATTCCCAATTCGTTACATGTAGTGAACAGTTATTCCTATTCAATTCACGACCCTAATTATTCATCTCATGCAAATAATTAAGCATACATGTTATCATGTCCAGTTCCAACCATAGATTTCATCTCCCGAATCCTTCTAGAGTAACACGGTAATTACTGGACAAATAATTAATCAAAAACGCGCAAAACATAATAAACAATTCTCCTTGACATAAATAATTGGAATAAATTAGACAATTAATTCATAGACACAAAAGGTTCAATTTGTAGTCTTAATAAAAGAATTAGTTCACGATTAATGAATTAAAATCAAGAATTCACAATTGAATAAACATTAAAAGATAAAAGTAAGAGAAGAGAATAGAATTGAATCTATTGTCAGTAGTCTTGAGACTCCTCTTTCGCTCCTGTTTTGAATTTTCAATGATCCTCAAGTTGCTTCGATCTCCAACAATCCAATATAAACTAGGGTTTATGTTCTAATCTAATGGAGTATTTTATCTAAGTTAATCTATGTAATCTCTCTTTATTTTATGTCTTACATCACGTATTTATAGGTTACAAGTCTAATTTTTAGCTTATGAACAAACCGAATCCAATTTGGAGTCAAAAAAGTGTCAAAATTCGCCCCAAAATGTGTCCAAGCTTGACCAGGCCCTAGCCCAGCGCCCCAGCACTGCTCACGGCACTGGAAAGCTGCTCCCTAGCGCCTCGATGCTGAAAATGAACTACAAATGGGCAGCCCTGCGCTGGGACCTTTTTTGGAAATTTTTTGCTCCGACGTCCTTTGAAAAAATGGTAATAACTTCTTCATCCGAACTTCGATTTCGATGATTCAAGATGCTTCGAAAAGAGGAGACGTAGATCTACACTTTCATTCTTTAAGATTTTCGAAATAAGGTCCGGATCAATGCTGAAATTGGCCTTAAAGTGGCTACTATGTAAATGGCAAGCCGAAAATACGAATCTAGCAACCTCAAATGTCGATCCAAGTAACTTTTGCCCCAATTCCTATAAAACAATATAAAACATGCTTGAATAGACATAAACACTTAAAAACATCCAAAAGATTAAGCTCAAACGCACTCAATTCATGGGTTTAAAACTCACTCATCGACTATCTTGTGCAGCTGTCACTCGGGATTTGAGCTATGGTTTCCTATAGGACATCTTGATACGTAGTCTGAGTCGAATTGTGTTGAGACAACGTTAGTGTGATGTTAAGGTGGAAAAATGATGATTTTGCCCGTATCGGGGTTATCTTTAGTTTTGACACAGTTGTAGCAGTCGTTTCTTAGGGTTATCTTCGAGATTGGGCGGCTATTGATTTTTACTATCCTCAGGGTTATCTTTGAGGTTGGCTAGACCTCTCGGGGTTATCTCCAGGGTGTGTACTGTATCTCCCGGGGTTACCTTCGGGGTTGGAACTGACTCTTCTAGGGTTATCTCCAGAACTTGCACTGAATCCCTAGGGGTTGTCTCTGAGTTTGAAATTGTATCTCTCGAGATTGTCTCCAGGGTTTAAACCGGATCTCCCAGTGTCATCTCTGGGGTTGGAACTGAATCTCTCTGGGTTATCTCTGAGATTGAAAACTGGATCTCCTGGGGATATCTTCGGGGTTGAAACTGGATCTCCCGGGGTTGTCTCTAGGGTTGAAACTGATTTGACTTCCAGGGTTATCTCTGAAAGACAATTCTACCCTCTTGTAGGGTTAGTAATAGGAACGCAAAATTTTAAGTGTCTACAGTAAGCATTGATGGTGCTAAAGATTAGTAGAATGATTAAGTAATGAAGTAGTGGAGTAAAGATTTAAGTTGATGAAGGAAAATTGGGTATTCTATATCTTCTAGCTATGCTAGATTTTTGAAATTTATTGACTTTGTGTTGATGTTGCACTTCTTGGAATAGATGATTGAATCAATGGATTTTTAAAATAGTGTTATTGTTCTTGTGTCTATGCTAATTATTTCAGCTAGACAAAAATAATTTGAAATTATCAAAATATATTTTATGTGATCATATACATCGTTTGATATAGTGTGGAAATAATAATCGACGGAGTCATCAATGCAATTAAACCTAGTGTTGGATGTGATCATAGGATCTTTAGCCCACTATGGTATGATGTAGCATGACTGAATCCTAAACATGCCATTAAGACAGTATGGTATCATGATAAAAAAAAATAATTTGGTTTTCTTTGACTTTGAGAAGATATGCTAATAAAGATGTTTTAAAAAAAGAGAGGAATTTTTAGTTTTCTTTAAGCTAAGAAAGGTATGCCAATTGAGTTGGTTAAGAATGTATGTATATATATCTCGATTGATGTCCAAGTTGTTGCTAAAAGTCTATGATATTTGATTCAACTAGACGAATATTGAAAGATGTTTATGAAATTCAAGCATTCTTTGTTAAACTATGCCAAACCAATTATTTTTTTTGTGTGGATTCATATGTTAAGAAGCTGAGGTGAACAACCCTTATAAAAGGGGACATGTTATCAGAGACAATGGTTTCGAAAGTAACTCATATAGTCATTACGATGATGAGATGTAATACATTGTGCACGACGTAGGGGTACGATAGGCTGATCACCTAGAGTACTTGTAGAAAGTATTTTTAGTCTGTGTGATTGCTAAACATTCTATTAAAGATGGTTTACAGTGGTGATGCACTATTAAACCTGGATAAGAGTTCAAGGTCTTATGACTCCTCAGCATGATTTGGAATCTTTTAAATTCCTGAGTTATTCATATTGCTTCCCAATTACTGAGCAATTATGGAAGATTCTTATTGTTCAGAAAAGTGAAAGTAGAAATAAGGATATTCCTTAGAAGGTAGTAAGCTGTAGAATGCGACATATGATTATGAGAAAAAAAATTAAGCAAATCATTATAATTCCAAGAAAGAAAATAAATTCTAATGAGAGAAGGGATGAATTTATCAAAGGAAAATGTAACATTTTTAAAAGAGAGATATTGTAAGACCCCAACTTTTTATTAATAAAATTGAATTTCTTCTATTCATTATCTTGAAATAATAAGTTGATAATTTGATATAATACTTTGGTTATGGGTGAAATGTGCAAATTTTACAAAATAAACAAGTGCTTATAAAATATTTATTGTTGCCGGGAAATATTCGTTTGGTCGTGGAATATTCTTGCTGTCGGGGAATATTCGTACGATGGCGCAGCCATTTGTGGGCCCCATAACGGAAAAACGATCGAATGAAGAAAATGACAAGTTTAAGTTTTTATAAATAACGACGTAGTTATTACCGTTAACACTGTTGGAATACCCGGTGGTTAAAATATAGTAATACGCGTGGTTACAGAGTAGCACACGGCATTGCACAGTATTTTTGAATTATTGATTCTTACGTAAGAAGGCACTACTCAATAATTGTTATAGTAATTACTGTTTAATATTTTATTTTATTGATTCAATAATTGCTACGTTGATATTTTATATTATTGTTGTTTCAATAATTATCACTGCACAGTATCTCCATTATCAGATCAATAATTCATATTAATTGAATAACATTGTTAGATAGGATTATTGGCAATGTCTAAGGAAGTTCTGTCTAAGGAGAGATTTGGTCACCTAATTGCGTGTCAGTAAGGAGAAATCCTTATTAGAAAGCCCCCTCTTTCCTGGGAACGACCTGGTTGTCATAATTATGATTCTGTAATATTATTTATGAATAATTAATTATTAATTTATATGATAAGGAAATATTTATTTTTATGTGAATTTAAATGAAGGAATTAATTCTGAGATATTTTATCAGTATTTTGTCGGAATGAAGGTATTAAAAATCGTCCGTATGTGGATTTCGGGCATTTTCTGTTTAGAATTTGGAAAAACTTTCTTCTACAAAGTTGTAGAGAATTAAATTTCCTATGGAATAGACATAATATTTGAATTTTTCTGTTAAAAGGGTTATTTATTATGAATTATTGAAGTTACTGATTATTTAAAAAAATTTAGAATTTTTTTAGAATGGGTGTGCCCCACTTTTGGTTGGTGAAAAATGTGCTAAAATTTTATTTCAAAAGTGGTGGGCGTGAATAATAGCAGGTAAAGCCATCAGGTAATAGGTTAGTCTTTTTTGGCGTTCTAGCATTTTCCTATAAGTAGGATGCTTAGTTAGAATTGAAAATCACACTAGAATTATAAGCTTTCTCTCTATATATTATCGAGCGTATTTTTGTGAGTATTTAGATGCTTTGAGAGTTGTTATTCAGTGCAAGTTTCCTTCAACACTATATCCGATATTCAAGTCAGAGATACTGTTCTTTTGAGGTAAGGGATGTTATTTTCTTCATAAATGATGTTATTCTTTCAATATCGTTATATAGAAATATTGGTATGAATTTTATTATGGAATTTCTACCTTTTCGTGTCAGGATTACTATTCACGTATACGACACTATTTACGTATACGGGACTATTCACGAATACGACACTATTCATAAAAAAATAAAATTTTCTTTCTTTGTCCAAGTTGTCTATTGTGGTTACTATCTTTGATTGTATCCATGTTTTGCTCTTTATTTTTGAATTCTGCTCCATAATTGATTATTTTAGAGTATTTTTGAACTTAGATAAACTGAAATACGAATCCCTAATATTTGTCCTTTTGTCTCACTGGATTCGTTTTCTTTAAGATATTTTTCATCATCCTCAGTCCTAAATGATGATATTACTGAATATCTTTGGCCTGTAGTGCAGAGATGAATGATTAACTGATGAATATCTTTGGCTCGTAGTGTAAAGATAAACAGGTGTTGAGATGAACATGACCAACTGGTGATACAAATGAATATCTTTGGCCTGTAGTGCAAAGATGAATATTTGATTCAAGATGTATATTGATTGATGTTATAGGGATAAAATATTGATGATGGACTTTTACATCTTAGAAGATAGTAGAATTCATTCTCTACTTGACTCTTCTAATGGATTGCTTTTTTCGCTGCAGTTGTTGATCTAAAACTTGTTGTCTATTATATTCTATCAGATTTTTTCCTGTTGAAGACTAATGATAAATTGTTGTATATTATCTTAGTCATAATATTTTTTACTGTGCTAGTTGAGCTCACCCTTTTCCTTTTTGTTTCATTTTTCTTCTCAGGAGGCGAGATTATAACAGAAACTAGTTGGGGTGTGGAGTGATGTTTTCAGTCAGTTATTTTAGAAGTCCTCACTATTTTATAAAATAGTGTGATAATAATTGTAATGAGGACTCCTTTTAAGTTTGAATATTGTCTGTTAGACAATATTTGTATTTAAACTCACAGTATATATGTTGTCATATTTTGCACTATAATTGTATTAATGAAGTTGTATTTGTTTCTGTACCATGTATTTGGCGACTTAGAATGGGTGATGTATACCTATTTTGGGGCGTCACAGTTGGTATCAAAGCCATAAGTAAAGAGCCCCGAGCCTCTATCTGGTGACTTCCTGTTGATGGGGAATGCATCGAAGCCAGACTCTTCGTAGGGGACGCCGTTTTGCGGTGACAAACTGATAGGTATCACTATGAGGAGCTATCCAAAGTTGGGATGAAAGTCATAGTTGGTATCAGAGCTTAGGGATATGGTCTCATGCGAAGATCGGGGAATAGAACTAGGAGGGGAAAGACGAGTAAATCCTTCGCTAGTGTATCCTACCTAAGCTTATTTGTTTGTCAGTCATAATATAGGTGTATTATGTGGTATGTCAATTTCTTTAATTAACCCTTATTTTATGACAGTATTTGAGAATGGCAGCCGAGAATGTTAACAATGGAGTGAATGAGACCGTGGAGACACCTTTAATCACCAACCAGGGGAACATGCAATAGGATGACAATATTCCTCCTGTAAACAACACTACCGAACAACCGACAAATGATGGAATGTTTAGAAACTTTTTGCAGTTCATGAAAAATCAGACGAGGGAGACTCGTGTATAAAATACGGGTGGAAATGATAGCAACGCGTGGTTTATCACAGCCAAGCAGTTCAAGGAGTTGGGACCACCAGAGTTCTGGGGAAAGTTGGATCCGATTAAGGCGAAAATATGGGTCAAGCAAATTACCAAGGTATTCGATGTCTTGGGATACATAGAGGAACAGAAGGATCCATTCACCACCTTTATGTTCCGTGGTGAGGCAGATTACTGGTGGGAATCTGTGAAGCGTACCCAGCCCGTCGCACTCAACATGTCTTGGGAAATATTTCAGAAACTGTTCAATGACAAGTACTTTCCTGAAAGTATTCGTCATATGAAGGAGGTAGAGTTTATTAGACTGAAACAAAATAACATGACGGTGTCCCAGTACGAGACAAAGTTCGCGGAGTTATCCAGGTTTGCACCTCATTTGGTAGAGAATGAGGAACGTAAGACGAGGATGTTTCTAAGAGGTCTGAAACCTGAAATTTGACAATATCTTATCTCTCAAAAATTTTCTCTATATTCAGATGTTGTAAACATGGCTCAAATATTAGAGCTAGATAATGAGTATGTTCAACCAAGGGACCACAACCAGGGTTATACCGGTGGCAGCAGTCATCAGAGCAATGACAACTAGCGGGGAGGAAAACATTCGGACAAAAGCGGTAACCACTCTGGTGGTAATCGTGGCCATGATAGTAGAAGAAGCGAGTCGGGAGGAGATTTCAAAAAGAGAAGGTACAACAATGATAACGTGAAGACGTCAGTACCAACATCAACTGTTTCTAGGGGAGGAGAATGATCACCGGTTGTTTATTACAAATACGGGAAAGAGGGACATATCAGCCCAAACTGTCCACAACAATCTAAGGTGTCTTATAACTGTGGAAAGGAAGGTCATATAGCTAGAGATTGTCTTGTAGTGAAACCAAGTCCAACGGGGATGGTGACTCCAAAGGCTGTCCCGGACAAGTCAAAGACGGTAGTTCCTGGAAGGGCGTTTGTTGTGACTGCCCAAAACTCGAGGAACCCAAACGAGGTGATCATGGGTAAGCTAATCATAAACTCTTGTGAAGTTTATACCATATTAGATACCGGTTCTATCCATTCTTTTTATCTCTCCTACTTGTGATCAACGTTTGAACTTGACTCCGGAGAAATTAGACTTTGATTTATCTGTTGAGACTCCATTAGGAGAAACTTTCATTACATCTACTGTTTATAAATCTTGCTTAATCTAAGTTGGTACCATCACATTACCTATCGATCTTATTTCTTTTAAAATACTTGCATTTGATGTGATTTTAGGGATTGATTGGTTAACTATTCATCATTCCAAAATTGATTGTTTTTCGTAAGGTTGTTAGTTTTCATATTCCTAACCATCCTGTTATGCGAATTCAAGCAACCAAACCACTAAAGTCAATCACTGTCATATCAAGTCATAAAGCTATTCGTTTATTAAAAAATGGATGTCAAGCTTTCTTAGCCCATGTCACGGACTTGAACAAAAACACGTCAGATTTGAATAATATTTCTATTGTTAGTGAATTTCCTGACATATTTCTTGAAGAACTTTCCGGTCTACCCCCAGAACGTGAAGTTGAATTCTTTATTGACCTTAAAACTAGTACAAAGCCCATTTCTAAAACCCCATATCGAATGGCTCCTATTGAACTTCAGGAGTTAAAGGTCTAACTATAGGAGTTGTTGGACATCAATTTCATTCGTCCTAGTACATCTCTTTGGGTTGCTCCTGTTTTATTCGTAAAGAAGAAAGACGGGAGTATGCGACTTTGTATCGACTATCGAGAATTGAACCATGTCACCATCAAGAATAGGTATCCGCTACCTCGCATTGATGAATAAGGAATACTTCGAGTCAACTCTAGACTTTGTGTTCCTAACGATTCTGACTTGAAGCATAGAATCATGATGGCGGCACACAACACACCGTTTGCAATCCATCCTGGGAGTACCAAAATGTATCATGATCTTCGACATACATTTTGATGGAGCAATATGAAGAGAGAGATCACGGAGTTTACATCGAGGTGTTTAACTTGTCATCGTGTAAAGGCGGAGCATCAAGTGCCAAAGGGTCCATTGCAACCACTTGAGATCCCAAAATGTAAGTGGGAACACAATACCATGGATTTCGTTACGGGTCTTCCCAAGGTTTCTCAAGGCATAGATGCGATTTGGGTTATTATTGATAGATTAACCAAGTCTGCTCATTTCTTATCGATACAAGAGACTTATTTCTTGAACGTCTTGCTCGTATGTACGTGAATGAGATTGTGAGATGGCATGGCATGCCAGTATCCATAATTTCGGATCGTGACCCAAGATTCACTTCACGATTTTAGGTTAGCTTACAGAAAGCTATGGGCACGAATTTATGATTCAGTTTGGCATATCATCCTCAAACAGACGGGCAATTAGAAAGAACTATTTAAACTCTTGAAGATCTACTAAGACTTTGTGTCCTAGATTTCAAAGGGAGTTGGGATAAGTACCTACCATTGGTGGAATTCTCTTACAACAATAGTTATCAAGCAAGTACAGGCATGGCTCCATCCGAGGTGTTGTATGGACGAAAGTGTCGCTCTCTAGTATGTTGGGATGACGTAGGAGAAGCAATGTTGTTGGGACCAGAGTTGGTACGTATGACTACAGAAAAAATCCAAATGATCCGATAACGTATACAAATGGCACATGATCGACAAAAGAGTTATGCGGATCTTCATCGAAAGGACGTGGAATTTAATATTGGGGGTCATGTATTATTACGTATTGCTCCATGGAAGGGAGTTACAAGATTTAGAAAGAGAGGAAAACTCAATTCGCGATTTGTTGGTCTATTTGAGATTCTTGACCGAATAGGAAATGTGGCCTATAGACTCGCATTACCTCCAAGCATGTCTCGTGTTCATAATATTTTTCACATATCTATGCTTCGTAAATATGTGAAAGACCCAAACCACATTATTGCGTTAGAACCAGACGAGATAGCCGAAGATTTAACGTACGAGGAGGTACATGTCAAGATCTTGGATAGGAAAGAGCATATCCTACGAACAAAGATTATACCACAAGTTAAGGTTTTGTGGAGGAACCATGCTATTGAGGAAATGACCTGGGAGTTGGAATCGAAAATGAAAGTGAGGGAAATTTCTTAAGGGGGGGGGAGGTTGTAAGATCCCAACTTTTATTAATATAATAGAATTTTCTCTATTCATTATCTTGAAATAATAAGGTGATAATTTGATATAATACTTTGGTTATGGGTAAAATGTGCAAATTTTAAAAAATAAGCAAGTGGTTATAAAATATTTATTGTTTTCGAGGAATATTTGTTTGGTTGTTAAATATTCTTGCTGTTAGGGAATATTCGTATGATGGCGCAGCCATTTGTGGGCCCCATAATGGAAAACGGTCGGATGAAGAAAATGACAAGTTTGAGTTTTTTTAAATAATGGTGTAGTTGTTACCGTTAACACTGTTGGAATACCTGGTGGTTAAAATACAGTAATACGCGTGGTTGCACAGTAGCACACGTTATTGCACTTTAAATTATTGATTCTTACGTAAGAAGGCACTACTCAATAATTGTTATATTAATTACTATTCAATATTTTATTTTATTGATTCAATAATTGCTAGGTTGATATTTTATATTATTGTTGTTTCAATAATTGTCACTGCACAGTATCTCCATTATCAGATCAATAATTCATATTAATTGAATAATATTGTTAGATAGCATTATTGTCAATGTCTAAGGAAGTTCTGTCTAAGGAGAGGTTTGGTCACCTAATTGCGCACTAGTAAGGAAAAATTGAAAGTAGTATGCACACAAGCCAATCATGTTTGATGATAAAGCATATACTTTGTAACAATCTTATTCATTTATTAATAAAAAGTATTAATTTATTAAAGGCTTTTAATTATCTACATAATGTTGTTTTATAATATGTGATAAACCCATAATTTTAACCAATGATTTTAGAATAATGATGATGATCATTCTAATGAGATCTAAATTCTTAGAAAGCTTAAAACTAAAATAGTTCTCAATCATTGGATTACTAAATTGGGGATTAGTGAATCCGGATAGATTGGTACATACGTTGCTTGCTCATTGGATGAGGATGATTGATCTCATGATCATTTGTGTGGAGACACTAAAGCAAGTATGTAGGTGCTTATTAGAGAATAAGTTCACTAAACGTGACTCGCTAAGGAATACCTAATGGAGTTTTACTTGCCTGTCAATAGGAATTCCTGTAGTTATAGTAGTACAAGTGATCATTGGACTTGAGATAATTATAGTATCTTATGTATGATGAGTTATACTTTGACTTATTCCTTAAGACCCTTAGGGTATATCAAAGAGTATGCTTGGTTATAATAAGTTGTACATAGAAATAATGTATGATCAATAAAGAATCTACCGCTTCTAGTAAAAGAAGAGAAATGTTCTATGTGATTCGATAAATGATATCTCAGTAGTCCTTGGCCAAGACAGAATAAAATTAGAAAGGAGTTTCTAATTTGTAATATTTGGAGTTGTGCATTTAAGAGTCGAAATACATATAATTAAATAAAATAAGACTTGACAGTAATTTCATGTCTTATATTTAATTGGGACATTATATGGTGGAAGGATTGAATTGTACGGTAACTATTTATTCAAATGTTCTTTTATGATTAATGCTAAAATCTATATTATCTAGAAAGTCGTTGATCGCTAGGGAGGCTTATCCCTATTGTAGAATAAATATTATTTATTTAAATAAATTAATATTTTAATTTATCTATTTAAATAAGATTAGAATTGTTCTAATTGATTTATTCAGAACCGGTTTAATATGGAGAACCTAAAGGGTCACACCATAAAAAGAAGAATAATTATTTAAGAAGTAAATGGCATAATCGTAATAATAAGTTAAATATATTTAATTTAATCTATGGTGATAGAATAAATTAAATAGCTTAATATTTATTATTTAATATTTTGGAAATATTAAATATAAATTAATAAGAAGAGTCTTATTATTATTATTATTATTACTATTATTATTATTTAATTCCTAAAGGAGTTTGGGAATTAATTAATAAAAGTACTCTCATATATCCTAATTAGATTAGGAGGCTAATTAATTAAAAGAGTTTAATTAATTTTCTCTAATGAGATTAGGGAGCTTAATTAATTAAAAGAATTTAATTAATTAAAATAAAACTCAATTCCTTAATTGTCCTACATCTTTAAATAAGAGGAGTCTTATTATGGGTGAAGGAGTTGGAGTTGTTGTTGGCTTTTTGACAACATACGTAATTCCAATAGTTGGGAGAGTACGCTGCTTTTCTATGAGAGATAGAAAATTAGAGTTTTTTCAAATACACATCTTCTTGAATCTTTATTCTTTCGTGGTGGATCACCTCTAGAGGTCAAACACTTGGGTGGCTAACGTTGATCAAAGGAAGGAACCAAACCCGGTGGATTCAAGTTGAACGCGAAAAAGATTTGGAGGTAAACTTGTATATGAGGAAGCTCAGATCTTCAAGGGTATGATTCTTATCCTTCATATTTTCGTTTAAATAATAATTGTGCATAAAGAGTGATCCGGGTATATGGTTTGTAAAATTTTAAACTTTGATTTTTCACGTTTTCGCTTATTTTATGCAATTTAATTGCGTTCATGAATATTACAAACCTAACAGTGGTATCAAAGCCAAACCTTTATGACAAATTATTAATTGTTCAGATTTGATATGTATATTGATATGTGTTTAGAACAATTTAATTGGGCATAATTTTATTGTATAAAATTTATTAAAAAAAAATCAAATTCACGTGGTTATATATTATGATATTAACTGTGATTTAGTGGTTTTCCTTTTTTTTTCTTTCCGTATTGCCACTTTATCTTAACAGGTAATGGAAGTGTTGGTATATAATCCTGCAACTTGTTATGGGATTTAACAGGATTGCATTTACTTGAATCACTATATATATATATATATATATATATATATATATATATATATATATATATATAATACAATATTCTTTATAATTTTATAATTAAAATAAAAAAAAGTTTATTTTAATTTTAAAATTAAATTTCATGCTAACTAATTAGAGTTAAAATTAGATTCTATGTTTCCTTAAATAAAAGAGTTTATTTGTGAATAGGAAATAGAATTCTAATTTTCTTAAATAAAGGAGTTTATTTAGATATGAAATAAGATTTCATATTATTCAAAATAAAAGGAGTTTATTTGTGAATAGGAAAGAGAATCCTAATTTTCTTAAATAAAGGAATTTATTTAGATATGAAATAAGATTTCATATTATTCAAAATAAAGGAGTTTATTTGTGAATAGGAAAGAGAATCCGCGTTTCCTTTAATAAAGGAGTTTTTTTTACTTAGAATTGGATTCCATAATTAATTAAAATAAAGGAGTTTATTTTGATTAAAGATTTTAATTAAAATAAAATAGTTTATTTTATTCAAAATTAAATAAATTAAAATAAAGAGGTTTATTTTGATTTAAATTTGAATTAAAATAAAGGAGTTTATTTTGATTCAAAATTAGATTTTATACTAACTAAATTTGCCTATTAAATGATATCAATATATATATTGAATCTTTATTAATCATGAGATGAATGTTATTTATTGATACATATGGTGATGTGTATGATAATAAATGGGATTGATTATGGTCTATTGACTAATGTGATTGAATTTTATTTTAATTGGATGCATGAATGTATGAGTTTTATTAAATGGGGTATGCGTACCTCGTCTTCTCTAATTTTTCTTAATATAAATTCTATCTCCCTCCTATATATTTCCCCTTGACTGCTGATCAAGGTTTCTATTTATTTTAAATAGTTTTATAATAGGAATAGTTAGAATTAATTTTGAAAAATTGGAGATCAAGGGGCAAGGAGCACTTGAAGACCCGTTTGTAATGGAGCCCGGGTTTAAATGTAATAGTTATATTTAAATATTAATTCTTGCACCTCTAGAGTTTGACCTTTTGGTGGCTCTAGTGAACCAAACTAGAATAAAAGTCCATAATCAATCCGAGAAGAATATAGTATTCTATATGTGCATGCTTATACTATATATATTATATATTATGCAAACATGATTCGCATGTTCATTAATATGACGCGTATTATATATATATATATATATATATATATATATATATATATATATATATATATATATATATACCTGTGTGTGTGTGTGTGTGTGTGCATGCGCGCTAAACAAGATGATACAAATTAATAACAAAACCTCTCAAAATTTTTTATATTAAGTCCTAAGCGTTCAAAGATATTTGGAATATCGAACGTCGCCTTCTAGCATGATAAAAATTAATAGATTATTAAATATTTAATATGAGTTTGTTGTGTCACCACAAGGCAAGTATTAAGTATTTAAGATGTTAATTTATCACATTTGATGCTTAAAAAGAATATTGAACAATATTGTTTTGTTGTGTCACCGCAATGACAATATTTTTCTTTTTTGAATATATGGAGTGCTAGGTTGGACTTAACTTAGATAATTTTGATTCAGATGTGCCACCACTTGATCAAAATAATCTATGAGGCAAAATACAAGGAGTTACATAGTTGATGTAATTGACAAGAGTTGTCTACCTATTTATTTATATATAGTTTGTTGTGTCACCACAAGGCTATATACATTTGAAATGGGATCCTCATTCTCACTAGCAAATCTTTAATTAGATTTTGCTGAACTATATAAGTGAGGGTAATATAGTTTAAAGAAAATAGTGGGAGATACCAATTTAAAACAAGACCTAATTTATTTTAGTAATTAATAAAACAATGTATGCTAAAATGTTATTAATTACAAATTCATTTACATAATTTTATAATGTCTAAATTACTATCACTGCGAAACATATTAGATGCTATTTAACCGGACCGAATCAAATGGATTGGTTAAGGAATTTGAGAAAAGTTCTCACGGTTTAAAAGCTATCTTATGTCCTTAATACGCCTATCCCTGCAATGGTTGCAGACAATGCCTCTGAGGAAGAGATTGCTACTTTTAGAAAGTGACAAGATGATGCACAGTTGGCTCAATGCATCATGCTCGCATCCATGAGTAATGAGCTTCAGCGTTAACATGAAACTATGGATGCTCCTACTATATTCCTGCACATCAAGTAGTTGATGGTGAGGAAAGTAGGACTGATAGATATCAGATATCGAAGGAGCTCTTCCGATCTAGAATGACCGATGACACTATAGTACAGATAAAATTCCTAATGACGATCAATTTGATTGAACAGTTAGGACAACGAATTTTGTCATGGATGGGGAGTTGTGCCAAGATTTGATCTTGCACTCACTCCCAGACTCCTTTCACAATTATTGTGAATTTTCCATATGAACAAGCTAGATATCAGCGTCGTTGATTTGCTTAACATGTTAAAAAATGTTGAGAGTCACTTTCCAACCAAGAAAGACCATGTCTTACTGGTAGGGGCCAAAGGATCTTCTGGAAAGAAGAACGATTCAAATAAGGTAAATAGAAAGGCAAAACAAAGGATAATAAGAACAAAACTGATACGGATAACAAAGGAGTTTGCTTCCATTGCAATAAGCCTGGACACTGGAAAGAAACTGCGAGAAGCATCTTACAGAGGCTAACCAAAGAAGCTTAGTGAAGTTTTGGTAACAAATATAGTTTTTGTTCATGATTAAAATAAATTTTTCTTTAAGTCAAGGTTCAACTTGGGTATTGGATACCGACTTTGGCTATCATAAATATAGGTTTATGAAGGGACCAAGCAGAAGTAGAAAGCTAAACAAAGATAAGTAATCCTATGTATGGGAAATGAAGCAAAGGTTGCTGCATTAGCCATAGGAACTTATTGTTTATGCCTACTGACAAATCTATTAAGTCAATAAGATGTTATTGTATTCCAGTTCTCATTAGAAACATTATTTCCATTTTATTGTTGGACAATGAAATCTTTGGTATTATATTTAAGAACAATTGTTGTTCTATTTATAATAATAATGTTTTGTATAGAACTGGAATATTGCTTAATAGATTTTGTATACTTGACTTACGTGAAAAATAATTTTGCAAATTGAACAAACTAGTATAAGAAAAGGAGATGATTATTCAAAAAGTTGAATGTGTGTATTTGCTGAAATACAAGTGTGAATTATTTGAAAGGTTCAAAGAATTCTAAAGTGAAACAAATTGGCAAAGTATTAAGATTCTTTGATTATATCAAGGAATAAATACTTGTATAATAAGTTTCTAGATCATCTCAAATGGTTTTCTCATAATGGACACCTCCTGATACGCAATAATTGATTGGTGTATCTGAAAGAAAAAATCGTACCTTGTTAGACATGGTGTGGTCCATAATGATTTTACCGACATTCCAGTATCCTTCTAGGATAATGTTCTAGAAATGGTTGTATATTTACGAAAAAGGTAACCTCAAAATCCGGCCCCAAGACTCCATAAAAGTTATGGACAGGGAGGATTCCTAATCTTAAGTATGTTAAGATAAGGGGTTGTCCAACTTATGTGAAAAGGTTTCAAAGGATAAGCTTGGGACAAGATTTGACAAGTACAAATTTGTGGGACATCCTAAAGTAAGTTTAGGGTATATGTTCTATAATCCTACTTAGCAAAAGGTGTTTGTTACGAAACACACTACCTTATAAGATAAAGATGTTTTGTGATGCCCCCAAAATAGGTATACATCACCCATTCTGAGTCACCAAATATATGGTATAGAAACAAATACAACTTCAGTAATATAATTGTCGTGCAGAATACGACAACACATATACTGTGAGTTTGAATACAAATATTGTCTACTAGAGAGTATACAAACTCAAAAGGAGTTCTCATTACAATTATCACACTATTTCACAGAATAGTGAGGACTACTAATGCAACCATCTGGACAGTCAATCCATTCCCCGACTAGTCCACATCATCGAATCATCCCTGTACTACGGGCCAAAGATAATCGTGTTTTCATCAACGGTGATGATCATGCCATAAAACAATCCATCTTTGCACCCTCGGCCGAAGAGAATCCATGGCCATAATCATACCAAAATTTGTCCATCAATGCACTATGGGTCAATGAGGACTTTTATCACATCATTTGTAACATTACAGTCATGATTATACCGAATAATCCCTGGTCATAATCATACCAAGTCCATCTATGCACTACAGGCCACAGATGACTTTCAACAGAATATAAACATGAGGATGATGACAATGATATAATAATTCAATTAAACAAGTTCAAGGATAAATTTTAAAGATTTATAATTTAATGTATCTAGAAATCAATAACGTCCAAATTGTCAACGTGATACTACTTTGTGGAGTAAAATTCAAGAATAATACTCAGTTGGTCATGTTCATCTCAACACCTGTTCATCTTTGCACTACGGGCCAAAAATATTCATCAGGTAATCATTCATCTTTGCACTACAGGCCAAAGATATTCAATAACAGATCATCTTTTAGGACTGAGGATGATGAAAAATATCTTAAAGAAAACGAATCCAGTGAGATAAAAGAACAAATATTAGGGATTCGTATTACAGTTTATCCAAGTTCAATAATACTCCGAAATAACCAATTTCGAAGCAGAATTCAAAAATAATGATGAAAACATGGATACATTCAATGATAGTAACCATAATAGCCATCTTGGATAAAAAGAAGAAAATTTCATTTTTCGGTGAATAGTGCCGTATTCGTGAATAGTGCCGTATACGTGAATAGTGCCGTATACGTGAATAGTAACCCCGACACAAAAAGTTCTAAATTTGATAAAAAGTTCAAACCAATATTTCGGCATAATGATATTGAAGAAAATAATATCATTTAAGAAGAAAATAACATCCCTTACGAATATTAAACGAAAATAATATTCATTACGAATATTAAACGAATATAATATTTCTCGCGAATATTGAACGAAATAAAATTTCTTATGAATATTGAACAGAAATAATATTCATACGAATACGAAAAATAATATCTCTTCAAAATGTGAAATAAATAATACCCCTTACTTTAGAATAATCGTTCTTCTAACTGAATTTTGGATAGAGTGCTGACAGAAACTTGTACTGAATAGCAACTCTCAAAGTATCAAAATACTCACAAAATACGCTAGAGAATATAGAGAGAGAAAACTTATGAATTCTGGTGTGATTTTCAATTCTAACTTAGCCCTACAGAATCACAATTATGACAGTCAAGTTGTTCCCAGGAAAGAGGGGGCTTTCCAATAAGGATTTCTCCTTACTGGCGCGCAATTAGGTGACCAAACCTCTCCTTAGACAGAACTTTTAAGACATTACCAATAATGTTATCTAATAATATTATTCAAATAATATGAATTATTGATCTGATAATGGAAAATACTGTGCAGTAACAATTATTGAAACAACAATAATATAAAATATCAACGCAGCAATTATTGAATCAATAAAATAAAATATCGAACAGTAACTACTATAACAATTATTGAGTAGTGCCTTCTTACGTAAGGATCAATAATTCAAAAATATTGTGCAAAACCGTGTACTACTGTGTAACCACGCGTATTACTGTATTTTAACCACCGGGTATTCCAACAGTGTTAACGGTAACAACTACGCCGTTATTTATAAAAAATTAATTTTGTCGTTATCTTCATCCGGCCATTTTCCATTATGGGGCCCACAAATAGCTGCACCGTCGTACAAATATTTCCTGACAGAAAGAATATTCCACAACCAAACGAATATTCCTCGACAACAATGAGTATTTTATAACCACTTGTTTATTTTGTAAAATTTGCACATCATAACCAAAATATTATATCAAATTAACATCTTATTATTCACAATAATAATTAGAGAAAATTTAATTTTATTCATTAATAAGTTGGGGTCTTACAACCTCCCCTCCTTATGAAATTTCGTCCCTAAAATTTACATACGTACCTGATATGCCGAATAGATGGGGATACCTTGACTTCATTTTAGATTCTAACTCTTGAGGTATCTCCTTATACGTTAAATCTTCCGCTATCTCGTTCGATTCTTAATCAATAATGTGGTTCGGATCATCCATATATTTACGTAACATCGATATGAAATAAACGTTATGAACACGCGACATACTTGGCGTTTAAAACAAGTCTATAGGTCACAGTTCCTACTCGATTGAGAATTTCAAATAGACCAATAAAATTGAGGGTTGAGATTTTCTCTCTTCATCGACTTTTGCTCCTAGAATAACGCCCTCTTGAACCTTCTTCTTCACATTCATAAGCTCTGAGTCTGTAGCTTGAGCGGCTTTAACTTTATTAATTTAAAGTCGGTTCTAATCGTATATTTGCTATCTTCACGTAGGTTCATATATTTGCACTCGTAAATGCATACGATCTTCTGCTCAACGCGTCAGCTACCACGTTCGCTTTTCCCACGATGGTATTGAATGGTATAATCGTAATCTTCAACAGTTCGAGCCAACGTCTTCAGCGCATAATATGTTCGTTTTAGGTGAAGAAATATTTTAAGGGTTTTAGAAATGGGTTTTATGCTGGGGTCAAGTTTAAACGTTGAGCGCAAGTAGGAAAAATAAAAGAATATGTAGAGTCAGTTTTGAATAAGGTATAAACTTCGTAAGAGTTTATGATTAACTTACCCGTGATAACTTCGTTCGGGTTCCTCGACAAATGCTCTTACTTAAACTACCGACTTTGACTTGTCTAGGACATCCTTTGGCATCACTATTCCCGCTGGAATTGACTTCACTACAGGACAAAATTGAGCCAGGTGACCTTCTCTTCCGTAATTGAAACACACTTTGGGTTGCTGCGTACAGTTTGGACGGATGTGTCCCTCTTGTCCGCATTTGAAACATACGACCGATGGTCATTCTTCTTCTTTTGAAATGGGGGCTGGTGTTGCTGTCTTTCCATCATTATTGAACCTCCTCTTCTTGAAATATCCATTTCTATTATCTTGGCCATGATTACCACCGAAGTGGTTACCATTCTTGGCATGATAATTTCCTCCACGATTGTTGTCACCGCTTCGATGACTGCTACCACTAGTATTATCATTTTTCCAGATGCTTTCTCTTGGTTGGGTTGACTCGTTATCGCGCACCAATAACTGAGCCCTATTTACAACATCTGAATACAAACATAGTTTGTGAGAAATTAGGTATTGACGTATCTCGGGTTTCAAACCTCTTAGAAACATCCGCGTCATTCTCTCCTCGTTATCAACTAAGTGGGACGCAAACCGGGATAACTCGGCAAACTTAGCTTCGTACTACGACACGGTCATATTGTTTTGCTCTAGCTTGATGAATTCCACTTCTTTCATGTGACGAATACTTTCAGGAAAGTACTTGTCGTTGAACAATTCTTAGAACTTCTCCCAAGACATCTTGAGTGCGTCAGGCTGGTTACGTTTTACAGATTACCACCAATGATCTGCTTCTTCACGAAACATAAAGGTGGCAAAGGGAACCTTTTGCTCCTCGGAGCATCCCAAGACATCAAATATCTTGGTGATCTGTTTTAACCACGTCTCCGCCTTAAGTGGTTCTGGCTTTCCCAAAAACTCCGGCGGTCCCAGCTCCTTGAACTGTTTAGCGGTGACCAAACGTGGGTTGCCAATGTTTCCACCTGCATTATGAACAGGAGTCTCTCTCGTTTGGTGTTACATGAATTCTAAAAAGCTCCTAAACGTATCGTCGTTCATCATTTGGTCGGTGTCGTTGTTCACCTGAGGATTGTTGCCTTCCTGATGCACATTATCCTGAGTATTGATCTGTGGTGACTTAACGGTCTCCTGTGCTCCATTTTTATTCTCAACATTCTCGGATGTCATTTTCAAATATTGTCACAAAATAAAGGTTAATTGACATGTAACATATTATCCCTATATTCTGACCGACCAAACAAATACCAAATAAACTAAGTCAGGTCATACTAGCGAAGAAATTTCCCGTCTCTCCCCTCCTAGTTCTTGTCTCACATCTCAGTCAGAGATCATATCCCTAAGCTCCGATACCAACTGTGACGCTCCCAAAATAGGTATACATCACCCATTATGAGTCACCAAATACATTGTACAAAAACAAATGCAACTTCAATAATACAATTGTCGTGCAGAATACGACAATACATATACTGTGAGTTTGAATATAAATATTGTCTACTAGAGAGTATACAAACTCAAAAGGAGTCCTCATTACAATTATCACACTATTTCACATAATAGTGAGGACTACTAATGCAACCATCTGGACCGTCAATCCATTCTCCAACTAGTCCCGGCTATATTCTCATTTCCTGAAGAGAACAGTGAAAGAAAGGGTGAGCTCAACTAGCCCAGTAAGAAATATTATGACTAAGATAATGTACAACAAATTATCATTAGTCTTCAATAGGGAAAAATCTGATAAAATATAACAGACAACAAGTTTTAGATCAACAACTGTAGTGGAAAAAAAAGTAATCCATTAGAAGAGTCAAGTAAAGCATAAAACCTACTATCTTCTATGATTTAAAAGATTTATCATCAATTTTATTACTAAGATTCAGCTTAATAAATAATCCACATCATCGAATCATCCCTTCACTACGGGCCAATGATAATCGCGTTTTCATCAACGGTCATGATCATGTCATAAAATAATTCATCTTTGCACCCTTGGCCGAAGAGAATCTATGGCCATAATCATACCAAAAATTGTCCATCAATGCACTACGGGCCAATGAGGACTTTTACTACATCATTTGTAACATTGCAGTCATGATTATACCGAATAATCCCTGGTCATAATCATACCAAGTCTATCTATGCACTACAACCCACAGATGACTTTCAATAGAATATAAACATGAGGATGATGACAATGATATAATAATTCAATTAAACAAGTTCAAGGATAAATTTTAAAGATTTATAATTTAATTTATCCAGAAATCAATAACGTCCAAATTGTCAACATGATACTACTTTGTGGAGTAAAATTCAAGAATAATACTCAGTTGGTCATGTTCATCTCAACACCAGTTCATCTTTGCACTACGGGCCAAAGATATTCATCAGGTAATCATTCATCTTTGCACTACATGCCAAATATATTCAACAACAGATCATCTTTTAGGACTGAGGATGATGAAAAATATCTTAAAGAAAATAAATCCAGTGAGATAAAAGAACAAATATTAGGGATTCGTATTACAGTTTATCCAAGTTCAATAATACTCCGAAATAACCAATTTCAAAGCAGAATTCAAAAATAATGATCAAAACATGAATACAATCAAAGATAGTAACCATAATAGCCATCTTGGATAAAAAGAAGAAAATTTCATTTTTCGGTGAATAGTACCGTATTCGTGAATAGTGTCGTATACGTGAATAGTATCGTATACGTGAATAGTAACCCCGAGATAAAAAGTTCTAAATTTGATAAAAAGTTCAAACCAATATTTTGACATAATGATATTGAAGAAAATAATATCATTTAAGAAAAAAATAACATCCCTTACGAATATTAAACGAAAATAATATTCATTACGAATATTAAACGAATATAATATTTCTCGCGAATATCGAACGAAATAAAATTTCTTATGAATATTGAACAGAAATAATATTCATACGAATACGAAAAATAATATCTCTTCAGAATATGAAATAAATAATACCTCTTACCTTAGAATAACCGTACTTCTGACTGAATTTTGGATATAGTGCTGACAGAAACTTGCACTGAATAGCAACTCTCAAAGTATCAAAATACTCACAAAATACGCTCGAGAATATTGAGAGAGAAAGAGAGAAAAATTATGAATTCTGGTGTGATTTTCAATTCTAACTTAGCCCTCTATTTATAAAAAAATGTTAGCACGCCGAAACAGACTTGACCTGCAACCTGATGGCTTTACCTGCTACTATTTTGACCCACCACATTTGAAATAAAATTCTGCACATTTCTTCACCAATCACAAGTGGGGCCCACTCAATTCTAGAATTTTTCACCAAAATTATTTATAAACCTAATTTTCGAATCAGTCACCTCTTAAAATTCATAACAAATCATACGTTCATTTTTAACGGTTCAAAATTTATGGACGTATAGTCAACTTATATATGAATAACATATCCAAAAATAACAACGATCCAACGTTCGGATTAAAAATTATAACTCACGCAATATAACTCAAAAATACTGGTTTGATTTTTAATACCTCCATTTCGACAAAAATACTGATAAAACATCTCAACATAAACTCCTTCATTTTTAACCACAATAAATATATCTAACATTTATGTCTACATAAAATAAATATTTCCTTATCATATAAATCAATAATTAATTATTCACAAATAATATTACAGAATCACAATTATGACAATCAAGCCGTTCCCAGGAAAGAGGGGGCCTTCCAATAAGGATTTCTCCTTACTGACGAGCAATTAGGTGACCAAACCTCTCCTTAGACAGAACTTTCTAGACATTGTCAATAATGCTATCTAATAATATTATTCAAATAATATGAATTATTGATCTGATAATGGGAAATACTGTGCAGTAACAATTATTGAAACAACAATAATATAAAATATCCACGCAGTAATTATTGAATCAATAAAATAAAATATTGAGCAGTAACTACTATAACAATTATTGAGTAGTGCCTTCTTATGTAAGAATCAATAATTCAAAAATATTGTGCAAAATCGTGTGCTACTGTGCAACCACGCGTATTAATGTATTTTAACCACCGGGTATTCCAACAGTGTTAACGGTAACAACTACGTCGTTATTTATAAAAACTCAATTTTGTCGTTATCTTCAACCGACCATTTTTCGTTATAGGGCCCATAAATAGCTGTGCCGTCGTACAAATATTCCCCGACAGAAAGAATATTCCACGACCAAACGAATATTCCCCGACAACAATGAGTATTTTATAACCACTTGTTTATTTTACAAAATTTGCACATCATAACCAAAATATTATATCAAATTAATACCTTATTATTCACAATAATAATTAGAGGTAATTTAATTTTATTCATTAATAAGTTGGGGTCTTATATGTTTATCATTGAAGGGGCTAGTGAGAGGATAATAGATCTTGAAGAGATCAAGAACCACAAACACTATAAGTCAAATAGGAGGAACCTGTAGATAGACCTATTGTACCACAACCGAATCGTAAAGCTGGAATAATACCAAAGATACCTAGGAGGTATAGATTCATCATGAATGATGATGATGAGGTACGTATCATAGAAGATGATGATCCAGTTAAATACGATGAGGTAAGAGTTATAGACACTCAGAGAAATGGATTGAAGCAAGCTTCTCAAAAATGGAACATTCGTTTTGATGAAATAAATCAAAAGAGTTTGATTTTATCACAAATAAGAACGAACCTAGTGTGTACAAAAGGGTCAGTGGGAGCGTCGTGACATTCCTAGTATTATATGTTGACATACTACGGATAAGGAATGACATACCAATGCTACAATCAGTAAAGATTAAGTTGTCTAAATATTCCTCCATGAATGATTTAGAAAGAATATCTTAATTGGGGATACAAATCTATATAGATAGATTTAATAGGATGCTCGACTTAACCCAAGGAACGTATATTCATTTGATGCTAAAGTCATTTAGCATGGAAAACTCTATGGGATATCTCACGTTGATGAGCCATGGAGTGTATCTCTCTAAATAGTCCCCAAAGACTCTAAAAAGAGAGATCACGTTAGTAACTATCATGTATGCAATGAAATATATAGGACCTGATGTTGATCAGTTATATTCTGGAGAATTTCACCGTGAGTCAGTGAAAAATATCTTAAAGTACTTAACCAGCACTAAGGATGTGATCATATTCATGGTGGGTCTAAAATAAAACCAGAGGGCTTAACAAACTCAAGTTTTTCAGACAGACCAAGACGACAAAAAATCCAATTTAAGGTAAAGCGTTACCTTGAACGGTGGTGCAGTGAATTGGAAAGGTTCTAAACAGCAAAGAGTTGTTGGTTTAGTGATAAAGACAAAGTATATAGCTTTAAATGAAGCTGCAAGTTGATTGTTTATGTGAAATCCCAGATTTTATGAATAAAGATTTAATTTTTTTGAGATATTTTTTTAAATATTATGGTGTGAATTTGAGATAATGTTATAGTTGTGGGTAGTATTTATAAATTTTGCAAAGTATACAAGTTATTGTATTATATTCGATTGGTCGAGGAATATTATTTTTGTCAGGGAATATTCGTACGACGGCACAATTATTGGTGGACCCCACAACAAAATTATTGTCGGATTGAGAAAACGACAAAAATATTTTATTAAAAATAACGGCGGAAGTTTAACCGTTGATACTGTTGAACTACTCGGTAGTAAAAGTACAGTAATACGTGTGGTTACATAGTAACACACGGTATTGATTATTAATGCTTATGTGAGAAGTCACTCAGTTTGATTCAATTATTGTAAGTTAATAATATGAATTATTTAGCGATAATGAAGTTTTGTTTTATTCGTATTATTAACGTAATAAAATAGAAACATCTTTTTATACAAAACAGAATACTTTATTAAAGTTATTCTATAAGTAGAATATATTGTATTTTATTTAAAAGATTTTTCTTTAAATATGGACCGTCAGATTAAAGTAAACCAATATGGACCGTTTATGGATTAGTTACTATGCATTCCATTTTCCTATAAATAGAAGCTCATTCCTTCATTATTTTCTTACGAATTTACTGAAACTCTAGAGAGAGAAACTATAGAGAGAGTTCTTCTTCTATAATCTAGAGCGTATTTATTTAGAGTTTAAGAAAGCTTTGAACGTAGTGCAAGTTTTCTTCGAGTATATCATCGCCTTACCAGTCGGAATACTCTTCTTTCAAAGGTAAGGGATATTATTTGTTGTACTCGTAAAGGGTATTCTTTCTTTCTTATTCATGAAGAGAATTTCTATTATTCCATTCTTTATTATTCTGTTTGGAATAACCTGTATACGCGAGCTACCCTATACTTGGTGAAATTCTTCTGTTATTCCATTCTCTATTATTCTACTGGAATAACCAGTATACGCGGACTACCCTATCTTTGGTGACATTCTTCTATTATTCCGTCTTTATTATTTTTCTGTTGGAATATCCTGTCTGTGTGTTTTACACAGGACCTGGTTTCGTCTTATTATTATTCTGTTGGAACATCCTGTCTGTGTATTTTACACCAGACCTGGTTCCGTCTTATTATTCTGTTGGAACATCCTGTCTGTGTGTTTTACGCCAGACCTAGTTCCGTCTTTATTATTCTATTGGAACATCCTGTCGGTGCGTATTACGCCTGACCTGGTTCCATTATTTAGTATTCTGTTGGAATAACATGTCTATGCGAAGTACCGCATGCATGGTGATTTCTGTTGTTATTCCATTCTTTATTATTCTGTTGGAACATCTTGTCGGTGCGAATTTCGCCTGACCTAGTTTCGTTATTATTATTCTATTGGAATAACCTCTTTATGCGAAGTACCGCATGCATTGTGATTTCTTTTGTTATTCTATTCTTTATTATACTCAGTTGGTTAAAGTTTTGACTTCTATACTCCATGAAATTAGTAGAATTTCCTTGATATTTGCGCTTCATCCAGTATCTTTTCATGGAAATATTCTTCTGAGCATTCTTGAATTTTTACTCTACACAAAAGTATCATGTTGACAATTTGGACGTTATTGGTTCTTGGACAAATTAATTCTTGAACTTGTTTTATTGAATTCTTATATCATTGTTATCATCCTTATGTTTATATTTTGTTGAAAGTCATCTATGGCCTGTAGTGTAATCATGACCGTAATATTACAAATGATGTGGAAAAAGTCCTCATTGGCCCGTAGTGCATTGATGGACAGTTTTTGGTATGATTATGGATATGGATTCTCTTTGGCCGTAGTGCAGAGATGAATTATTTTATGGCATGATCAGAACCGTTAATGAAAACATGATTATCTTTAGCCGTAGTGCATGGATAATTCGTGGTCGTGATACTAAAGAATATCATTGGCCGTAGGGTGATTCGATGATGTGGATTATTTTTTAAGCTGAGTCTCAGCGATAAAAGTCATGAAAAATCTTTTAAATCATAAAAGATAGTAGATTTTATTCTCTACTTGACTCTTTTAATGGATTGTTGGTTCCGCTGCAGTTAAACTTGATGTCTATTGTATTTTATCAGTTTAGAATTATTGAAGACTAATGATAATTTATTTTGCATTATCTTAGTCATAATATTTTTTACTGGGCTAGTTGAGCTCACCATTTCTTTCACTGTTCTCTTCAGGAAATGAGAACGTAGCTGGGACTAGTCGGGGAACAGAGTGATGGTCCTAGATGATAGCATTAGTAGTCCTCACTATTCTATGTAATAGTGTGATAATAATTGTAATGGGGACTCCTTTTGAGTATGGATACTATCTAGAAGACAATATTTGTATTCAAACTCACAGTTTATGTTCTGTCGTATTGTACACGACAGTTATATTATTAAGTTGTATTTGAATTCTGTACCATGTATCTGGCGACTCAAGATGGGTGATGTATACCTAATTTTGGGGGCGTCACAGTTGGTATCAAAGCTTGGGGATATGATCCCTGGCTAGGATTTGAGATAAGAACTAGGAGGGGAGAGGCGGGAAATTCCTTCGCTAGTATGACCTACCTAAGTTTACTTGTTATTTTATTGGTCGGTCAGGGTATAGTGATAATATGTGATATGTCAATTAACCCTTTTTTGTGACAGTGTTTGACAAAGACATCTGAAAATGTTCAGATAAGCAATGGAGAAAAATAATATGACTGTATCGCAGTACGAGGCTAAGTTTGCGGAGTTATCCCGGTTTTCATCCCATTTGGTCGATAATGAGGAGCGAATGACGTGAATATTTCTAAGAGGTTTGAAACCTGATATACGTCAATACCTCACTTCTCATAAACTTTGTTTATAATCAGATTTTGTGAATAGGGCTCAGTTATTGGAGCGCGATAATTAGTTAGCACAACCAAAAGGTAACGACCAACAACACGATAATAATCATACCGGTGGTAACGGCCATCGGAACAATGATAACCATCGTGGTAGAAATTATCATGACCAAGATAATAGAAGTGGAAATTTTAAGAAGAGAAGGTCATTTAGCTCGATTTTGTCGTGTAGTGCGGTCAAGTCCAGCTGGAATAGTGATGTCAAAGGATGTCCCAGACAAGCCAAAGACGATAGTTTAAGTGAGAGCGTTTATTGAGGAACCCGAAAGAGGTTATTACGGGTAAGTTAATCATAAACTCTTGCGAAGGCTATACTTTATTCGATACTGGTTCTACCCATTCTTTTATCTCTCTTGCTTGCGTTCAACGTTTAAATTTGACTTCGGAGAAGATATACTTTGACTTATTGGTTGAAACTTTGTTAGTAGAAACCTTCGTTACCTCTACTATTTATAAATCTTGTTCAAATCAATACTTTCACGTTACCTGTCGATCGTATCTCTTTGAAAATACTTGCCTTTGATGTGATTTTAGGAATCGATTGGTTAACAACTCATCATGTTCTTTTTGTAAAGTTGTTAGCTTTCATACTCCTAACCAACCTGTTATGCGAATTCGAAGTAACCAAACCACTAAAGTCAATCATTGTCATATCAAGCCATAAGTAAAGTGCCCGATCCTTTCGTTGTTGACTTCCTTATGTGGAATGCACCGAAGCCAAACTTTCTGTAGGCGATATCGTGAATGACGATGGCAAGTTGATAGGTATCAATGTGACGTGTTATCCAAGTCTTGGATGAGGGTCACAGTTTTGAATGATATTTCTATTGTTAATAAATTTCCTGACGTATTCTTGAAGACTTCTTAGCCTACCCCAGAGCGTGAAATCAAATTTTGTATTGACCCCAGTACAAAACTCATTTCTCAAACCCTCAAATATTTCTTCAACTAAAACGAACGTATTATGCGCCAAAGACGTTGGCTCGAACTATTGAAAGATTGTGATCATACCATCCAATACCATCCTGAAAAAGCGAACGTGGTAGCTGACGAATTGAGTAGAAGATCATATAGGGGTACAAGTGCGATATTGTCAACGCAAAGACCCATTTCGTATAACTTACAAATGATGAAGATAGAGTTAAAGACTCTAGGGACCCACGTGAAGATAACGAATATACGATTAGAATCGACTTTAATCGATAAAGTTAAAGCAGCTCAAGCTACATACTCAGAGCTGATGAATGTGAAGAAGAAGGTTCAAGAGGGCGTTATTCTAGAAGCAAGAATCGATGAAGAGAGGAAATCTCAACCCTCGATTTAATTGACCCATTTGAAATCCTCGATCAAGTAGGAACTGTGGCTTATAGACTCATTTTACCGCCAAGTATGTCACGTGTTTATAATATTTTTTAACGTATTGATGTTACGTAAATATGTGGCGACTCGAACCACATTATTGAATTAAAACTAGACGAGATTGCAGAAGATTTAACGTATGAGAAGATACGTGTTAACATCTTGGATAAGAAGGATCATATTCGACGCTCAAAGGTTATACTTCAAGAGTTAGAATCTGACAAAGTGTCCTCATCTATTCGGCATACCAGGTACGTATGTAAATTTCAAGGGCGAAATTTCATGAGGGGAGATTGTGAAACCCCAGATTTTATGAATAAAGATTTAATTTTTTTCGAAATATTTTTTTAAATATTATGGTGTGAATTTCAGATAATGTTATAGTTGTGGGTAGTATTTATAAATTTTGCAAAGTATGCAAGTTGTTGTATTATATTCGATTGGTCGGGGAATATTACTTTTGTCAGGGAATATTCGTACTACGGCACAATTATTGGTGGACCCCACAACGGAATTATTGTCGGATTGAGAAAACGACAAAAATATTTTATTAAAAATAACGGCAGAAGTTTTACCATTGATACTGTTGAACTACTCGGTAGTAAAAGTACAGTAATACGTGTGGTTGCATCGTAGTACACGGTATTGATTATTAATGCTTATGTGAGAAGTCACTCAGTTTGATTCAATTATTTAACTTAATAATATGAATTATTTAGCGATAATGAAGTTTTGTTTTATTCGTATTATTAACGTAATAAAACAGAAACATCTTTTTATATAAAACAGAATAATTTATTAAAGTTATTCTATAAATAGAATATATTATATTTTATTTAAAAAAAAAAATTTAAAATATGAACCGTCAGATTAAAGTAAATCAATCTGGACCGTTCATGGATTAGTTACTATACATTCCATTTTCCTATAAATAGAAGCTCATTCTTTCATTATTTTCTTACGAATTTACTGAAATTCTAGGGAGAGAAACTATAGAGAGAGTTCTTATTCTATAATCTAGAGCGTATTTATTTAGAGTTTAAGAAAACTTAGAACGTAGTGCAAGTTTTCTTCGAGTATATCCTCGCCCTACCAGTCGGAATACTCTTCTTTCAAAGGTAAGTGATATTATTTGTTGTACTCGTAAAGGGTATTCTTTCTTTCTTATTCACGAAGAGAACTTCTGTTATTCCATTCTTAATTATTTTGTTGGAATAA
The DNA here is from genome assembly GCA_016801055.1 of Panax notoginseng. Lineage (NCBI taxonomy): Eukaryota > Viridiplantae > Streptophyta > Magnoliopsida > Apiales > Araliaceae > Panax > Panax notoginseng. Next base: position 42,210,064 of record CM029018.1, on the reverse strand, counting down.
CCTGTATACGCGGGCTACCCTATACTTGGTGAAATTCTTCTGTTATTCCATTCTTTCTTATTCTGCTGGAATAACCAGTATACGCGGACTACCCTATACTTGGTGATATTCTTCTATTATTCCGTCTTTATTATTATTCTGTTGGAATATCATGTCTGTGTGTTTTACACCGGACCTAGTTCCGTCTTATTATTATTCTGTTGGAACATCCTATCTGTGTGTTTTACACCGGACCTGGTTACGTCATATTATTCTGTTGGAACATCCTGTCTGTGTGTTTTACACCGGACCTGGTTTCGTCTTTATTATTCTGTTGGAACATCCTGTCGATGCATATTATGCTTGACCTGGTTCCATTATTTAGTATTCTGTTGGAATAACCTGTCTATGTAAAGTACCACGAGCATGGTGATTTTTGTTGTTATTCCATTCTTTATTATTATTATGTTGGAACATCCTGTCGGTGCGAATTTCGCCTGACCTGGTTCCGTTATTATTATTCTGTTGGAATAACCTGTTTATGCGAAGTACCGCATGTATGGTGATTTCTTTTGTTATTCCATTCTTTATTATACTTAGTTGGTTAAAATTTTGACTTCTATACTCCACGAAATTAGTATAATATCCTTGATATTTGCGCTTCATCCAGTATCTTTTTATGAAAATATTCTTCTGAGCATTATTGAATTTTTACTCTACATAAAAGTATCATGTTGACAATTTGGACGTTATTGGTTCCTGGACAAATTAATTCTTGAACTTGTTTTATTGAATTCTTATATCATTGTCATCATCCTCATGTTTATATTTTGTTGAAAGTCATCTATGGCCTGTAGTGCATAGATGGACTTGGTATGATTATGACCAGGGATTAATCGGTGTAATCATGACCGTAATATTACAAATGATGTGGAAAAAGTTCTCATTGGCCCGTAGTACATTGATGGACATTTTTTTGGTATGATTATGGCTATGGATTCTCTTTGGCCGTAGTGCAGAGATGAATTGTTTTATGGCATGATCAGGACCGTTGATGAAAACATGATTATCTTTAGCCGTAGTGCATGGATAATTCGTGGTCGTGATACTAAAGAATATCCTTGGTCGTAGTGCAAGGGTGATTCGATGATGCGGATTATTTTTTAAGCTGAGTCTCAGCGATAAAAGTCATGAAAAACCTTTTAAATCATAAAAGATAGTAGATTTTATTCTCTACTTGACTCTTTTAATGGATTATTAGTTCCGCTGCAGTTAAACTTGATATCTATTGTATTTTATCAATTTAACATTGTTGAAGACTAATGATAATTTATTCTGCATTATCTTAGTCATAATATTTCTTACTAGGCTAGTTGAGCTCACCCTTTCTTTCACTGTTCTCTTCAGGAAATGAGAACGTAGTTGGGACTAGTCGGGGAACAGAGTGATGGTCCTAGATGATAGCATTAGTAGTCCTCACTATTCTATGTAATAATGTGATAATAATTGTAATGAGGACTCCTTTTGAGTATGGACACTCTCTAGAAGACAATATTTGTATTCAAACTCACAGTTTATGTTCTGTCGTATTGCACACGACAGTTGTATTATTAAGTTGTATTTGAATTCTGTACCATGTATCTAGCGACTCAAGATGGGTGATGCATACCTAATTTTGGGGGCGTCACAGTTTGGATGAAAAGTTCATTACAGAACTAGAAATAGTTCCTAAGTCTCATCTTGGATCTAAACATGTGTTGTGGCACTTTCACTTAATTATAGGAATCATTAAAAGATGAAAAATCACTATAGAGATAGTGGACTCTCAAGAACAACATTACATATCCATTAACTAAAGCTTATCTAACAGCAGGATAATCGTCACTTAGAGAAGAAGGGTATGAGATACCATGGCGATTGGTTTTAGTGCAAGTGGAAAATTGAATGTAGTATGCACACAAACCAATCATGTTTGATGATAAAACATATACTTTGTAACAATCTTATTCATTTATTAATAAAAAGTATTAATTTATTAAAGACTTTTAATTATCTACATGATGATGTTTTATAATATGTGATAAACCCATAGTTTTAAGCAATACTTTTAGAATAATGATGATGTAAGATCTAAATTCTTAGAAAGTTTAAAACTAAAATAGTTCCAATCATTGGATTACTAAATTGGGGATTAGTGAATTCGGATAGATTGGTACATACGTTGCTTGCTCATTAGATGAGGATGATTGATCTCATGATCATTTGTGTGGAGACACTAAAGCAAGTATGTAGGTGCTTATTAGAGAATAAGTTCACTGAACGTGGCACGCTAAGGAATAACTAATGGAGTTTTACTTGTCTGTCAATAGGAATTCCTATAGTGATTGTAAGACCCCAATTTTTATAAATAAAGATGAATTTTCTATAAATATCATTTTTGAATATTATGGAGTTAATTTGAAATAATGTTATAGTTGTGGGTAATATTTATAAATTTTGCAAAGTAAGCAAGTTGTTATAAAATATTCGTTTGGTCGGAGAATATTCTTTTTGTCGGAGAATATTCGTACGACGGAACAATCATTGGTGGACCCCACAACGAAATTATTGTCGGATTGAGAAAACGACAGAATTATCTTTCTATAAAAATAACGGCTGAGGTGTTACCGTTAAAACCGTTAAAACTGTTGAACTACTCGGTAGTAAAAGTACAGTAATACGCGTGGTTGCATAGTAGCACACGGTATTGATTATTGATGCTTACGTGAGAAGTCACTCAGCTATACTCAATTATTGCTACAGTAATTGCTGCATCATATCTCTTAAATTATTGTCATAGTATCATCTGTATAATATGTTATATTATTAAATCAATAATTGAGACGTTGTGGTAAGTTTGGTTATTTTATGGGGGGCCATATGTCATCATCTAAGAGTCTCTTCGTCAATAGTATTTACCTTGGTCAATAGTAATTACCTTCGTCAATAGTATTTACCTTGGTCAATAGTAATTACCTTCGTCAATAGTATTTACCTTGGTCAATAGTAATTACCTTCGTCAATAGTATTTACCTTGGTCAATAGTAATTACCTTCGTCAATAGTATTTACCTTGGTCAATAGTAATTACTTTCGTCAATAGTAGTTGTCCCTTCAATATTACCAAGAGTCATTTGACCCTTCGTTAAGACCAAGAGTCATTTGACCCTTCGTTAAGACCAAGAGCCACCCTCAGTTTTTCTATAAATAGAGGCCTAGGGCTTCATTTTTTTCACGAATTCATTCAAGCTATAGAGAGAGAAAGTATAGAGAGAATAAGAGAGAGAGAATAAAAGTATTCTGCTACATCACTTTTCCAATATCCAGTTCTTTTAAGGTAGGGAATATTATTTCTTTTATATTCATGAAGAGAACTTCTGTTGTTCCATTTGTTATTATTCTGTTGGAATAACCAGTATACGCGGTCTACCCTATACTTGGTGACATTCTTCTATTATTCTGTTGGAACATCCTGTCTGTGTGTTTTACACCGGACCTGGTTCCGTTTATTATTCTGTTGGAACATCCTGTCTGTGTGTTTTACACCGGACCTGGTTCCGTTTTATTATTATTCTATTGGAATATCCTGTCTGTGTGTTTTACACCGGACCTGGTTCCATTATTTATTATTCTGTCGGAATATCCTGTCTGTGCGTTTACGCCGGACCTGGTTCCATTATTTATTATTCTATTAGAATAACCAGTCTGTGCGGTCTATCGCATGCATGGTGATTTCTTTTGTTATTCCATTCTTTATTGTACTCAGTTGGTTAAGTTTTGACTTCTATACTCCATGAAATTTGTGGAATATCCTTGATAGTTGCGTTTCATCCAGTATCTTTTCAAGAAAATATTCTTCTAAGCATTTTTGAATTTTACTCCACAATGCAGTATCATGTTGACAATTTGGACGTTGTTAATTCCTGGATAAATTAATTCTTGAACTTGTTTTATTGAATTCTTATATCATTGTCATCATCCTCATGTTTATAAAATGTTGAAAGTCATCTGTGGCATGTAGTGCATAGATGGACTTGGTATGATTATGACCAGGGATTATTCGGTATAATCATGACCGTAATGTTACAAATGATGTGGTAAAAGTCCTCATTGGCCGTAGTGCATTGATGGACAGTTGTTGGCATGATCATGACCATTAATGAATATACGAATATCCTTGGCCGTAGTGCAGGGGTGATTCGATGATGTGGATTATTTTATTAAGCTGAGTCACAGCGATCACAGTGTTGAAAAACTTTTTAAATCATAAAAGATAGTAGAGTTTATTTTCTACTTGACTCTTTTAATGGATTGATTGTTCCGCTACAGTTAAACTTGATGTCTATTATATTTTATCAGTTTAACATTGTTGAAGGCTAATGATAATTTATTCTGCATTATCTTAGTCATAATATTTCTTACTGGGCTAGTTGAGCTCACCCTTTCTTTCACTGTTCTCTTCAGGAAATGAGAACGTAGCTAGGGCAAGTCGGGAAACGGAGTAATGGTCCGAAGAATAGTATTAGTTAGTAGTCCTCACTATTCTATGTAATGGTGTGTTAATAAATGTAATGAGGACTCCTTTTGAGTATGAATACTCTCTAGAAGATAATATTTGTATTCAAACTCACAGTTTATGTTTTATCGTATTGTACACGACAGGTGTATTATTAAGTTGTATTTGTATTCTGTACTATGTATCTGACGACCCAAGATGGGTGATGTATACCTAATTTTGGGGGCGTCACAGTGATAGTAGTGCAAGTGATCCTTGGACTTGAGATCATCATAGTTTCTTGTGTATGATGAGTTATACTTTGACTTATTCCTTAAGACCCTTATGGTATATCAAAGGGTATGCTTGGGTATAATAAGTTGTACATGGAGATAATGTATGATCAATAAAGAATCTACCGCTTCTAGTAAAAGAAGAGAAATGTCCTATGTGATTCGATAAATGACATCGCAGTAGTCCTTGGCCAATGTAGAATGAAATTAGAAAGGAGTTTCTAATTTGTATTATTTAGAGTTGTGCATTTAAGAGTCGAAACACATATAATTAAATAAAATAAGACTTGACAGTAATTTCATGTCTTATATTTAATTGGGACATTGTATGGTGGAAGGATTGAATGGTACGGTAACTATTTATTCAAAGGTTCTTTTATGATTAATGTTGAAATCTATATTATCTAGAAAGTCGTTGATCGCTAGGGAGGCTTATCCCTATTGTAGAATAAATATTATTTATTTAAATAAATTAATATTTTAATTTATTTATTTAAATAAGATTAGAATTGCTCTAATTGATTTATTCACAACCGATTTAATATGGAGAACCTAAAGGGTCACACCATAAAAGAAAAAATAATTATTTAAGAAGTTAATGGCATAATCGTAATAATAAGTTAAGTATATTTAATTTAATCTATAGTGATAGAATAAATTAAATAGCTTAATATTTATTATTTAATGTTTTGAAAATATTAAATATAAATTAATAAGAGGAGTCTTACTATTATTATTACTATTATTATTATTTAATTCTTAAATGAGTTTGGGAATTAATTAAAAAAGTACTCTCATATATCCTAATTAGATTAGGAGGCTAATTAATTAAAAGAGTTTAATTAATTATCTCTAATAAGATTAGAGAGCTTAATTAATTAAAGGAATTTAATTAATTAAAGTAAAACTCAATTCCTTAATTGTTCAGGAGGGCTTCCTACATCTATAAATAAGAGGAGTCTTATTATGGGTGAAGGGTTAGAGTTGTTGTTGGCTTTTTGACAACATACGTAATTCCAATAGTTGGGAGAGTACGCTCCTTTTCTATGAGAGATAGAAAATTAGGGTTTTGTCAAATACCCATCTTTTTGAATCTTTATTCTTTCTTGGTGGATCACTTCTAGAGGCCAAACACTTGGGTGGCTAACGTTGATCAAAGAAAGGAACCAAACCCGATGGATTCAAGTTGAACGCGAAAAAGATTTGGAGGTGAACTTGTACCTGAGGAAACTCGGATCTTCAAGGGTATGATTCTTGTCCTTCATATTTTTGTTTAATTAATAATTGTGCATAAAGGGTGATCCGGATATATGGTTTGTAAAATTTTAAACTCTAATTTTTCACGCTTTCTCTTATTTTATGCAGTTTGATTACGTTCATGAATATTACAAACCTAACAGAAATCCTTAACGGAAAGCCCCCTCTTTCCTGGGAACGACCTGGTTGTCATAATTGTGATTCTGTAATATTATTTGTAAATAATTAATTATTGATTTATATGATAAGGAAATATTTATTTTTATGTGAATTTAAATGAAGGAATTAATGCTGAGGTGTTTTATCAGGATTTTGTCAGAATTGAGGTATTAAAAATCGTCCGTATGTAGATTTCGGGCATTTTCTGTTTAGAATTTGGAAAAACTTTCTTCTACAGAGTTGTAGAGAATTAAATTTCCTATGGAATAAACATGATATTCAAAATTTTCTGATAAAAGTGTTATTTATTATGAATTATTAAAGTTGCTGAATATTTAAAACATTTTGGAAATTTCCTAGAATTGGTGTACCCCACTTTTGGTTGGTGAGAAATGTGCTGAAATTTTATTTCAAAAGTGGTTGGTGTGAATAGTAGCAGGTAAAGCCATCAGATATCAGGTTAGTCTACTTTGGCGTTCTACCATTTTCTTATAAATAGGGTGCTTAGTTAGAATTGAAAATCACTCTAGAATCATAAGATTTCTCTCTCTATATTATCGAGCGTATTTTTGTGAGTATTTAAATATTTTGAGAGTTGTTATTCAGTGAAAGTTTTCTTCAACACTATATCCGATATTCCAGTCAGAGATACTGTTCTTTTGAGGTAAGGGATGTTATTTTTTTTCATAAATGATGTTATTCTTTCAATATCATTATACAGAAATATTGGTATGAATTTTATTGTGGAATTTCTACCTTTTCGTGTCGGGGTTACTATTCACGTATACGGCACTATTCATGTATACGGTACTATTCACGAATACGATACCATTCACAAAAAATTAAATTTTTATTTCTTTGTCCAAGTTGTCTATTGTGATTACTATCTTTGATTGTATCCGTGTTTTGATCTTTATTTTTAAATTTTGCTCCACAATTGATTATTTTAGAGTATTTTTGAACTTGGATAAACTGTAATATGAATCGCTAATATTTGACCTTTTGTCTCACTGGATTCGTTTTCTTTAAGATATTTTTCATCATCCTCAGTCCTAAATGATGATATTACTGAATATCTTTGGCTTGTAGTGCAAAGATAAATGATTAACAAATGAATATCTTTGGCCCGTAGTGCAAAGATGAACAGGTGTTGAGATGAACATGACCAACTGGTGATACAAATGAATATCTTTGGCCTGTAGTGCAAAGATTAATATTTGATTCAATATGTATATTGATTGATGTTACAGGGATAAAATATTGATAATGGACTTTTAAATCTTAGAAGATAGTAGAATTTATTCTCTACTTGACTCTTCTAATGGATTGTTGTTTTCGCTGTAATTGTTGATCTAAAACTTGTTGTCTATTATATTCTATCAGATTTTTCCCTGTTGAAGACTAATGATAAATTGTTGTATATTATCTTAGTCATAATATTTTTTACTGGGCTAGTTGAGCTCACCCTTTTCCTTATTGTTCCATTTTTCTTCTCAGGAGGCGAGAATATAGCGAGAATTAGTCGGGGTGTGGAGTGATATTTCCAGTCAGTTGTTTTAGCAGTCGTCACTATTTTATAAAATAGTGTGATAATAATTGTAATGAGAACTCCTTTTGAGTTTGAATACTGTCTATTAGACAATATTTGTATTTAAACTCACAGTATATGTGTTGTCATATTTTGCACGATAATTGTATTAATGAAGTTGTATTTGTTTTTGTACCATGTATTTAGCGACTTTGAATGTGTGATGTATACCTATTTTGGGGCGTCACAGATATGAAGAATGCGATGATGTTAGAAAGATCTTTAGAGAAATAATATGGTTATAGAACTCAATGGAAGATTAAAGATTAGCGTAAAATGTATTTTGATTAATAAAATGAATGAAGATTAGTAAGATGGAATTTCTGGGACGAAATTCTTAAAAGAAGAGGCGAATGTGATAACCCAAATACTTACAAGATAGTGAATTATGAAGTATATGATTTCAACGAGTAGAGTATATGGTAATGATCCTTAGAAAAGGTAATGAATGGGTTAAAGAATATATCATACTCGAATATAATTGAGTTTAAGTGAACGTTATAAAATAAAGCTTGCAATAATTTAGTGAGAAAGTAAATGTAATAGTAAATATAAAACCTATATTAAGTTAATGCATCGGAGAGGTTCTACGAGAAAATATTGGAAGAGAATAGATGAAAATCGAGTAAGGGTGATTTCGGTGATTCTGAGGACGAAATCCTTATAAGGAGGAAAGGATGGGACAACTCGAATTTTAAGAAATTATTAAAATTAGAATTTTGTTAGTTCCCAGTAGGCACACAATATATCTAGAAAGGGGGGTTGAATAGATTCTTTTTAATTTCAAATACTTTTCTTGTATATTTAGTATTGCTAATGAATTAGCATGTGACAAACATAAGAATCTTTTCAAGCACAACGAAATAAGTAAAAGATCCCCTTCATTAATATATTCATGAAAATACATACATTGTTTGTAGAGTTAGTTAAGTTGTAAGCAGTTAATACATACATAGCATTTATTGCAGTTAAGTACATACTGTAAATGACAAAAAGTAAATAACTGAATATAAAAGACACAAGGGATTTTAAGTGGTTCAGAGACTCAAGCTCCTAATCCACTCTTCTACTTCAACCAGCAAGAATTCCACTAAAGAAGGGAAACGCCCTGAATCACTAAGATTCCTTCAAGGCCAACAGCCTTGGAACTTCAGTTCATTTAGAACTTTTTAAGCCTAGCAGGCTTGGAACTCCTCTAGTTTACTAAGAACTCTTCAAGCCCAGCATGCTTGGAACTTTATTTAGTCCCTCTGGAAAGGACCCCTCAGGCCCTGGCTACTTGTTGTTGTTGTAGTTGTTGTTGGTGCTTTGCTACTAATATGTCTTGAAGCTTGAACATCTTTTATACTTAGAAGCTTGGCGTGGTCCTCTTTTCATTCTGCGTAGAGTCTGGACCTCCTCTTCTCTGGTGCAGCTGATCTTTATGTTGTTCCTCCCATCTTCTTTCGATGTCAGTTGTGCACTATCACCACTTAGGTTTGCTAAATCTTTGAGCTTTTGGTAGACTTTGTCTGGCACTTAGCATTCCCTAAACCCTTCTTGAATGGTATGTAGACATGGTTCTGCATTTGTTCTTTTTCAGCTTTTAGTTCATGGTGATTCGTAAAGTGGCTTTCTGGATCTTCGTTGTACTCTGCCACTTTTCTGAATGCTATCTTCTTGGCCTTCTCGGCTCTCAACTTAGTTGCCATCTTCAGTGGCATTCTCATCCTTATTGAGTAAAGCTTTACTCTGTTCAAGTCCTTCTTCAAATCTGCCTCTCTTCCACCTTTGTAGTCTCACTACCACTAAGACTTGTTATGTTTTTCTCTGCTGGAACTCGTAGAGTCAACAATATAGCATTCCAGCAACTCAACGATTCTGTAACTCAGTAACTCTTGATCTTTGAAGCTCTAGCTGATATATACTCCTCCACAATCTTCCCGTTGGAATATAGTTGTTGGGAGCTATTTGAATTACTTCGCAGATCTCGAGTTATTTGGTGCAGACTGCAGATGTGACATGACATCCCCTTTTTCACTTTTCTAACACTGTAGTCTACTATTTCACCTACCCCGTCAGAGATGTCACTTTGGTGTGTTAGGTAGGTAATCATCTTTATTTCTTCTTTCTGATTCCTCGATCAGAACATCAGGAGTTGTCCTTTTGCATCGATGCTCTCAATTAGCAATGTTCGAATATTAGTCTTCAGATTGAACCATTGCCAATGCTTCAATCTTCAAATGACCGAACTCTATGATTCTGATGCAGATGTTCTTGGACCTAGTCGTAATGTGTCTTGTTGAATGTTGGTCATTGACTGGTTGAGACAACACTACGATTCTGAAGAGTGTTCATTGGATCTTCAATGTAGAACACCTCTTCTTCTCTTGTGCTGTGCTTCATCACTTTTGTTTACCTCGATTGATCTCAGGAACTGATATCTTGACTTCTTATTCTGGCCTGTTCTGAATAGCAAGACACATCAGATTTGTGGCATGCCCAGCTCTCTTTCTCCTTGTGATCTTCTGTTCACTTATCATCAATGGTCTGACCCATGTTTAATCACTTTTGTCTTGTTCTTCATAAGTTGGCCAATATCTTTGTAAACTGCATTAGTTCCTACTTTGTTTGGCAAACACTACGATCCTGGTTAATCCCAAGATCATTGTCTTATGTTCTTTTGACAACTACTGCACTTACTGACTTTCTTTAGTCAATCACTTTTACTGAAGTCTTCTTCTGATCGACTTGTGGAAGACTTCATCTTGAATGGCTTCACAACTCAATCCGGATGCTGATTGGGTTGGTGCTTAGATCTTCTGTTAGCTTGCATACCATTCATCGAGTGCTCTCTAGTTTCCTCCGGGAGAAATGTATCTTTGCAACTCAAACCAGAGGCTTCATACTTTGGATATTCTGGGAGTGCTCGTTTGTTGAGAATCGTGTTGACTCTATGATTCTGTCTTGGCATTGTGAGCACTTCTGTTGAAGCCTTAGTTCTGCATACTACTATTTAGCTTTGATTCTGCAGACACTATGACTCCGAGATCAGATCTTGACACTCTACGATTTCTATCTTTATGCTTGTTATCCTAATCTGATCTGGCTCGACTACGATCTCTACCTCTTATATGATTAGCAGACTCCACTACTTTAAGTGTGGCCTACGATTCTTCACTTGGCTCTGGCAGATGCTCGGTCGGCTCTTAGACAGGCTGTCTCTACGATTCTGAACATGACTTCCTCAGCAGACTATGGCTTTGAGAAAGTTCTTCTTGACAAACTACGATCCTTCCTCGTCACACTACGATCCTTCCTCGTCTCTCCTGGTAGACTACGAACTCTGAGATCTACTATCTTGCAGACTATGATTCTGCCTTGATAGCTCTCGAGTTTTCCTTGACTCTCCTGGCAGACTACGATTCTGATGTAGTGTTCGACGTTCAGACATGCCTATCTATTACATTATAAGATCAACCTAACAAGTTTGATCTTCCTATATTTATAGTCCTTGTACATCATTTCTTTTTAAGGACTTTACAAAGTTGTTTTGTGACGCCACCAAAATAGGTATACATCACCCATTCTGAGTCGCCAAATACATGGCACATAATACAAATACAAACTTCATTTATACAATACGACAAAGCGTAGCTGAGAGTTTTTACACGAATATTGTCCAATAGACAGTATTCAAACTCAAATAGGAGTCTTCATTACATTTATTATCACACTAAATAGTGAGGACTACTAAAACAACCATCACGGACCGTCACTCCATTCCCCGACTAGTCCCGACAACGTTCTCATTTCCTGAAGAGAATAATGAAAGCAAAAGGGTGAGCTCAACTAGCCCAGTAAGAAATATTATGACTAAGATAATGCAGAATAAATTATCGTTAGCCTTCAACAGTGTTAAACTGATAAAATACCATAAACATCAAGTTTAACGGCAGCGGAACAAGCAATTCATTAGAAGAGTCAAGTAGAGTATGATATCTACCATCTTCTATGATTTAAAAGTTTATCATCAATTTTGTCACTGAGACTCAGCTAAATAAATAAACCACATCATCGAATCATCCCTGCACTACATGCCAATGATATGCATTAGTATCACGACCATGAATTATCCATGCACTACGAGCCAAGGATATTCGTGTTTTCACTAATGGTCATGATCATGTCAACAATTATTCATCAATGCACTACGGGCCAGTGAGAACTTTTACCACATCATTTGTAACATTACCGGTTATGATTATACCGAATGATCCCTAGTCATAATCATACCAACCAATAGTCCATCTATGCACTACGGGCCAAAGATGACTTTCATCACAATATAAGCATGAAGATGATGACAATGATATAAGAATTCAATTAAATGAAAGCGAAGGATAAATTTTAAAGATTTATAATTTAATTTATCCATAATTCAATAATGTCTAAATTGTCAATATGATATAGCTTTTTGGAGTAAAATTTAAGAATAATATTCTATCAAAAATGATTTGGACCGAAAAGAAATTAATTTTTGTTATGAATAGTACCCCGACATGAAAAGATTAAAAATTATCAAGAATGCTCAGAATAATATTTCCATGAAAAGATACTGGATGAAGCGCAAATATCAAAGATATTCTACTAATTTCATGGAGTATAGAGGCGATACTTATCAACATAAGTGTAGAATTAGGAATATGAAACGAAATAATATTACTTACATACTACAGAGTATGGAAGAAAATATTATTTCTTACGAATATTGAACAAGAATAATATCACTTACGAATACGAAAGAAATAATACCCCTTACCTTAGTAGGAGATTGGATACTACAATAGTGTAGTAACAGAATACTCTTCATCTTTCTCTCTGATTCTCTCTCTATAGAATTCTCTTGTGAGTCACAATGAATTTGTGAGAATGAAAGAAGAAATAAGCTTCTATTTATAGAAGATTTCTAGCTTAGCCCTTGGAATGTGAAAAGGCGAGTGGCTTGACGACTAGTGATGTGAAAAAAAAGTGGTTTAATGCCTGTAATGTGAAAGAACAAGTGGTTTGACACCTGTAATGTGAAACAACAAGTGGTTTGACATCTATAATGTGAAACAACAAGTGGTTCGACGCCTGTAATGTGAAACGAAAATTGGTTCGACGTATGGTAAACGCAAGTACTATTGGCAAAAATGACTCTTAGATGATGACATATGGACCCCATAGAATAAACCAAACTTACAACAAACGTCTCATAACAGACTTCTTATTTATATCAAAGATTGAATAAATATTTACCACAAATCATTTTATCCTCAATCAACACATTTTTTAATCTTTCAACAATTATTCATCACTAATATTATAACTCACAATATTGATAACAAAATCATTCCCAGGAAAGAGATGACTTTTCGATAAGGACTTCTCCTTATTGGCGCGTAATTAGGTGACCAAACCCCTTTCCTCGACAGAACTTTCTAGACATCGTCAATAATACAAATAATAATATGAATAGCTTTATCATATCAGCTATTGATTTAATAATATAAAATATTGTGCAGATGATACTGTGACAATAATTGAATCAATAACGTGAGATACTATGTAGCAATTACTGTAGCAATAATTGAGTATAACTGAGTGACTTCTCACGTAAGCATCAATAATCAATACCATGTGCAACTATGTAACTACGCGTATTACTGTAGTTTTATCACCGGGTATTCCAATAGTTAACGGTAAAACTTTCGCCGTTATTTTTATAAAAAGATAATTCTGTCGTTTTCTAACTCCGATAATAATTCTGTTGTGGGGTCCACCAATGATTGTGCCATCGTACGAATATTTTTCGATAAAAAGAATATTCCCCGACCAAACGAATATTTTATAACAACTTTCTTACTTCGAAAAAATTATAAATATTACACACAACTATAACATTATATTAAATCCACACCATAATATTCAAAATGATATTTAGAGAAAAATAATCTTTATTTATGAAAGTTGGGATCTTACAACCTTCCCTTCTTATGAAATTTTGTCCTCGAAATTGGGGTACGTACCTGGTATGTCGAAGAGGTGAGGATACCTTGATTTCATTTCAGATTCTAATTTTTAGGTGATTTCCTCAACATCATGGTTTCTTCACAAAACTTTGACTTGAGGTATAACCTTGAAGTGTAGAATATGTTCCTTCTTATCCAAGATTTTAACAGGTACCTCTTCATACGTTAAATCTTCCGTTATTTCGTCCGGTTCTAACTCAATAATGTGGTTCGGGTCTTCCACATATTTACGTAACATGAATATATGAAAAACGTTATGAACACGAGACATACTTGGCAGTAAGGCGAGTCTATATGCCACAGTTCCCACTCGATCAAGGATTTCAAATGGGCCAATGAATCGAAGATTGAGCTTTCCTCTCTTTTCAAATCTCGTAACTCCTTTCCATGGAACAACCCGTAATAACACATGACCTCCAACATTAAATTCCACGTCTTTTCGATGAAGATCAGCATAACTCTTTTGTCGATCTTGTGAGATTTTTATACGTTGTCAGATCATTTGAATCTTTTTTTTGTCATACGTACCAATTTTGGTCACAACAACATTGCTTCACCCACCTCGTCCCAGCATACTAGATAACGACATTTGCGTCCGTACAACGCTTCGAATGGAGCCATGCCAATACTTGCTTGATTACTGTTATTGTAGGAAAATTCCACCAATGGCAAAAACCTGTCCTAACTTCCCTTGAAGTCAAGGACACAGAGTCTTAATAGATCTTCAAGAGTTTAAATAGTCCTCTCCGACTATTCGTCCGTTTGAGGATGATATGCCGAACTAAATAATAAATTCATGCCCATAGCTTTTTGCAAACTAACCCAAAATCGTGAAGTAAATCTTAGGTCTCGATCAGAAACTATGGATACTGGCATACCATGCAGTCTTATAATCTCATTTATGTAAATATGAGCAAGACGTTCAAGAGAGTAAGTTTCTCGTACAGGTAAGAAATGAGCAGACTTGGTCAATCTATCAATAATGACCCAAATCGCATCTATGCCTTGAGAAACCTTGGGAAGACCACTAACAAAATCCATGGTAATATGCTCCCACTCCAATTCTAGAATTTTAAGTTGTTGTAATAGACCTTTTGGCACTTGATGCTCCGCCTTAACACGTTGGCACGTTAAACACCTTGAGATAAACTCTGCGATCTCTCTCTTCATATTGCTCCATCAAAATGTATGTCGAAGATCATGATACATTTTGGTACTTCCAGGATGGATTGCAAATGGTGTGTTATGCGCCTCCATCATGATTTTATAATTTAAATCAGGGTCGTTAGGAACACAAAGTCTGGAGTTGACTCGAAGTATTCTTTCTTCATCAATTCTTACTTCTGGAATAGCACCTTCTTGCACTTTCTTCTTCATACGCATCAGCTCCAGGTCCGTAGCTTGAGTAACTTTAACTTTATCGATTAAAGTCGGTTATACTCGTATATTTGTCATCATCACGTGGGTCCCTGGAGTCTTTATCTCTATCTCTGTTCTTTGTAAGTCATACCAAATGGGCCTTTGCGTTGACAATATCGTACTCGTACCCGCATATGATCTTCTACTCAATGCGTCAGCTACCACGTTTGCTTTTTCAGGATGGTATTGAATGGTATGATCGTAATCTTTCAACAGCTCGAGCCAACGTTGTTGCCACATGTTGAGTTCCTTTTGGGTGAAGAAATATTTGAAGCTTTTATGATCTGTATAGATCTCCACTTTCTCCCCATATAGGTAATGCCTTCAGATTTTAAGTGCAAAAATTTCTCTCATATTCTTTGAGTTGTCGTGAGGCATAGGCTATGACTTTCCAATGTTGCATGAGAACACATCCTAACCCTCTGCCTGAAGCATCGATGTAGATGACATATCCCTCTCCGAACCAGATGGTATTGTCAGAACAGGCGCTGAAATGAGTCTCCTCTTGAGTTCTTGAAAACTCTTCTCACATTTCTCACTCCAACCGAATTTTGTATCTTTTCGAGTCAGCTGAATTAATGGAGTAGCGTTTCGAGAAAATCCTTCCACAAATCTCCGATAATAACCAGCTAAGTCCAGAAAGCTATGTACTTCGGTAACTGACTTGGGTTGCTCCCTGCTTTAAATTGCTTCAATCTTTGTCGGGTCAACAGATATTGTGAAACCCCAAATTTTATGAATAAAGATTTAATTTTCTCGAAATATTTTTTTTAATATTATGGTGTGGATTTGTGATACTATTATAGTTGTGGGTAGTATTTATAAATTTTGCAAAGTATGCAAGTTGTTATATAATATTCGTTTGGTCGGGGAATATTCTTTTTGTCGGGGAATATCCGTACGACGGCATAATCATTGGTGGACCCCACAACGAAAGTATTGTCGTAGTAAGAAAACGACAGAATTATCTTTTTATAAAAATAACGGCGAAAGTGTTACCATTAAAACTGTTGAACTACTCGGTAGTAAAAGTACAGTAATACGCGTGGTTGCATAGTAGCACACGGTATTGATTATTGATGCTTACGTAAGAAGTCACTCAGTTATACTCAATTATTGCTACAGTAATTGCTGCACCATATCTCTCATATTATTGATTCAATTATTGTCACAGTAGCATCTGTATAATATGTTATGTTATTAAATCAATAATTGAGACGACAAAATTATTCATATTATTATTTGCAATATTAACGATGTCTAGAAGTTCTGTCAAGCAGAGGTTTGGTCACCTAATTACGCGCCAATAGGGAGAAATACTTATTGGAAAGCCCCCTCTTTATTGGGAACGACCTAGTCGATTAATATTGTGAATTGTAATAAAGGTGATAAGTTTTGTTTTATTATTATTATAAATATAATAAAATAGAAAACTTTTTATATAAAACAGAATACTTTTATAAAGTTATTTGTTTTATTAGGCTATAAATAGAATATATGATATTCTATTATGTATAGTATTTGCATAGTGTCTGCATAGTATTTGCATAGTAAAATCTTTTTATATAAAACATAATACTTTTATAAAGTTATTTATTTTATTAGACTATAAATAGAATATATGATATTCTATTATGCATAGTGTTTGCATAGTGTCTGCATAGTATTTGCATAGTAAAATCTTTTTATATAAAACAGAATACATTTATAAAGTTATTTATTTTATTAGACTATAAATAAAATATATAATATTCTATTATGCATAGTGTTTGCATAGTAAAATCTTTTTATATAAAACAGAATACTTTTATAAAGTTATTCGTTTTATTAGATTATAAATAAAATATATTATATTTTATTTAAAAGATTTTATTTTATTAGAATATTTTATTAATACTGCATAGTAAATCAATATGGACCGTCTGTTTAAAAGTAAATCAATCTGGACCGTTCATGAATTAGTAACTATTCAGTCCATTCTCCTATAAATAGAAGCTCATTCCTTCATTATTTCTTACGAATTCACTGAAACTCTATAGAGAGAAAGAAGAAAAGTATTCTGCTACTTCACTACTCCTATATCCAGTTTCTTCTAAGGTAAGGGATATTATTTATTGTACTCGTAAGGGGTATTATTTCTTTCGTATTCATGAAGAGAACTTCTGTTATTCTATTTTTTATTATTATGTTGGAATAACCTGCATACGTGGATATTATGTTGGAAAAACCTGTCTATGCGAAGTACCGCATACATTGTAAAATTCTGTTGTTATTTTATTCTTTATTATTCTGATGGAATATCATGTCTGTGCGTATTACGCATGACCTAGTTTCATTATTTATTATTCTGTTGGAATAACATATCTGTGCGGTCTATCGCATGCATGGTGAATTTTGTTGTTATTCCATTCTTTATTATTCTGTTGGAATATCCTGTCTGTGCGTTTACACATGACCTGGTTCCGTTATTTATTATTCTGTTGGAATAACATGTATGTGCGGTCTAACGAATGCCTGGTGATTTCTTTTGTTATTCCATTTTTTATTGTACTCAGTTGGTTAAAGTTTTGGCTTTTATACTCCATGAAATTAGTGGAATATCCTTAATATTTGCGTTGCATCCAGTATCTTTTCATGGAAATATTCTTTCGAGTATTCTTGAGTTTTACCCCACAAAGCAGTATCATGTTGACAATTTGGACGTTATTGGTTCCTGGATAAATTAATTCTTGAACTTGTTTTATTGAATTCTTATATCATTGTCATCATCCTCATGTTTATATTATGTTGAAAGTCATCTGTGGCCTGTAGTGCATAGATGGACTTGGTATGATTATGACCAGGGATTATTCGGTATAATCATGACCATAATATTACAAATAATGTGGTAAAAGTCCTCATTGGCCCGTAGTACATTGATGGACAGTTGTTGGCATGATCATGACCATTGATGAATACATGAATATCCTTGGCCCGTAGTGCATGGATAATTTGTGATTGTGATACTAATGAATATCCTAGGCCGTAGTGCAAGGATGATGTGGATTATTTATTAAGCTGAGTCCCAGTGATAAAAGTGATGAAAAACCTTTTAAATTATAAAAGATAGTAGATTTTATTCTCTACTTGACTCTTTTAATGGATTGCTTGTTCCGCTACAGTTAAACTTGATGTTTGTTATATTGTATCAGTTTAACACTATTGAAGGCTAACAATAATTTATTCTGCATTATCTTAGTCATAATACTTCTTACTGGGCTAGTTGAGCTCACCCTTTTACTTTCATTGTTCTCTTCAGGAAATGAGAACGTAGCAGGGACTAGTCGGGGAACGGAGTGACGATCCAGATAATAGCATTAGTAGTCCTCACTATTCTATAAAATGGTGTGATAATAAATGTATTGAGGACTTATTTTGAGTTTGAATATTGTCTAAAAGACAATATTTGTATTAAAACTCACAGCTCATGTTGTTTATTTAAGATTGTATTTGTATTCTGTACCATATATCTAGCGACTCAGAATAGGTGATGTATACCTATTTTGGGG
The DNA here is from genome assembly GCA_016801055.1 of Panax notoginseng. Taxonomy (NCBI): domain Eukaryota; kingdom Viridiplantae; phylum Streptophyta; class Magnoliopsida; order Apiales; family Araliaceae; genus Panax; species Panax notoginseng. The sequence continues at coordinate 42,191,235 of CM029018.1, read as the reverse complement.
CCGTCACGGTTGGTATCAAAGCTTAGGGATATGATCCCTAGCTGACATGTGAGACAAGAACTAGGAGGGAAGAGACGGAGAATTTCTTTGCTAGTTTGTGTAATAACCCGATATTTTTTTATATAAATAGATAAGAAATTTTGCATATAAATTTTTTTTTTACAATGAGAATAAGTGTCAAGTATTGTGATGTTAAATGCGAATATATTTATTACTTGGAAAATTAGAAATAATTTTAGAATTATTAATTACTACAAATTATATTCTTATGGTAATTAATTTTTGTAAGCAGAAATATTTTTATTATTTATTTTCCATGAAAATATAATTTATATATTATTTAAATAATATATGAAGTGACAATTAGAATTATAATAATAAATATGTTATTATATGAATTTGTTCAGAATATTTAAGTTAATTATTTTAACTTGATTATTGATGTTGTGTACGAAGGATAAGTCAGATATGGAATCCAAACCCTAAACTTGGATTTTTATCTATGAATGAGAATAATAATGTAATATTAATTATATTTTAATTTTCAGTGCTTAAATATATACCGTATATCTGTAGACGGTTAATGTTGGTCAATTGTGGTAAATTCGGTCATAACCTAATATTGTGTTGTGAAACCCTAATTATTAAACTCAATTACGAGTTAAGACTGAGTAGTAATTGTGTTATATGAATTCTTATGCGTATTAGAATTTCTGTAATTAGAAGAAACCCTAATTATTGTTTTATGCTAATAATTAGGAAAAACCCTAATTATTTATTTGAAAACCCTAATCGCAAATTTTAGAAACCCTAATTATTAGTTTGTGAATTATAAAGATAATTAGGAAACCCTAATTAATTTGGAAACCGTAATAATATTTATGAACCCTAATTTAAAAATCCTAATTTCTATTAAAAACCCTAATTTAATTAGTATGTTTTAAATTAAAATTGTATTACACTTTAAATTTTAAATTGTACAATCCCTATAAATTATTTGAGAAATTGTAAGATTTTTAATCTAGTGAATAAACCCTAGATTTAATCACCTTGTACAAGAATGCCCTTGAGATTTTAAGTAAAATTACCAAAATGCCCTTTTTATCTTTTTAGTGTATTATTAGTGAATTATTGTGCATTATTGCTATCAAAGCATGGCAAACATCCTACGCTACCAATTTAGCATCCAAGACTCAATTATATTCAGATTCAATCAACCATTTTGAGCATTCAATGCATCTAATTTGGTTTATATATAGATTGGAGAGAGAATTAAGGCATTTTGTACACTAAAAATTGCCCAACTCTCATCCTTGAGCTTCTCTCTCTAAAACCTACGAATTATTGTAGTATTTCAGTCCCAAAGCAAAGCCCTACTACCAATCATAACAAATCATAAGCCAAAAATCAAGAATCAAAGCTTAGAAAAGGTATAAACTCTAGCTTAATTTATTTTTTTAAAATTTTTGGTGTTAGATGTTATGTTTAAATGTTAAAATATGTTTATTATAGTGTGTAAGGATGATCTGGGTTGCTAGATGTTGTATCCATAACATTTAGAAGCACAGATTTGAAGATTTTCAAAATCTAAAAATTTCATTTTCTATGATTTTTTGGCAAATGTCAAGCCTTATATCTCTGTGATCTTTAATGTGTTTTGTGTTCTAAAAGTTGATATGTATAGATTGTTATGTGGTCTTTAATCTCCAAAACGAATCAGGTCCATATCTATTTTGGATCAAAAGTTATTTAAGGTCAAAGTGGGTTGACCGGCATTGACCGGCTGTTCTTCAAACCCAGAAAATATTCTAAGTGTCCAGAAAATATTTTTTGGCAAATGTCAGAGCTTATAAATCTTTGCTCGATCATGATTTTTGTTGTTTAAAAGTTGTTATGTGTAGTCGGATATGTGGTCGTTAATATGCAAAAAAAATAAAGTTCATATGTCTTGTAGATCGGGATTTATTCATGGTCAAAACCCGTTGACCGAAAACGCTGAAGAACACAAACCCAAAATTTTTTTGAGCAGATTCCGTGTTGAAGTTTGACCAGCTAGATCTTGCTCATGTTATGATGTTAATGTGTTATGATGCTTTTTAGTTGTAGTCCTACATGTTTTCTACACACTCCAATTGATAGATCACACAAACAATACACAGATTGGAAGTTATAAGGATCCAGAGTAGGCACCTCGACTGTTCTTCAGTCGAAGAACAGACTTGTCAGACTTTTTGATGGCTAATAACTCTTAGATCTGATGATTTTTAGTCATGATGTTTGTTAGTAATTGTAGTATTGCATGAGCACTACAAGATCCAAGTGTTAGATTTCCCAGAAACGTAATGGATTGAGAATTATAATCGGTCAAACTAGGCACCTTGATAACTGCCTTGTCAGTGTTCTTGAGGCTCAAGAACACCTAAGGCAACAGATAAGCGTCGCTAAAGCCTTTAGCGACGGTTTTGATATATTTTAAAATTTTCAATTTCTGAAAATTTCGAAAATGATTTAAAATTAGAAAAATTAGATTTTAATTATTAAAAATACTTAATAAATTCTGAAAAATTATTTTAAAGTCTGAAAAATAGTTTTTAACTATTTTGAGTATATTTCAAAAATATTTAGTATTTTTGGAATATTAAAAAGTATTTATTTATAATATTAAATAAATTATTTAAAAATGATTTTAATTCATGAAAAATTATATTATTGTGTTAGAAAATATTTCAAGTTATTTTTGATGAATTTTAATATTTTGTGATGAAATTTCATTAATTAATTAATATTAATGATGTTTAAGTTATTTAATAAATGTATGAAATAATTATGAAAAATAGAATTAATGATTTTAAAAATCATTTATAGTATCGTAAAAATATTTTGAGTTATAAAATATAACTTTGGATATTTTGTCATGAAAAATATTATTAATTTAATATTAATGATATTAATCTAATATTGATGATATTTAGTTTATTTAATAATTATATTAAATAAATAGTTTTAAAATGGTTTTATTTATTTAAAAATCATTTAAAAAGGATATAAATGAATTAAAAATATTTTAAGTTATAATAAATGACTTTTAATATTTGGATAAATAGTGCATTAATATTTTAATATTAATGGTAATTATTTAAAAATAATTTTAAATGTTTTAAAAGCATTTTGAGTTATTATACATAACTTTAATATTTTGGCAACAGTTTCATTAATAATTTAATATTGATTAAATGTTAATGATAATAGAATTATTTGATGTTTAAATCATTTAAATATGATTCCGATGTTTAAAAATTCATGATAAATTATAATAAATGTTTTAAAATTATATTAACTCATTTAAAAATAATATGACTGATACTTACAGATATTAAAATACAGTATAGAGTCTTAGACTCAATAATTATCCAATAAAGCTGTCGGTACACCGACATGTTTCAGAAATTCATCTAGACTTAGATATTTTGACTGTATTAATGATTAATTATAATTCAATGACTGTTGGATATGTGTGATAATGTGATTAGGTTATGTGCTGACTGCGAAATGCAATACTATGTGTTATAGTATATTATTCTAATCGAGCGAATGATCTTATTACTGATAGGTCGCTGTATAAAAGATTAATCTAAGTTGCGTTATTGTAAGCAGCAGCTCAGGCAAGTATCCTACCTTTGCATTTCCTTTATGCAATGGACATGAGTAAGAAGTTTCAGAATTAAATTATTATTATTCTATATTATTAACTCTACTATGACATATTCTATATCCGCTCATTGTTTATCAACATGTTAGTATATGGTAATTCAGATATATATTATGTTCGTCAATTTCTATAAAATGGTTATATAAGTGTCCCCACTTGGATAATCAATGTATTTAATCACATGTTGATATACCTTTGTCAATTACCCTTATATATATATATAGGTTGAATTATAGATTATTTTTGAACAAGATAAAACATTTGCTTTAGAACCCAGACAAGTATGAACATCCCTTACATAGGGAAAACTTTTATGCGCCCAAGGCGGAGATAGTTCTTAAAATGTAGTATTGATCAATGCAGGACACAACGGGCTGATCACTCCCGTGTCCGTAAGTTATGACGGTTTGCAGATGAATTTATGTTTAACCTTTTCGAAAAAGAAAACAATGTTCATGATATGTCACTTAACCCTACTTATAGTCAATACGTAGTTTCAAAAATGTGAAAGAGAGTTGTTATGTTATTATTATTCTTGGTACAGCTTACTTCAGAACTGTTGATTCGTTGTAGAAGTGTCTTTCAAAGAAAATATTTAATTCTTTCAGCTAATATATATTATTGTTATTACTTGCTGGGCACTCAAATACTCATTGTTGCTTAATTTAAATATTTTCAGTTAAGTTTGAAGAACCAGAAAGCTCGTGCAGAAACAAAGGAAAAGGAAAGCTAACTGAATAAGATTTGTGGTAGTTGTTGTAATAGTTTATATTATTAAGACAATGATATATATATAAATAATATCATGTATTGTATGGAATGTACTTTAAGGTCTCGTACCTGGGGAGATAAACTCTGATAATTATGTAAATTAAGTTGTTATTCATATTATTGTTACTATTATTCGTAGAATTCCGCTCATAGAAATGGTATCGTGAAGCACCGAGTTCGGGTTTCAAGCACTTGGATTTGGGGGCGTCACAGTATGACCTACCTAAGTTTATTTGATATTTAATTGGTCGGTCAGAGTATAGGGATAATATGTGATATGTCAATTAACCCTTATTTTGTGATATGTGATATTTGTGTATAATCAAGTCCAGCTGGGACGGTGGCACCAAAGGCGGATACGGACAAAACAAAGTCAGTGGTTTCACGAAGAGCGTTTTTTGTGACTTCTCAAAAAACAAGTAACCCGAAAGAAGTTAGCACGGGTTAGTTGATTATAAATTATTGCGAAGTCTATACCTTATTAGATACCGGTTGTACCCATTCTTTTATCTCTCTTGCTTACGCTCAACGTTTAAATTTGACCCTAGAGAAGTTAGACTTTGACTTATTGGTTAAAACTTCGTTAGTAGAAACCTTCGTTACCTCCACTGTTTATAAATCTTGTTGATTCAAATCGACACTTTCACGTTACCTATCGATCTTATCTCTTTGAAAATACTTACATTTGATGTTATTTTAGGAATCGATTGGTTAACTACTCATCAAGCTTTTCGTAAGGTGGTTAGCTTTCATATTCCTAACCAACCTGTTATGCGAATTCAAACAACCAAACAACTAAAGTCAATCATTGTCATATCAAGCCATAAGTAAAGAGCCCCGATCCATTCGTTGTTGACTTCCTTGTGTGGAATGCACAGAAGCCAGACTTTCCGTAGGAGATGTTGGGAATGACGATGGCAAGTTGATAGGTATCAATGTGACGTACTATCCAAGTCTTAGATGAGAGTCACAGTTTTGAATAATATTTCTATTGTTAATAAATTTTCTAACGTATTCTTGAAGACTTCTTAGCCTACCCCTAGAGCGTGAAATCGAATTTTGTATTGACCCCAGTACAAAAACCATTTCTAAAACCCTCAAATATTTCTTTACCTAAAACGAACGTATAATGTGCCAAAGATGTTGGCTCGAGCTATTGAAGATTACGACTATACAATTCAATATTATCGTGGAAGAGCGAACGTGGTAGCTAACGCATTGAGTAGAAGATCATATGTATTTATGAGTGCAATATTTTTAACACAAAAACCCATTTCGTATAACTTACAAATGATGAAGATAGAGTTAAAGACTCTAGGGACCCACGTGAAGATAACGAATATACGAGTAAAATCGACTTTAATCGATAAAGTTAAAGTCGCTCAAGCTACACACCCAAATCTGATGAATGTGAAGAAGAAGGTTCAAGAGGGCGTTATTCTAGAAGCAAGAATTGATGAAGAGAGAAAATCTCAACCCTCGATTTAATTGGCCCATTTGAAATCCTCGATCGAGTAGGAACTGTGGCCTATAAACTCGTTTTACCGCCAAGTTTGTCGCGTGTTCATAACGTTCTTTTTCACGTATCGATGTTACGTAAATATGTGGACGACCTGAACCACATTATTAAATTAGAATTGGACGAGATAGCAGAAGATTTAACGTATGAGGAGATACGTGTTAAAATCTTTGATAAAAAGGATTATATTTGACACTCAAAGGTTATACCTCAAGGGTTAGAATTTGAAGTGAAGTCAAGGTATTCTCACCTCTTCGGCTTACCAGGTACGTACGCAAATTTCGAGGGCGAAATTTCATAAGGAGGGGAGATTGTGAGACCCTAAATTTTATGAATAAAGATTTAATTTTCTCGAAATATTTTTTTTAAATTATGGTGTGGATTTGAGATAATATTATAGTTGTGGGTAGTATTTATAAATTTTGCAAAGTATACAAGTTGTTATATAATATTCGTTTGGTCGAAGAATATTCTTTTTTTCGGGGAATATCCATACGACAGCATAATCATTGGTGGACCCCACAACAGAAGTATTGTCGTAGTAAGAAAATGACAGAATTATCTTTTTATAAAAATAACGGCGAAAGTGTTACCGTTAAAACTATTGAACTACTTGGTAGTAAAAGTACAGTAATACGCGTGGTTGCATAGTAGCACACGGTATTGATTATTGATGCTTACGTAAGAAGTCACTCAGTTATACTCAATTACTGCTACAGTAATTGCTGCATCATATCTCTCATATTATATATTCAATTATTGTTACAGTAGCATCTGTATAATATGTTATGTTATTAAATCAATAATTGAGACGACAAAGTTATTCATATTATTATTTGTAATATTAACGATGTCTAGAAGTTCTGCCAAGGAGAGGTTTGGTCACCTAATTACGCGCCAATAGGGAGAAATCCTTATTAGAAAGCCCCATCTTTCCTGGGAATGACCTGGTCGATTAATATTGTGAATTATAATAAAGGTGATAAGTTTTGTTTTATTATTATTATAAATGTAATAAAATAGAAAACTTTTTATATAAAATAGAATACTTTTATAAAGTTATTTGTTTTATTAGACTATAAATAGAATATATGATATTCTATTATGCATAGTATTTGCATAGTATCTGCATAGTGTTTCTATAGTAAAATCTTTTTATATAAAATAGAATATTTTTATAAAGTTATTTATTTTATTAGACTATAAATAGAATATATGATATTCTATTATGCATAGTGTTTGCATAGTGTCTGCATAGTATTTTCATAGTAAAATCTTTTTATATAAAACAGAATATTTTTATAAAGTTATTTGCTTTATTAGACTATAAATAGAATATATAATATTCTATTATGCATAGTATTTGTATAGTAAAATATTTTAATATAAAATAGAATATTTTTATAAAGTTATTCGTTTTATTAGATTATAAATAGAATATATTATATTTTATTTAAAAGATTTTGTTTTATTAGAATATTTTATTAATACTGCATAGTAAATCAATATGGATCGTCCGTTTAAAAGTAAATCAATCTAGACCGTTCATGAATTAGTAACTATTCAGTCCATTCTTCTATAAATAGAAGCTCATTCCTTCATTATTTCTTATGAATTCACTAAAACTCTAGAGAGAGAAACTATAGAGAGAAAGAAGAAAAGTATTCTGCTACTTCACTACTCCTATATCCAGTTTCTTCTAAGGTAAGGGATATTATTTGTGTGAGGTCCCCAAATCCAGGTCCTAAATCACCGCGGATCCGGTTCGATCATTCTATACAACTATTAATATTTGCGGAAGATATAAACATAAATTATTTATACATTACATTACACACTATTCCCCAAGGTCGAGTAACCTTAACTTAATACACAGTTCTTAACTTATTTAACTTACAATAACATTAATATTATACAATACTATTATAATCTAATCGCACATATTAACTTTACGCTGTAACCGTCATTAGCCTTTCCCTGTATCCGAAGCATTCGCCTTAATCTGTAATGTTTTATTATGATATAGCAAGGGTGAGCATAAGGATTGCCCAGCAAGTTTAAGTTCAATAATATAATGATATATCATGATTGAAAGAGTCTGAATAATACGCTGGCTATAATTCAACAATATAATTGTGAACTAGCAGGAACAAATTTATAACTGAACAATTATTATACATGAACAAATATATCTGAACCAACTTGTAATGAAGGTGATCAGTCTTTCATACCTGACTTATACATGCAATATGTACATAGTATAATTTTTCATGGCAATCAGCAATGATTAACCATAAGCGTATCCGAATGAAACAACTCTTAGTAGAGTTAAGTAAAAATAAACTTGCCTGAACCGGTGATTACCGCAACACAATTTATAACATTTTATCCGAAGACCTAATATTAGTAATATAGATCTCTAATATTAGAATAGCATCATCAGAATATAATACTATTATATATATATATATAGATATATACAGAATAACCTAATCACATAACATATAACCCTATCAGTCTACAACACACATATGACTCGGTATCAAGTCAAACTATTGCAGTCTGAGTTGAACCCGACACAAATCTGACGTCCTGGCGGTCTAGCCGGACAATTATTCGAGTCTAAGTTCAATTAAACTCTGACTTAACACTTAACAATTATCTCAGATAATTTTAATATCAGTCAAAATATTTTTCTAAGTCTTATAATAATTTTCACATAATTATTATCATTTATCGTAAACTTTCAATCATTAATATCGTATTTATACGAATTAAATACCACATAATTCATTTATCATTAATATTTATTTATTATTAAATATTAATGAAAATCATCACATAATATTATAATATATTTATAATATTACAAAGTATTTTTAATACCTTAAAATCATATTTATATGATTTTTAAACAATTAAATTCATTATTCGATAATTGCTATTAATATTAAAACATTAATATTCATGACAAAATATCAAAAGTTATATTTTATAACTTAAAACACTGTTATAACATTTAAATCAATTTTATATGATTTATAAAGTATTAATTCTATTTTTCTATAATTTATTTAATATATTTATTAAATAAACTAATTATCATTAATATTAATTTATTAATGAAATTCATCACAAAATATTAAAAGTTACTAAAAATAACTTAAAATATTTTCTAATACCATAATATAATTTTTCATGACTTTTCATGAATTAAAACTATTTTTAAATAATTTATTTAATATTATAATTAAATAAATAAAATACCATTTATATTCCAAAAATATTAAATATTTATGAAATATACTCAAAATACTTAAAAACTATTTTTCAGAATTTAAAATATTTTTTCGAAATTTATTTAGTATTTTTAATAATTAAAAACTATTTTTTTCTATTTATTTATTAAAATAAATCATTTTCCTAATTTAAGTGTCGCTAAAGGTGGCTTTGGTGACACAACCGTCGCTGAAAGTGTTCTTCACGTGTTCTTGAACATTTCCAGAAATTCGTGTCAGTGGCCAGGGTGCCTACTTTGACCGGATCTATCATCGTGATCTTGTTGTTCCTGGGCTGTTAATTACTTTTATATTGTAAACCGAATGTAATAATACAAAGCTAAGCAAAGATCATGACCAAAACATATAATCACAGAGAGATCTAAGCCTCCCAATCCACTGTCAGACATGTTCTTCAATTTCTGGGTTTTCCAGAATTGAAGAACAGTCGAGGTGACCACTTTCCAATCCTTATAACGTTCAATCTAGGCTTTCTTTGTACAATATAAAAGTTCAATCATGTATTACACATGTCAAGGTACACGTATCACACACCAAATCAGTCTAATAACATACTACCAAAAGTTTAAGCACGGTCAAAGTTCTAACAGAAGTCATGTTCCTCACGAATCTGGGTTTTCCAGAAATTCATCCGGCTCGGTTGGTCAATGCTTGTTTGACCATTGCTAAAATCGATCCTGTTGTTAATATAGGTGATCTAATAACAAGGATTTGTAGGTAATATACCAGGCTACAACATCCAACCAACATCATGACCAAACGAGTAACACACAGCAAGATCCAGAGCTTAGAAAAGCTTGTCAGAACACTGGAAAAATTCTGGGTTGCCCAGATTCTAAGTTTTGTTCTCGGTCAAATCACTTTGACCACTCATAACTTAAAATATATACCTGATCTGAACATGATTCAAGATCCAGACTAAAGAACACATGACATAGAACATATCTAAGATAAAAAAACACACTAAATAGATAATACACACAAATTGAGAGGGCCTGACATTCGACTGTCAGGCCACTTTTTTTATCATTTCCAAATTTTCAAAAATGCTAGATTTGAGCATCTAGATGTTATGGATCCATGATCCAACAACCCAGATCTCTAATTGACACCTTATAACATATATCTAGCCAACAAATTACAACATCAAACACAAGATCACTGATTTTCGAAATTTAGGAATTTGTATACCTTTTAAGCTTAGATCTTGATTTCTGACTTTGATTCATGTTATTAGACTACTAAATCTTGATCATGCTTTATCTTTTAACTCTCTCTCACTCTTAAACCTGAAATATAGAGAGAGTGACTAGGTGAAAAATGGAAAAATAAAGTATGCCTTTTCTCTTTCTTTAATCTATATACTACTTAGATTCAATGAATTTGCTAGCAACTTATGGCTGATTTTGGACACATATCTAGGCCTAGGCTAGGGTTAGTTCACCCACTCCAAATTATAAAAAGATATGCAAGCTACCCATTAAAGAATGTGACATAAGGGTAAAATAGTCATTTTCATGCAATTTTTATTCTAGAATTATCATTTGATGAAACCCTTAGGGTTTAGGGTTTGAACCCTTAGGTTTTAAAAATTAAATTCTAAAATTTCCAAATTAGGTTTTCAAAATAGAAAATTAATATTTCTAAATTCTAATTAGAATTTTCTAATTATATTAAAATTTCATAATCACAATTTAAATCTTGCTAATTAGGATTAACATTTCCTAATTAAAATCGTTAATTTAGAGATTATGATCAAAATAGTCATTAGGGTTTCAATCCACTAATTAGGGTTTCTAATAGAAAATTAATTTTTTAAAAATAGAAATTAAATTTCGTAATTAAATTAGGGTTTTCTAATTTACTTAACTTGAAAATTAGAATTAATATATCCTAATAAACATTAAAATTATTAACTTAACAAATAGGTTTTCCCTATTTATAAATTAGGGTTTCTAACCCAAAAATTAGGATTTTCTAAATTTGAAATTAGGGTTTGCTAAATAATTAAGCTTTACCCTAATTAATATATTAATCAGTAGCACTTAAGCAAAATAATAATCATTTAAGTTCCCAGACTAGAGTTTTAAATTTCTGAATTATAGTTTCGAATTCCCAGAACAGAAATTAGGGGTTCTAGAACCGGTTTCTAAGGTTTCTTATTAATCGCTAGGGTTTTCTAACCGAACGCTGACGTTCTTAATATATAACTAGGGTTTGATATAGATATCATTTATTTGGTCAACCCTTGACCCTTAACCACATTCTGAACACATAATTGACCATATACACATAACATATTCACATATACACTTAATACTGAATAATTCTCCTAAATCTTTCACAGAATTTTGAAATCCTCAAAATTCCATCTTAAAAATATCAAACGCATACACTTATTTTCTGTCTAGGTTCCAATATCGAACCTTAAATTAATTAATTAAAATTTTAAAAATTTTCTAAATTCTCGGGTTGTCACAGTCACCCATTCTTCTAAAAATTTCGTCCCCGAAATTTACCTTACACCTTACACCTTATACTATTCATATACTGCATCACATGCTACCCAATACACCTCTCACAAGAGTAAAAATTTTCAAATTTTGCTGAGGAATCATATAGACTATTTGCCTGTCATTTTCGCAAAGGTTATGCAGAAATTCATCCACAAATCGATATAACATACGAACACAAAGGGTGATTAGCCCGATATGTCCTGTACTGGCCAAGTACTAATTTTATCTGTTCCTCGTCACTGCCATAGGCACAAAAATTCTACCGCAGTCTTATTGGATTCCATACCAAAACAATTTGGTTCGGGAAATTTCTTTCAATAAACACTTAGAGTTTTCATAACATTAGTTTAGCTGAATCGAATAGCGTAGACTCGTATCAATAATTCAATTCAATCGAATTATTTAGATGTAGCCAAACCCCATTGGCAAATTAAAATTTTGAAAATATTTTCGAGAATGACGTCATGATGCCGTACTGTATTAACAGTCCGTTTGAGGATGCCGTCATTATATGACTTTGTCATAACACATCATACAATAGTGGAACAACGATTTTAGATCAAATTCACACTAAGTATTCTTGTATTTATAACTCCATCACTTTTTATCATCTCTGCACCAGGTTACATGGTACATGAGTGATAAATAAAATATATTTTAATATTTTAAATCATTTGCGTCTAGCTGAAATAAGTAGCATAGACTATACTTTAAACCGTTTTAAAAATGATTACGAGTCTACATATTTTTTTAAAAAAAAAATACATAGTGCGTATTTAGCTTGATGTCAAAATTTCGAAGTCTAGCATAGCTAGGAGTTTTGGAAAACTTATGTCTCCACTAATAATCATTTGCTTAACAATCTATATGTTCCTATAATCCTCGATATTCTGTTTACACACAACTATTATACCCAGTTCGTAAAATCACACTTATGAGTCCACAAATTACCATAATCATATGAGTTTAAGAACGTTCCTAGACAGACCTTTGGCGTCCATTCGCTGAGGGGTTCATAAACATTTCATATAACTATGAATCAAGAATGTCACATAAGTATAAATTTTAAGAACTCGTACTTAACCTGATATTCTCTACCTATGACCTATCTATCTGTTATACACATGAGAAAGGAATCACCCTCTTAACATGCATATAGCAAATAGCGCGACACAAATATTTCAATGATTATTATTGCCAGAACTAAGTAATTTTTACACCAAGTACAATTCCCTGCGCATACAAGGAATCATATAACTCAGCTGCTGACATGAGTCCTCAATTGAATCCCCACCTAACCTTAACACCCTTCTCAATACGAATTTCATTCAACTCGTATTCATAATCCTTTCCTGAATCTGTACCAATTCATAATACAACTGTCACCCAGCAAACTTGTCGTAACTTTTCAATCATTCGCTTGATCCTTCTTCATACTATAACCTTATCTGATCACGGAGTGATCTCATCGTATATATTATGATTCATTTCTATATCTAGATCGTTTTGTTTTACGATCTCCTATCATTGTACTTTTAGTCTTTTAGACTCTATCTATTTCTCACTACTATTCAACTTTTATTATCAGAGTTAGGGAACTCTGTATCTTATAACTCGCCGAGATTCATCTTTGAATCTTACCGACCCAACTAACTCTATGTGAGTTAGTACTTATCCTAAGCATTGCGGTTATTGGTCTCAGGTATTCCTACCTAAGCTTCATAACCAACAGCTCTGATACCAACTGTGAGGTCCCCAAATCCGGGTCCTAAATCACCGCGGATCCGGTTCGATCATTCTATACAACTATTACTATTTGCGAAAGATATAAACATAAATTATTTATACATTACATTACACACTATTCCCCAAGGTCGAGTAACCTTAACTTAATACACAAATCTTAACTTATTTAACTTACAATAACATTAATATTATACAATACTATTATAATCTAATCGCACATATTAACTTTACGATGTAACCGTCTTTAGCCTTTTCTTGTATCCGAAGCATTCGCCTTAATCTGCAATGTTTTATCATGATATAGCAAGGGTGAGCATAAGGATTGCCCAGCAAGTTTAAGTTCAATAATATAACGATATATCATGATTGAAAGAGTCTGAATAATACGCTGGCTATAATTCAATAATATAATTGTGAACTAGCAGGAACAAATTTATGACTGAACAAGTATTATACATAAACAAATATATCTGAACCAACTGGTAATGAAGGTGATCAGTCTTTCATACCTAACTTATACATGCAATATGTACAGAGTACAATTTTTCATGGCAATCAGCAATGATTAACCATAAGCATATCCGAATGAAACAACTCTTAGTAGAGTTAAGTAAAAACAAACTTGCCTGAACCGTTGACTATCGCAACACAATTTATAACGCTTTATCCAAAGACCTAATATTAGTAATATAGATCTCCAATATTAGAATAATATCATCACAATATAATACTATTATATATATAGATATACACAGAATAACCTAAACACATAACACATAATATATAACACTATCAGTCTACAACACACATATGACTCGGTATCAAGTCAAACTATTGCAGTCTGAGTTGAACCCGACACAAATTTGACATCCCGACGGTCTAGCCGGACAATTATTCGAGTCTAAGTTCAATTAAACTCTGACTTAACACTTAACAATTATCTCAGATAATTTTAATATTAGTCAAAATATTTTTCTAAGTCTCATAATAATTTTCACATAATTATTATCATTTATCGTAAATTTTCAATCATTAATATCGTATTTATACGAATTAAATACCACATAATTCCCATATCATTAATATTTATTCATTATCAAATATTAATGAAAATCATCACATCATATTATAATATATTTATAATATTACAAAGTATTTTTAAAACCTCAAAATCATATTTATATGATTTTTAAACAATTAAATTCATTATTCGATAATTGCTATTAATATTAAAATATTAATATTCATGACAAAATATCAAAAGTTATATTTTTTAACTTAAAATACTGTTATAACATTTAAATCAATTTTATATGATTTATAAAGTATTAATTCTATTTTTCTATAATTTATTTAATATATTTATTAAATAAACTAATTATCATTAATATTAATTTATTAATGAAATTTATCACAAAATATTAAAAGTTACTAAAAATAACTTAAAATATTTTCTGATACCATAATATAATTTTTCATGACTTTTCATGAATTAAAACTATTTTTAAATAATTTATTTAATATTATAATTAAATAAATAAAATACCATTTATATTCCAAAAATATTAAATATTTATGAAATATACTCAAAAACTATATTTCAGAATTTAAAATATTTTTTCGGAATTTATTTAGTATTTTTAATAATTAAAAACCATTTTTTTTCTATTTATTTATTAAAATAAATCATTTTCCTAATTTAAGTGTCGCTAAAGGTGGCTTTGGTGACACAACCGTCGCTGAAAGTGTTCTTCACGTGTTCTTGAACATTTCCAGAAATTCGTGTCAGTGGCCAGGGTGCCTACTTTGACCGGATCTATCATCGTGATCTTGTTGTTTATGGGCTGTTAATTACTTTTATATTGTAAACTGAATGTAATAATACAAAGCTAAGCAAAGATCATGACCAAAACATATAATCACTGAGAGATCTAAACCTCCCAATCCACTGTCAGACATGTTCTTCAATTTCTGGGTTTTCTAGAATTGAAGAACAGTCAAGGTGACCACTTTCCAATCCTTATAACGTTCAATCTAGGCTTTCTTTGTACAATATAAAAGTTCAATAATGTATTACACATGTCAAGGTACACGTATCACACACCAAATCAGTCTAATAACATACTACCAAAAGTTTAAGCACGGTCAAAGTTCTAACAGAAGTCATGTTCTTCACGAATCTGGGTTTTCCAGAAATTCATCCGGCTCGGTTGGTCAACGCTTGTTTGACCATTGCTAAAATCGATCCTGTTGTTAATATAGGTGATCTAATAACAAGGATTTGTAGGTAATATACCAGACTACAACATCCAACCAACATCATGACCAAACGAGTAACACACAGCAAGATCTAGAGCTTAGAAAAGCTTGTCAGAACACTGGAAAAATTCTGGGTTGCCCAGATTCTAAGTTTTGTGCTCGGTCAACTCACTTTGACCACTCATAACTTAAAATATATACCTGATCTGAACATGATTCAAGATCCAAACTAAAGAACACATGACATAGAACCGATCTAAGACAAAAAACACACTAAATAGATAATACACACAGATTGAGAGGACTTGACATTCGACTGTCAGGCCACTTTTTTCATCATTTCCAGATTTTCAAAAATGCTAGATTTTAGCATCTAGATCTTATGGATCCATGATCCAACAACCCATATCTCTAATTGACACCTTATAACATATATCTAGCCAACAAATTACAACATCAAACACAAGATCACTGATTTTTGAAATTTAGGAATTTGTATACCTTTTAAGCTTGGATCTTGATTTCTGACTTTGATTCCTGTTATTGGACTGCTAAATCTTGATCATGCTTAATCTTTTAACTCTCTCTCACTCTTAAACCCGAAATAATGAGAGAGAGAGAGTGGCTAGGTGAAAAATGAAAAAATAAAGTATGCCTTTTCTCTTTCGTTAATCTATATACTACTTAGATTCAATGAATTTGCTAGCAACTTGTAGCTGATTTTGGACACATATCTAGGCCTAGGCTAGGGTTAGTTCACCCACTCCAAATTATAACAAGATATGCAAGCTACCCATTAAAGAATGTGACATAAGGGTAAAATAGTCATTTCCATGCAATTTTTATTCTAGAATTGTCATTTGATGAAATTCTTAGGGTTTAGGATTTGAACCCTTTAGGGTTTAGAGTTTAAACCCTTATGTTTTAAAAATTAAATTCTAGAATTTCCAAATTAGGTTTTCAAAATAGAAAATTAATATTTCTAAATTATAATTAGAATTTTTTAATTATATTAAAATTTCATAATCACAATTTAAATCTTGCTAATTAGGATTAATATTTCCTAATTAAAATCGCTAATTTAGCAATTATGGTCAAAATGGTCTTTAGGGTTTCAATCCACTAATTAAGGTTTTTAATAGAAAATTAATTTTTCTAAAATAGAAATTAAATTTCGTAATTAAATTAGGGTTTTCTAATTTACTTAACTTGAAAATTAGAATTAATATATCCTAATTAATATTAAAATTATTAAATTAACACACAGGTTTTCCCTATTTATAAATTAGGGTTTCTAACCCAGAAATTAGGGTTTTCTAAATTTGAAATTAGGGTTTGCTAAATAATTAAGCTTTACCCTAATTAATATATTAATCAATAGCACTTAAGCAAAATAATAATCATTTAAGTTCCCAGACTAGGGTTTTAAATTTCTGAATTATGGTTTCGAATTCTCATAACTGAAATTAGGGTTTCCAGAACTGGTTTCTAGGGTTTCTTATTAATCGCTAGGGTTTTCTAACCGAACGCTGACGTTCTTAATATATAACTAGGGTTTGATATAAATATCATTTATTTGGTCAACCCTTGACCCTTAACCACATTATGAACACATAATTGACCATATACACATAACATATTCACATATACACTTAATCCTGAATAATTCTCCTAAATCTTTCACAGAATTTTGAAATCCTCAAAATTCCATCTTAAAAATATCAAACGCATACACTTATTTTCTGTCTAGGTTCTAATATCGAACCTTAAATTAATTAATTAAAATTTTAAAAATTTTCTAAATTCTCTGGTTGTCACAATTTGTTGTACTCGTAAAGGGTATAATTTCTTTCGTATTCATGAAGAAAACTTCTGTTATTCCATTCTTTATTATTATGTTGGAATAACCTGTATACTTTGACTACCCTATACTTGGTGAAATTCTTCTGTTATTCCATTCCTTATTATTATGTTGGAATAACCTGTCTATGCGAAGTACCGCATAAATGGTAAAATTCTGTTGTTATTCCATTCTTTATTATTCTGTTGGAATATCCTATCTGTGCGTATTACGTATGACCTGGTTCCATTATTTATTATTCTGTTGGAATAACATGTCTGTGCGGTCTATCGCATGCATGGTGAATTCTGTTGTTATTCTATTCTTTATTATTTTGTTGGAATATCCTGTCTGTGCATTTACGCATGACCTGGTTCCGTTATTTATTATTCTATTGGAATAACCTGTCTGTGCGGTCTATCGCATGCCTGGTGATTTCTTTTGTTATTCCATTTTTATTGTACTCAGTTGGTTAAAGTTTTGGCTTTTATACTCCATGAAATTAGTGGAATATCCTTGATATTTGCGCTTCATTTAGTATCTTTTTATGGAAATATTCTTCTGAGCATTCTTGAGTTTTTCCCCACAAAGCAATATCATGTTGACAATTTGGACGTTATTGGTTCCTGGATAAATTAATTATTGAACTTGTTTTATTGAATTCTTATATCATTGGCATCATCCTCATGTTTATATTATGTTAAAAGTCATATGTGGTCTATAGTGCATAGATGGACTTGGTATGATTATGACTAGGGATTATTCGGTATAATCATGATCGTAATATTACAAATGATGTGGTAAAAGTCCTCATTGGCCCGTAGTGCATTGATGGATAGTTGTTGGCATGATCATGACCATTGATGAATACACGAATATTATTGGCCCGTAGTGCATGGATAATTTGTGATTGTGATACTAATAAATATCATTGGCCGTAATGCAGGGATGATGTGGATTATTTATTAAGTTGAGTCTCAGCGATAAAAGTGATGAAAAACCTTTTAAATCATAAAACATAGTAGATTTTATTCTCTACTTGACTCTTTTAATGGATTGCTTGCTCCGCTGCCGTTAAACTTGATGTTTGTTATATTGTATCAGTTTAACACTGTTGAAGGCTAACGATAATTTATTCTGCATTATCTTAGTCATAATACTTCTTACTGGGCTAGTTGAGCTCACCCTTTTACTTTCATTGTTCTCTTCAGGAAATGAGAACGTAGCAGGGACTAGTCGGGGAACGGAGTGACGGTCCAGATGATAGCATTAGTAGTCCTCACTATTCTATGAAATAGTGTGATAATAAATGTATTGAGGACTTATTTTGAGTTTGAATACTGTCTAGAAAACAATATTTGTATTAAAAGTCACAGCTCATGTTGTATATTTAAGATTGTAATTTTATTCTGTACCATGTATCTAGCGACTCAGAATAGGTGATGTATACCTATTTTGGGGGCGTCACAGATATTCCATGATTTGATATCACGTTCCCAAGGAATGCTACTTCCTCAAGCAAGAACTCGCATTTCTTCAACTTGACATATAGCTTGTTTTCACGAAGCTTTTGGAGTATTAGCCTCAAGTGTTGCTCATGATCTTCATGGCTTTTGGAGTATATGAGGATGTCATCAATAAAGACTACAACAAAATGATCCAAATATTTCTTGAATACTCGGTTCATCATATCCATGAAGGCCGCAAGAGCATTAGTCAATCCAAAAGACATGACTAGGAATTCGTAATGCCCGTACCGAGTTCTGAAAGCAGTCTTTGGAATGTCATTAGTTTTAACTTTTACCTGATGATATCTGGAACGAAAATCGATCTTTGAAAATAATTTAGCACCTTGCAACTGGTCAAACAGGTCATCAATTCGAGGTAACGGGTATCTATTTTTTACGGTGACATGATTCAACTCCCGATAGTCAATACAAAGTTGCATACTTCCATCTTTCTTCTTTACGAATAGAACAGGAGCACCCCAAGGAGACGTACTAGGATGAATG
Organism: Panax notoginseng; assembly: GCA_016801055.1. Lineage (NCBI taxonomy): Eukaryota > Viridiplantae > Streptophyta > Magnoliopsida > Apiales > Araliaceae > Panax > Panax notoginseng. The sequence goes on along the minus strand of CM029018.1, from coordinate 42,171,564 downwards.
AAACCGATGTCTAACAATTCTTGCAGTTTGGTTTTTAACTCCTGATGTTCAATAGGAGCCATTCAATATGGAGCTTTGGAAATGGATTTTGTACCGGGTTCAAGGTCGATACAAAATTCGATTTCTCGCTCTGGGGGTAGGCCAGGAAATTCTTCAAGGATTACATCAGGAAATTTATTAACAATAGAAATATCATTCAAATCTGACGTATTTTTGTTTAAATCCGTGACATGGGCTAAAAAAGCTTGACATCCATTTTTCAATAAACGAATAGCTTTTTGGCTTGATATGACATTGATTAACTTTAGTTGTTTAGTTGCTTGAATTCGCATAATAGGTTGGTTAGGAATCTGAAAGCTAACAACCTTACAAAAATAATCAATTTTTACATGATGAGTGGTTAACCAATCAATCCCTAAAATCACATCAAATGCAAGTATTTTCAAAGAAATAAGATCGACAGGTAGCGTGCGGTCGCCTATTTGAATCAAACAAGACTTATAAACAGCGGATGTAATGAAGGTTTCTCCCAACGAAGTTTCAACAGATAAATCAAAGTCTAATTTCTCCGGAGTCAACTTTAAACGTTGAGCGCAAGTAGGAGAAATAAAAGAATGGACATAACCGGTATCAAATAAGGTATAGACTTCACTAGAGTTTATGATTAGCTTACCTGTGATAACCTCGTTCGGGTTCCTTACTTTTTGGGAGGTCACGACAAATGCTCTCTCTTGAACTACCGGCTTTGACTTCTCTGGGACGGCCTTTGGTGCCTCCATCCCAGCTGGACTTGACTTTACTGCACGACAAAATCGAGCTAGGTGACCTTCTCTTCCATAATTGTAACATTTTTTGGACTGCTGCGTACAGTTTAGACTGATGTGTCCCTCCCCTCCGCATTTGTAGCATACGATTGGTGATCGTTCTCCTTCTTTAACAACGGGTGCTGGTGATGACGTCCTTCCATCATTTTTGAATCTTCTCTTCTTGAAATTTTCACTTTTATTGCCTTGGCCATGATTACCACCAAAGTGGTTACCATTTCTGGCATGTTGACTTCTTCCACGTTTGTTGTCACCGCTTCGATGACTGCTACCACTGGTATTATCATTTTGCCGGCTACTCTCTCTTAGTTGGGTTGACTCATTATCACACTCCAATAACTGAGCTCTATTTACAACATCTGAATACAAACACAGTTTGTGAGAAATTAGGTATTGACGTATCTCGGGTTTTAAACCTCTTAGAAATATCCGCGTCATTCTCTCCTCATTATCAACCAAGTGGGGCGAAAACCGGGATTACTCGGCAAACTTAGCTTCGTACTATGAGACGGTCATATTATTTTACTCTAGCTTGATGAACTCCACCTCTTTCATGTGACGAATACTTTCAGGAAAGTACTTGTCATTAAACAGTTCTTGGAACTTTTCCCAAGACATCTTTAGTGTGGCAAGCTGTGTATGCTTTACAGATTCCCACCAGTAATCTGCCTCTCCTCGCAACATGAAGGTGGCAAAGAGAACCTTTTTCTCCTCGGAGCATCCCAAGACATCAAATATCTTGGTGATCTGCTTTATCCACGTCTCCGCCATAAGTGGTTTTGGCTCTCCCAAAAACTCCGGTGGTCCCAGTTCCTTGAACTTCTTAGCGGTGACCATCCGTGAGTTGCTAGTGTTTCCACCTATATTTTGGACAGGAGTCTCTCTCTCCTGATGTTGCATGAATTGTAAAAAGCCTCTGAACATTCCGCCGTTCATCATTTAGTTGGTGCTGTTGTTTACCTGAGGATTATTTCCTTCCTGATGCACATTATCCTGGGTATTGATCTGTGGTGACTCAACAGTCTCATATGCTCCATTGCTATTCTCAACATTCTTGGATGTCATTTTCAAACACGGCCACAAAACAAGGGTTAATTGACATGCCACATATTATCCTTATATTCTGACCGACCAATTAAATAACAAATAAGCTTAGGTAAGATACAATAGCGAAGGATTTCCCCATCTCTCCCCTCCTAGTTCTAGCCTCAAATCTCAACCAGGGATCATATCCCTAAGCTTTGATACCAACTGTGAAGCCCCAAAAATAGTTATACATCACCCATTCTGAGTCGCCAAGTACATGGTACATAATAAAAATACAAACTTCATTTATACAATACGACAAAGCGTAGCTGAGAGTTTTTATACGAATATTTGTTGGTCGGAAAACCGATCACTAAACACGTGCAAATATACGCGGTCTAACAAGTAATACAATGATAAGGAGAGTGTTGTACCCACGAGGACAAAGTCTTACTAGGTAAACAATTACTAAGGTGAAGTCGTTACTTATCTTATCTAAACGAGTAAAACAAGATGGTTGGTTAATCTATGTGATTAAAACTGTAAGAATAAGAGAAGTAGATGTGCTAGGAAGTCAAGATAGGATTACAATTCCCCTAATGCATCGCCTAATCTTCTAACTCTCCAAATTACAAATGAATCTAGGAATGGTCAACCGAGAACAGTAAATACGCATGAGTTTCTGTCGAAAGTCAAATGCACATCCCTAGCCAGATAAATCACAATATATCTGTTGGTGAAAATAACTAGGCCAAGGTCATTAAGCTAATTCTCAAGGCTGCACAAGGCGAATAAAGATATGTCTATCCTATTAGCAATTTATGCACACATTCCATTGGCAAGGTCATAACAGGTGTTGTTGTATTTAAAAGCTAGATAATAACATCCATTTGTCAATATCCAATATTATCAATACCAAAAACTCTGTCAAGCAATCAGTCATTAAGTACTAAATACAACAACCCATTCCAAAATGATTCATTATATAAAAATAGGAGAGAAAGTTGATCAAGCTAAACAAAAGGTTACATTGTCATCCTAAAAAATGAAGTTAGTTCATAACTATAGTACTAACACACATTTTCAATACATTTAACATTATCAGTAAAACACAAATAAATGGGAGGTTTGGAATAAGAAAACCCCTGTTTGAAGTGTTCTTCCTCCAAATCTTCTCTTTCCTGCGTAGCTACTAAGATTATGTCAAATGAAATAACTCTCCTTCCTTTAAGCATAGCTTCTTTCTCTTCTAGAAATTAAAGACAGCAATAAAACCTAGTCTAAGCTATCTGTAATAAGTTCTCTGATATTCCTCGATATTGAATGCAGGCGGCTCATCTATCCTTATATACTGCTCCCTTCTTTCTTTAGGTCATTAAAGGCTCTTTACTGTTTGGGCACCGGAGCTCGCACTGCAGCGCTAGCCTTTGCTTCGCAAGTAGCGATGCGGCGCCTCGTAGACTTAAAAGGAACGGAGGTCGCGCTGCGGCGCGACTCCTTAAGTAAAGCACGGCGCTTGGGCGCGAGGAACAGGTTTGCTGGGGAGCCAATGATGGCGCTGGGGCGCAGACTGCTGATGCTGGGGCACCACTTTCCAGTAGCTACCAAGGTGGTACGGCGCTACGGAGCGAGCTCTAAACATAACACTAGCGTTGCGGCGCCAATACAACAAGAAATGGCCAAAATGCTTATGAAATCTAGAAACGATCTGCAAAGCCCTTCAGAATAGAACTTAGACATAATAACAATGAAAATATAATAAAAGCTAACTAAGAGACTGAAAACAGGCAATAACTTAAGCCACAAAGGAACTAATTCGTAGGTATAAATCTCACTCATCAAATACCCCCAAACTTAAGCTTTTGCTTGTCCTCAAGCAAACTAACAGTCATCCATACCCATTATTGCAAGATACGAATGAAGACAAATACTAAAGACTGATAATATAGCCTCTAAGCACAATCATAAGCATCCTCTAAGAATAGGGCAAAAACGCATGCGAACGAGGGCTTAAAGTCTAAAAACAAACCTGAGACTGTAATAGATCCATTCTGCGTGTGCACAGACCACACATCTAAACTAGCCATAACCCAAATTAAGATCATACAGTCGACCGTGATAACCAATAAGCTTACTATGCAACTCACATAATTCACAAGCATTAAGATAAGACCCAAAAACATGAAAGGCTCAAAAGCTCTAGAATAAAGAAGTAAATTCCGACTCAGACAGTACTTGATTACTTTTAGGCTAAACAGAGCACCCATTAGCAAGCTTTCGATCAATGACTCCCAAGCCAGAAGACTTTAGGGCACTAGGTGTAGAACACCCCTAAGAATCTAATAACTCAAGCACAAAGGCCACGTAAACAACATAAGTCCAAAATAGATTTTACTGGCCTGCGATTATGGGCGAATGCGTTTCCACGCTCCATCTCAACCCACCGTAGGACTGTTATTATAATAGTTTTTTTTATCATAGAACTAAAGAGCCGAAAGTGCCAAAGCTTCTAAGTCTTTTATTCTTGAAATTAACAGAGTATTTAACAGCGCACAATATTTTCAACACAATAAACAGACAACCTGAAACTAGACAAATAACTAGAGAGATAATTGGTCAGTGTTCGCTAAATGGATGGATCCAAAATAGTCTCGATTTATCTAAAAAACACGCCCCAAATTCACATAGATCTGCCACTAGTCTCAGAAAATGATATAATTACCTGGCACTCGCCAAAGGCCACAAACAAAACTTAACGCTAAACTACCCTAACCCAGCATATAGACAGTTACAGACTGGGGGTTAGATTTAATCAAAATGTAATAAGCAAAAACTATAAACTATAAAGTACCCTTTTCAACAAAGGGCAAAGCCATAACACATGGCATCAAGTATACCAATTAATCAGTGTAAAACCCAAAAAGTGAGGCTTTAGGCAAAACAATATCTGACTTAGTCAAGATATTCCCAACCAAAAGATATAAAACCAAAAGCATGCATTCATATGCAACATAAAGTACTACTAAACAAAAACATGCATCCAAAAACTAGAAACTTTACCACAATAGTAATCAACAATAGATAAAATAATATTAAACAATACGTCTGGGGCTATCAAGCCCAAATACCATACTTAAAATCTCACACCCTATCATCATTAAACTTACACATCATAGCATAGCAGTTGAAATATAATAAAACTAACACAATTCATATATAAAAATAAATAACAGAAAGTCTTCCCCCAAACTTAGAATATAGCCAGTGTCCTCATTGGCCTCCGGGCTGCATCATCAAACATTAGTAGCATCTCCGCCTTCATCACCATCACAATCAAGATCTTCATCATCGCCGAACACCTCAAGATCATCATCATCATCTCCATCATCATCCTCCACGTTTACTGGCTCATTTGTGTGGGCCTCCTCAGCAAGCAGAAATTGCGACAGATAAGGAGCATAAATTGGAGGCGTTGCAAATGGAAAGGACATGAAATTAGCATCGTCACCACCCTGAGCAGCATGAATATTGGAGAGTGTGTTGGCGAACTCTACATGGAAATGGTGGAATTGATTCTACCATTGGGAAACATTGTCTATCTTGCAGTGTAGGAAGCTTAGGCTGTTCATAATCTGTGCAAGGGCCCAGAATCAACGGTCTCAGCAGAAGGGGGGACTGGCGCTTGAGTGGAGGTTCCCGCCTCAGTGGATGGCTGTGGATCATCGAATGGTAGCGACTGAGGAGCTGGCAAAAATCCTTCTCCTCGGGGATGCGATGGTGCTCCCTCCCAAACTGCATAGTGGCTAATGAGATGATGATCAATAACTGACATTAGAGGCAGGGTGACATCTTCCTTCTCCCACTGAACTCCCTCCCTTTTGAATAGACGGGTAATAAGAGACGGGTTCGGAAGGCCAGACATAACTTTACTCTTAATAGCCTTCTTGATGGACTCATTGATCAATACCCCTACATCGATGTTTAAACCTGTAACAATGGCATAGAGCAAAGTCTCCCTTTCCCGAGTTACATCACTCACATGATGCGTAGGCTGGATATTTGAACAGATAAAAACGTACCAAGCCTTACCATAATGACTAAGGGCCTGGAGGGGGAATGACGTTCTTTTAGCAGTGTACTCGTTCGATTTCCACACCGTCCCATGCTTACAAAGTTTGCTAATAATCTCATCAGTGTGCTAACTCCGAATCCCATTTTCTCGATAATCGCGCCCGTTAAAATTGGGAGTCCCATAAACTGCATTGATAGCCCTGCGACCACGGCGGATTCCGGTAGTTTGGTGAAATGCACCCATTTTATTTTGGATATCATAGCATTCATCTGACAATCCAATTTATCATCAGGCCTAAGCCCTCACTTAGGCACTAAACTTCGAGATAAGAAATTCTGAGTATACCGCTGATAGGCTTCTTCCGTTGGAAATTTTGCTGCATCCCAAGTCTGAGCACGAGAGCGGGAAGAGGATGGAGGAGGAGGGCCAATACTATTTCTAGGATGCTTAGAAGCCATAATTGATTTTCAGAAAAATATTCTAAGGCACGCTCTATAGAAATTTTAGAAGCCAATAGTATAACACAACAGCGTACCGTGCTTGGCTTTTAAAGATGAAGGCGTGAACTGGCAATGACAAGAAGAGGAACCGTGAAGACTGTTGGACGCCCAAATCGTAATAAACTGATGCCGGTTGGGCTTTCTAACGGCTCTTGGAGAGGAAAAGGCATCGTTTGGAGAAAGCTACAACTGATATAAGAGGACAGAGAAGAATTACGCTGCAATTTAAGTGAAAATGCCTCATTTACACAACTTAAATTCGTTGGTGGCACTGCGGCGCGATGCATGGCGCCGAGGTGCGGGGTCAAACCCACTCTGGCGCTGGGGCGCGAATGGCTGGTTAAGAACTGACGCTGGGGCGCCAGTTTGCAGTACGTCAACACTTTGCACAGCGTTGCAGCGCGGATCTTGAGGCTGCAACGTGAATATAAAGCTGCAGCGCGAATGCCAGTATAAACATTGGTGCCGCGGCGTGGAGCCTAACCTTCTGATACAAAAGCAATCCTACACAGGCCAAAATCTATATCAACAATCAATAAAAACACAGCAAACACAGTATTAACAAGTTCTAACTAAGGACAACCCTGAAACACATACTAACTGACATGCACTATACAGACCACAGGTTATGTTAATAACCACAGATAGAAACTAAAGACAACTAAAATAATACTGAAGTTACTAAAAATAAAAGCAATTTATTTGATACTAGATGGGATGCCTCCCATCAAGCGCTTGATTTAGAGTCGTTGGCTTGACTGTTATCCCGTCTTACATCGGGTCTCCCAATGTGATGGAGGTATTCTGCCAGTCTACCTCGCCGCCCCAGTAATGTTTCAACCACTGACCATTAACCTTGAAGGTTTTGTCAGAATTGGGGTCCTCAACCTCTACTGCCCCATATGGATACACCTTAGCAATTGTGAATGGCCCCGACCATCTGGACTTTAGCTTCCCTGGAAATAACTGCAGACGGGAGTTAAAAAGGAGAACCTTCTGACCCGACTTGAAACATCTTTCGAGGATCTTTTTATTGTGCAACCTCTTTGTTTTTTCCTTATACAACTTAGCGTTTTAGTACGCTTACAGATGAAACTCGTCCGATTCATTTAGTTGCAAGAGTCATTTCTCACTGGCTGCTTCTAGATCAAAGTTAAGCTTCTGAATGGCCCAATAAGCATTGTGCTCCAACTCTACTGGAAGAGGGCATGCCTTACCATAGACAAGCCTATACGGAGACATTCTGATAGGTGTTTTGTAAGCTATGCGGTAAGCCCACAAGGCATCGTTAAGCTTCTTAAACCAGTCCTTGTGATTGGGGTTGACAATTTTCTCCAAGATTCACTTTACTTCATGATTGGAAATTTCGTCTTACCCACTAGTCTGTGGCTGATAAGTGATAGCTATCTTATGGGTCACCCCATACTTAGCTAGAAGGGCTTCAAAGTATTTATTACAAAAATACAACCCTTCATTGCTGATAATAGCCCGAGGCGTGCCGAAACAAGTGAATATGTTTTTCTTAAGGAAGGAACTAGAGCACTTCCTTAGCATTATTTGTTGGCAAGGCAACTGCTTCCACCCATTTGGAGACATAATCCACTGCCACTAAAATATAAAGATTATTGTAGAAGGACGGGAATGGACCCATGAAGTCGATACCCCATACATCAAATAACTCCACCTCCAGGATATTCTGCAACGGCAATTCATGCCGTCTTGATATGGTGCCCACCCTTTAGCTGCAGTTCGTTGACCTCCAAAATGCCCTCCATAATGTGAAGAGTGGCAGTGATGTAGCACACTGCCAATTTCCTCATCCGGTAAGCAGCTTCTCAGAATTTGATCAGAACATTGCTTGAACAAAAAGGGCTCATCCCACAGATATTGCGTGGAATCTTTTAGGAATTTCTTCCTTTGTTGATAGCTTAGGTTTGGAGGAAGCACTTGGAAAGCGATAAAATTTGTAAAGTCCGTATACCACGGCACTTTGCTTTGGATGACAAACAGTTGTTCGTCCGGGAAGAAGTCATTTATGGCTTTGTCAGCATCTCCCGAATGCGGGGTGTTCTCCAACCTAGATAAGTGATCCGCTACTTGATTTTATGTTCCCTTTCTGTCTCGAATTTCTAAATCAAACTCTTGGAGAAGCAGAACCTGCCTTATTAATCTTGGCTTAGCATCCTTCTTTTCAATCAAATACTTGATGGCCGAGTGATCGTTGTATACAATCACCTTCGTTCCAATGAGGTAGGAACAAAACTTATCAAAAGCATAGACTACTGCCAGCAGCTCCTTCTCAGTGGTGGTATAATTCAACTGAGCATCAGTTAATGTCTTGCTGGAATAGTATATGGTGTGGAAGACCTTCTCCCTTCTCTGGCCCAACACTGCCCCGATTGCAAAGTCGTTGGCGTCACACATTAGCTCAAAAGGGAAGGTCCAGTCTGGAGCTACCACAATAGGTGCCGAGACAAGTCTTGTCTTTAATAACTCAAAGGCACTCAAGCAGGCTTCATCAAATTGGAAAGGCATGTCCTTTTCCAATAGTGTACACAACGGCTTGGTTATCCGCGAGAAGTCCTGGATAAATCTTCTATAAAACCCCGCATGCCCGAGGAAACTCCTTACTCCTATTACTGATGTCAGTGGTGGGAGGTTATTAATCACATCAATTTTTGCCTTATCAACCTCAATGCCGCCAGCAGAAACCCTGTGACCTAGAATAATTCCCTCTTTAACTATGAAGTGGCACTTCCCCCAATTCAAAATAAGGTTAGTCTCAACACATCTGTGGAGAACGGTAGTCAGATTGCTCAGGAAATTATCAAAAGAACTCCTGAATACCGAAAAGTCATCCATGAAGACTTCTAAGGTCTTTTTAACCATATCAGAGAAAATCGACATCATACACCGTTGAAATATTACGGGAGCATTACATAGCCCAAAGGACATTTTTCAGAAGGTAAAGGTCCCATATGGGCATATGAACGTCGTCTTCTCCTGATCTTCAGGAGCAATTAAAATCTGATTATACCCCGAGTAACCATCCACCAGACAATAATATTCATGCCCAGCTAACCTGTCAAGCATCTGATCAATAAATGGGAGAGGGAAGTGATCCATATAGGTAGATTTGTTCAATTTCATGTAATCCATGCTCACCCTCCACTCAGTCACCGTTCTAATGGGAATCAGCTCGTTGTTTTTGTTAGGAACTACAGTTATTCTGCCTTTCTTTGGCACGCATTAGATAGGACTGACCCAAGGGCTATCAGATATGGGGTAGATGATACCTGCATCCAGTAATTTTATAATCTCCTTACGAACCACCTCTTTCATGATGGGATTCAATCGCCGTTGATGTTCAATAGAAGGCTTAGACCCTTCCTCTAGTAAAATTTTATGCATGCATAGAGTCAGACTAATCCCTTTGATGTGAGCAATTGACCACCCCAGGGCCGTTTTGTATTGCTTGAGCACAAGCAGTAACTTTTCTTCCTGACACTTAGTTAGAGAAGCAAAACTTATCACATGTAAAGTATATGTGTTCCCTAAGTAAGCATACCTCAGGTGATTGGGTAAAGGCTTTAATTCTAAGACAGGAGGTTCCATGATTGACGACTGAACCTTGGAAGTTGATGCCTCATCATCATTTAGAGATTCAAACTGTCTTTGAAATTGCTTGGATCTTTGGGGAGCACCTAGTCACTTGGCAAATTCAACATTAGTGGGCTCTTTAGTAGTGCTGGCCCCTGTCAATGTGGCTTCCAAAGGGACAGTAATGCAGGTTTCTAAGAACACTTCCCTAACTGAATTATCAATTGCATTAATCTGGAAGCAGTCCTCAGGAGTGTTAGGATATTTCATTGATCTGAATACATTGAACGTCACTTCTTGATCTTGAACCCTCATTGTCAACTCCCCTTTTTGTACATTAATTAGGGTCCTCCCTATCGCCAAGAATGGCCTGCCCAATATTATAGGGACCTCCCTGTCCTCCTCAAAATTTAGGACAATAAAATCAGCTGGGAAGATGAACTTGTCAACCTTGACAAGCACATCCTCTACTATCCCCTTCGGGTACGTGAGAGATCTATCAGCCAATTGTAAGGTGACACTTGTAGGTTTGGCTTCATTTAGCCCCAGCTTCTTATAAATGGACAGAGGCATCAAGTTGATGCTAGCCCCTAGATCACATAAAGCCTTGGCTATGAATTGATCCCCAATAATGCAAGGAATTGTGAAGCTTCCTGGATCTTTGAGCTTTGGAAGAAGCTTGTTTTGTAGAATGGCACTGCACTCCTCTGTCAAAGCCACTGCTTTATAATCCCCCATTTTCCACTTCTTAGATAATATGTCCTTCATAAACTTGACATAACTTGGCATTCCCTCCAATGCCTCTGCAAATGGGATGTTTATGTGAAGCCTCTTAAATACTTCCAAGAATTTAGAAAACTGCTTGTCCAGCTTTTATTTCTGTAGACGCTGGGGGAAAGGAAACTGAGGGAGAGGAGAATTGACTGTACTCGTTGGAGGGGTTGGTGTTGTAGGGCTAACTTGAGTACTATCCTCACCCCTTAATGTCTCATTGGTCTTCTCCACTTCTGGTTCCCTTTCAGTAACTACTTCTTTAACTGGAGAACTCTCTTCACTTTGTTCGTTAGTGGTTCTCCCACTTCTGAGTGTCACTGCTTTGCATTGTTCTTTGCCTTCCCGTTTCGGGTTGACATCAGTGTCACTATGCAATGTGCCTTGTGGATGACTGTTTAAAGTAGTGGCCAATTATCCCATATGTACTTCAAGATTCCGAATGGAGGCTTCTTGATTGTTACTCCTTGTTTCATTCTAGGCGATGTACCGCGATAGGAGATCCTCCAAACTAGGCTTTCTCTTTTGTTAAGGTGGTGGATGGTGGAACTGATTTTAAGAGTTCTGCTGTTGTGGATTGTACTAATTCTGAGATTGAAAACCCGAAGGGTTAGAATAATTTGGCCTGGTAAACGAAGGTTGTGCTTGATTGGGGTTATTGTTGTTGTTGTTGCCCCAAGAGAAGTTGGGATGATTTCTTAAGCCCGGGTGGTAATGAGTGGGAAGATTAGCATTTTGTTGCTACCCGTAATTGGGAACAAATTGAACTGACTCAGGGCTTATTGTACACTGATCAGTAGGGTGGTTCCCTTGACACAACTAACACTGGACTACGACACTCTGCACATTCTGCACTGCTGATGGTCCCATGGTGTCTAGCCATTTCGTTAGCGCTACAACTTGAGCCGCTAAAGATGTGAATGAGTCAACCTCATATACCCCCGCTGCTCTTCTGGGGGCTTGCCTATCATTTGGCCATTGATAATTATTGGCCGCCATTGTTTCCACTAGTTCGTACCCGGCTGTGTGATGTTTAGCCATGAAGGCCCCTCCATACGCTACATCAATACTCGAACGAGTTGATCTGGATAACCCATTATAAAAGGTATGTATATGAAGCCATTCTGGCAATCCATGGTGAGGGAATTTCCTCAAAAGATCCTTAAATTGCTCCCACGAGTCATATAAAGATTCTGAATCGAACTGGATAAATGAGGTAATTTCATGCCTGCGTCTGGCAGTTTTGGCGGGCGGAAAGAACTTTGCCACTAACTTTTGAGCCAAGTCAGCCCATGTGGTGATGGAGCCTAGCGGGAGTGAGTGCAGCCAGCTCTTTGCCTTGTCCTTCAGGGTGAAAGGAAACAACCGGAGTCTGATGGCATCATCAGACACTCCGTTGGTTTTAAACGTATCCCAAATCTCCAAAAAGTTTATCAAGTGATCATTGGGATCATCATTCGGTAGTCCCCCAAACTGAATGTTGGTTCACATTTGAAAGGTTCCCGGCTTTATCTCAAAGTTATTTGCTTGGATTGTGGGTCTAAGATTGCTTGCCTGGAGATCGTTGATTGGAGGCATGGCATACTCCCTTAGAGATTTCTAAAGTTCCTCAGCCATTCTGACAAGAGTAGGCATGTCCTGAGAATTTTCTCTTCGCAGTCGTCTGTATGTTCTATCAACCTCAGGAACGAGAGGTATTAAATTTCGTCCCCTTCGAGGTGGCATAAACAGTAAAGACTACCTGAAAGAGAGTTAAACAAAAGAATCAGTTTAAATTAAGATTGTAATGACTTAGTGTTAATATTGAATAACAAATAATACTAAGTCCCCGGCAACGGCGCCAAAAACTTGTTGGTCGAAAAACCGATCACTAAACACGCACAAGTATACGCGGTCTAATAAGTAATACAGTGATAAGGAGAGTGTCATACCCACGAGGACAAAGTCTTACTAGGTAAACAATTACTAAGGTGAAGTCGTTACTTATCAAAACGAGTAAAAAAAGATGGTTGGTTAATCTATGTGATTAAAACTGTAAGAATAAGAGAAGTAGATGTGCTAGGAAGTCAAGATAGGATTACAATTCCCCTAATGCATCGCCTAATCTCCTAACTCTCCAAATTACAAACGAATCTAGGAATGGTCAACCGAGAACAGTAAATACGCAAGAGTTTCTGTCGAATGTCAAATGAACATCCCTAGCCAGATAATTCACAATATATCTATTGGTGAAAATAACTAGGCCAAGGTCATTAAGCTAAGTCTCAAGGTTGCACAAGGCGAATAGAGATATGTCTATCCTATTAGCAATTTATGCACACATTCCATTGGCAAGGACATAACAGGTGTTGCTGTATTTAAAAGCTAATAACATCCATTTGTCAATATCCAATATTATCAACACCAAAAACTCTATCAAACAATTAGTCATTAAGTACTAAATACAACAACCCATTCCAAAATGATTCATTATATAAAAATAGAAGAGAAAGTTGATCAAGCTAAACAAAAGGTTACATTGCAATCCTAAAAAATGGAGTTAGTTCATAACTATGGTACTAACACACATTTTCAGTACATTAAACATTATTAGCAAAACACAAATAAATGGGAGATTTGGAATAAGAAAACCCCTGGTTGAAGTGTTCTTCCTCCAAATCTTCTCTTTCCTGCGTAGCTACTGAGATTCTGTCGGATGGATTCAATAACTCTCCTTCCTTTAAACACTGCTTCTTTCTCTTCTAGAAATTAAAGACAGCAATAAAACCTAGTTTAAGCTATCTGTAATAAGTTGTCTGATATTCCTCGATATTGAATGCAGGCGGATCATCTATCCTTATATATTGCTCCCTTCTTTCTTTAGGTCATTAAAGGCTCTTTACTGTTTGGGCACCGGAGCTCGCGTTGCGGCGCGAGCCTTTGCTTCGCAAGTGGGGCTGCGGCGCCACATAGACTTAAAAGGACCAGAGGTCGCGCAGCGGCGCGACTCCTTAAGTAAAGCACGGCGCTGAGGCGCCAATGATGGCGCTGAGGCGCAGACTGCTGGCGCTGGGGCACCACTTTCCAGTAGCTACCAAGGTGGTACAGCGCTGCGGCGCGAGCTCTAAATATAACACTGGCGCTGCGGCGCCAATACAGCAAGAAATGGCCAAAATGCCTATGAAAGCTAGAAACGATCTGCAAAGCCCTACATAATAGAACTTGGACATAATAACAATGAAAATATAAATAAAAGCTAACTAAGAGACTGAAAATAGACAATAACTTAAGCCACAAAGGAACTGATTCGTAGGTATAAATCTCACTCATCAATATTGTCCAATAGACAGTATTTAAACTCAAAAAGGAATCCTCATTATATTTATTATCACACTAAATAGTGAGGACTACTAAAACAACCATCACTCCATTTCCCGACTAGTCCCGACTACGTACTCATTTCCTGAAGAGAACAATAAAAGCAAAAAGGTAAGCTCAACTAGCCCAGTAAGAAATATTATGACTAAGATAATGCAGAATAAATTATCGTTAGCCTTCAACAGTGTTAAACTGATAAAATACAATGAACATCAAGTTTAACAGCAGCGAAACAAGCAATCCATTAGAAGAGTCAAGTAGAGCATGATATCTACTATCTTCTATGATTTAAAAGTTTATCATCAATTTTATCGTTGAGACTCAGCTAAATAAATAAACCACATAATCGAATCATCCCTGCACTACCGGCCAAGGATATTCATTAGTATCACGACCACGAATTATCCATGCACTACGGGCCAAGGATATTCATGTTTTCACTAATGGTCATGATCATGTCAGCAACTGTCCATCAATGCACTACGGGCCAATGAGAACTTTTACCACATTATTTGTAACATTACAGGTTATGATTATACCAAATGATCCCTGGTCATAATCATACCAATCAACAGTCCATCTATGCACTACGGGCCAAAGATGACTTTCATCATAATATAATCATGAAGATGATGACAATGATATAAGAATTCAATTAAATGAAAGCAAATGATAAATTTTAAAGATTTATAATTCAATTTATCAGAATTCAATAATGTCCAAATTGTCAACATGATACTGCTTTGCGGAGTAAAATTCAAGAATAATATTGTATCAAAAATGATTTGGACAGAAAAGAAATCAATTTTTCTCATGAATAGTACCCCGACATGAAAAGATTAAAAATTATCAAGAATGCTCAGAATAATATTTTCATGAAAAGATATTGGATGAAGTGCAAATATCAAGGATATTCTACTAATTTCATGGAGTATAGAAGCAATACTTATCAACATAAGTGTAGAATTAAGAATATGAAACGAAATAATATTACTTACATACTACAGGGTATGGAAGAAAATATTATTTCTTACGAATATTGAACAAGAATAATATCACTTACGAATACGAAAGAAATAATACCCCTTACCTTAGTAGGAGATTGGATACTGTAATAGTGTAGTAACAGAATACTCTTCTTCTTTCTCTATGATTCTCTCTCTATAGAATTCTCTTGTGAGTCACAGTGAAAAGACAAGTGGCTTGACGACTGGTGATGTGAAAAGAAAAGTGGTTTGATGCCTATAATGTGAAAGAACAAGTGGTGTGACGCCTGTAATGTGAAACAACAAGTGGTTTGACGCATATAATGTGAAACGACAAGTGGTTCGACGCCTGTAATATGAAACGATAATTGGTTCGACATCTGGTAAATGTAAGAACTATTGGCGAAAGTGACTTTTAGATGATGACATATGGGATCCATAGAATAAACCAAACTTACAACAAACGTCTCATAACAGACTTCTTATTTAGATCAAAGATTGAATAAATACTTACCACAAATCATTTTATCTTCAATCAACACATTTTTTAATCTTTCAACAATTATTCATCATTAATATTATAACTCACAATATTGATAACCAGATCATTCCCAGGAAAGATGGGGCTTTCCAATAAGGACTTCTCCGTATTGGCACGCAATTATGAGACCAAACCCCTTTCCTCGACAGAACTTTCTAGACATCGTCAATAATACAAATAGTAATATGAATAACTTCATTGTCTCAACTATTGATTTAATAATATAAAATATTATGCAGATGATATTGTGATAATAATTGAATTAATAACATGAGATACTATGCAGCAATTACTGTAGCAATAATTAAGTATAACCGAGTGACTTCTCACGTAAGCATTAATAATCAATACCGTGTGCAACTATGTAACCACGCGTATTACTATACTTTTATCACCGAGTATTTCAACAGCTAACGGTAAAACTTTCGCCGTTATTTTTATAAAAAGATATTTTTATCATTTTCTAACTCCGACAATAATTCTGTTGTGGGGTCCACCAATGATTGTGTCATCGTACGAATATTTCTCGACAAAAATAAAATTCCCAGACCAAATGAATATTTTATAATAACTTGCTTACTTTGCAAAATTTATAAATATTACCCACAACTATAACATTATATTAAATCCACACCATAATATTTAAAATGATATTTAGAGAAAAATAATCTTTATTTATGAAAGTTGGGGCCTTGCATGTTTTGCTTATGTAGGATCAACCTATCATATTTGATCAATTTATTATAAGTCCTTGCACATATATTCCTATTATCTATCAAAGGACTTTACAACTTTTCTTAATGCAAGCATACTTGCATATTCATTCATTTATATCATAATCAAATCATATATAAATAGGAATAATACTCTCATGTATATTCCTAACAAATTTAATAAATAAAATTTTTATTATGAGATGTTTTGAGTTTGAGTATATGTATATATTGTGAAATATGTGATTTAGTATGAAGAGAATTATATATTCATATATTGGAAAAAAAATTAATATTTAATTAAACTATTGAAGAAATTAAATGAAATTTATAAAACCCCAACTTTTATGAATAAAGATTAATTTTTCTCTAAATATTATTTTGAATATTATGGTGTGGATTTCATATAATGTTATAGTTGTGGGTAATATTTATAAATCTTGCAAAGTAAGCAAGTTGTTAGAAAATATTCGTTTGGTTAGAGAATATTTTTTTTGTCGGAGAATATTCGTACGATGGCACAATCATTGGTGGACCCCACAATAAAATTATTATCGGAGTTAGAAAACGACAGAAATATCTTTTTATAAAAATAACGGCGAAAGTTTTACCGATAACTGTTGAAATACCCTGTGGTAAAAGTACAGTAATACGTGTGATTTCATAGTAGCACACGATATTGATTATTGATGCTTATGTAAGAAGCCACTCAGTTATACTCAATTATTGCTACAGTAATTACTGTATAGTATCTTATATTATTGATTCAATTATTGTCACAGTATCATCTGTGACAACTCGAGAATTTAGATAATTATTAAAATCCTAAACTGATGGATTAAAGGTTATAAGATGAACCTAGACAGAAAATAAGTGCATGGATTTGACGTTTTTGTGAAGGAATTTTAAGGATTTTAAAATTTTTGGAGAAGAACTGGAATGATTTGATAAACTATAAGTGATAGTCTGATAATGAGGTATATGTTTAGTGTATAAGTTCATAAGAATATGTGTATATGGTGAATATATTAATATATTTACTTCAGTTAAATAAATTGTGAAGACAATTTATAGAAAGTAAAGAAAATAATTGGATATATGGTATTATATTATATGGATAATGGTATAATATTTAATATTATACCAAATGATGTAAAGTAAAAATATGAGATGAGATCCAATATGTAAATATGTATATTGATATCAACTAGTTAGTAAATTAAATTTATATTTGAATAAATGATTGAATATATTCAATTATATATTTAATATATAAATAAATTGTTTGAAAATAATTTATGGAGAATGGGAGGAAATTAAATTTAAATATACAATATAAATTGTATAATTTAAATAAGTTATTTAAACTAGGTATGATAATTAAATAACCTAAATGGCTATTGTTATTTAGTGGTCTTAGTATTTTAATTATATACTAGTGACCTAATATAAGAGATTTGTGAATCATATCTCAATCTATTTGATTATTTTATATGATTATGTGAGTAAATGAATATGAATATTATGTGGTGGTTTATATTTGTTTATTATATAAACAAATAAAAGAAACTAGTGTAATCCTAATTATATATTAGGAACGAAGGATTGAATAACTTAAAGATTATGAGATCGGAGAATAATAGTATTTATAATATATACTAATTCTAAGATATTTATTTTATATATCTCAATTAATTAATTTTATAACCTAATTAATGTAAGTCTAATTGGGTTAAGAATTTAAATATACTTAAGTAAAAATTTGTATTTAAATTGAGTACATGGAAACTCTAATTAAATGATTAGGGTAAGATAGAATTTAATATAATGGACCATATTAATTTTTATGGCCCAAACATTTTAGCTAGGAAGTCTAAATATTTTATTTGGAAAGCCAAAGGAATTAAGTGTTAAGCCCAAGTGCTAAAAAAAATATGTGGGAGAATAATAATATTAAAAATTATATTAAGTCAAGAGATATATCTTTACTATCTCAATTTATTAATTTTATAACTTAATTAAAGTAAGTTCAATTGGGTTATAAAATTTAATGTACAAGAGTAATGTTTTAAATTCTAAATGTTTGGAATGAAAACTCTAATTAAATATTTAGGGTGGGATAAGATGGAAATGATTGGACTATGTTAAATTACATGGCCCAAAGAATTAATTTTAAAGCCCAAATGAATTAATAAGTGGCCCAATTTTTGACCCTCTTAAGGAGGGGCTTTTTAGTCATTTGTTAAGTAAATTAACAATTAAAATAAAATCAAAACTTGAGCAATTATCCTTAAGTGGCCGGGCATGTGGGTGAATTAGGAGAGCAATGGTTACTTTTTTTTTTCTTATCATTTAGGCTTAGGTGTCCTTAATTCATTTAGCCACTTGTTTCCTTAAATTTGCTACTAGTAAGGAAGGAGATATGGATGAAAAACAAGGATATGAGAGAAAGAGATATTAGGAGATTATGGATAGATATACATTATATATCTAGCATTTAAAATTAATATACCACATTTAGTAGTTTTGTTCCTTCCATTTCATTTCCAAGAGAGCAAAAAGAAAATTCAAGAGAGAGAGAGAGTGAGCTCACAGCAAAGGAGGAAGAAGAAAAGGGAGGAGATCAAACATCTATGTACCCTAAGTTTATATCTTATTTTGGAAGGAAAAGGAAAGTAGCTAGCAAAGGAAGGTAAAGAAAAAAAATTATTTTCTAGATTTAGTTAAAGTTTTGTGTAGTTAGTTACTTTTATTGTGATAATATGAAGTTATGATCTTGAGGTTTAAAACCTTAGATCTATGTGTTTATGAGTGTTTATTGTTTAGATATATCCTTATTGGGTGTTAATTTGTTTGAAAATCAAAAGTAAAGAAAAGTGATTTTCTAGTTTATAAACCATAAAATTTGTATGTACTTTGGATTTCCACCGTTTTTAATCTACACATTTTTTTTGTGATCCGTCAAAAAGGGGTGTTAGAAAGGTAAGTTATCTACTAAAACCAAGTGGTAACACTCAAAAATGTTGAGTACATAGTCCGTGGTGACTGATTTAGAAAAAATAGTTTCGTCTCTTTTAAGGAAAAACAGACTGTTTTAGACAGTCAAGCGTATGGTCAGTTTCATCATTTTTCGAACATTCAAAAATTTTGAAAAAATTTGGGAGGATAATATGATAAGTTTTATAACATTTCCAAGTAGAATCACTGAAAAAGAAGTTGTAGATTTCCGTATGGACTATTTTTAACAAAGCACGAAAAAGTTAAAAAGGAGAAAAAGCTACTGCCCAGAACTTTGTAAGGGCTATTTTGGCAACTTAATTTGTGAATAAATTCTGAATTTTTGGGACATGAAAATATATGGTATAAAGTAGCTCCTGTCCAAAAATGAGCTAATTCCGACTTAAAATGACCAAGTTATGGTCATTTCAATTTTTTTGATTTTCTGACAAAAATGGCTATAATCGGAGTTCTATAACTCCGATGGTCACGAAATTTAAACTGGAGGCTCATGTTAACACGTATAAGATTGTGTCAAGATATGGGAATTTCTGGAGTGAAGCATGATGGGGCTAAATTCTTAAGCTACACACTAAAAATGATTTTTTGAAAAATACTAAAGGGAATTGGAAAATTATGGAATAATACTTTTTGTGTATGAAATATATGTATATGTGTTCGGACAAAGGATAGAAAAATAATAAGTTGTTTTGATATTTTTCGTGAAAAGGATATAGAATCCAGCTTGCTGGATTGAGTAATTTATGAATTCAGCTTGCTGGATTGAAGGAAAATGAATCCAGTTTGCTGGATTAAAAAATCTGATGAATCCAGCTTGCTGGATTGAGAAAAAATTTACTGAATTAAAAATATGTTAAATCCAGGTTGCTGGATTTGGAATCCAATCCACTGGATTGGCAATTTGGTTGCTAGGTTTAGAATCCAGGTTGGTGAATTAGTATTTGACTTATAAGATGTTAAAGAATAACTTATGAAATGAAAAAGCGAGTGTTAAATCATAATGGATATGATATAGTGATTAAAAAATTATCAAAGGATGATAATAATGCTAATGTTATAAGGTGTTATCTAATATTTAATTATGTGATTAAGTGTTAGATAATGGATTGATAAAGTAATTGTATTAATGTATGATATGCTGATTAAAAGACCAATCTTATTAATGATAGGTCTTACAAAAGAAGTTAACTTAAATTGTGTAGCAGTAGTCAACGAATCAAGCAAGTTTTCCTAACTCAAACTTGAGATGTATGTTCAAAGCATGTTAGTGAATAATTGTTATTGATTATTCACGTCTATACTGATTATTGATTCGCACTTAGTGCATATTGCATATGTTCATCAGGTATGAAAGGCTGATCACTTTCATTACCATAAGGTTCAGTTAAATTATTCATGGTCATTGTTGACCTTCAAACATTATTGATTCAGTCATGCAGTTATTGAAACTTAATTCATGCTATTTCACAATTATTATATTGTTGAAAACTTGAAAGCTTATTCATTCTTTTCAATCATGATATATCTTCATTGTATTTAAAACTTACTGGGCAAATTTGCTGCTCACCCTTGCTATATCATGATAAAAAATTTAGATTAAGATGAAAGCTTGAGTAAAGATAGAAGCAAAGGCAAAGTGCAAGATTAAATTATGGTGTAGTTAGATTTATTAAATTTTCTGACGAAAATAGCATTATAAACCTTTTTAGATATTGAAGGTATGTATTAAGTTAAGGTTATAGACCTTGGGAATGATGTGTAATAGTTTAATGTATAAATAATTTATTTTTATATCTTTCGTAATAGTTATAGAAATGATGTACCAGATCTAAGGTAAAAAGTACTCGGATTTGGGGTTGTTACATCATCTGCATAATATTTTATATTATTAAATCAATAATTGAGACGACAAAGTTACTCATACTATTATTTGCAATATTGACGATGTCCAGAATAGTCTGTCGAGGAGAGGTTTAGTCACCTAATTGCACGCCAATAGGGAGAAATCCTTATCAGAAAGCCCCCTTTTTCCTGGAAATGATCTGGTTGTTAAATATTGTGAGTTATAATATTAATGATGAATAATTGTTGGAAGAGTAAAAATGTGTTGATAAAATGATTTGTGATAATATCTATTCAATCTTTGATATAAATAAGAAGTCTGTTATGAGACATTTGTGGTAAGCTTGGTTTATTCTATAGGGGGCCATATGTCATTATCTAGGAGTCACTTTCGCCAATAGTAATTACATTTATCAGACGTCAAACCACTTGCCGTTTCATATTATAGGTGTCAAACCACTTGTCGTTTCATATTATAGGCGTCGAACCACTTGTCGTTTCATATTACAGACGTCGAACCACTTATCGTTGAACCACTTGTCGTTTCACATTACAGGCGTCGAACCACATGTCATTTTACATTACAGGCATCAAACCACTTGTTGTTTCACATTACAGGCATCAAACCACTTTTCTTTTCACATCACCAGTTGTCAAGCCACTTGCCTCTTCACATTGCACGGGCTAAGCTAGAAATCTTCTATAAATAGAAGCTTTTCTTCTTTCATTCTCACCAATTAACTACGCTTCACAAGAGAATCTATAGAGAGAGAATCAGAGAGAAAGAAGAAGAGTATTTTGTTACTACACTATTTCAGTATCCAATCTCCTACTAAGGTAAGGGGTATTATTTCTTTCGTATTCGTAAGGGATATTATTTTTGTTCAGTATTCGTATAAAATAATATTTTGTTCCATACTTTGTAGTATGTAAGTAATATTATTTTGTTTCAGATTTCGAATTCTATACTCATTTTTGTTAAGTTTTGGCTTCTATACTCCATGAAATTAGTAGAATATCCTTGATATTTGCGTTTCATCCAGTATCTTTTCATGAAAATATTATTCTGAGCATTCTTGATAAGTTTTAACCTTTTTATGCTGGATTACTATTCACGGGGTACTATTTCCAAATTACTATTTACGGGGTACTATTTACACACTATTCACCCGGAGTACTATTCATAACAAAAATTGATTTCTTTTTTGTCCAAATTATTTTTTATATAATATTATTCTTGAATTTTACTCCACAAAGCAGTATCATGTTGACAGTTTGGACATTATTAAATTCTGGATATATTTAATTATAAATCTTTAAAAATTTATCATTTGCTTTCTTTTAATTGAATTATTATATCATTGACATCATCCTCATGCTTATATTATGATGAAAGTCATCTGTGGCCCGTAGAACATAGATGGACTGGGTATGATTATGACCAGGGATTATTCAGTATAATCATAACCGTAATATTACACATGATGTGGTAAAAGTCCTCATTGACCAGTAGTGCATTGATGGACAGTTTTTGGAATAATCATGGCCATTAGTGAAAACACGATTATCTTTGGCCCGTGGAGCATGGATAATTCGTGTTTGTGATACCAATGAATATCCTTGGCCAATAGTGCAGGGATGATTTGATGATGTGAATTATTTATTAAGCTGAGTCTCAGTGATAAAACTGTTGATGAACTTTTTAAATCATAGAAGATAGTAGATATCATGCTCTACTTGACTCTTCTAATGGATTGCTTGTTCCGCTGCAGTTAAACTTAATGTTTATTATAATTTATCAGTTTAACACTGTTGAAGGCTAACGATAATTTATTCTACAATATCTTAGTCATAATATTTCTTACTGGGCTAGTTGAGCTCACCATTTGCTTTCATTGTTCTCTTCAGGAAATGAGAATATAGCTGGAACTAGTTGGGGAATTGAGTGACGATCCAAATGTTTGCATTAGTAGTCCTCACTATTCTATGAAATAATGTGATAATAAATGTAATGAAGACTTATTTTGAGTTTGAATGCTGTCTAGAAGACAATATTTGTATTAAAACTCATAACTTATGTTGTGTCTTAATCTACACGACACTTAACAGTTGTATAAATTAAGTTTGTATTTGTATTATGTGTCATGTATTAGGTGACTCGGAATGGGTGATGTATACCTATTTTAGGAACGTCACAGTTGGTATCAAAGCTTAGGGATATGATCCCTAGCTAAGATGTGAGACTAGAACTAGGGGGAGAAACGAAAAAATCCTTCGCTAGTATTACCTGCCTAAGTTTATTTGTTATTTAATTGGTCGGTCATAATATAGGGATAATATGTGACATATCAATTAACCCTTGTTTTGTGGCAGTGTTTGAAAATGACATCCGAAAATATTGAGTTAAGCAATGGAGCACATGAGACTATTGAGTCACCACTAATCAATACTCAGGATAATGTGCATCAGGAAGGTAATAATCCTCAGGTGAACAACAACACTGACCAAATGGCGAACGACGTAATGCTTAGGATCTTTTTGCAATTCGCGCAACATCAGGTAAGAGAAACTCCTATTCAAAATGCAGGTGGAATGTGAGACCCCAGATTTTATGAATAAATATTTAATTTTCTCGAAATATTTTTTTTAATATTATGGTGTGGATTTGAGATAATGTTATAGTTGTGGGTAGTATTTATAAATTTTGCAAAGTATGCAAGTTGTCATATTATATTCGATTGGTCAGGGAATATTCTTTGTGTCGGGGAATATTCGTACGATGACACAATCATTGATGGACCCCACAACGGAATTATTGTCGGATTGAGAAAAACGACAAAAATATTTTTATGAAAATAACTGCGAAAGTTTTACCGTTAATACTGTTGAACTACTTGGTAGTAAAAGTACAGTAATACGCGTGGTTGCATAGTAGCACACGGAATTGATTATTGATGCTTATGTGAGAAGTTACTCAATTTTGCTTATTTTATAGACTCCCATTTACCTATTTTTCAAAATAATCGGTAGAATTTATTTAAAGGTGGGGCCCACATGTGGGGGCCATATGTGGGGCCCATATGTGTTGAAAAATTGATTTTAGAAATGGGGGTGGGAGAGAGTTACGTATGGGGAAGGAGTTTATATATATAAGATTGTGATGTGTGTGTATATATATAATATCATATTTGTTAGTGGAGAGTGGTGGGAGAAAAAGGAAGAGTGAAAGTGATGTATATGAGTGGAAAATGGTGGAAAAGTGGTAGTGTGATAGTGATGTGTAAGAGTGTAGTGAATTTGATTATTGGTGGGTGGGGGATTGATGTTGGTTATGGGGGAGAAAAATTAAGTGGTGTATATATAATATTGATTTATATAATATGAAAACATGTGTTTATATATATGTATTATATTTTAATTTTTGTTGTGATTTTATTGGTTAGATGATTGACTTAATTGTTAGTTGATTGAAAAATAATTTTGTAAAATTATTTCATCCATGAATAGTGCCTTTCTATTCTCCTATAAATAGAAGCTCATTCCTTCATTATTTCTTACAAATTCACTGAAACTCTAAAGAGAGAAATTATAGAGAAACTATAGAAAAGTATTCTGCTACTTCCCTACTCTTATATCCAGTTTCTTTTACGGTAAGGGGTGTTATTCTTTCTTATTCATGAAGAGAACTGTTGTTATTCCATTTCTTATTATTCTGTTGGAATAACCTGTATACGCGCTCTACCCTATACTTGGTGACATTCTTCTATTATTCTGTTGGAACATCCTGTCTGTGTGTTTTACACCGGACCTGGTTCCGTTTTTATTATTATTCTGTTGGAACATCCTGTCTGTGTGTTTTACACCGGACCTGGTTCCGTCTTGTTATTATTCTGTTGGAACATCCTGTCTGTGTGTTTTACACCGGACCTGGTTCCGTCTTTATTATTATTCTGTCGGAATATCCTGTCTGTGCGGTTACGCCGGACCTGGTTCCATTATTTATTATTCTGTCGGAATATCATGTCTGTGCATTTACGCCGGACCTGGTTCCATTATTTATTATTCTGTTGGAATAACCTGTCTGTGCGGTCTATCGCATGCATGTTGATTTCTTTTGTTATTCCATTCTTTATTATACTCAGTTGGTTAAGTTTTGACTTCTATACTCCATGAAATTTGTGGAATATCCTTGATAATTGCGTTTCATCCAGTATTTTTTTTCATGAAAATATTCTTCTAAGCATTCTTGAATTTTACTCCACAAAGCAATATCATGTTGACAATTTGGACGTTGTTAATTCTTGGATAAATTAATTCTTGAACTTGTTTTATTGAATTCTTATATCATTGTAATCATCCTCATGTTTATATTATGTTGAAAGTCATCTGTGGCCTGTAGTGCATAGATGGACTTGGTATGATTATGACCAGGGATTATTCGGTGTAATCATGACCGTAATGTTACAAATGATGTGAAAAAGGTCCTCATTGGCCCGTAGTGCATTGATGGACAGCTTTTGGTATGATTATGGCTATGGATTCTCTTTGGCCGTAGTGCAGAGATGAATTGTTTTATGGCATGATCAGGACCGTTGATGAAAACATGATTATCTTTAGCCGTAGTGCATGGATAATTCATGGTCGTGATACTAAAGAATATCCTTGGCCGTAGTGCAGGGGTGATTCGATGATGTGGATTATTTATTAAGCTGAGTCCCAGCGATATAAGTCATGAAAAACCTTTTAAATCATAAAAGATAGTAGATTTTATTCTCTACTCGACTCTTTTAATGGATTGCTTGATCCGATGCAGTTAAACTTGATGTCTATTGTATTTTATCAGTTTAACATTGTTGAAGACTAATGATAATTTATTCTGCATTATCTTAGTCATAATATTTCTTACTGGGCTAGTTGAGCTCACCCTTTCTTTCACTGTTCTCTTCAGGAAATGAGAACGTAGCTGGGGCAAGTCGGGGAACGGAGTGATAGTCCGAATGATAATATTAGTTAGTAGTCCTCACTATTCTATGTAATAGTGTGTTAATAAATGTAATGAGGACTCTTTTTGAGTATGAATACTCTCTAGAAGATAATATTTGTATTCAAACTCACAGTTTATGTTTTGTCGTATTGTACACGACAGTTGTATTAGTAAGTTGTATTTGGATTTATGTACCATGTAAGTGGCGACCCAAGATGGGTGACGTATACCTAATTTTGGGGGCATCACAGTTGGTATCAGAGCTTAGGAATATGATCCCTGGCTAGGATGTGAGAATAGAACTAGGAGGGGAGAGACGGGGAATTCCTTCGCTAGTATGACCTACCTAAGTTTACTTGGTATTTAATTGGTCGGTCAGAGTATAGGGATAATATGTGATATGTTAATTAACCCTTGTTTTGTTGCAGTATTTGAAAATGACATCTGAAAATGTTGAGAATAGCAATGGAGCACATGAGACCGCGGAGACACCTCTAATCAGCAACCAAGATAATGTGATTAGAGATATCCATGTGGTGATTGAGGAATTAAAAGTTGCACTCAAGCTAGTCGCAAAGGTAGCAACTGAGAGTGAGGAAGAAGAGGAACCCGAGGTTGATTTATTAGAATAACTTATTAATCAAAATATAGAATTGTAAAATCATATTCATGAGTTAGAAGAGCAGGGTGAAGAACAACAGGCGGTCATAGAACAAAGGGATGCAACAATTCAAAATTATATTAACCGATGTGCGATGGTTGAACAGAAGCACTCTTTGGCAGAGTATATGATATTAAAGCTAGAATCTGAGAATTTAAATGTCAAGGAGCAACTGAAAGAAGAAATAACTGAACAAGTGAGAATGAAAGATGCATGGGTAAAAGCCGCACGACGTGTTGATATTGTGGAAAGAGAAGTCCGATCCAAGAAAGCTAAAATAGATGATATGTAATTTTTTCAACAGCAATTGGGAAAATCCAGCATCGAGTTTTGAACTATCCTAACGAGGAATCGAACGAAGTTATCATGGGTTAGTTAATTATAAATTCTTGCGAAGTCTATACCTTATTAGATACCGGTTCTACCCATTCTTTTATCTCTCTTTCTTGCGCTCAACGTTTAAATTTGACTTCAGAGAGATTAGACTTTGACTTATCGATTGAAACTTCGTTAGTAGAAACCTTCATTTCATGTGCTATCCAAGTCTTGGATGAGAGTCACAGTTTTAAATGATATTTTTATTGTTAATAAATCTCCTGACGTATTCTCGAAGGACTTCTTAGCCTACCCCTAGAGCGTGAAATCGAATTTTGTATTGACCCCAGTACAAAATCCATTTCTTAAACCCTCAAATATTTCTTCAACTAAAGCGAACGTAACATGCGCCAAAGACGTTGGCTCGAGCTGTTGAAGATTACGATCGTACCATGCAATATCATCGTGGAAGTGCGAGCGTGGTAGCTGACGCATTGAGTAGAAGATCGTATGCTGTTACAAATGTGAATATACGAATCCACGTAAAGATAACGAATATACGAGTAGAATCGGCTTTAATCGATAAAGTTAAAGCCGCTCAAGCTACATACTCAGAGCAGATGAATGAAGAAGGTTCAAGAGGACGTTATTCTAGAAGCAAGAATCAACGAAGAGAGGAAATCTCAACCCTCGATTTAATTGGCCCATTTAAAATCCTCGATGAAGTAGGAACTGTGGCTTATAGACTCGTTTTACCGCCAAGTATGTTGCGTGTTCAGAACATTTTTTTTTTCGTATCGATGTTACGTAAAAATGTGAACGACCTGAATCACATTATTAATTTAGAACCGGACGAGATAACAGAAGATTTAACGTATGAGGAGATACGTGTTAACATCTTGGATAAGAAGGATCATATTCAACGCTCAAAGGTTATACCTGAAGAGTTCGAAGTCAAGGTATCCTCACCTGTTCGGCATACCAGGCACGTACGTAAATTTTGAGGGCGAAATTCCATAAGGAGGGGAGATTGTGAGACCCCAGATTTTATGAATAAATATTTAATTTTCTCGAAATATTTTTTTTAATATTATGGTGTGGATTTGAGATAATGTTATAGTTGTGGGTAGTATTTATAAATTTTGCAAAGTATGCAAGTTGTCATATTATATTCGATTGGTCAGGGAATATTCTTTGTGTCGGGGAATATTCGTACGATGACACGATCATTGATGGACCCCACAACGGAATTATTGTCGGATTGAGAAAAACGACAAAAATATTTTTATGAAAATAACTGCGAAAGTTTTACCGTTAATACTGTTGAACTACTTGGTAGTAAAAGTACAGTAATACGCGTGGTTGCATAGTAGCACACGGAATTGATTATTGATGCTTATGTGAGAAGTTACTCAATTTTGCTTATTTTATAGACTCCCATTTACCTATTTTTCAAAATAATCGGTAGAATTTATTTAAAGGTGGGGCCCACATGTGGGGGCCATATGTGGGGCCCATATGTGTTGAAAAATTGATTTTAGAAATGGGGGTGGGAGAGAGTTACGTATGGGGAAGGAGTTTATATATATAAGATTGTGATGTGTGTGTATATATATAATATTATATTTGTTAGTGGAGAGTGGTGGGAGAAAAAGGAAGAGTGAAAGTGATGTATGTGAGTGGAAAATGGTGGAAAAGTGGTAGTGTGATAGTGATGTGTAAGAGTGTAGTGAATTTGATTATTGGTGGGTGGGGGATTGATGTTGGTTATGGGGGAGAAAAATTAAGTGGTGTATATATAATATTGATTTATATAATATGAAAACATGTGTTTATATATATGTATTATATTTTAATTTTTGTTGTGATTTTATTGGTTAGATGATTGACTTAATTGTTAGTTGATCGAAAAATAATTTTGTAAAATTATTTCATCCATGAATAGTGCCTTTCTATTCTCCTATAAATAGAAGCTTATTCCTTCATTATTTCTTACAAATTCACTGAAACTCTAAAGAGAGAAATTATAGAGAAACTATAGAAAAGTATTC
This sequence comes from Panax notoginseng, assembly GCA_016801055.1. Taxonomy (NCBI): domain Eukaryota; kingdom Viridiplantae; phylum Streptophyta; class Magnoliopsida; order Apiales; family Araliaceae; genus Panax; species Panax notoginseng. The sequence goes on along the minus strand of CM029018.1, from coordinate 42,142,303 downwards.
TGCTACTTCCCTACTCTTATATCCAGTTTCTTTTACGGTAAGGGGTGTTATTCTTTCTTATTCATGAAGAGAACTGTTGTTATTCCATTTCTTATTATTCTGTTGGAATAACCTGTATACGCGGTCTACCCTATACTTGGTGACATTCTTCTATTATTCTGTTGGAACATCCTGTCTGTGTGTTTTACACCGGACCTGGTTCCGTTTTTATTATTATTCTGTTGGAACATCCTGTCTGTGTGTTTTACACCGGACCTGGTTCCGTCTTGTTATTATTCTGTTGGAACATCCTGTCTGTGTGTTTTACACCGGACCTGGTTCCGTCTTTATTATTATTCTGTCGGAATATCCTGTCTGTGCGGTTACGCCGGACCTGGTTCCATTATTTATTATTCTGTCAGAATATCCTGTCTGTGCATTTACGCCGGACCTGGTTCCATTATTTATTATTCTGTTGGAATAACCTGTCTGTGCGGTCTATCGCATGCATGGTGATTTCTTTTGTTATTCCATTCTTTATTATACTCAGTTGGTTAAGTTTTGACTTCTATACTCCATGAAATTTGTGGAATATCCTTGATAATTGCGTTTCATCCAGTATTTTTTTTCATGAAAATATTCTTCTAAGCATTCTTGAATTTTACTCCACAAAGCAATATCATGTTGACAATTTGGATGTTGTTAATTCTTGGATAAATTAATTCTTGAACTTGTTTTATTGAATTCTTATATCATTGTCATCATCCTCATGTTTATATTATATTGAAAGTCATCTGTGGCCTGTAGTGCATAGATGGACTTGGTATGATTATGACCAGGGATTATTCGGTGTAATCATGACCGTAATGTTACAAATGATGTGAAAAAGGTCCTCATTGGCCCGTAGTGCATTGATGGACAGCTTTTGGTATGATTATGGCTATGGATTCTCTTTGGTCGTAGTGCAGAGATGAATTGTTTTATGGCATGATCAGGACCGTTGATGAAAACATGATTATCTTTAGCCGTAGTGCATGGATAATTCATGGTCGTGATACTAAAGAATATCCTTGGCCGTAGTGCAGGGGTGATTCGATGATGTGGATTATTTATTAAGCTGAGTCCCAGCGATATAAGTCATGAAAAACCTTTTAAATCATAAAAGATAGTAGATTTTATTCTCTACTCGACTCTTTTAATGGATTGCTTGATCCGCTGCAGTTAAACTTGATGTCTATTGTATTTTATCAGTTTAACATTGTTGAAGACTAATGATAATTTATTCTGCATTATCTTAGTCATAATATTTCTTACTGGGCTAGTTGAGCTCACCCTTTCTTTCACTGTTCTCTTCAGGAAATGAGAACGTAGCTGGGGCAAGTCGGGGAACGGAGTGATAGTCCGAATGATAATATTAGTTAGTAGTCCTCACTATTCTATGTAATAGTGTGTTAATAAATGTAATGAGGACTCTTTTTGAGTATGAATACTCTCTAGAAGATAATATTTGTATTCAAACTCACAGTTTATGTTTTGTCGTATTGTACACGACAGTTGTATTAGTAAGTTATATTTGTATTCTGTACTTTGCATCTGACGACCCAAGATGGGTGATGTATACCTAATTTTTGGGGCGTCACATGGAAACACTGGCAACTCTAGGATGGCCACCGCTAAGGAGTTCAAGAAACTGGGACCACCAGAGTTTTTGGGAGAGCCAAAACCACTTAAGGCAAAGACGTGGATAAAGCAGATCACCAAGATATTTGATGTCTTGGGATGCTCCAAGGAGCAAAAGGTTCCCTTTGCCCCCTTCATGTTGCGAGGAGAGGCAGATTACTAGTGGAAATCTGTAAAGCGTACTCAATCTGCCGCACTGAAGATGTCTTGGGAGAAGTTCTAAGAACTGTTCAACGACAAATACTTTTCTGAAAGTATTCGTCACATGTAGGAGGTAGAGTTTATCAAGTTGGAGCAAAACAATATGACCGTATTGTGGTATGAAGCTAAGTTTGTCGAGTTGTCCCGGTTTGCGTCCCACTTGGTTGATAATGAGGACAGAATGATGCGGATGTTTATAAGAGGTTTGAAACCTGAGATATGTCAATACCTAATTTCTCACAAACTGTGTTTGTATTCAGATGTTATAAATAGAGCTCAATTATTGGAACGTGATAATGAGTCAACACAACTAAGAGATAGCAGTCGGCAAATCGATAATACCAGTGGTAGCAGTCATCGAAGCGGTGACAACAAACGTGGAGAAAATCAACATGTCTTAAATGGTAACCACTTCGGTGGTAATCATGGCCAAGATAATAGAAGTGAAAATTTCAAAAAGAGAAAATTCAATAATGATAGAAAGACGTCAGCACTAGCACCTGTTGTTAAGGAAGGAGAACGACCGCCGGTCGTATGTTACAAATGCGGAGTGGAGGGACACATCAGTCCAAACTGTACGCAGCAGTCCAAACTATGTTATAATTGTAGAAGAGAAGGTCACTTAGCCCGATTTTGTCATGCACCAAAGTCAAGTCCTGTGACAAACGAGATTTTTGTAATTAATTTTAATATTTATTTGAATTAAATAAATATTTTCGATGATTTAATTATTGAATTAAATAATTATTTGATGCAATTATGGTAGATTAATTTAATTATATGTGTTACATTTATTAAATTAATGTGGAGAAATTTTATTATCGAAGTATGTCATTATATAAGCTTATTGTATTAAAAGAAATATTTAATAAGCTTAATGTTATTTTAATAAATTTAATTATTAATTAGAGATTTAATAATTTGACATTATTTATTAATGAGAAAAATTAATTATATGATTATGTGAATTTATGATAAATTATTATATTTAATTTAATTTAAATTAAATAAGATATTTGAATTATTGTGTATGGGTGTGACATTAATTAAACTATATTATAAAGCTATATTAAATTAAATGGTTTTGAATTATTTTCTTGCTAAGCCAAACATGGCACTAAGGGAGGTTATGGGCAGTTAACCCATGACTGGGTAACTGACCACCAGTTTTTTAACCCAGTTTTTTTATTTACGTCATTTAAAGTTTTCATGAATATGACTCCTAAGTCTTCTGTAAAGTCTCTGTAATTGAAATTGTGAGAGTTATGTGCATATGTGTTAAGATGTCAATTTAATGTGTTTTAATATATATTGTATATAATTCCTTATCATCAGTTCATAATTTTACGTCGTATATGATCGCTGCAAAATTAAAGAGTTTGGGTTTTGGCCATATGGCCTTATACGTGATATTTCATGTGTTGGTCATATATTATCCCTAAATTTTACACTCGTATTTTATTATGCATATTAATATGAAGAGACCAAACTTTAAATGAACGGATTTGGCTTTATAACGAATCCGTGGCATTGAATTTTAGGAATTTATGTTCAATACTTCAAGAACATCAAGAACAGTACAATTTGCATATTTGAATTATGTAATTATATGTTTTAATGGGTTAAAATCATTCTATAATTGTTGCGTAATGATTATATATGAATTATAACATGTGGGTATGTGTAATTTGGTGAAATTAGTGTTTAAGAAGTGTTGATTTCGCTGAATTCTGTGTTCTTCGCAAACTGGAAATTCAGAGTCTAGGGTTTCGCGCCGCGGCGCCAACTCCCAGTTCATTTCTCGCGCCGCAGCGCCACCGCGCCGCAGCGCCAAGTACCAGGCCGCAGTGCCATGGCGCCGCAGCGCCAATACTCAGCACAAAAGTGGCACCGCAGCGCCACTTAGCAGAATGTCCAAAAAATATTTTTTTTAAATGTTCAAGTCTAGCAACGTGTTAGTAACTTATAGTAATGAACATAAAAACTTGTTAGACATATAATGAGGTGTTAAAATAAATTCTTAACACGTCCATAACACAATTACGTGTAAATTGAATGATCGAATGCATAGTTAGCTTATTGTTCGTGAAATCCAATTTTTAACAATAAGTTTAGTAATTGACTAAGTATAGTCATAAATTTGAGATTAGACAAAGAATAACTTATGATGTTTAGTACATTGTAATTGACTGGTATTGTGAACGTAATTGATATGTAGGATTTAAATAAAAAATGAGTTTAGTTAAAGTATAATCTACGCACGAGGCAAGTTTCCTAACACTACTTGTTATCGTTATATAAGTTGATTAATTCACCTTTCTACATTGACCAATTTCTCATTATTATTGATCAAGTCTGTTTTGTATATTAAAGTTTATAAATCTTTCAAGCATGATGTTATTATACAATACTTATTCTATTGTATACCTTTTGAGATTCTATTAAATTAAGTTATCAATTATTGTTAAACCTTGTTAGACTAGCGAACCCTTTTTGATTCGACTAGTCCATAGTTGATGAGCGTTCTAAATTTCAGAACCCTTGATGAATTATCCAAACCAAACTTCCTTTGGTGCGAACTCGAATGTCAAACTGAGATGAACAACCCTGTATAGGAGATTATTTACGCTTTAGCGTTAAGATATTGTGCATACTATGGTACTAAGGGCTGATCCCCCTAAGTACGAGAATAAAGGTCCATAATCTTATGACTGTTAAAGGTTTTAAGTATAACCCTTGGCAACCTAGGACATAGTTCAAGGTCTTATGACCCTCAGAAATTCTTTTGATTCTTGTTATTCATTCTTTATTCAAAAGTTGGGCTTTTATATTCGAAGTTATTATTTTCCTCGAATGTTATTATATTGTTGTTTTCATTATTATACTTGTGGGCAATCGTGCTCACTCTTGCGTAATAATAACATTGCAGTTAAGAACGAAAGAGCAGACGAACCTTCCACTAGTAAAGGCAAGGGCAAGCTTAGCAAGTAATGAAGATTGTTCTATTATTGTGGTTATGTAATTAGGATGATGTTGTTTAAGACTTCTTTGTTTATAATTCCGGACAGATGTTTAAGGTTAGAGTAACCTAGGATTTATTTTTTTATGTAGTTGATGTAACCCCATAAGGGGAGAGATATTATTATTATTTATATCTATTGCATGGTTTGCATTTACTTATGGGTAGATAGATGGATGATGTTGTATCGTGAACACCAAATCCTGTGGAAATGGAAGTACCGGATTTAGGGGTGTCACATGTTGGTATCAAAGGTGTAGGTTATGAACCTTAGGTGGGGGAACAACCTTAGGTAATAGCCTTATAGAAAGAACATAGTGAATGAAAACTTTTATCGATTTCTAAGAGATGAATTTCTTAATTCATTGAAGATAATAAAAGACTCTATGTGCTTATGTGTTAATCTATGTGTTCGCTAGCACGGATTAGTAACTAAAACTTAAAATTTTGTTGTCAGGATGTCGGTTGTTGGAGGAGCTAGTCGAGCTGGGGAGGAGGAACCCCGAGTGCCTACTGAGGAGGAGCCCCGAGACATTCATGTTGTCAGGGAGCAGTTGATTCAGAGAGAGCCGTCTCCATTGATCACTATTGTTGGTCAGGAGCATGAGCCTAAGACTGATCCAGAGGAGGATTCTGAGGAGGAAGAGGAAGAAGAGGAGTTCCCACCGAACTCCATCGATGCTGAGATGTACGACACGTTATATGACCGTAACGTAGAATTACGAGATACTGTTCAGGATTTAACTGAGCGGGCGATTAGTCAGCAGATTACTCTCGAGCAGAAGGAGAGGGAGGTTGAGACTCTTCACACACGACTGGGAAATGTAGAATGGGATTTGGTCCACGAGAAGGGTCAAAATGAGGAGAAGTCTGAAGAAATAGAGAAGTTAAAGAAGGAACTGAAGGAAAGCTCAGAGAGGCTTGCCATAGCAGAGGAGGACTGGGTACGAGAGTCACGTCGTGCTGATCTTGCAGAAGACGATTGTCGTGCGAAGAAGGCTAAATTTGAGGAGACATACTCTACACTTAATAATGCAATGGATGAAGCCCAGGATCGAGTTTTGAGGTACCCAATCCAGTTTGAAGGTCTACCATCGTACATGCTGGATCGCAGAACGATGTCTCATATCATGGAAGAGGAACGTAGCAAGGCTGTTCGGAGCCTTAACAGACAGTGATAGTATTAGTTTAATTATGTCAAACTATTTGGCAGTTAATGATGTAAATTCTGATGCAATTACAAACAAAGGAATATTTTGATGTTTTAAATCCTGTAGATTCTTTATCTCGGGATAGTTAATGTAAATAGCAGTGATGCTATCGTTTGTTGTTAAAACTTTTGATTTGAATAAATATATCAAGTTGTTTGAGATAATGTGTTAAGTGATTATGTTAAATTGTTGAGTTAAGCCTTAAATATTTAGAGAATTTAATAAAGACCTAATAAGCGTATTCTTAACAGAAATATGCCGCCAAGAAGAAGACAAAACCGTCAACCAGCTCAGGAAGAGTCAATTAATAACAATAATAACGCCAATGCTAATTCCATCCAACAATTAGTGAACCTTCTAGCTGGAGCAATGAACAATCAACCTCAAGCTCCACCGAATACTTCGTTCAAAGATTTCAAGGCGGTGGGACCGCCAGAATTTAAAGGCTCTATGAATCCGATTGAATCAATAAAATAAAATATTGAACAGTAATTACTGTAACAATTATTGAGTAGTGCCTTCTTACGTAAGAATCAATAATTTTAAAAATACTGTGCAATACCGTGTGCTACTGTGCAATAACGCGTATTACTGTATTTTAACCACCGGGTATTCTAATAGTGTTAACGGTAACAACTACGCCGTTATTTATAAAAACTCGAATTTATCGTTTTCTTCATCCGACAGTTATTCTGTTATGGGCCCACAAATGTATGTGCCGTCGTACGAATATTTCCTGACAGAAAGAATATTCCACGACCAAATGAATATTCTCCGGCAACAATGAATATTTTATAACCACTTGCGTATTTTGAAAAGTTTTCACATTTCACCCATAACTTTAACTTTTATCAATTTAACCATTTACTGAATTGTAATTATAAGAAAAATATAATACTTTTATTTCATAAAATTTGGGGTCTTACAATCTCTCCTCCTTATGAAATTTCGTCCCCAAAATTTACGTACCTGGTATTTCAAAGAGTTGAGAATACCTTCCTTTCATTTCAGATTCCATCTTCCCTGTCATCATAATTTCTCCATTGCTCATCTCCTGTTTTTCAAATATCATTCTAGAATACAGCTTCAAAACAAGGGTTAATTTAACAAATTAACATATCACATAATATCCCGATATTATGACTGACTAACAAATAAGCTTAGGTAGGACACACTAGCGAAGGATTTACTCATCTCTCCCCTCCTAGTTATATTCCCCGATCTCTGCCAGAGACCATATCCCTAAGCTCTGATACCACCTGTGACAACCCCAGAATAGGTCCATTCCATCCAACCTATTCTGAGACGCCAAATACATGGTACAGAAAATAACTACAACTTTATTACAACAATTGTCGTGCAAAATACAACAACACATATGCTGTGAGTTTGGATACAAATATATACCAAATGTGACTCATGTCCCAACCGTGGACAGCACCTCACAATGACACCTTAGATAAAGGTATAGTCAAAAACTATTTTAGAAACTAGAATCTTTGGAAAGTGCTCAAGGAAAACCTTCGTACAAGGGAGGCCATGCGTCTAGGTTGTGATAGATATCATATGGCCACAGAATTATCCTTGGTTGACCCAATAGACCCCAAAGAAAAACGAGAAGTTTACTATCATATTCTTCCCAATGGTGAGTCTTCTCTTGACATATCATTATCTCCACTGTCTCTAACTGAGAATTATACTTCAAACAAACACCAAGATTATATAGGTAGTTCTCGTAAAGATACTCAGCAAGTGGACGAGCACAATCCTGTCTTATGATGACACGAGGTTGTATGTCATTAGACATCTTGTATGATAGCGGCAAAATACCCTTCCAACGTTAGGTTCACCTCACCCTATTTGATTCACCAAATATAACTACTAAATGATGTATACAACACTTTTCTATACTGCTTAGGGAGAACCTCCACAGCTAGAGACCACCGTTGTATTTCCCCGTTACCCTCGCTCGACCCAGCTACACTCTTATTACCTGAAAAGGAATTTTGAAGCAAAAGGGTGAACACAACTAGCCCTGTAAAGAATATCATGACTAAAGACAAATAAATTATCAATAGCCTTCAACAGAATTAAATCAGAGATTTAGAACATATGGTAGATGATAAAAATTTTCAACCATAGTTGCAGCGGAACGAGCAAACCATTAGAAGAGTCAAATAAACCATAAAGTCTATTATCTTCTCCACATTAAAAGTCCACTAATAATGTTTTATCCCTGTAACATTAATCAACAGTTCCTTTTCGCAATTATATGAATAACTCATAATCATAATTGCAATTCTAAATTCCTCTTCGCATCCAGGACGAAGATAATTTTCCTCACATGTCTTTACCTGAAACATTAAAGATCATGGTTATACCAAATCACAGTTCCTTTTTATAATCATACTAACAATTTCATCTTTGCACTACGGTTAAAGATATTCATCAACAGACAATCTTTGCACTACAGGCCAAAGATATTCAACAACAGGTCATCTTTGCACTACGGGCCAAAAATATTTAACAACAGGTCATCTTTGCACTACGGGCGAAAGATATTCATCAACAATTCATCTTTGCACTACAGGCCAAAGATATTTCTTAACAGATCATATTTGCACTATAGGCCAAATATATTAATATCTCAAAGAAATATATAATCATTTCAGAATTATATAAACAATAATTATAACCATGTTAATCAATTCATTTTTACACTTAAGCTGAAGATATTCAATTATAAATTCAATGGTCATGATCATACCAGTTAACAATTCATCTTTGCACTACAAGCCAAAGATATTTCTCAGTCACGATCATACCAATAATTTACCCATCTTTACACTCAAGTGAAAGAGAAATTCAACATCAGGGTTATAAAAATATTATATATAATAATAAAAACAATATGATCAACAACTGTATTTATTTTCGAGAGAAATAATCATAAATCAACGATAATTTGGTCAGAAAAAGAAAACCAATTTTTGTCGTGAATAGTACCCGTGAATAGTAACTCGTGAATAGTAACTCATAAATAGTAACTCGTGAATAGTAACTCATAAATAGTAACTCATAAATAGTATTCTGTATTCGTACATAGTACCGTATACGTAAATAATGTCATATACATAAATAGTGCCATATACATGAATAGTGTCGTATACGTGAATAGTACCGTATACGTGAATAGTAATCCCGACTCAAAAAGGTAGAAATTCTACAATAAAATCTATACCAATATTTCAGTATAATGATATTGAAAGAATAACATCATTATGAAGAATATAACATTCCATAATATCTCTTACTATCCCTTACAATCCCTTACCTCAAAAGTGCAGTATTTCTGACTGGAATGCAAAGCCGAAGGAAACTTGCACTGAATAGCAACTCTCAAAGTATCTAAACACTCACAAAATATGCTTCATAATATAGAGAGAGAAAGAGAGAAAGCTTATGTTTCTGGTGTTATTTTCAATTCTAACTTAGCCCTCTATTTATAGGAAAATGTTAGCACGCCGAAGCAGACTTAACCTGCAACCTGATGGTTTTACCTGCTACTATTCCCACCCACCACATTTGAATAAAAATCTCAGCACATTTCTTTACCAACCAAGAGTGGGGCCCACCAATTCTAGAATTTTCTACCAAAATGATTAACTCTGAAAATTTAATAATTTCTGAACCAGTCATCTCGTAAAATTCATAATAAATCATGCGTTCATTTTTAACGGTTCAAAATTTGTGGACATATACTCAACTTATATATGTATAACATATCCAAAAATTACCACGATCCAACGGTCGGATTAAAAATTATAACCCTCGCAAAATATCTCAAAAACCCTAATTTGATTTTCAATAGCTCTATTCCGATAAAAATACAGATAAAACACCTCAACATTAACTCCTTTATTTTTAACCACAAAAATATATCCCTCATTTATATCCACATAAAATAAATATTTCCTTATCATATGAATCAATAATTAATTATTCACAAATAATATTACAGAATCACATTTATGACAACCAGGCCGTTCCCAGGAAAGAGGGGGCTTTCCAATAAGAATTTCTCCTTACTGGCGCGCAATTAGGTGACCAAACCTCTCCTTAGACAGAACTTTCTAGACATTGCCAATAATGTTATCTAATAATATTATTCAAATAATATGAATTATTGATCTGATAATGGGATATACTGTACAATGACAATTATTGAACAACAATAATATAAAATTTTAACGTAGCAATTATTGAATCAATAAAATAAAATATTGAACAGTAATTATTGTAACAATTATTGAGTAGTGTCTTCTTACGTAAGAATCAATAATTTTAAAAATACTGTGCAATACCGTGTGCTACTGTGCAATAACGCGTATTACTGTATTTTAACCACCGGGTATTTCAACAGTGTTAACGGTAACAACAACGCCGTTATTTGTAAAAACTCAAATTTGTCATTTTTTTCATCCGACAGTTATTCTGTTATGGGGCCCACAAATGTCTGCGCCGTCGTACGAATATTCCCTGACAGAAAGAATATTCCACGACCAAACGAATATTCCCCGACAACAATGAATATTTTATAACCACTTGCATATTTTGAAAAGTTTTCACATTTCACCCATAACTTTAACTTTTATCAATTTAACCATTTACTGAATTGTAATTATAAGAAAAATTGAATACTTTTATTTCATAAAATTCGGGGTCTTACATATATCCGATGACTTTGCTAAGAATTTAAAATTGCCTAAGGATGAGTTAGAATACCCCATGAACATAGAAATCGCGAATAGAGAAATAATCCATGTTAAGTACGTGCATAAGAACTGTAGAGTGGAGATTAAGGGTAATATCACGAACGTAGATCTTATCCATATTCGACTTGGAGAATTCGACGTTATTTTGGGTATGGACTGGTTATTCAATTACGGGGCGGTAATTGATTGTCAAAAGAAGCGTATTAACCTTATGACTCCGTCAAAGGTTGTATTTTATGGTAGCAAGTCGCCTAGACAAGCGATTTGTATGATGATGATGCATGCCAGAAGGTTGTTAAGACAAGACTGTGTAGGATATCTAGCTTACATAGTCGATAGTCGTAAAGAGAATCTAAAAATAGATGATATACCAGTAGTGCGAGATTTCGCAGACGTATTTTCGGATGATTTGCTAGGACTTCCTCCAGATAGAGCAGTTAAATTTGTGATCGATTTGGCTCCAGGAACGGCTCCAATATCGAAGGCACCATACCGAATGGCACCAGTAGAGATGAAAGAACTGATGGTCCAACTACAAGAATTGTTGGACAAGAAGTACATTCAACCAAGCGTATCGCCGTGAGGAGCACCGGTGTTGTTTGTAAAGAAGAAAGACGGGACAATGCGGCTTTGCATCGATTATAGAGAATTGAATAAGGTCACGATTAAGAATAGATATCCATTACCGAGGATCGATGATCTGTTTGATCAATTGAAGGGAGCAAGATACTTTTCAAAGATAGACTTGAGAAGTGGTTATCATCAACTGAAGGTGAGACCAGAGGATGTATAGAAGACAGCGTTCAGAACACGATATGGTTACTATGAATTTTTAGTAATGTCGTTTAGTTTAAATAATGCTCCTGCAGCATTTATGGGACTAATGAATGGTGTGTTCAAGCCGTTTTTGGACAAGTTCGTAGTAGTATTTATAGATGATATTTTGGTATATTCAAAAACTAAGGAAGAACATGAAGAGCATTTGAGACTAACGTTAGAAGTGTTGAGAAGGGAGAAGTTGTATGCCAAGTTTTTGAAATGCGAATTTTGGAACGAGCGGGTGCAATTTCTTGGTCGCGTAATCGATAAAGACGGAATTTCGGTAGATCCATCCAAAGTCAAAGCCGTGATCAACTAGGATCAGCCGAAAATGCCGTCAGAAGTAAGAAGTTTTCTTAGATTGGCAGGTTATTACAGAAGGTTCATTCAGGATTTTTACAAGATCACAACTCCGTTAACGAATTTGACTCGAAAAACGGTGAAATTTATTTGGACGGAGAAGTGTGAGGAAAGCTTTCAAGAATTGAAGAAGAGGTTGAGTACAGCACCTGTGTTCTCTCTTCCGGACGATACAGGAAATTTTGTGGTTTATAGTGATGCGTCGCATAAGGGACTTGGTTGTGTGCTTATGTAGAATGGTAGAGTCATTGCGTATGCGTCACGACAACTGAAAGACAACTGAAAGATTAGCTGCAGTGGTTTTCGCTTTGAAAATTTGGAGGCACTATCTCTACAGGGAGAAGTGTGAAATATATACAGACCACAAGTGTCTGAAATATATTTTTACACAGAAATAATTGAATATGCGCCAAAGAAGGTGGTTGGAATTAATTAAGGACTACGACTGTGAGATTTTATACCATCTGGGTAAGGCAAACGTGGTTGCCGACGCTTTAAGTAGAAAAGGCCGAGAGAAATTGATGATGTTGACCGAACAGGAGGAGTTAATTTTGGCCATAAAGAAGTTAGAACTGGAAGTAAAGTTAAGGAGGCTCAGCTTCAGGATGATGAATGCAAAAAGGTAATAAGAAAGATATCCGAAGGAACTGAACCGAGATTTAAGATGGATAAGGAAGGAATACTGAGATTCGAGAACAGAATTTGGGTACCGCCAGTAACAGACATTAAGGAAGACATTTTGAGCGAGGCTCATAGCTCACGATATTCGATTCACCCTGGTAGTACCAAGATGTACCAAGATCTTCGACAACATTTCTGGTGGCCTAATTTGAAACTTGATGTTGCAGAATGTGTTGCCAAGTGTCTGACATGTCAGAAAGTTAAAGCAGAACATCAGATACCAAGTGGATTGCTTCAACCTTTGGAAATCCCAAAATAGAAATGGGAGCATATTACAATGGACTTCGTGGTTGGTCTTTCGATGATTCAGAAAGGCTACGACGCAGTATGGGTTATCGTTGACCGACTAACGAAATTCGCACATTTCCTTCCGATCAAAATCAGATTCAACCTAGATCAGTTGGCAAAGTTATATGTAAAAGAGATTGTTTCGAGGCACGGAGTGTCAGTGTCAATCATTTTCGATAGGGATCCGCGCTTTACGTCGAACTTCTAAAAACGTCTACAAGAATGCATGGGTACACAGTTGCGAATGAGTACGGCATATCACCCTCAGACAGATGGACATAGTGAAAGAACAATTCAGACATTGGAAGATATGTTAAGAGCTTGTATAATGGACTTTAAAGGAAATTTGGATGATCATCTACCGCTCGTAGAGTTCGGTTACAACAACAGTTACCACGCTAGTATTGGAATGCCACCTTATGAAGCTTTATACGGTAGAAAGTGCAGAACTCCTCTTTACTGGGATGAAGTTGGCGAAAGACAGTTGCTAGGGCCATAATTGGTACAACAGACAGCAGAAATAGTCAAAGTAATCCGAACACAATTGGTAGCAGCTCAAGATAGGCAGAAGAAATATGCTGACCCACACCGTAAGAATGTTGAGTTTGAACCGGGTAGTTATGTATTCTTAAAGGTATCTCCTTGGAAGAGAAAGATCAGATTCGGAAAGAAAGGGAAATTAAGCCCAAGATTCATTGGACCCGTTGAAGTACTACGAAGAATCAGAGAAGTCGCGTACGAGGTAGCCTTACCTCCAACACTCGAGAATGTCCACAACGTTTTCCATGTCTCAGTCCTACAACCCTACAAACCCGACTACAAGCATGTCATTGAATACGAACCCCTACATTTTGAAAAAGAATTATCTTACGAAGAAATCCTTGTTCAAATTGTCGACCGAAAAGAACAAATTCGGAGAAATAAAGTAATACCTTCTGTTAAGGTAATTTGGAGGAACCACAATGCTGAAGAAGCTACGTGGGAATTCAAAGAGAATATGATGAAGAATTACGCTCATTTATTTACTTAGATTGTTATAAACGATTCTGGGGACAGAATCTTTGTAAGGGGGGAGAATGTAACTGGTTGAATTTACTGAGTCGTGATTCTGGGGACAGAATCCTATTAAGGGGGGAAAGATGTGACAAACGAGATTTTTGTAATTAATTTTAATATTTATTTGAATTAAATAAATATTTTTTATGATTTAATTATTGAATTAAATAATTATTTGATGCAATTATGGTAGATTAATTTAATTATATGTGTTTCATTTATTAAATTAATGTGAAGAAATTTTATTATAGAAGTATGTCATTATGTGAGCTTATTGTATTAAAAAAATATTTAATAAGCTTAATGTTATTTTAATAAATTTAATTATTAATTAGAGATTTAATAATTTGACATTATTTATTAATGAGAAAAATTAATTATATGATTATGTGAATTTATGATAAATTATTATATTTAATTTAATTTAAATTAAATAAGATATTTAAATTATTGTGTATGGGTGTGACATTAATTAAACTATATTATAAAGCTATATTAAATTAAATGGTTTTGAATTATTTTCTTGCTAAGCCAAACATGGCACTAAGGGAGGTTATGGGCAGTTAACTCATGACTGGGTAACTGACCACCAGTGCGTCAGTTCCTTTTCTATTTATCATACGTCTTCTTTTTTTCTATTATTCTTCTAAGTCTGATAAAAACATCACAGAGAAAGAGAGTTTGAGAAAATTGTTGAGAGAGTTTGATTGGTGTTTGAGAATTGTTGAGGAAGGCTTTAATTCATCTCCTATTACTTTATCTACGCTTGGGTAATCTCTTTAACCCAGTTTTTTTATTTAGGTCATTTAAAGTTTTCATGAATATGACTCCTAAGTCTTCTGTAAAGTCTATGTAATTGAAATTGTGAGAGTTATGTGCATATATGTGTTAAGATATCATTTTAATGTGTTTTAATATATATTATATATAATTCCTTATCATCAGTTCATAATTTTATGTCGTATATGATCGCTGCAAAATTAAAGAGTTTGGGTTTTGGCCATATGGCCTTATACGTGATATTTCATGTGTTGATCATATATTATCCCTAAATTTTACACTCGTATTTTATTATGCATATTAATACGAAGAGACCAAACTTTAAATAAACGGATTTGGCTTTATAACGAATCTGTGGCATTAAATTTTAGGAATTTATGTTCAATACTTCAAGAACATCAAGAACTGTACAATGTGCATATTTTAATTCTGTAATTATATGTTTTAATGGGTTAAAATCATTCTATAATTGTTGGATAATGATTATATATGAATTATAACATGTGGGTATGTGTAATTTGGTGAAATTAGTATTTAAGAAGTGTTGATTTCGCTGAATTCTGTGTTCTTCGCGAACTGGAAATTCAGAGTCTGGGGTTTCGCGCCGCGACGCTAACTCCCAGTTCATTTCTCGCACCGCAGCGCCAAGTACCAACGCAGCGCCAGCCGCAGCGCCACGGCGCCGCAGCGCCACGGCGCTGCAGCGCCAAGACTCAGTACAAAAGTGGCATCGCAGCGCCACTTAGCAGAATGTCCAGAAAATGTTTTTTTTAAATATTCAAGTCTAGCAACGTGTTAGTAACTTATAGTAATGAACATAAAAACTTGTTAGACATATAATGCGGTGTTAAAATAAATTCTTAACACGTCCATAAAACAATTACGTGAAAATTAAATGATCGAATGCATAGTTAGCTTATTGTTCGTGAAATCTAATTTTTAACAATAAGTGTAGTAATTGACTAAGTATAGTCATAAATTCGAGATTAGACAAAGAATAACTTATGATGTTTAGTACGTTGTAATTGACTGGTATTATGAACGTAATTGATATGTAGGATTTAAATCAAAGAACGAGTTTAGTTAAAGTGTAATCTACGCACGAGGCAAGTTTTCTAACCCTACTTGTTATCGTTATATAAATTGATTAATTCACCTTTCTTCATTGAGTAATTTCTCATTATTATTGATCAAGTCTGTTTTGTATATTAAAGTTTATAAATCTTTCAAGCATGATGCTGTTATACAATACTTATTCTATTGTATACCTTTTGAGATTCTATTCAATTAAGTTATCAATTATTGTTAAACCTTGTTAGTTTAGCGAACCCTTTTTGATTCGACTAGTCCATAGTTGATGAGCGTTCTAAATTTCAAAACCCTTGATGAATTATCCAAACCAAACTTCCTTTGGTGCGGACTCGAATGTCAAACTGAGATGAACAACCATGTATAGGGGATTGTTTACGCTTTAGCGTTAAGATATTGTGCACAGTATGGTACTAAGGACTGATCCCCCTAAGTACGAGAAGAAAGGTCCATAATCTTATGACTGTTAAAGGTTTCAAGTATAACCCTTGGCAACCTAGGACATAGTTCAAGGTCTTATGACCCTCAGAAATTCTTTTGATTCTTGTTATTCATTCTTGATTCAAAATTTGGGCTTTTATATTCGAAGTTATTATTTTCCTCGCATGTTATTATATTGTTGTTTTCATTATTATACTTGTGGGCAATCGTGCTCACTCTTGCATAATAATAACATTACAGTTAAGAACGAAAGAGCATACGAACCTTCCACTAGTAAAGGCAAGGGCAAGCTTAGCAAGTAATGAAGACTGTTCTATTATTGTGGTTATGTAATTAGGATGATGTTCTTTAAGACTTATTTGTTTATAATTCCGCACAGATGTTTAAGGTTAGAGTAACCTGGGATTTATTTTTTTATGTAGTTGATGTAACCCCATAAGGGGAGAGATATTATTATTATTTCTATCTATTGCATGGTTTGCATTTACTTATGGGTAGATTGATGGATGATGTTGTATCGTGAACACCAAATCCTGTGGAAATGGAAGTACCGGATTTGGGGGTGTCACAAGTCCAGCTGGGATGGAGGCATCAAAGGCCGTCCCAGACAAGATAAAACCGGTAGTTCAAGAGAGAACGTTTGTCGTAACCTCCCAAAAAGCGAGGAATCCAAACGAGGTGATCACGGGTAAGCTAATCATAAACTCTACTGAAGTTTATACATTATTTGATACCAGTTCTACCCATTCTTTTATTTCTCCTACTTGCGCTCAATGTTTAAATTTAACTACGGAGAAATTAGACTTTGATTTATCTGTTGAAACTCCGTTGGGAGAAACCTTCATTGCATCCACTATTTATAAGTCTTATTTGATTCAAATCAGTAACCGCACGTTACCTATCGATCTTATCTCTTTGAAAATACTTGCATTTGATGTGATTTTAGGGATTGATTGGTTAACTACTCATCATGCTAAAATCAATTGTTTTCGTTAGGTTGTTAGCTTTCATATTCCTAACCAACCAATTATGCGAATTCAAGCAACCAAACCACTAAAGTCAATCACTGTCATATCAAGTCATAAAGCTATTCGTTTATTAAAAAATGGATGTCAAGCTTTCTTAGCCCATGTCACGGATTTAAATAAAAATACGTCAGATTTGAATGATATTTTAATTGTTAATTAATTTCCTGACGTATTCCCTGAAGAACTTCCTAGCCTACCCCCAGAGCATAAAATTAAATTTTGTATCGACCTTGAATCCAGTACAAAATCCATTTCCAAAGCCCCATATCGAATGGCTCCTATTGAACTTCAAGAGTTAAAAACCCAACTACAGGAATTGTTAGACATCGATTTTATTCGTCCTAGTAAGTCTCCTTGGGGTGCTCCTATTTTATTTGTAAAGAAGAAAGATGGAAGTATGCTACTTTGTATTGACTATCGGGAGTTGAATCATGTCACCGTCAAAAATAAGTACTCGTTACCTCGAATTGATGACTTGTTTGAACAGTTACAAGGTGCTAAATTCTTTTCAAAGATCGATCTTCGTTCCGGATATCATCAGTTAAAAGTTAAAACTGAGAACATTCTAAAGACTACTTTCAGAACTCGGTACGGGCATTACGAATTCTTATTCATGTCTTTTGGATTGACTAATGCTCCTACGTCCTTCATGGATATGATGAACCGAGTATTCAAGGAATATTTGGATTATTTTGTTGTTGTCTTTATTGATGACATCCTCATATACTCCAAAAGCTATGAAGATCGTGAGCAACACTTGAGGCTAATACTCCAAAAGCTTCGTGAAAACAAGCTTTATGCCAAGTTGAAGAAATGTGAGTTCTGGCTTGAGGAAGTAGCATTCCTTGGGCACGTGATGTCAAATCATGGAATATCTGTTGACCCAGCAAAGATTGAAGCAATTCAAAGCTGGGAGCAACCTAAGTCAGTTACCGAAGTACGTAGCTTTCTAGGCTTAGCTGGTTATTATCGGAGATTCTTGGAAGGATTTTCTCGAATCCCTACTCCATTAACTCAGCTAACTCGAAAAGATACAAAATTCAGTTGGAGCAAGGAATGTGAGAAGAGTTTTTAAAAACTCAAGAGGAGACTCATTTCAGCACCTGTTCTGACAATACCATCTGGTTCAGTGGGATATGTCATCTACAGTGATGCTTCAGGCAGAGGTTTAGGATGTGTTCTCATGCAACATGGGAAAGTCATAGCCTATGCCTCGCGACAACTCAAAGAATATGAGAGGAATTATCCTACTCATGATCTAGAGTTGGCATCTATCGTTTTCGTACTTAAAATCTGGAGGCATTACCTGTATGGGGAGAAGGTGGAGATATTTACAGATCATAAAAGCCTCAAATATTTCTTCACCTAAAAGGAACTCAACATGTGGCAACGACGTTGGCTTGAATTGTTGAAAGATTATGATCATACTATTTAATACCATCCTGGAAAAGTGAACGTGGAAGCTAACGCATTGAGTAGAAGATCATATGCGGGTACGAGTGTAATATTGTCAATGCAAAGGCCCATTTTGTATGACTTGCAAAGGATGTAGATAGAGATAAAGACTTCAGGGATCCACGTGATGATGGAAAATATACGAGTAGAACCGACTTTAATCGATAAAGTTATAGTTGCTCAAACTACAGACCTGGAGCTGATGCGTATGAAGAAGAAAGTGCAAGAAGGTGCTTTTCGGAAGCAAGAATCGATGAAGAAGAAATACTTAGATTCGACTCCAGACTTTATGTTCCTAACAACTCTGATTTGAAGTATAAAATCATGATGGAGGCGCACAACACGCCGTTTGCAATCCATCCTGAAAGTACCAAAATGTATCGTGATCTTCGACATATATTTTGGTGGAGCAATATGAAGAGGGAGATTGCGGAGTTTATCTCAAGGTGTTTAACATGTCAACGTGTCAAGACGGAGCATCAAGTGCCAAAAGGTCCATTGCAACCACTTGAAATTCTAGAATGAAAGTGGGAGCACATTACTATGGATTTCGTTACTGGCCTTCCTAAGGTTTCTCAAGGCTTAGATGTAATTTGGGTCATTGTTGATAGATTGACCAAGTCTACTCATTTCTTATCTATAGGAGAAACTTATTCACTTGAATGTCTTGCTCATATGTACATAAATGAGATTGTAAGACTGCATGGTATGCCAGTATCCATAGTTTCTGATCGAGACCCAAGATTTACTTCACAGTTTTTTGTCAGTTTGCAAAAAGCTATGGGCACGAATTTACGATTTAGTTCGGCATATCATCCTCAAATGGACGGGAAGTCGAAGAGGACTATTCAAACTCTTGAAGATCTATTAAGACTCTGTGTCCTTAACTTCAAAGGAAACTAGGACAAGTTCTTGACATTGGTGGAATTTTCCTACAACAACAGTTATCAAGCAAGTATTGGCATGGCTCCATCTGAGGCATTGTATGGACGCAAGTGTCGTTCTCCAGTATGCTGGGACGAGGTAGGTGAAGCAACGTTATTGCGACCAGAATTGGTACGCATGACAATAGAAAAGATTCAAATGATCCGACAACGTATAAAAATCTCACAAGATAGACAAAAGAGTTATGTTGATCTTCATCAAAAGGATGTGGAGTTCAATGTTGGAGATCATATGTTGTTACAGGTTGTTCTATGGAAAGGAGTTACAAGATTTAGAAAGAGAGGAAAGCTCAATCCTCAATTCATTGGCCCATTTGAAATTCTCGATTGAGTAGAAACTGTGGCTTATAGACTCGCCTTACCGCCAAGTATGTCTCGTGTTCATAATATTTTTCACATATCCATGTTACGTAAATATGTGGAAGACCCGAACCACATTATTGAGTTAGAACTTGACGAAATAGCGAAAGATTTAACGTATGAAGAGGTACCTGTTAAAATTTTGGATAAGAAGGAACATATTTTACGCTCCAAGGTTATACCTTAAGTCAAAGTTTTGTGAAGAAACCACGATGTTGAGGAAATGACCTGGGAGTTAGAATCTGAAATTAAATCAAGGTATCCTCATCTCTTCGACATACCAGGTATGTACCCTAATTTCAAGGACGAAATTTCATAAGAAGGGGAGGTTGTAAGACCCCAACTTTTATGAATAAAGATTAATTTTTCTCTAAATATCATTTTGAATATTATGGTGTGGATTTGATATAATGTTATAGTTGTGGGTAATATTTATAAATTTTGCAAAGTAAGAAAGTTGTTAGAAAATATTCGTTTAGTCGGGGAATATTCTTTTTGTCAGAGAATATTCATACGATGGCACAATCATTGTTGGACCCCACAACAAAATTATTGTCGGAGTTAGAAAATGACAAAAATATCTTTTTATAAAAATAACGGCGAAAGTTTTACCGTTAACTGTTGAAATACCATGTGGTTAAAGTACAGTAATACGCGTGATTGCATAGTAGCACACGATATTGATTATTGATGCTTACGTAAGAAGCCACTCAGTTATACTCAATTATTGCTACAGTAATTGCTGCATAGTATCTCATATTATTGATTCAATTATTGTCACAGTATCATCTGCATAATATTTTATATTATTAAATCAATAATTGAGACGACAAAGTTATTCATATTATTATTTGTAATATTGACGATGTCTAGAAAGTTCTATAGGGGAGAGGTTTGGTCACCTAATTGCGCGCCAATAGAGAAAAATCTTTATCGGAAAGCCCCCTCTTTCCTAGGAATGATCTAGTTATTAAATATTGTGAGTTATAAAATTAATGATGAATAATTATTGGAAGATTAAAAATGTGTTGATAAAATGATTTGTGGTAATTTCTATTCAATCTTTGATATAAATAAGAAGTCTGTTATGAGACGTTTGTGGAAAGTTTGGTTTATTCTATGGGGGCCCATATGTCATCATCTAATAGTCACTTTTGCTAATAGTAATTGCCTTTACCAGACGTCAATCAACTTGTCGTTTCATATTATAGGTGTCGAACCACTTGTCGTTTCATATTACAGGCATCGAACCACTTGTCGTTTTATATTACAGGCGTCGAACGACTTGTCGTTTCACATTGCAGGTGTCGAACCACTTGTCGTTTCACATTACAGGCGTCGAACCACTTGTCGTTTCACATTACAAGAGTCGAACCACTTGTTGTTTCACATTAAAGGCATCAAACCACTTTTCTTTTCACATCACCAGTCGTCAAGCCACTTGCCTCTTCACATTGCATGGGCAAAGCTAGAAATCTTCTATAAATAGAAGCTTATTTCTTCTTTTATTCTCACCAATTCACTACGCTTTAAAAGAGAATCTATAGAGAGAGAATCAGAGAGAAAGAAGAAGAGTATTCTGTTACTACACTATTTCAGTATCCAATCTCCTACTAAGGTAAGGGGTATTATTTCTTTCGTATTCGTAAGGGATATTATTTTTGTTCAGTATTCGTATAAAATAATATTTTCTTCCATACTCTGTAGTATGTAAGTAATATTATTTTGTTTCAGATTTCAAATTCTATACTCATTTTGTTAAGTTTTGGCTTATATACTCCATGAAATTAGTAGAATATCCTTGATATTTGCGCTTCATCCAGTATCTTTTCATGAAAATATTATTCTGACAATTCTTGATAAGTTTTAACCTTTTTATGTTAGAGTACTATTCACAGGGTACTATTTCCAAATTACTATTCACGGGATACTATTCACTCAGTTACTATTCACCCGGGGTACTATTCATAACAAAAAATAATTTCTTTTTGGTCCAAATCATTTTTGATACAATATTATTCTTGAATTTTACTCCACAAAGCAGTATCATGTTGACAATTTGGACATTATTGAATTCTGGATAAATTTAATTATAAATCTTTAAAATTTTATCATTTGCTTTCTTTTAATTGAATTCTAATATCATTGTCATCATCCTCATGCTTATATTATGATGAAAGTCATCTGTGGTCCGTAGGGCATAGATGGACTTGGTATGATTATGATCAGGGATTATTCGGTATAATCATAACCGTAATGTTACACATGATGTGGTAAAAGTCCTCATTGGCCCGTAGTGCATTGATGGACAGTTGTTGAAATGATCATGACCATTGGTAAAAACACGATTATCTTTGGCCCGTGGAGCATGGATAATTCGTGATTATGATACCAATGAATATTCTTGGCCCGTAGTGCAGGGATGATTCGATGATGTGGATTATTTATTAAGTTGAGTCTCAGCGATAAAACTGTTTATAGACTTTTTAAATCATAGAAGATAGTAGATATCATGCTCTACTTGACTCTTCTAATAGATTGCTTGTTCCGCTGCAGTTAAACTTGATGTTTATTATATTTATTCTGCATTATCTTAGTCATAAAATTTTTTACTGGGCTAGTTGAGCTCCCCCTTTGCTTTCATTATTCTCTTCAAGAAATGAGAATATAGCTGAGACTAGTCGGGGAATAGAGTGATGGTCCAGATATTTGCATTAGTAGTCCTCACTATTCTGTGAAATAATATGATAATAAATGTAATGAGGACTTATTTTGAGTTTGAATACTGTCTAGAAGACAATATTTGTATTAAAACTCACAGCTTATGTTGTGTTGTATTCTACACGACACTTAACAGTTGTATAAATTAAGTTTGTATTTGTATTCTATACCATGTATTTGGTCTCAGAATGGGTGATGTATACCTATTTTGGAGGCGTCACAAAATTACTATGAAAAGAAAATTAACTGGATAATATTAGTTAATTTAATTAATTTATGAGATAATATAATTTGATTATTATGCCTTATTGGCAATGGAGTTATTATAAATTGATTTCATGAATAATGTGAATAATTCACTTAATTAAAATAATAAATTAATACAAGTATAATTGATTTAATAAAGTGAGAAGGTAATATACTGTAGGAAAATGTAATATGTTAGTATAATGCGAGTAAAATATTTATTAAGTAAATTAAATATTTTTGTTGGAAACTTTATAGAATAAAAAAAAATATTTGATGGAAATTTATTAAGAGATTAAATAATTTTATAATCGGTGAATATTTTGTAACGCTAAAGGAATTGTAATATTCCAATTAATGTGGTGATATCTTAATTTAATTAAATAATTTAAATTGGAGGGATCATGATTTGTCAAATAAATATTATAATTTGATTGGATAATGTGTGACATGAGAACTATAGGATAAGAGGATTATTAAAATAAATAAGTAGGATTATTAAAATAAATAAGTAAAAAGGGATTTTTAGAGAGCTTGCCAAATATGGCCTTGTGGCCATGGTTTTTGTAACTGATGGTAATTCCCTATTTGTATAACTGATTAAGAAATTAAAACACGTTAAGTGTTTTATTAGTTAAAGAAGTTTATTGGAAAACACAGAGAAGGGAGGAAGAGAGAAAATTTAGAGAAGAAATTCTCTGAAGAAGTTTAAGAATCAAAGAAGGGAGAAATAAGAAATTATTCAAGCTTTATAGCAAACCAAAGGTAATATTTTAGTTTTGTGTTCTTAATTTATGTTTCATGAAGTTTTCTTTTAAGGAGGGTTGTTGATGGAAATTTTGAGGTTTATTGTGACACCCCCAAAATAGGTATACACAACCCATTATGAGTCGCCAAATACATGCATACAGAATACAAATATAAAGTTAATTATACAACTGTCGTGAAATATAAGTTGTGAGTTTTAATACAATATTGTCTCGTAGGCAGTATCCAAACTCAAATTATTATTGTGCCTTATAAAATATAGCAGCAAATATTTCAAGACCCCAAAGAAGAACGAGAAGATTATTGTAGCATCCCAAAAATTCTGGTCCTAAATCACCACGAATCTGGTACACTAGTTCTAACGATTGCAAAAGATATAAACATAAATTGTTTATACATTAAACAATACACACTATCCCCAAGGTCGAGAACCTTACTTAAAACCTGAATCAATATCGAATCTAACATATAATGTTATTATTATATAATATTATTACAAATCTAGCTGCACACATAGTCCCAAGCTGAACTTGGCTTTGACTTTCCTTGTATCCGACGCATTCGTCTTAATCTGCAATGTTTATCATGATATAGCAAGGATGAGCATAAGTTTGCCCAGCACGTATAATTTATTTGAGGATATATCATGATTGAAAGAGTTTGAATAATAAGTTGGCTATAACTCAACAATATAGTTGTGAATTAGCATGAACAAACTTTTGACTGAACAAGTATTGAACATGAACAAATATATCTGGATCGAATGGTAATGAAGGTGATCAGCCTTTCATACCTGACTTATACACGCAATATGTACAGAGTACAATTCTATAATTCTTAGACATAGCAATCAGCAATGATTAACCACAAATACATTTAAATACAACAACTCAAAGTAGAGTTAAGAAAAACTTCCCTGAACCGTTGATTACCGCTATGCAATTTAATAAGTTTTGTCTGAACCTAATATATAAATAATATCGATATGCAAATTAGAATAATATCATCACAGTATTTGAAATAACCTAAACACATTATCATATAATCTTATCCGTCTAAAACACACATACGACCTATCCTCAAGTCAAATTTTACTGTCTGAGTCGAGTTCGGTACAATTCTGACATCCCGACGGTCTAGTTAGACAAAATTTTGAGTCTAAGTTCAATTAAACTCTGTCTAAATACTTAACCATTATCTAAGGTAATTTATTAATAGTCAAAATATTTTTCATAAGCTCGTAATAATTTTTAGATAATTCTTATCATTTATCATAAATTTTAAATCATTAAACTCATATTTAAATGAATTAAATACCACAATATTCTATTATCATTAATATTTATTTATTATCAAATATTAATGAAATTCATGTCATAATATTATAATATATTTATAATATATTAAAGTATTTTTAATACCTTAAAATCATATTTATATGATTTTTAAACACTTAAATCCATTATCCGATAAATACTTTTAATATTAAAACTAATATTTTTTCATGACAAAATATCAAAAGTTATATTTTATAACTTAAAATATTTCTATAACACTTAAATAATTTTTATATGATTTATCAATCATTTATTCTATTTTTTTCATCATTTATTTGATATATTTATTAAATAAATTAATTATCATTAATATTAATTAATTAATAAAATTCCTCACAAAATATTAAAAGTCACTAAAAATAACTTAAAATATTTTCTTATATCATAATATAATTTTTCATGAATTAAAATTATTTTTAAATAATTTATTTAATATAATAATTAAATAAATTAAATATCCTTTATATTCCAAAAATATTAAATATTTATGAAATATACTCAAAATAATTAAAAACTAATTTTCAGGCTTTAAAATAATTTTTAGGAATTTATTATGTAATTTTAATAATTAAAAACTATTCTTCTCTATTTATTAAATAAAATAACTAATTTCCATAAATAAATTGTCACTAAAGGGCCCTATAGCGACAGACCCGTCGCTATAGGTGTTTTTCATCAAAACCCAGAACTTCAAACTCATTAACAGGCTGCCTACTTTGACCGATCATAGATCTTAGATCATAAGGGTTCTGGGTTTGTATTTGTGTTTATGTTGTAGTATACATGTAATACTACAACCTCAAGTCGATTTCGTGACCAAACTGTCAGATCTAAGCTACAAAAATCGTTGTCAGACGTGTTCTTGAGTTTCTGGGTTGCCCAGAAACTCAAGTAGTTACAAGGGTGCTACTTTGGTGCTCCGTAACTTCGTTTCTAGGTATTGTATATGTGATCTAAGAGTTCGAACATGTAGTTAACATGTCATAGTACAGTTATATAACATCATATTGCTCTAACAACAACACATGAACACGATCTGGCAAACCATGTCAGATACCTTGTTCATCATGAATCTGGGTTTTCCAGAATTGCAACAAACCAAGCGGTCAACTCTAGTTTGACCTTAATTATCTTTGATCCTGTTATGGATCTAAGTGATCTAATGGCATAATCGTGTAGCCTACATGTAAGACAACAACATCAAAACACTAACATAGCATAATAACTCAAAAACAGCAAGATCTAAGGCATGGAAAACCTTATCAGAATTTCTGGGTTTCTGGGAATTTTCTAGGTTGCCCAGAAAATCATTTCGTGATCGGTCAACTAGGTTTGACCGTTCATAACTTGAAATCTAAACATGATATGATCCTGATTTCAGTTCCAAATCATAGTCCACATGGCATACTACAGATCTATAACATAAAACACACATAACACCTAACACGCATGGATCTAGAAGCCCTAACATTGGCTTGTCAGACAACATTTTAGGGTTCAAAGTCAGTTTATAAAAACTTGATTTTCGTGCCTCTAGATGTTATAGATCCATGATCTAACAACCCAGATCACTTATTAACACCCTCTAACACAACTTTAAACAACAAATCATAACATCTAACATCAAATCTAAGAATTTCAAAATTTAGGATTTATACCTCATTTAAGGCTTGATCTATAATTCTGATCTTGTGATCTGGTATTTGAGAGTTAAGATATGATCAAGGCTTATTTCCTCACTCTCTTACACTCCCCATTCCCGAATTTTAGAGAGAGAGAAGGTCTAGGGAGAAAATGAAAACTAAAGTGGCCATTTCTCTCTCTTTAATCTATTTATAAAATGATGTAATGCCTATGGCTGATCATGTGATCAGTTGTTGGCTGATTAAAGTTTCTCACTAGACCACATGGCTAGTTTAGGGTTGGTCACCAACCAAAAGTAGGGCTAGATCTACACTCCATCTCATTAAAATATTCAAGAAGTGTAATTTGGTCATTTGACTTGTAAAGTGAATGGCATAAAGGTAACTTGTCATAACCCTTAGGTTTTAACCCTTAGGGTTTGACCCTTAGGATTTAACCCTTAGGGTTTAACCCTAAGATTACACAAATTCAAATTCTAGGCTTTTCTAATTAGGTTCGAAAAATAGAAAATTAAGATTTGAAAAATATAATTATGGTTTCCTAATTACATTAGAGTTTACTAATCATATTCAAGCTTGTTAATTAGGGTTAGTATTTCTGTAATACCCCAAATTATTAATAAATGAAATTTAATTTCCTCTATTTATTATTCTGAAATAGTAAGGGTTGATTTGATTAATGTGGTTAGTTATGGGTAAAATGCACAAATATTTTAAATAAGTAAGTGGTTATAAAATATTCATTATTGTCGGAGAATATTTGTTTGGTCGTGGAATATTCTTGTTGTCGGGGAATATTCGTACGACGGCGCAGCCTTGTGTGGGCCCCATAACGGAAAGCGATTGGATGAAGAAAACGACAAAAACAAGTTGTTTATAAATAACGGCATAGTTGTTACCGTTAATACTATTGGAATACCCGGTGGTTAAAACACAGTAATACGCGTTGTTGCACAGTAGCACACGGTATTGCACCAATTATTGATTCTTACGTAAGAAGGCACTACTCAATAATTGTTACAGTAATTACTGTTCAATATTTTATTTTATTGATTCAATAATTGCTGCGTTGATATTTTATATTACTGTTGTTTTAATAATTGTCACTACACAATATTTTCTATTATCGGAACAATAATTCATATTATCTGAATAATATTATTAGATAACATTATTGGCAATATCTAGAAAGTTCTGTCTAAGGAGAGGTTTGGTCATCTAATTGCGCGCCAGTAAGGAGAGATCCTTATTGGAAAGCCCCCTCTTTCCTGGGAACGGCCTGGTTGCCAGTACTGTGATTCTGTAATATTATTTGTGTATAATTAATTATTGATTTATATGATGAGAAAAATATTGATTTTATGTGGATATAGATGGAGAAAATTTTTAATGTGACAATTGTTGAAAATAAATATTTTATCTTTTTCTGATAAAATAATTCATTTAAATATATTATTTTAATAATATATTGATGGTGATATTTTTACAATGAATGTGGGATATATGAGTATATGAGGAGGAAGAGTATTTTTGTGACATTAAATGATTAACACATGTTTTGTGTGTTGGTGGACACAATTCTTGACCGAAAATTTATTATTGACTGTAAAATCGTCCGTTTGTGGATTTCGGTCAATTTCTGTTTGGAATTTGGAAATACTTTCTTCTGCAAAGTTGTAGAGAATTGAATTTCCTATAAAAACTCGAGAGATTTGAATTTTCTGAATAAAGGGCTATTTATTATGAATTATTGAAGTTCTGAAGTTCCGAAATAATTGATTTTTGGAGTTTAAAATATTTTTTTTTAAGAAAAACGTTTTTTGTTGCAATTGAGTGGCTCACATGTGTTATACATGATCTGAAATCAGATTTCTTAGGTGGGCTTGAATATTTTTAAGAAATATTATTATTTTATTAAATTTTCTACTTTGGTGTTCTAAGCATTTTCCTATAAATAGGGTGTTTAGGTTAGAATTGAAAATCACACCAGAAACACAAGTTTCTCTCTCTTTCTCTCTCTATATCGAGCGTATTCTTGTGAGTATTTGATACTTTGAGTGTTGCTATACGGTGCAAGTTTCCTTCAGCACTATATCTAGTATTCCAGTCAGAAGTACCGTATTTCCGAGGTAAGGGATGTTATTTCTTCTTAAATGATATTATTTTCTTCAATATCATTATGCCGAAGTATTGATCTGAACTTTTTATCAAATTTAGAACTTTTCAGGTCGGGGTTACTATTCATGAGTTACTATTCACGAGTTACTATTCACCGAAAAATAAAATTTTCTTCTTTTCGTCCAAAATATCTATTCTGGATACTAGCTTTGATTGTATCCATATTTTGATCATTCTTGAATTTTACTCCACTATGATTATTTATGAGGTATTTTTGGACATGAAATAGTTGAAATACGAATCCTTAATATTTATTATTTTGTTTCACTGGATTCGTTTCCTTTAAAATATTTTTCATCATCCTCAGTCCTAAATGATGATATAATTGAATATCTTTGGCCTGTAGTGCAAAGATTGATGATTTCTGATGAATATCTTTGGCCCGTAGTGCAAAGATGAACAGGTGTTGAGATGAACATGATCGACTGGTGATACAAATGAATATCTTTGGCCTGTAGTGCAAAGATAAATATTTGATTAAAGATGGTTATTGATTGTTGTTACAGGGATAAAATATTGATGATGGACTTTTAAATCTTAGAAGATAGTAGAACTCATTCTCTACTTGACTCTTCTAATGGTTTGTTGTTTCCGCTGCAGTTATTGATTTAAAACTTGTTGTCTATTGTATTCTATTAAATTTTTCTCTGTTGAAGACTAACGATAATTTGTTGTATATTATCTTAGTCATAATATTTTTTACTGGGCTAGTTGAGCTCATCCTTTTCCTTGTTGTTCCAATTTTCTTCTCAGGAGGCGAGAATGTAGCGAGTACTAGTCGGGGTGTGGAATGATGGTTCAAGACAGTTGTTTTAGTAGTCCTCACTATTTTGTAAAATAGTGTATCAATAAGTATAATGAGTTCTTAGTTGAGTATGAATACTGTCTAGATGACAATATTTGTATTTAAACTCACAGTATATGTGTTGTCGTATTTTGCACGACAATTGTAATAATAAAGTTGTAGTTATTTTCTGTACCATGTATTTGGCGACTCAGAATGGGTTGGATGGATTGGACCTATTTTGGGGGCGTCACAGTTGGTATCAGAGCCATAAGTAAAGAGCCCCGAGCCTCTCGCTGGTGACTTCCTGTTGATGGGGGATGCACCGAAGCATTACTCTCCGTAGGGGATGCCGTTCTGCGGTGGCAAACTGATAAGTACCATTGTGAGGTGCTGTGGTTGAAGCACCACGAGAGTCACATTTGGTATCAGAGCTTAGGGATATTATCTCTGGCGGAGTTCGGGGAATAGAACTAGGAGGGGAGAGACGAGTAAATCCTTCGCTAGTATATCCTACCTAAGCTTATCTGTTGGTCGGTCATAATATAGGGACATTATGTGATTTGTTAATTTGTTAAATTAACCCTTGTTTATGGCAGTATTTGAGAATGTCGATTGAGAATATTAACAGTGGAGTAAATGAGACCGTGAAGACACCTTTGCTCACCAACGAGGAGAACGTGCAACAGGCTGGAAATATTCCTCCTGTAAACAACACCACTGAGCAGACGATGAACGACGGGATGTTTAGGAGTTTTTTTCAGTTCATGCAAAACCAGACGAGGGAGACTCGTGTACAAAATACGGATGGAAATGATAGCAATGTGCGGCTTGTCACAGCCAAGCAGTTCAAAGAGTTGGGACCACCAGAATTCTGGGGAAAGCCGGATCCGATTAAGGCAGAGACGTGGGTCAAGCAAATTACCAAGATATTCGATGTCTTGGGATGTGCGGAGGAACAGAAGGTTCCATTCGCCACCTTTATGTTCCGTGGCGAGGCAGACTACTGGTGGGAGTCTGTGAAGCGTACCCATCCAGCCGCACTCAACATGTCTTGGGAGACATTTCAGAAACTATTCAATGGCAAGTACTTTCCTGAAAGTATTCGTCATATGAAGGAGGTAGAGTTTATTAGACTGGAGCAGAATAACATGACGGTGTCCCAATACGAGGTGAAATTTGTAGAGTTGTCCAGGTTTGCACCTCATTTGGTAGAGAATGAGGAACGTATGACGCGGATGTTTCTGAGAGGTTTGAAACCCGGCATACGTTAATATCTCATTTCTCATAAATTTTCTCTCTATTCAGATGTTGTCAACAGGGCTCAATTATTAGAGCGAGATAGCGAGTATGGTCAATCGAGGGACCACAACCAGGATTATACCAGTGACAGCAGTCATCAGAACAACGATAACCAGTGGAGAAAGAAGAATACGAACAAGAACGGCAACCACTCTGGTGGTAATCGTGGCCATGAATATAGAAGAAGCGAGTCAGGAGGAGATTTTAAAAAGAGGAGATTCAACAATGATAATACGAAGACGTCAGCACCAGCAGCAACTGGTTCCAAGGGAGGAGAGCGACCACCGGTCATATGCTATAAGTGCGGAAAAGAAGGACATATCAGCCCAAACTGCCCACAACAGTTTAAGGTATGTTATAACTGTGGAAAGGAAGGACATATCGCTCGAGATTGTACTGTAGCGAAACCAAGTCCAACGGGGGTGGTGACTCAAAAAGCTGTCCCAGAAAAGTCAAAGTCAACGGTTCCTGGAAGAGCATTTTTTGTGACTGGTCAGAATGCGAGGAACCCGAACGAAGTTAGCACGGGTTAGTTAATTATAAATTTTTGCGAAGTCTATATCTTATTAGATACCGGTTCTACCCATTCATTTATCTCTTGCTTGCGTTCAACGTTTAAACTTGACTCCGGAGAAATTAGACTTTGACTTATCTGTTGAAACTCTGTTAGGAGAAATTTTCATCACATCCATTGTTTATAAATCTTGTTTGATCCAAGTTGGCACCATCACATTACCTGTTGATCTTATCTCTTTAAAGATACTTGCTTTTGATGTGATTTTAGGAATTGATTGGTTAACTACTCATCATGCTAAAATTGATTGCTTTCGTAAGGTTGTTAGTTTTCATATTCCTAAGCAACCTGTTATTCAAATTCAAGCAACCAAACCATTGAAGTCAAACTCTTTCATATCAAGCCGTAAAGTCATTCGTTTATTGAAAAACGGATGTCAAGCTTTCTTAGCCATGTCATGAATTTGAACAAAAATACGTCAGATTTGAATGATATTTCTGTTGTTAGTAAAATTTTTGACGTATTTCCTGAAGAATTTCTTGGCTTACTCCCAGAGCGTGATATTGAATTTTGTATCGACTTTGAACCCGGTACAAAACCCATTTCTAAAATCTCATATCGAATGGCTCCTATTGAACTTCAGGAGTTAAAAACCCAACTATAGAAGTTGATAACCGAGCCTTTATCTGGTGACTTTCTTTGTGGAATGCACCGAAGCCAGACTCTCCGTAGGGGACGCCATATTCGTGCGGTAGTAAATTGATAGGTGTCATTGTGACGTGCTATCCAAGATTGGGATATGAGTCACAGTTGAGAGCAAACCTAAGTCAGTAATCGAAATACATAGCTTTCTAGGCTTAGCTGGTTACTATCGGAGATTCGTGGAAGGATTTCTCGAATCGCTACTCCGTTAACTCAGCTGACTCGAAAAGATACAAACTTCGAATGGACCGAGAAATGCTAGAAGAGCTTCCAAGAATTCAACATGCGACACCGACGTTGGCTCGAGCTGTTGAAAGATTTCGATCATACCATCCAATACCATCCTGAAAAAAAAAAAAGAACGTGGTAGCTGACGCATTGAGTAGAAGATCATATGCAGGAACGAGTGCGATGATGTCAAGTATACGCGTAGAATCAACTTTAATCGATAAAGTTAAAGTTGCTCAAGCTACAGACCTGGAGCTGATGAATATAAAGAATAAGGTGCAAGAATGTGTTATTCTAGAAGTAAGAGTCGATGAAGAGAAGAAAGCTCAAACCTTCGATTTATTTGAAATCCTCGATCGAGTAGGAACTGTGGCCTATAGACTCGCCTTAACGCTAAGTATGTCACGTGTTCATAACGTTATTCACGTATCGATGTTACGTAAATATGTGTACGACCCGAACCACGTTATTGAGTTAGAACCGAACGAGATAGCCGAAGACTTAACGTACGAGGAGATACATGTCAAGATCTTGGATAGGAAGGAGCATGTCCTACGCACGAAGGTCATACCACACGTTAATGTTTTGTGGAGAAACCATGCTATTGAGGAAATGACCTGGGAGTTAGAAACGGAAATGAAAGCGAGGTATCCTCATCTTTTTGAAACTCCAGGTACGTATGTCAATTTCGAGGACGAAATTTCATAAGGAGGGGAGGTTGTAATACCCCAAATTATTAATAAATGAAATTTAATTTCCTCTATTTATTATTCTGAAATAGTAAGGGTTGATTTGATTAATGTGGTTAGTTATGGGTAAAATGCACAAATATTTTAAATAAGTAAGTGGTTATAAAATATTCATTATTGTCAGAGAATATTTGTTTGGTCGTGGAATATTCTTGTTGTCGGGGAATATTCGTACGACGGCACAGCCTTGTGTGGGCCCCATAACGGAAAGCGATTGGATGAAGAAAACGACAAAAACAAGTTATTTATAAATAACGGCATAGTTGTTGCCGTTAATACTGTTGGAATACCCGGTGGTTAAAACACAGTAATACGCGTTGTTGCACAGTAGCACACGGTATTGCACCAATTATTGATTCTTACGTAAGAAGGCACTACTCAATAATTGTTACAGTAATTACTGTTCAATATTTTATTTTATTGATTCAATAATTGCTGCGTTGATATTTTATATTACTGTTGTTTTAATAATTGTCACTACACAATATTTTCTATTATCGGAACAATAATTCATATTATCTGAATAATATTATTAGATAACATTATTGGCAATATCTAGAAAGTTCTGTCTAAGGAGAGGTTTGGTCATCTAATTGCGCGCCAGTAAGGAGAGATCCTTATTGGAAAGCCCCCTCTTTCCTGGGAACGGCCTGGTTGCCAGTACTGTGATTCTGTAATATTATTTGTGTATAATTAATTATTGATTTATATGATGAGAAAAATATTGATTTTATGTGGATATAGATGGAGAAAATTTTTAATGTGACAATTGTTGAAAATAAATATTTTATCTTTTTCTGATAAAATAATTCATTTAAATATATTATTTTAATAATATATTGATGGTGATATTTTTACAATGAATGTGGGATATATGAGTATATGAGGAGGAAGAGTATTTTTGTGACATTAAATGATTAACACATGTTTTGTGTGTTGGTGGACACAATTCTTGACCGAAAATTTATTATTGACTGTAAAATCGTCTGTTTGTGGATTTCGGTCAATTTCTGTTTGGAATTTGGAAAAACTTTCTTCTGCAAAGTTGTAGAGAATTGAATTTCCTATAAAAACTCGCGAGATTTGAATTTTCTGAATAAAGGGCTATTTATTATAAATTATTGAAGTTCTGAAGTTCCGAAATAATTGATTTTTGGAGTTTAAAATGTTTTTTTTTAAGAAAAACGTTTTTTGTTGCAATTGAGTGGCTCACATGTGTTATACATGATCTGAAATCAGATTTCTTAGGTGGGCTTGAATATTTTTAAGAAATATTATTATTTTATTAAATTTTCTGTTTTGGTGTTCTAAGCATTTTCCTATAAATAGGGTGCTTAGGTTAGAATTGAAAATCACACCAGAAACACAAGTTTCTCTCTCTTTCTCTCTCTATATCGAGCGTATTCTTGTGAGTATTTGATACTTTGAGTGTTGCTATACGGTGTAAGTTTCCTTCAGCACTATATCTAGTATTCCAGTCAGAAGTACCGTATTTCCGAGGTAAGGGGTGTTATTTCTTCTTAAATGATATTATTTTCTTCAATATCATTATGCCGAAGTATTGATCTGAACTTTTTATCAAATTTAGAACTTTTCATGTCGGGGTTACTATTCATGAGTTACTATTCATGAGTTACTATTCACGAGTTACTATTCACCGAAAAATAAAATTTTCTTCTATTCGTCCAAAATATCTATTCTGGATACTAGCTTTGATTGTATCCATATTTTGATCATTCTTGAATTTTACTCCACTATGATTATTTATGAGGTATTTTTGGACATGGAATAGTTGAAATACGAATCCTTAATATTTATTCTTTTGTTTCACTGGATTCGTTTCCTTTAAAATATTTTTCATCATCCTCAGTCCTAAATGATAATATAATTGAATATCTTTGGCCTGTAGTGCAAAGATTGATGATTTCTGATGAATATCTTTGGCCCGTAGTGCAAAGATGAACAGGTGTTGAGATGAACATGATCGACTGGTGATACAAATGAATATCTTTGGCCTGTAGTGCAAAGATGAATATTTGATTAAAGATGGTTATTGATTGTTGTTACAGGGATAAAATATTGATGATGGACTTTTAAATCTTAGAAGATAGTAGAACTCATTCTCTACTTGACTCTTCTAATGGTTTGCTGTTTCCGCTGCAGTTATTGATTTAAAACTTGTTGTCTATTGTATTCTATTAAATTTTTTCCTGTTGAAGACTAACGATAATTTGTTATATATTATCTTAGTCATAATATTCTTTACTGGGCTAGTTGAGCTCATCCTTTTCCTTGTTGTTCCAATTTTCTTCTCAGGAGGCGAGAATGTAGCGAGTACTAGTCGGGGTGTGGAATGATGGTTCAAGACAGTTGTTTTAGTAGTCCTCACTATTTTGTAAAATAGTGTATCAATAAGTATAATGAGTTCTTAGTTGAGTATGAATACTGTCTAGATGACAATATTTGTATTTAAACTCACAGTATATGTGTTGTCGTATTTTGCACGACAATTGTAATAATAAAGTTGTAGTTATTTTCTGTACCATGTATTTGGCGACTCAGAATGGGTTGGATGGATTGGACCTATTTTGGGGGCGTCACAATTTCCTTAATTGAAATTGCTAATATAGCATTTAGGTTCCATAATTGTATATTAGGGTTTCTAGATGAACAATTAGGGTTTTCTAATAATCAATTAGGGTTAGCCCTAATTAAATATAAAATCAATAACATACAAACCTTATACTATCTTCAAGCTTCCAATTAAAGTTTTAATACTCCGAATTAGGGTTTCGGATTCCTAAAACTAGGGTTTCCAGAACCGGTAATAGGGTTTCTTAATAATCGTTAGGGTTTTTTAACTGAACGTCGAGGTTCTTGAAATATTATTAGGGTTTATGACTTATATAGTTTATATGGTCAACCCTTGACCCTTAACCACATACTGTACACATATATGACCATACACACAGAAGATATACACTTATACCCTTAACACTGTAAACCTTTACCAAAAGTTTTTAAATTCACAAAATTCCTTTCCAAAAATGTCAAATCCATACACTTATTTTCTGTCTAGGTTTAATATTTAACCTTAATTCCATCTTTTAAGATTTTAATACATATCTAAATTCTCGGGTTAATACAATTACTATCCTATTCATTCTAATGAGGTGCACTTTTGACACTTTCAAAGTCGAGTTCTCATCACCCTATTGTTGTTCACCAAAATAAATTATTAAGTGATGTATAATATACGACACACTCATCTTAGGTCCTCAATACAATTATATATTGCATGTCATGAAATTTTATAATGTATTGAGAAACTTTCAAAGTCTCGGACCATCACACTATTCCCCTGTTATCCCCGCTCGACCCAGCTACACTCTTACTACCTGAAAGAAATTGTGAAGCAAAAGGGTGAGCTCAACTAGCCCAGTAAAGAATATTATGACTAAGATAATTACATTATCAATAGCCTTCATCAATCATAAATCAGAGATTGAGAACATATGGTAGATAATAAAAGTTTTCAACCATAATTGCAGCGGAATCAACAATCCATTGGAAGAGTCAAGTAGAACATAATGTCTACTATCTCCTCCAAATTAAAAGTCCATCGTTAATATTTCATTCCTGTAATATCCATCAACAGTTCTTTGTTGTACCCAAGATAAAGAGAACTTTCATCACCTGTCTTCACTTGAACCACTAAAGATTATAGTTAAATTCACAATTCATATTTATAATCATGTAAATCAACAGTTTCTCCTTGCCACAAAGGCTTAATAGAACTTTTATTCAATATCCTTACCCCAAAGGCTAAAGATATTCAAATGTAATAACAATGATCATACAAATCAGTTGCTTATCTTCGCACTGTGGGCCAAAGATATTCAACTATAAAACCAATGATAATGATCATACCAATCAATTGTCTGTCAGTGCACTACGGTCAAAGACATTCAACTGTTAACTAATAGTCATGATCCTACCAAACACATCATCGAATTATCCATGCACTACGAGCCAAGGATATTCGTTAGTATCACCAGTGGTCATGATCATGTCATACACCTGTCCATCTTTGAACTACGGGCCAAAGCTATCAATCAACAGTTCGTCTTTACACGTAAGCCAAAGATATACAACTATAAAACCAATAATCAACAGTCCATCTTTGCACGTAAGTCAAAGATATACAACTGTAAAACCAATAATCAACAGTCTATTTATACACTACGGGCCAAGATGACTTTCGTTACAATATAAGCATGAGGATGATGACAATGATATAAGCATCAATCAAACGAAATCAATGATAAATTTTAAAGATTTATAATTCAATTTATCCAGAGTTTAACAATATCCAAATTATCAACATGATAACTAACTATGGAGTAAAATTCAAGAATAATATTCATATATCAAATAATTTGGACAAAAAAAAAATTAATTTTTGTCGTGAATAGTACCTCGTGAATAGTACTTTATGAATAGTATCTCATGAATAGTACCTCGTGAATAGTACTTCTTAAATAGTACCGTATTTATAAATAGTACCCATAAATAGTACTCCGTGAATAGTACCGTATATATGAATAGTACCGTATGAATGAATAGTACTGTATGAATAGTACTGTATATATGAATAGTATTCTGTGAATAGTACCGTATATATGAATAGTATCCATGAATAATACTGTATAAATGAATAGTACTGTATGAATAGAAATAACACCCCTTATCATAGTAGAAGACTGGATACTGCAATAGTGAAGTAGCTGAATACTCTTCTTCTTTCTCTCTATAGTTACTCTTGTGAGTCTTAGTGAATTGGTGAGAATGAAAGAAGAAATGAGCTTCAATTTATAGGAAAACATAGTTTCGATAATTGTACGTTTAGGGACTCAACTTATTACAGTTTAGTACCTTCATCTTTGTCTCTATTATTAATTTAGTCCTTCAAGTATTATTATTCTTGCACAACCTCCCCTAATAGTACATGCATGTGAACCAATAGTTCTATGCATGTGAACAAATAGCAATTAATTGCTCATATATCCGATTAATTACTCGTTTGGTCAATTTAACATCCAGAAATCAACTATTATTGAAATAAATGGCGATTTCCACTAACACTAATAATCCTTACACAATGGAAATATTTTTATCAATAATTTCATCTTTGAATTTTTGAAGTTTGACTTTTTTTGAAAAAGTCAACCCCGACAAATTTTGTGTTTATAGTCTATTTTTACTAATTTCATCGTTTCGGACTCAAATATCTCGTCCGCGTCTCCAAATTCAACTCTGAACTCAAATTCAATTTTTAATAACATTTATTCATCATTATTATAACTCTCAATATTAACAACCAAATCATTCCCAGGAAAGAGGGGGCTTTTCGATAAGATTTATCCCTATTGGTGCGTAATTAGGTGACCAAACCCTTTTTCTCGACAAAACTTTCTAGACATCGTCAATAATGCAAATAATAATATGAATAACTTTGTCGTCTCAATTATTGATTTAAGAATATAAAATATTAGGACAATAATTAAATCAATAACGTGAGATACTATGCAGCAATTACTGTGGTAATAATTGAATATAACTGAGTGACTTCTCACGTAAGCATCAATAATCAATACCGTGTGCTACTATGAAGCCACGCGTATTATTGTACCTTTATCACTGATTATTTTATGACAACTTGCTTACTTTGAAAAAAGTTCACATATCACCCTTAACTTTAACCTTTTATCAATTTAACCATTTACTAAATAGAATAATAATTATAAGAAAATTGAATACTTTCATTTCATAAAATTTGGGGTCTTACATTTACAATCTGTTATATGTTATTTATAAACGATTTTGGTTAAGTTAATTCATGAAAGAAGGGTTAAACAAGAAGAAATTGAGTTTTATTAAAATATGTACATTTTGGCTTATTTTGGAGTCAAAATTGAGGGTTAATCCATGTTGTAATCTGTAAATTGATGATGTATGTTGTTAAAACATTGAAAAACGAAAACAATGAAGGTTAAACATATTAATTTGGTTAAGAATCGAATATGTGGTGAATGATTACGTTAAACATGTTAAAAACATGAAAAACTTGTAGTAACCTTGAAATTGGATCTTTTGAATAGTTGTAATGTTCGTAGAAGATGTTAATTTTTAGTTATGTTGTAGTTCTATGAATTACAAATCCATAAGGTCGATAACAGACTCAATTGGATGTCTAATGGTTGAGTTATGAAGAATGGAAGGGGAAAGGGTCAAAAATTCGCGAAGAACAAAATACTGGAGAACTGCTTCTGCTCAAAGGCGCCGCAGCGCCGCTTATGAACTAAGCTCGAGCGTTGCAGCGCTGACATGGTAGTTAACAAAAATCAGAACCTGGCGCTGCAGCGCCGGTCTTAAGGTTAAATCAGGCGTTGCAGTGCTGCCTGACCCGTCTTCTGAGATCCGGACTCGGTGCCGCATTGCAGATAATACATAGGGAATTGGCGCCGCAACGCCGGTGACTAGTCAGGCGCAGAGAAGAGCTATTTCAAGGATGACCTAAGGGAAATTAATTCTAATTGATTTTAAACAGCATAATACACTTAATAAGGTATTATGGAAAGCTTTAAACACTTAAAAAGTTAAGCATCATATTGAAAGATTAAATTTATGGTATGATAAGGAGGTTAGTTTAATTAACTCAGTTAATTTAATCTAATATACATTTAAAATAATGTGAAGGCAATACATAATTACTTAATTAAATATTAAGTGATTATTAAGTAATGCATAAGTTGGAAGTTGAATTGATTAATGCCAATAAATGTTAAGTGTTAATTAAAGAGAAACGTAATGAGAAGGGAAAGGAAGTTTAACGTAAACAAATCAAATGGACAATGAGAAGCCCTAACAGGACTTAAACACATGATTGAACATTATGTATCAAACTTAAAGAAAGTGATTATAG
This sequence comes from Panax notoginseng, assembly GCA_016801055.1. NCBI lineage: Eukaryota > Viridiplantae > Streptophyta > Magnoliopsida > Apiales > Araliaceae > Panax > Panax notoginseng. The sequence goes on along the minus strand of CM029018.1, from coordinate 42,101,980 downwards.
ATCATAAAGTGGAGTTATTTAAGTAGTTACTCTGCGTTGTTATGTGTCTGAGAGTTGATATGCATGATGATATGTTGTGTAGGATTCATGAAGTGCAGATAGCTATAAGCTGTTAATCGGTTCTTGTAATCTACAAATCAGGCAAGTCTTTCAGTTTTTATTTGCTATGTGAACTTGATGATGAACTTTTTTAAATCTGTATTGCAAAGAGCATGATGTATTATATATGTTGTAAGTATGAAACGTTAAAGTCAATTTATGACACCGTTGATTGTGTAAAGAATGCTGATTGAGTAAGGAACTCAATCTTTATAATTGTTATGTTAACTGCAGCATGTATATTTATGAGATGTATGTTGAGCATGTTATTATGTGTTATGCGATGCATGAATGCTGTTAGATTTGCTGGGATGTTAAGCTCAATTTTGCAAATAACTATTTTTACAGGTTAAGGATTCAAGGTAACGTTATTTGCTACTTGAATGACATGGATTAGATGAAATGCATGAATATTAAATACTTTAGCTATAGTTGTTATACTTTTAAACCATGTTTAAGGTTTTGAGAAATGTACTTGATAATTTATGATGTGAAATTTCATATTTAGTTGTAAAGTTTGAGCTACCCAATGTATTAGGGATATCGAGCTGAGATGAAAGATTTTATATAATAACTCTGATTAAGTGAATTATGAAAATAAATTTGATTCAGAGATGTGTAGATGATAAAGGTTATGATTCAGGAAAATAAATAAAGTAAGAAGACAGAAAAATTTAAATTATTTCGCAATCTTATTAAGTTTAATATTGATTATGATGTAAAGTTAGAATAAAGATGTATTGAATACGACAAAGGTTGAAAGTTGAATTGTTTGAATTTTGGGGTCGTTACAAGTATGATAAATTGAGTCAATTGTGCATCATCTTGTGACTTTCTAAAAGTAGCAATCTCTTCCTCAGAGGCATTATCTGCAAGTATTATAGGGATATACATATTAAGGATATAAGATAGCTTTTCAACCGTGAGAACTATTCTCAATTATCTTAACCAATACGTTTAATTCGGTCCGATTAATTAGCATCTAATATGCTCTGTAGTGATAGTAATTTTAGGCATTGTAAAATTCTATAAATGAATTTGTAATTAACAATATTTTACATACATTCTTTTATTAATTACCAAAATAAATTAAGTCTTATTTTAGATTGGTATCTCCCATTATTTTCTTTAAACTATATTACCCTCACTTATATAGTTCGAAAAAATCTAATTAAAGATTTGCCGGTGAGAATAAGGATCACATTTCAAACGTATATAGCCTTGTGTGACATAAGAAACTATATATAAATAAATTGGTAGACAACTCTTGTCAATTACAACAACATGTAACTCCTTTTATTTTGCCTCTTAAATTATTTTGATCAAGGGTGATACATCCGAATCAAAATTATTCAAGTTAAATCCAAGCTATCACTTCCATATATTCAAAAGAAAAACACTGTCCTTGTGTGACACAACAAAATAACATCGTTCAATCTATTTATAAGTATTAAATGTGTTAAGACAACATCTCAAAAAATTAAAATAAGTCTTATGTGACACAACAAACTTATAATGATTAACTGATACTATCATTTTATAATACTAGAAGGTGACGTTCGATATTCCAAATTTCTTTGAACGCTTCAGACTTAATATAATTTCTTTGAGGGGTTTGTTATTATTTGTCTTATCTTGTTTAGCGCGCATGAATACACATATATAGTATAAGCATATATATATATATATATATATATATATATATATATATAGTATAAACATGCACATATAGAATACTATATTCTACCCGGATTGATTACAGACTTTATTCTAGCTTGGTTCACTAGAGCCACCAAGTAAACCAAAAGGTCAAACCCTAAGGTGCAAGAATTAAATTTAAATATAACTATTACATTTAAATCCTGGACTCTATTACAAATAGGTCTTCAAGCGCTCCTTGCTCCTTTTTCTACAATTGTTCAAAATTATTCTAACAATTCCTATTATAAAAGTATTTACAATAAATAGAAACCTTGATCAGTAGTCAAGGGTAAGTACATAGGAAGAAGATAGAATTTACATTAAGAAAAATTAGAGAAGACAAGGTACGTAGACCCCATTTAATAAAACTCATACATTCATGCATCCAACTAAAATAAAATTCAATCACATTGGTCAATAGTCCATAATCAATCCCATTTATTATCATATACATCAATAAATAACATTCATCTCATGAATAATAAATTCATTCCATATATGTATTGTTATCAATTTAATGGGCAATTTCAAATTTATTAAAAATTTAAATTTGAAATAAAAATAAACTCATTTATTTTAATCAAAATTTAAATCATAATAAATTTCTTTATTTTATTTTATCCAATTTTGAATAAAAATAAACTACTTTATTTTTAATCAAATTCCAAATCAAAATAAGCATCTTTATTTTAATTAACATGGAATCCAATTTCAAGTAGAAAAATAAACTCCTTTATTTTAACTTAAAATTGTTAGAAAAATAAAATATGTTGAATCTTATTCCTTATCAAAATTAAACATCTATAATTTTAGGAAACATGAAATCCTATTCCATATGTAAATAAACTCTTTTATTCAAACGAACGTGGAATTTAATTCCAAGTTGATATAAATTTTTTTGAATAAACTCTTTTATTCAAGCGAACGTGGAATCCAATTACAAGTTAATATAAAACTTTTATTTTTAAAATATATTACTATTAAAAATAAACTTTTTATCTTAACTGAAATAAATAAATAAAATAAAATAAAAATTTTCAAATTCTGGTGTTGGACGCGGCCGCGCTCAGAATGAACTGCAACACGGCACGACCGCGCTACAACCCTAGAAACAAATTCTTCCTTACCCTAAAAATCCGATCCAATAGCATACCATACATACATAGAATCATCAAGATCAATAATTAACACAAAGTTAGGTTTTGATATCACTGTTAGGTTTAGATATATCGATCATGCAATCAAATTACATAATCAATTAATAATCCCCTACTAATATTATTAATCAATTAATAATATTTTATTTACTTTCTAATATTATGAGTTTATGTGAAAATTCAATTTTAACAAGATATGGCAGTGACGTTTTATAAAAAAAAAGTTTTTCAAACCCTGATGCTCAATAGTAATTAAGACCTTTTACACTCCCATTTTATTAAGTGATCGGCTTGGTTGATTTTATTTGACAGATGCGAAGCATCCATACGAAAATACTTTACAAAAAGGTGCTGAATTCCTCGTGGGTATGAAAACCATCTGAGGAAATCCAAACACCGTAGAATAATTTACAAGCTACTTACAGCTGAAAATGTCCATCACGGGAACCGAATCTAGATCCAATGCGATGAATCTGCAATCACATGATTCCTAGGCGCACAAAATACTGCAATTTATATGAAAGCAATAAGCAGGTATATATATATAAAAGTTGTAAATATATATATATATACAGACATGATCACCAACCACGAAGTACATCCATGGGGGATCAAAAATATAAATAAAGCTGTAAAAGCTATCAACCGCCACGGAGGAAACTCCAGGGGGGACGAAATGTACAGAAAGCTGTAAAAAACGATCAACCACCACAAAGTAAACTCCAGGTGGGACGAAATGTACAGAAAACTGTAAAAACGGATAACCACCACGAAGTAAACTCTAGGTGGGACAAAATGTAAATATATATATATATATATATATATATATATATATAAGCATATATATATATATATATATAAGCATATAAACGCACCGGATGCGAAATCCAGGCTCACCGAACAAAGTTTGATAGCAGTTCATATATATATATATATATATATATATATATATATATATATATATATATATATATATATATATATATATATATTAAAGCAGTAAACGCTCCAGACCAAAGTCTAGGCTCATCGAACAAAGTTCGACATACAGTTCATATATATATATATATATATATATATATATATATATATATATAAGCAAATAAATGCTCCAGACCGAAGTCTAGGCTCAATCGAGGCATAACTCGATAATGTTAGTCCATATATATAAATATATATGTATATACAAACTAAAAATAAACCACGGACCGAAGTCCGGGAAAAATATGCAACACGACTCTCAACGTGTGGAAGGGTGTGTGCAAAGATGAAGAGAAAGAACTCTAAAGTGTGTGGGAAGGCTTACAATGGGCTGTCAAAGAAGACTTCTATATCTTTAGAGTGAGTAAACACAGACTTTTGTAGGTACAAAAGAGCTATATATGAGCTCACAGGTGTTTAAAAGGGGAAAGTACACTACCTAGGATGAGTGCAGAGCAAATTGGGCAGGGCTTCCTCGCCGTTTTTCTCTTGCAAAATGGGCACCCCAAGCCCCATATTTATAGAGAGGGGAGCCGCAGGTCTACCTGCGGCACCTAGTAGCAAGTGTACCTGCGGTTGCCTGGGGTGCCCCGGGCAGTGTGGGTCCCGCCGTGTAGAAGTACGTACGCGCTGTTCGCTCGGTCGCTCATAACTTTCAATCCGGGAGTCCAATGGACGCGTGCCATATCATTCCGGAAAGTTCTTTTCGAGAGATACACAACGAAATATTATTTAACCTTTTTTAATTCCAGGAAGATGGGTCCATGACCGAAATGGCATTCCTGGGTGTCTGTCAGGCAATTCGTTGAGCCGTTTTACGTAGTTTGCGCTCGGAAGTTAAGATATCACTCTTGTGGGACTTCCTTTGAAGTATTTTGAGTTGAAATGAGTTGATTTGAAGTTGAGTTGGCAAAATGACCATTTTGCCCCTCCCGGGGTTATCTCCAATTTTTGCATAGTCTTTTCTCAGGGTTATCTCTGAGGTTGGCTTGCTGTTGACTTTGACTATCCTCAGGGTTATCTCTGAGGTTGGCTTGACCTCCTGGGGCTATCTCCAAGCTTTGATCTTGATCCCCCGGGGCTATCTTTGGGGTTAAAACTGACTTTCCCTAGGTTATCTCTGAGGTTTGGAACCTGATTTCCCAGGGTTATCTTCGAGGTTGAGAACTGGATCTCTTGTGGCTATCTTCGGGGTTGGAATTGATGTTGTAGTCCTCCAGGGTTATCTCTGAAGTATGAAGAAGTCGTTTTTATCCTCCTGCATAGTTAGTAACAGGAAAAGAAAATTTTGAGTGTCTACAGTAATCATGGCCAAAACAATAAGAATGGACATTTCAAGAAGAGAAGGATCAACAATGACGTGAAGATGTCGGTTCCAGCACCCGTTCCAAAGGAAGAAGAACGACCACCGGTCGTATGTTTCAAATGCGGACAGGATTCTCTTTGGCCGTAGTGCAGAGATGAATTATTTTATGGCATGATCAGGACCGTTGGTGAAAACATAATTATCTTTAGTCGTAGTGCATGGATAAGTCGTGGTTGTGATACTAAAGAATATCCTTGGCCGTACCTGTCTGTGCGTTTTACGCCGGACCTGGTTCTATTATTTATTATTCTGTCGGAATATCCTGTCTGTCCATACTCAAAAGGAGTCCTCATTACAATTATTATCACAATATTACATAGAATAGTGAGAACTACTAATGCTATCATCTGGTCCGTCACTCCGTTTCTCGACTCGTCCTAAAAGCTCATTCCTTCATTATTTCTTACGAATTCACTGAAACTCTAGAGAGAGAAGTTATAGAGAGAAAGAACTTCCCCGACCAATCGAATATTATATAGCAACTTGCGTACTTTGCAAAATTTATAAATATTACCCACAACTATAACATTATATCGATTTCACTCCATAATAAATTAAAACACGCTTTGGATTGCTGCGTACAGTTTAGACGGATGTGTCCCTCCTGTCCGTATTTGAAACATACGACCGATGGTCGTTCTTCTTCCTTTGAAACTGGCTTGTTCCGCTGTAGTTAAATTTGATGTTTGTTATATTTTATCCGTTTAACACTGTTGAAGGTTAACGATAATTTATTCTGCATTATCTTAGTCATAATATTTCTTGATGTCTATTGTATTTTATCAGTTTAGCATTGTTGAAGACTAATGATAATTTATTCTACATTATCTTAGTCATAATATTTCTTACTGGGCTAGCCAGGGATCATATCCCTAAGCTTTGATACCAACTGTGACGCCCCCAAAATAGATATACATCACCCATTTTGAGTCGCCAAATACATGGTACAGAATGAAAACATGATTATCTTTAGCCGTAGTGCATGGATAATTCGTGGTCGTGATACTAAAGAATATCATTGGCCGTAGTGCAGGGGTGATTCGATGATGTGGATTCTCCTAGCCAACCTGTTATGCGAATTCAAAGTAACCAAACCACTAAAGTCAATCATTGTCATATCAAGCCATAAGTAAAGAGCCCTGAGCCTTTATCTGGTGACTTCCTTGTGTGGAATGCACCGAAGCCATACTTTTTGTAGGCGATGTCGTGAATGACGATGGCAAGTTGATATGTATCAATGTGACGTGCTATCCAAGTCTTGGATAAGGGTCGTATTACTGTACTTTTACTACCGAGTAGTTCAACAATATTAATGGTAAAACTTCCGCCGTTATTTTCATAAAGTATTTTCAACAGTATTCCAAGTCTTTCATTGTTCTCTTCAGGAAATGAGAATATAGTTGGGACGAGTCGAGAAACGGAGTGACGGAGCAGATGATAGCATTAGTAGTCCTCACTATTCTATGTTTCCTTCTTATCTAAGATTTGAACAGGAACCTCTTCATACGTTAAATCTTCCGCTATTTCGTCCGGTTCTAACTCAATAATGTGGTTCGGGTCTTCCACATAACGTGTGGTTGCATAGTAGCATACGGTATTGATTATTGAGGCTTACGTGATAAGTCACTCAGTTTTGTTTTATTAGTATTATTAATGTAATAAAACAGAAAAGCTTTTTATATAAAACATAATACTTTTACAAAGTTATTCGTTCTATTAGGCTAAATCATAAAAGATAGTAGATTTTATTCTCTACTTTACTCTTTTAATGAATTGCTTGTTCCGCTGCAGTTAAACTTGATGTTTGTTATATTTTATCCGTGCCGATATTATCATTTTGTTGGTTGCTCTCTTTTGGTTGCGTTGACTCGTTATCGCGCTCTACTAACTGAGCCCTATTTACAACATCTGAATTCACCAGAAAAAGGCTCATGGCTATTTACTTATGGCTTGATATGACAATGATTGACTTTAGTAGTTTGGTTACTTTGAATTCGCATAACAGGTTTTGGTATCGGAGCTTAGGGATATGATCCCTGGCTAGGATGTGAGAATAGAACTAGGAGGGGAGAGACGGGTAATTCCTTCGCTAGTATGACTTTCAACAAAATATAAACATGAGGATGATGACAATGATATAAGAATTCAATAAAAACAAGTTCAAGAATTAATTAATCCAAGAACCAATAACGTCCAAATTGTCAACATGATACATAAAGGTTTCCTTTGCCACCTTTATGTTGCGTGAATAGGCAGATCACTGGTGGGAATCTGTAAAACGTACCCAGCCTGACGCACTCAAGATATCTTAAGAGAAGTTCCAAGAGCTGTTCAATGACAAGTACTTTCCCGAAAGCATTCGTCACATGAAGGAGGTGGAATTTATCAAGTTTGTATTTACAAAAATGTCACCGCGTCCCTCCAAAATGACGTTATTTTAATAAAAGAATGTTATTTAAGGAGGAATGCTATTTAAGGGGAATGCTCTTGATTCTGACCGATATATATATATATATATATATATATATATATATATATATATATATATATATATATATAGTCTCATACATATTCCACACATTCATTCAATATATGTCACAAAATTTTCAATATCATTAATATTTAATTAATATATTTATTTACAACGTGACTTAAAATTCTGACTATTACAAGAAAGGTATATATTGTAATTCTCAAAAAATTTAAAATTCATAATAATATAATATAGTGTTATTATAAATTATTAATTTATATATATATATATATATATATATATATATATATATATATTGATTTTTTATTAAAAATAAATAATCAAATAAGAAACAAAAAAAAGGCACTTGCCTTGCAAGGGCATGCATACTAGTTATATATGAAAAGAGAAGGCAAGCATGATAATTAGCAAAAAGAAAAAAAAAAGGTAAGCATGACCGATTCTAATTGTTATACATGGACCAATGTCTTGCTTTTATTTATTAATATTAAATTTGTATAAAATATGCTTTTACTCAAATATATATTTTTGAATAATTTATTGATATTAAAATTTAAAGAATAAAATTATTATAAAATAAATGTCTAAATTTTATTTTATGCTCTCATTTTCAAATAGGGGGAGCACAGAGCATCTGAGGAGTTCGAGATATGTTGTTCATCACTATCTTCACACATTGTATATAATTTAGCTCCTATACAAAATCTTTAGAATTATAATTACTTGTAACATTACTTATAAATCTTTGGTTTGAAGCAAGAAAGTTCCTTTTTTTGTTGATAAAAAATAATAAAATTACTTGTAACATGTCATTGTATTCATATCACTAGGAAGTAAGACTATAAATCATTTTTTATTGAAGATAAATAAGTAATATTTCCACTGTCCCTTAATATAAGACATTTTAGAGAATTTTTTTTGTCCCTTAATATATGACATTTTAGAATTCCAAGTAAGTATTAATTGTTTAGTTTCCAATATTATCTCAAGTATTAAATACTCCTTCCGTCCCTAATTATTTGACGTTTTAGAGGTGGACACAGGAATTAAGAAAATGATTAAAAAATATTAATTATAGTACTCAATTATCTATAATACCCTTAAATCTTTTGTTGGGATAAGGAGAGAGAAAGAGTTAAAAGTATCAAAAAAATAGGCAGAGTAATGATGAGTAATTTTGAAAAAATTGTCATTAATTCTCTTATATTTGAACAAACGTCAAATAATTAGGGATAAATGAAAAACTCTAAAATGTTAAATAATTAGGGACGGAGGGAGTATAATTTTGGTTCTCTCACTATTTTTTTGTTCAATAAATAACAATTTCTTTTACCAATAAAAGGGTAATTTAGTCATTTGATATTATATTTAATGCTATACAATTATTTTTTTAATACTTATACATAACTCTAAAAAATCTTATATTAAAGAATGGACGGAGTACGTAGAGTACAAGAGGAGCAATGATACTTCACATCTCTTTCTATATATAGATTATTAATAACTTCATTTACCTTGGAATAATGCATGATTGATCCTAAATTCCATGCATTTTCATATCTTTTATGAAGTTTACTATTCCCAATAATCTGCATGCTTTGAACTCAAGTTAATTGCTCCTATTATAGACCAAAAATAGCTTCTAAGACCGATATTTGATAATGGATATCAATCTAGTATGCTTGTCTATAATAAGTGGGAATCTCAATTTAAGTCGAGTCTTGATTAATTAGAGTCAACTTCATTAGTACGATTTATATATTTTATCGAGTTATAGATAAAATAAATCGATTTAGTTTTGTACCGGTTATAATCTCTAATTTAGATTGTAAAATTAAAGAGTTGTGACCCTTCGTAATAAAGACTTTCATATTTTTATTTATCGTCTTAGATCTATGTATTTATTTATCATAAACCAATTTGAGTTTGTCATATGTTCAATTACGTAAAAATTAACTGAGTTAATTTTGTTTTGTACGAGTTATAATCTCCAATTTGGATGATAAAATCGAAGAGTTGTGAGCCTTCGTAATAAAGACTTTCATATTCTTATTTATTGTCTTGGATCTATCTATTTATTATGATTAAAATTCAAGGTGTGTGAATGTGCATATCAACATGTTTTCACATCAATATAAAAATAATAGTGCTGTTAATTTTTTGTTTTTCTAAAATTCAGCAACAATCTTTTCTCCTCGACCACTAATATTTATATGTACAAGAGAATTGATATATTTTGGGAATTGATATGCAAAATTAGCATCCAGAGTCGTACTACAAAGCTTATCTAGAGAGAAAAAAAAGGAGTATTAGTTGGTGTGATTGAGAGAATTGTTGTAATACTACTTATGGCACATTGTCTTCTTATTTTGCATTAAAAGTCTTCTTCAAAAGAGGTAGTGGTGCAAAATACACACTAAGAGGTAAAAAAAAATATTATATTTTTTTAGAATAATTGATAATATTGATTTTTTGAAACATGATGAATGACATTGATGGTTAAATTTATTCTTAGTTGTTGAAAAGTGAATTCTATTATTTTACCAACTATTTTATAAATTTGTCCGTGCAGGGATACCATGCTTGTACCAGTAACATGCAATTTACCATGCATGTCAACTTTACCCAAAATTCCATGTGAACACCTATAATTCTAAAAACTACAAAAAGTGACCTCTAATTTTAAGTTGAGTGAAACATAGACAGGTGTTCGATCGTTTGGCGGAGCAGTGTGATTTAAACACTTCTAAATTTAGAGTTTTCATAGAGTTAAAACTTAATATACTGTCAGTGTATATTCCAACAATGTTTAGATAATTATGAAACATCATTAATGATGTACTTATGTTGAACAAAATTATTTTTATTTTAATGATGTGTGCCCTATCACCGCTAGTATGTTTACATGTATCAAATTTAAAATAAAAGTAAATTTAGGAAAATGTTAAAATAGTGTTTGATTACATAATTGAGTAAGTACTTTCAAAAATATTAATGCCAAATGTCAGGTAATTGCGTGATAGATAAATGCACAAATTTTTACTTCCGTCAAAAGTACTTTAAAACACAAATCTAAAACTCTTTGAAAGTGATTTCGGAAACATTTCTATTTTTACTACAGAAATACTTATAATTCACCCAAAAACTTTTCCAAACAGACACTTAAAATAATAAAATCGCATTTATTCTTATGAAGTGTCATTAATTAATCGATTGCGTGATACTTAGCTCAACATGACATATATTTTTTTCCCTATTATTTTCTAAATATATATAATTTATAATTTTTGGACCATGCCGCATCAGATTTTGAAGAAATGTTTGGCATGAGGCGCATTGTGCTCTCATAAGTTATAGTAATGTTTGGTTGGTGCTTTTAATTGAATGCAGTAAAAAGGGTTGCCTGTTTTTAACATAACATCAATCGGGATGATATAATTACTTTGTCGCCTCGGGGCACGGCAGAAGATAGAAAAGGAGGGAACAAACTGGGTAATGGATATACAGAGACAATAGAGTAGTGTTAATTTCGGACAATATCATCTTTTCCTCATAATTGACTGTTTCCGTATAAAAAAGAAGACTGGCATATAATCTCTAAATTGGGAGTATTTTATAAAAAGAAAGAAAATTAAAAGCTAAAATAAATGTAAAGAAAAAGAAGAAAGAACAAATTATCTTCATTAATATAAGTGCATGTATTTACTTTATTAAAAAAATCAAATATTATACTACCTTGTTTATATATAAGAGTCTCATTTGTCAATTTATTTATATTTTTTATAAAAAGAATTTTATTTTTTATAGTAATATAAAATGACCGAATATTCTCAAATTTGTCATGTAGTTTATTATCATGCCACCACTAATAAGCTAACTACATATTAATTTAAAGGGTAAACATGAAACTAACACAATTTTAATATTTGTTAAACTCTTTTGTGGAATAGAGAGAATATTAATGAATGATCAAGAACAATTTTAAACGTTAATGGATGGTTAAGAAAGTTTCAATATTCTTGTTAAAACTTACACTAAAAAAAGCATGCTTTAATTAATGTCAGTTTTTGATGCACATAGTAACAAAAAAGGACATCAAGATCCAGATATGTCGAGCTTGTCACCCAAAATTAGGGGGGGTAAACGAGTCGAATCTCAACGAACACTTTCATGCTCAGATTCAGCTCGATTCGAAAAATTTGAGCTCGAATTCGACTCGGATTCGATAAGGGATTTATATTTTTGCGCCAGATTCGACTCGGATCATTACTCGGACCTACTCAGCTCGTAAGTACTCGACTCGTTTACAAAGCGAGTTACTCATGAGCCTTTAAATCGAGTTTCGAATATAAACCATTTCACTTAAAACTGAACCACTACATACTAAATTGGTTACTTAACTAATATATATATATATATATATATATATAACTTTTTCACTTTTATTTATGTATTGAAATTATAAAGAATATAATATAAATTGACATTCAATTAATTGATTTATTCAAGTACAAGCTAAACAATTTCATATTACACTTTATAAATTAGGAAGATTGATACAAAATATCACATATTTAGCTTACTAGCATGTATCAGACCAATATTCGAATATGATCCATCGAGCAGGTATCGAGTATGATTCGAGAAAAAATGAAATACTCGAACCCTAATATGAGCGAACACTGATATGCTCGAATTCGACTCGTGTATCATTAAACAGAAAATGAGTATGGATCAGATTCGACTCGGATCAACTTCAAATTCGAGTTTTGGATCATATTTTCGAGCCGATCTCGAGTTGAGTACCAAACTACTTAGCTCAGCTTAGACCACTACCCAAAATCAACCTTACCCCTAGCATATATAAGTCTCACTAGACAATTTGTAGGGTTTGAAAAAATCATGCATTAATTGATATAGTTAATTAAATATATAATTTCAAGGTGTTAGAAGTCTAGATATATAACTTGTAGAACTGAAGTATAATAATGTTGTCATGATGTTGTTGATGCTTGTACTATCGACAACCTTGAAAGGTATTAAAAAAAACCTCGAAAAGAGTGACCCCAATCAACCCGAATTCAAGTTTTACTAGTTTAAGAGAAGATAGATACAACTGTTTTAATAATAATAATAACAATAATAACTTGCGGGAGAAACCCCTGGAGATATAAGTCGTATACCTTAGTTTTATAAATTGAGTTTATCACAAGATTTTTAGTAAAACTTAATCTTACGCATGGATAGATCATGTAAAGATATGAGTAAACGTAAATTTTATTTAATTTGAGATTGTGTAGCATCATTATTATAACATTGTAAAATAAGTATATTTTTTGACTACTAAAATTAGTTGAACTTTCATGACCATAAAGTCGATAATAGAAATCACCAAATCATATGAAAATTCCTACGTTCAAATATTTTTCTGTGTTCTTTTAATCCGTACGATTGGATTTATCTAGAAAACCCTACAAATGAACGTATCAATCATGTGGTATACTAGTTAGATACCATCTACGGTATATTCCTTTTTTACTGATAATAATAATACTCTTTCTATTCTATAATAATATTCTATTTAATTTAGATAGTAAAATTTGTTCTAATTTATGTGCATGTCGTTTGTTCTAATTTCATATTTTCTAATTTATTCACTCAGAAGGAGCTTAACATGAGGTAGAGACGTTGGTTGGAGCTTCTAAAAGATTATGATACTAGAATTCAGTATCACCCGGAAAAGACAAATGTGGTTGCAGATGCTCTTAGCCGAAAGAGTTCTGGGAGTGTAGCAGCCCTTATTACACAACCTCGACTTATTTCGGATATGGAGCGGCTCGAGTTGGAATTGTATGTACGAGGTTCAGATGGGCTTTTGGCGGGTATGAGAGTGGAGCCCTCTCTTATCTCGCGGGTCAAAGAAGCTCAAAAAGAAGATGGGGAGTTGTGGAGTATGACGCATAATCCAGAGGAGGGCAAGAAGCCTAGGTTTCGTATTGATGCCCATGGTGTGATTTGGTTAGGTGAGTGGTTGTGTGTACCGTCAGATCCAATCATTCGGGAGGCGGTGTTGGCTGAGGCTCACAACTCGCCATTTTCTATTCATCCAGGTTCTACAAAAATGTATAGGGATTTGCAGAAGATTTTTTGGTGGAATGGGATGAAACGAGACGTGGCTGAATATGTTGGAAAGTGTCTCACTTGTCAACAAGTGAAGATAGAACATCAATGAGCTAGTGGTTTGCTGCAACAGTTAGACATTCCAGTGTGGAAGTGGGAGGATATCACGATGGATTTTGTGACTGGTTTGCCAAAGACTTTCAGGAAGAATGATGCCATATGGGTAGTAGTGAACCGGTTGACCAAATCGGCACACTTTTTGGCTATCCATGAGGGTTACTCGGTGGATAGGTTGGCACATATCTTTCAGCAGGAGATTGTTAGACTTCATGGTACTCCAGTGTCTATTGTTTCAGATCGGGACCCACGGTTCACTTCACGATTCTGGAAAGGGTTTCAACGAGCTTGGGGTACTCGGCTTAACTTCAGTACTTCTTTTCATCCGCAGACTGATGGGCAATCCGAACGAACTATTCAAACATTAGAGGACATGTTGAGGTCTTGTGCACTTGAATGGTCGGGTAGTTGGGATGATTACTTAAGCCTAGTTGTGTTTGCTTATAATAACAGCTGGCATGCAAGTATTAGGATGGCTTCGTTTGAGGCACTGTATGGTAGAAAGTGTCGGGCACTAACTTGTTGGGATGAGGTTGGCGAAAGGGCCATAGAAGGGCTTGAGTTAGTTCAAATCACTACGGAGAAGGTAGCGGTGGCTAAGAAAAAATTGAAGTCGGCTCGATCACGGCAAAAGTGTTATGCTGATAAGCATAGGAGAACTTTAGAGTTTGAACCTGGTGAGCACGTGTTTCTAAAAGTTTTTCCTTGGAAGGGAATTCGGCGATTTGGGTTGAAAGGGAAACTTAGTCCGCGTTATATTGGACCATTTGAGATTCTGCAGAGGGTGGTGAGGTTGCATATCGGTTAGCTTTGCCTCCACAGCTAGCTCACGTGCACATTGTGTTCCATGTGTCGGCATTGAGGAGTTATCATTATCATCCGTTGCATGTGGTGCAATATCCATTCGATAAGATTCAGGAGGATCTTACTTGTGAGGAGAAAGTTGAGGCAATTTTGGATCGTCAAGAAAGGATTATGAGGAGGAAGTCTATTCCGTTTGTTAAGGTTCTATGGAGGAACCATTCGAAGCGAAAAGCCACTTGGGAGCTGGAGGAGTCTATTCGTTCGGAATATCCGCATCTTTTTGATAATTAGGTACGTTCAATTCTTTTGATTCCGGGGACGGAATTTTTTTATGGGGTAGGTGATGTAATACCCGGTAAAAATAAATAAATAAATAAATATTGAATAATTAATATTATTTTGTTTTAAAATATTTTAATTGGACTTTATCTTTTATTTGGGTCAAAATAGTCATTTATTTTGGGCTAATAAGTTAACAAGTGTTGGATAAATTAATTTAGTAAAAATTGGGCCTTAAAACTAATTGAATTTAATTTATATGTGGGTAATATTAATCATATTCTAATTAGGAGAATTAATAAGACAAAATAATAAGTAAAAATATGTATAAAACCTACTCTTATTTTATCACGTCAGTCGTCAAATAAGAATTGTGGAAAAGGAACGGCGCAAGGAGATGAAATTGTGAAGAACGAAGATCAGAAATTAATTTTTTTCCATACATGTAAGTCTATCTATGATTTCGTATTGAAAGCATGTGGAGGTTTTTTTTTCATTTTTTTTGTTTTGGTTTTGCTTGTCTTGGAACGGAGGGCATTAGCCTTAATTATATATATAAGGAGTACTGTTCAATCATGATTTGGAAGGGGACAAAAATCTGCAATCCTGAAGTTGTTGTTTTCATTTTAGAATATAATAATTATATATATATATATATATATATATATATATACACACACACACACACACACACACACACACACACACACACACACACACACACACTTTGATGTTGAGAGTTGAAGTTAAAATTTATAATATACTACCTGCATGTCGGCTAAATTAGTTACAAGATTTTAACTTAAATGAATGTTCTTGTTTAACAATAATTGACCTGCATAAATATTATAAAAAAATTACGAAATATAATAATAAGGTAACATAATTAGTTAATCAAAATGTGGTAGTAATAATTATAAAATTTTGAAATCTTGATGATTAACAAAATTATAAAATTTGATGACTATTAATTAATATTTTATAATTTTATCAAACTTATATTAATTATTATTTTGTTTAATTAGATCGAACGGGAGGAATTTAACGAACTATATTGGGATAATAATTTTGGTTATTGTATTACTTAATCCAGGTACGGATTTCGTACTCTTTCAGCAAGACTATTTTATTTTTAAATTGTTCGTTTCGTTATTCGTTTCGAAATTTAGTTTTGTCTCTCATAACTGTTCCTTCTTAAATTCCTGAGAATGTTTCATTTTTTTTTTGCATTAGTATTTGAAACTTGTATTTGTACTTTTTGGTCTAGTGTGTTGTGGTTAATATTTATTTCGATCTTTGTAGAAAGTACATGTTAATATATTTGGAGACTTTGTGTTGATATTTTGTTTCAGTTTAACATGTACATGTTAGAACCCCTTTGTTGTGTCGCATGTGTTGTGACATTATATTTTGTTAGAATACCGTAGGGTATACCTGAGCTATAACCACCTGTGGGGATACCACAGGCATGTCCTCTTGACACCGAGGCATGATACCTTCCGTGGCGGTGTGATCAGTCCACAACGTCTCCATTTTGTGGTCCAGTTGGAGTTGGCCATTTGGTGTTTTGTTGTGGGAGGCGTATGGGTCGACCTTAGTTTTCTGTTCTGTTCTGTTCTGCAGATTGGTGATGTTTGTGCCAAACACGCCTTCCGATTTTACATGCATTGGATTCGCGGCCCAATGTGTGTGACTTGCCTGTGTGGCATTATTTGATTCGCCTATGTGGCATTATTTGACTTACCTATGTGGCAAGGTATATTTCTATTTTGTTCTGAGCTCGGTATGATATAACACCCAGCCATTTGATTCAGCCTATTATTTCGTTGTGTTAGATTTGTTCGTTTCGTTTCAGTTCGTTTCGTCTCATTTCATTTAATTGAGTTAGTTATTTCGGTTCATTATTTGTATTCTATATCCGTACTGGGCATTTGGCTCATGTTGTGTTTTCTTCCGACATGTAATCAGGGGAATCAAGGGCAAGTGTGATGAGAGCTCCATTCATTCCAATGATTTAGAAATATTCTGTTTAGACTTGATGTGTCAGTTTACTTGGAATTGTAATAATTATTTTAGATTGTGGTTTGAGACAGTTTGAGATTTATTATGGTTGACTTGTGGTATTTATCAGTTATTAAGACCATTCTTTTGTGGCTTTGAGCCTTGCTATTAAATTTATTAGTTTTGTTATGTTTTAAGTAACCTCTCTTTCTATTTCAGAAAGGGGGTGTTACAGAGTTGGTATCAGAGCTTAGGTTCTTTCTTGTAGAAAACCTTTTTAGGTTTGACCTGTGAGTTATGGGTAGACTTCTGGGTTAGGTTTCTATTTCGTTGATTTTCTGTTCAGCTATTATATCAGTTATAATTGAATTTATCCCTAATCTGTTTTATTTATAATCATTATCTCTTTCTTAGATGGCTCGTAGATCCGCCAGTGTTGCTGGGAGGCGAGGCAACAATAGGGGAAGAGGTGAAGGTCAGCCCAATGAGCAACCTAACAATCAGATAAATGCTCAGTTGGCTACCTTGGTGAATCAGGCAGTGAATCAGGCGTTACATCAGTTGGTGGCACATGTTGTACAGGCAACGCAGCAGCCGCCACTAGAAATTCCTGAACCAGGGAATTCGGGAAATAATGGCCAGCATGCAAATATGGAGGAAGGGAATGCAGATGGTCTTGATCAGCAGGTAGTTCTAATGTATGTGTGGTTGGAAAGGTTTCAAAAGCAGAAACTACAAGCATTCAGTTCATCTCCAACTCCAAATGATGCAGAGAATTGGATTGCCCACCTAGAGAAGATCTTTGATGTGTTTGGGTATTCAGATAATCAGAAAGTGTTGCTTGCAGCTTACAAGCTAGAAGGGGATGCACAGAGGTGGTGGAAAGCGATGATAACAACAAAGGGTGATGGTTATGTTGAGGCACTTAGCTGGGCAGTGTTTTGTGAGGTCTTTTATCAGCAGTACTTCCCGGCTGCTGATAAAGAGGCCTATGCCAGAGAGTATCTGTCTATTCGACAGAAAGATGATGAGTCCATCACGGATTTCATGACGAGGTTTACTAGGTTGGCAGGCTTTGCGTGAACCTCAGCAGGGACTGCAACAGAACAGGCATAGAAGTTTAAGTGGAGGATTCATTATAGGTATCGACAACATCTCATTAACAACAACTTTGCATATGTGTCGGTTGTGGCAAATGCAGCCAAAAATATTAAGATGGAGCAACAGGACTTTCGGTCTTCTAAACCAGATGGGAGTCGAAAGAGGGACAGAGATGACCAACAGGGTCAAACTTCAGTTCAACATGAGAGAAATTAGGGTGGCCAGTTGAATAAGAATCGTGGTGGCCAACAGGGGCAGTGGCGTGGTCAGAATCAAAATAGGGGTTATCAGCAGATGCCTCAGCAAGGGCAGAATCGTCAGCTACAGCTACCTTGGAATGGTCAGAATCGTCAGCAGTGGCAGAATCGTCAGCAGGGGCAGAATCAGGGTCGCTATCCGGGACCAGCTGGCGGGGGTAACCCGAATCTAATTTCGATAGCTCCTTGTGCTACTTGTGGGGAAAATCATCCGGGGAGGCAGTGCCACAGACTCATCGGTGCATGTTTCTTATGTGGACAGATGGGTCATATGGCTAGAGATTGTACCGGGCCACGTGGAAATGGTAGAGGTGGTGATAATGGTGGCAATGGAGGTCAGCGTCAAGGTGGTCGAGTTTTTTCTTTGACGTATAACTAGGCGGAAGGTGTGGCAGATGCGCCAGGTACTGTTTCTGGTACTCTTTTAGTTGGCAATCGTGAAGCGTCTATTTTGTTTGATACGGGTTCTACTCATTCCGTTGTTGCTCGGTCTTTTGTTCGACACCTGGGTGTGCCATCGCAGTCTTTAGATTCTGTTATGTCTATTGCTACCCCGATGGGGACTTCTGTTGTTATTTTTGATTTGTATCGAGGGTGTCCGATCAATTTTGGGGATAAGATCCGTAGCGTTAATCTTCTTCTGATGTGTATGCACGATTTTGATGTCATTCTTGGGATGGACTGGTTGGATAAACACCGAGCCACTATCGACTGTCAGGCGAAGAAGGTTATATTTGGAGATGTGAAGTCTCCAGAATTCGTGTTTCAGGGTTCACAACCGAGTAGGGTGGTGAAGTTAATTTCGGCTTTGAAAGCTGGGAAGTTAGTGGCAAAGGGTTGTGAGGGGTATTTGGCATTTGTGAAAGATACCTCTAAGGGTGAGTCTCGTATTGAGGATGTTTCAATTGTTCGTGACTTTTCTGATGTGTTTCCTGAGGAGTTGTCAGGGTTGCCACCGCAACGAGAAGTGGAGTTTGCTGTTGAGCTTATTCCTGGTGCGGAGCCTATCTTTAAGGCGCCGTATCGGATGGCACCATTGGAGTTGTAGGAGTTGAAAAAGCAGTTACAGGAACTATTAGATCGTGGTGTGATTCGGCCGAGTGTTTCACCGTGGGGTGCTTCGGTCTTGTTTGTGAAGAAGAAGGATGGGTCTATGAGGCTGTGTATAGACTACAGGGAGTTGAACAAGGTTACCATCAGGAATCAGTATCCATTGCTAAGGATTGATGACTTGTTTGACCAACTTCAAGGGGAAAAATATTTTTCAAAGATAGACTTGAGGTCGGGCTATCATCAGTTGAGGGTGAGGGATGAGGATATCCCTAAGACGGCCTTTCACACTCGATATAGGCATTACGAGTTTCTGGTGATGCCATTCGGGTTGACTAACGCTCCAGCGGTGTTTATGGATTTAATGAATCGGGTGTTCAGGGAGTACTTGGACCAATTTGTTATTGTCTTTATTGATGACATTTTGGTTTACTCCAAGTCTAAGGAAGAACATGAGGAGCATCTTCGCACAGTGTTGGGGATTTTGTAGAAAGAGAAGTTGTATGCTAAATTCTCTAAATGCGAGTTCTGGTTGGAGCAGGTTGCATTTTTGGGCCACGTTGTTTCTGCTGAGGGCATTAAAGTGGATCCTACGAAGGTTGAGGCTATCACTAAATGGCCGAAACCTACCACAGTGACAGAGATTAGAAGTTTCTTGGGTTTGGCAGGGTATTATAGGCGGTTTATGGAACGATTTTCCTTGCTTGCCTTACCATTAACCCAGTTGATGAGAAAGGGCGTGAAGTTTGTATGGAATGAGGAGCGTGAGAAAAGTTTTGAGGAGTTGAAGAAATGGCTTGTGACAGCTCCTATACTTGCATTGCCGTCGGGGACGGGAGGTTACCAGATATATAGTTATGCTTCTGAGAAGGGTTTGGGGTGTATTTTGATGCAACACGGTAAGGTGATTGCTTATGCTTCTAGGCGGCTTAAACCTTACGAGGTGAATTACCCCACACATGATTTGGAGTTGGCAGCAGTGATCTTTGCCTTAAAGATTTGGAGGCATTATTTGTATGGAGAGACTTGTGATATTTTCACCGATCACAAAAGTCTTAAATACATCTTCACTCAGAAGGAGCTCAACATGAGGCAGAGGCGTTGGTTGGAGCTTCTAAAAGATTATGATACTAGAATTCAGTATCACCTGGGAAAGGCAAATTTGATTGCAGATGCTCTTAGCTGAAAGAGTTCTGGGAGTGTAGCAACCCTTATAACACAACCTCGACTTATTTCGGATATGGAGCGGCTCGAGTTGGAATTGTATGTATGAGGTTCAGATGGGCTTTTAGCGGGTATGAGAGTGGAACCCTCTCTTATCTCGTGGGTCAAAGAAGCTTAAAAAGAAGATGGGGAGTTGTGGAGTATGACGCATAATCTAGAGGAGGGCAAGAAGCATGGGTTTCGTATTGATGACCATGGTGTGATTTGGTTAGGTGAGCGGTTGTGTGTACCCTCAGATCCAATCATTCGGGAGGCGGTGTTGGCTGAGGCTCACAGCTCGCCATTTTCTATTCATCCAGGTTCTACAAAAATGTATAGAGATTTGAAGAAGAATTTTTGGTGGAATGGGATGAAACGAGACGTGGCTGAATATGTTGGGAAGTGCCTCATGTAAGACCCCGAATTTTATGAGATAAAAGTATTCAATTTTCCTATTTAGTAAATGGTTAAATTGATAAAAATTTAAAGTTATGGGTGAAATGCGCAAATATTTTAAATAAGCTAGTGGTTATAAAATATTCATTTTTGTCGGTGAATATTCGTTTGGTCGTGGAATATTCTTCCTGTCGGGGAATATTCATACGACGGCGCAGCCTTTTGTGGGCCCCATAACGGAGAGCGATTGGATGAAGAAAACGACAAGTATAAGTTGTTTACAAATAACGGCGTAGTTGTTACCGTTAATACTGTTGGAATACCCGGTGGTTAAAACACAGTAATACGCGTTGTTGCACAGTAGCACACAGTATTGCACCAATTATTGATTCTTACTTAAGAAGGCACTACTCAATAATTGTTATAGTAATTACTGTTCAATATTTTATTTTATTGATTCAATAATTGCTACGTTGATATTTTATATTACTGTTGTTTCAATAATTGTCACTACACAGTATTTTCTATTATCGGAGCAATAATTTATATTATCTGAATAATATTATTAGATAACATTATTGACAATGTCTAGAAAGTTCTGTCTAAGGAGAGGTTTGGTCACCTAATTGCGCGTCAGTAAGGAGAGATCTTTATTGGAAAGCCCCTTTTTTCCTAGGAACAGCCTAGTTGTCAATATTGTGATTCTGTAATATTATTTGTAAATAATTAATTATTAATTTATATGATGAGGAAAATATTAATTTTATGTGGATATAAATGGAGAAAATTTTTTAAAGTGACAATTGTTAAAATTTGATATTTTATCTTCTCTGATAAAATAATATTTTATTATATTATTATAATATAATAATGATGATATTTTTACAATGAATGTGGGATATATGAGTATATGAAGAGGAAGAGTATTTTTGTTGCAATAAATACTAAAAGCATGTTTTGTGTATCGGTGGACCCCATTTCTTGACTGAAATTTAATTATAGCCTGTAAAATTACCGTTTGTAGATTTCGGTCAATTTTTGTTTGGAATTTGGAAAAACTTTCTTCTACAAAGTTGTACAGAATGGAATTTCTTATAAAAACTCGCGAGATTCGAATTTTCTGATAAAAGGGCTATTTATTATGAATTATTGAAGTTCTGAAGTTCTGAAATTATTAATTTTTGGAAGTTTTAATTATTTTTATTAAGAAAAATGTTTTTTCTTACTTTTTCTAGAAGGTTAGCATGTGTTTATGGCTGAATTCAAGTATCTAGAGGTGGGCTTGAATATTTTGTAATTATATTAATATTATATTCAATTTTCTGCTTTGGTGTTCTAAGCATTTTCCTATAAATAAGGTGCTTAGGTTAGAATTAAAAATCACACCAGAAATAAGTTTTCTCTCTATTTCTCTCTATATATTATCGAGTGTATTCTTGTGAGTATTTTGATATCTTGAGTGTTGCTATACGGTGCAAGTTCGTTCAGCGTTATTCCAGTCAGAAGTACTGCTCTTTTGAGGTAAGGGATAGTAAGGGATGTTATTTTATTCGAAAACGATATTATTTCTTCAATATCATTATGTTAAAATATTGGTTGGAAATTTTTTATCAAATTTGAAACTTTTTCATGTTGGGGTTACTATTCACGAGTTACTCTTCATGAGTTACTATTCACGAGTTACTATTTATGAGTTACTATTCACGAGTTACTATTCATGAGTTACTATTCACGAGTTACTATTCACGACAGGTTACTATTCATGAGTTACTATTCATGAGTTACTATTCACAAGTTACTATTCACGGGTACTATTCACTACAAAATTGGTTTCTTTTTCTAACCAAATTATAGTTGATTTATGAATATTACTCTGGAGATTAAAACTATGTATTGATTATATTGATTTTATTATCATATATAACATTTTTATAACCCTGATGTTGAAATTCTCTTTCACTAGAGTGTAAAGATGGGTAAATTATTGGTATGATCATGACTAGGGTTCTCTTTGGCCAATAGTGAAAAGTTGAATTGTGACTGGTATGATCATGACCATTGAATTTATAATTGAATATCTTTAGCTTAAGTGCAAAGGTGAATTGATCAACATGGTTATGATTATTGTTTATATAAATTCTAAAATGATTATATATTTCTTTGAGATATGAATATCTTTGACCCATAGTACAAAGATGATTTATTGATGAATATCTTTGGCCCGTAGTGCAAAGATGAATTATTGATGAATATCTTTGGCATGTAGTACAAAGATGGTCTGTTGATAAATATATTTGGCCCATAGTGCAAAGATGAATTTATTAGTATGATTATGAACATGAACTGTGATTTGGTATAACCATGATCTTTAATGTTTCAGGTAAAGACAGGTGATGAAAGTTATCTTCGTCCTGGATGAGAAAAAGAATTTAGAACTACAATTATGATTATGAGTTATTCACATGATTGTGGGCAGAAACTGTTGATTGATGTTACAGGGTTAAAACGTTGTTGGTGGACTTTTAACATGGAGAAGATAATAGACTTTATGGTCTATTTGACTCTTCTAATGGATTGCTCGTTCCACTGCAACTATGGTTGAAAAGTATGTTCTAAATCTCTAATTTATTACTGATGAAGTATATTGATAATGTAATTATCTTTAGTCATAATATTCTTTACTGAGCTAGTTGTTCTCACCCTTTTGCTTCACAATTCCTTTCAGGTAATACGAGTGTAGCTGGGTCGAGCGGGGGTAACAGGGGAATAGAACGGTGGTCATCATTTAGTAGTTATATTTGTTGAATCAAATAGGGTGAAGCGAACCCAATGTTAGAAGGGTGTTTTGCTACTATCATACAAGATGTCTAATGACATACAACCTCGTATCATCATAAGACCGGGATGTGCTCATCCACTTGCTGAGTATATTTACAAGCACTACCTATATAATCTTGGTGTTTGTTTGGAGTTTAATTCCCAATTAGAGACAGTGGAGATAATGATATGTCAAGAGAAGACTCACCATTGGGAAGAATATGATAGTAATCTTCTCATTTTTTTTGGGGTCTATTGGGTCAACCAAGGATAATTCTGTGGCCATATGATATCTATCATAACCTAGACGCATGACCTCCCATGTACGAAGGTTTCCTTGAGCACTTCCCAAAGGTTTTAATTTCTAAAACAGTTTTTGACTGTACCTTTATGTAAGGTGTCATGGTGACGTGCTATCCAAGTTGGTGTCCAGAGTCACAGTTGGTATATTTTAGTATCAAAACTCACAACATATGTGTTATTGTATTTTGCACGACAATTGTTGTAATAAAGTTATAGTTATTTTCTGTACCATGTATTTGGCGACTCAGAATGGGTTGGATGGATTGGACCTATTTTGGGGGTGTCACACCTCACTTGTCAACAAGTGAAGATAGAACATCAACGAGCTAGTGGTTTGCTGCAACAGTTAGAAATTCCAGTGTGGAAATGGGAGGATATCACGATGGATTTTGTGACTGGTTTGCCGAAGACTTTCAGGAAGAATGATGCCATATGGGTAGTAGTGGACCAGTTGACCAAATCGACACACTTTTTGGCTATCCATGAGGGTTACTCGGTGGACAGGTTGGCACATATATTTCAGCAGGAGATTGTTAGACTTCAAGGTCCTCCGGTGTCTATTGTTTCAGATTGGGACCCACGGTTCACTTCACGATTCTAGAAAGGGTTTCAACGAGCTTGGGGTACTCGGCTTAATTTCAGTACTTCTTTTCATCCGCAGACTGATGGGCAATCCGAACGAACTATTCAAACATTAGAGGACATGTTGAGGTCTTGTGCACTTGAATGGTTGGGTAATTGGGATGATTACTTGAGCCTAGTTGAGTTTTCTTATAATAACAGCTGGCATGCAAGTATTGGAATGGCTCCGTTTGAGGCACTGTATGGTAGAAAGTGTCGGGCACCAACTTGTTGGGATGAGGTTGGCGAAAGGGCCATAGAAGGGCCTGAGTTAGTTCAAATCACTACGGAGAAGGTTGCGGTGGCTAAGGAGAAATTGAAGTCGGCTCGATCACGGCAAAAGTGTTATGCTGATAAGCATAGGAGAACTTTAGAGTTTGAACCTGGTGAGCACGTGTTTCTAAAAGTTTCTCCTTGGAAGGGAATTCGGCGATTTGGGTTGAAAGGGAAACTTAGTCCGCGTTATATTGGACCATTTGAGATTCTGGAGAAAGTTGGTGAGGTTGCATATCGGTTAGCTTTGCCTCCACAGCTAGCTCACGTGCACAATGTGTTCCATGTGTCGGCGTTGAGGAGTTATCATTATCATCCGTTGCATGTGGTGCAATATCCATTCGATAAGATTCGGGAGGATCTTACTTGTGAGGAGAAAGTTGAGGCAATTTTGGATCGTCAAGAAAGGATTATGAGGAGAAAGTCTATTCCGTTTGTTAAGGTTCTGTGGAGGAACCATTCGAAACGAGAAGTCACTTGGGAGCTGGAGGAGTCTATTCGATCGGAATATCTGTATCTTTTTGATAATTAGGTACGTTCTATTCTTTTGATTCCGGGGACGGAATTTTTTTAAGGGGTAGGTGATGTAATACCCGATAAAAATAAATAAATAAATAAATATTGAATAATTAATATTATTTTGTTTTAAAATATTTTAATTGGACTTTATCTTTTATTTGAGTCAAACTAGTCATTTATTTTGGGCTAATAAGTTAACAAGTATTGGATAAATTAATTTAGTAAAAATTGGGCCTTAAAACTATTTGAATTTAATTTATATGTGGGTAATATTAATCCTATTCTAATTTGGAGAATTAAAAGACAAAATAATAAGTAAAAATATGTATAAAACCTACTCTTATTTTATCACGTCAGTCGTCAAATAAGAATTGTGGAAAAGGAACGGCGCAAGGAGACGAAATTGTGAAGGCCGAAGATCAGAAATTAAATTTTTTTTTCATACATGTAAGTCTATCTATGATTTCGTATTGAAAGCATGTGGAGGGTTTTTTTTTTCATTTTTTTCGTTTTGGTTGAGCTTGTCTTGGAACGGAGGGCATTAGCCTTAATTATATATATAAGGAGTACTGTTCAATCATGATTTTGAAGGGGACAAAAATCTGCAATCCTGAAGTTCTTGTTTTCATTTTAGAAAATATATATATATATATATATATATATATATATATATATATATATATATATATATATATATATACACACACACACACACACACACACACACATATATACTTCGATGTTGAGAGTTGAAGTTAAAATTTATAATATACTACCTGCATGTCGGCTAAATTAGTTACAAGATTTTAACTTAAATGAATGTTCTTGTTTAGCAATAATTGACCTGCATAAATATTATAAAAAAAATTACGAAATATAATAATAAGGTAACATAATTAGTTAATCAAAATGTGGTAGTAATAATTATAAAATTTTGAAATCTTGATGATTAACAGAATTATAAAATTTGATGACTATTAATTAATATTTTATAATTTTATCAAACTTATATTAATTATTATTTTGTTTAATTAGATCGAACGGGAGGAATTTAACGAACTATATTGGGATAATAATTTTGGGTATTGCATTACTTAATCCAGGTACGGATTCTGTACTCTTTCAGCGAGACTCTTTTATTTTTAAATTGTTCGTTTCGTTATTCATTTCGAAATTTAGTTTTGTCTCTCATAACTGTTCCTTCTTAAATTCGTGAGAATGTTTCATTTTTTTTGCATTAGTATTTGAAACTAGTATTTGTACTCTTTGGTCTAGTGTGTCATGGTTAATATTTATTTCGATCTTTGTAGAAAGTACATGTTAATATATTTGGAGACTTTGTGTTGATATTTTGTTCCAGTTTAACATATACATGTTAGAACCCCTTTGTTGTGTCGCATGTGTTGTGACATTATATTTTGTTAAACTACCGTAGGGTATACCTGAGCTATAACCACTTGTGGGGGTACCACAGACATGTCCTCTTGACACCGAGGCATGACACCTTCCTTGGCGGTGTGATCAGTCCACGGCGTCTCCGTTTTGTGCTCCAGTTGGAGTTGGCCATTTGGTGTTTTGTTGTGGGAGGTGTATGGGTTTTCTGTTCTGTTCTGTTCTACGGATTGGTGATGTTTGTGCCAAACACGTCTTTCGATTTTACATGCATTGGATTCGCAGTCCAATATGTGTGACTTGCCTGTGTGGCATTATTTGATTTGCCTATGTGGTATTATTTGACTTGCCTATGTGGCAAGGTATATTTCTATTTTGTTATGAGCTCGGTATGATGCCATTTGATTCAGCCTATTATTTCGTTGTGTTAGATTTGTTCGTTTCGTTTCAGTTCGTTTCGTCTCATTTCATTTAATTGAGTTAGTTATTTCGGTTCATTATTTGTATTATATATCTGTACTGGGCATTTGGCTCATGTTGTGTTTTCTTCCGGCAGGTAATCAGGGGAATCAAGGGCAAGTGTGATGAGAGCTCCATTCATTCCAATGATTTAGAAATATTCTGTTTAGACTTGATGTGTCAGTTTACTTGGAATTGTAATAATTATTTTAGATTGTGGTTTGAGACAGTTTGAGATTTATTATGGTTGACTTGTGGTATTTATCAGTTATTAAGACTATTCTTTTTTGGCTTTGAGCCTTGCTATTAAATTTATTAGTTTTGTTATGTTTTAAGTAACCTCTCTTTCTATTTCGGAAAGGGGGTGTTACAATATATATATATATATATATATATATATATATATATATATATATATATATATATATATATATATCTGATATCACATAATAGTTATAAAATCTTATATAAATACTAAATTTTACGTTGTTCATTTAAAGATTTGACAACCATAACTTAAAAACACATCTTTCCTACCCCGTACAACACAGTGTTATAGGAAAATTTGTTAAAATATTTTATTTCTTTATGTGACCTCTACTATTTATGAAATTATTGGACTTACATATTGTATTAATTTAATCATCTTAATTATGAGTTTGGTAATTATGTGGCTCATAAATATTATTACTAATATTAATTTGGCATAATAGGCCCTCGGTTTTATAATCTTAATGGACGATTTTGACCCTTAGCTATTCTATAAATAAAACAGTTAGGATTTGGTCCCAATTGTGATGTCCCAAAATAGGTCAACACAACCCATTCTGAGTCACCAAATACATGGTACAGAAACCAAATACAAACTTCATTAATACAACTGTCGTGCAAAATACGACAACACATATGTTGTGAGCTTTAATACAAATATTGTCTTGTAGACAATATTCAAACTCAAATAAAGTCCTCATTACAATTATTGATGCACTATTTTACAAAATAGTGAGGGCTGCTATATAACCGACTTGAACCATCACTCCACACCCCGACTAGTCCCAACTATATTCTCGCCTCCTGAGAAAAACAATGAAAGAAAATGGTGAGCTCAACTAGACAAGTAAAGAATATTATGACTAATTAAGATAATATAGAATAAATTATCCTTAGTCCTCAACTGAAAAAAAATTGATAGAATACAATAGACAACAAGTTTAGAGTACAACTGCAGCGGAAACAACAATCCATTAGAAGAGTCAAGTAGAGCATGATATCTACTATCTTCTATGATTTAAAAGTCCATTATCAATATTTTATTGCTGTAACATTATTCAATAAATATTTTAAATCAACAAATTATCCATGCACTACGGGTCAATGATATTCGTTAGAATCACCAGTGGTCAGGAGCATGCCAAACACCTGTCCATCTATGTACTACGAGCCAAAGATGACTTTCACCACAAACCTTATCTGTAATATTAAATGTTATGATTATACCAATATACAATTCCTGGTCATAGTCATACCAATCAACAGTCCATCTTTGCACTGCGGGCCAAAGATGACTTTCAACACAATATAATCATAAGGATGATGATAATAATATACAGATTCAATCAAGTGAGATAAATGATAAATATTATAGAATTCTAATTCAATTTATCTAGAGTTCAAAAAATGTCCAAATTGTAAACATGATAATTATTTGTGAATTAAAATTCAAGAATGATATTCATGTACCAAAAATAATTTGGACAGAAAAGAAAATTAAATTCTGTTATGAATAGTACTCCTGAATAGTATCGTATGAATAGTACCCAGACATAAAAAATTTAATAAGAAAGTTCAGACCAATATTCCAGTGAAATGATATTAGATGAAGCGCAAAACTTAAGGAATTATAGAAGCAATACTTACCATAGTAAGTTTCAATTTAGGAATATGAAATAAAATAATATCCCTTACATAATATGGAGTATGAAAGAAAATAATATTTCTTACGAGTATTGCAATAAAATAATATCCTTTACCTTAGTAGAAACTGGATTTGACTGGGATATCAGATATTATTATGAGAAAATCTTGCACAAATAACTACACTTAAAGTATCATTATACTCAAGAGAAATACTCACAATATTATATAATAAGAATTTCAGATATTGAAGATGTGTTTAGGAAGGAGGGTTACCCCTCTATTTATAGTGCAGCGGAGGGAGAAAATCAATCCTCTCTGCCTAATGTTTTCCTTTTTCCTGTGACAACCTCAAAATAGGTCCATTCCATCCAACCCATTCTGAGTCGCCAAATACATGGTACAGAAAATAACTACAACTTTATTACCATAATTGTCGTGCAAAATACAACAACACATATGCTGTGAGTTTGGATACAAATATATACCAACTGTGACTCTCATCCTAACCTTGGATAACACGTCACAATGACACCTTACATAAAGGTATAGTCAAAAATTATTTTAGAAATTAGAATCTTTGGGAAGTGCTCAAGGAAACCTTCGTACATGGGAGACCATGCGTCTAGGTTATGATAGATATCATATGGCCATAGAATTATCCTTGGTTGACCCAATAGACCCCAAAGAAAAATGAGAAGATTACTATCATATTCTTCCTATTGGCGAGTCTTCTCTTGACTTATCATTATCTCCACTGTCTCTAATTGAGAATTATACTTCAAACAAACACCAAGATTATATAGGTAGTGCTCGTAAATATACTCAGCAAGTGGATGAGCACAACCCTGTCTTATGATGACACGAGGTTGTGTAATAACCGTAGATTTTAAGTCACTATATATGTATGCACATTATGGATTTTTAACCTTGTGTCACATAAGGATTTAATATGTGACAACACATGTGAAGTGGTACATGGGTCAATTAACATATATACTATAGTTATGGATACATGCATTTACAGATTTCATAAAATGAAAGCTTCGTAACCTAATTATACATTAGGTAAGACTATTAAATAACCTAAGGGTTATGGTAATACGGAAAAGTTAGTATTTAATATGTATACTAACTTCAGTGGGTAAACTTAGTATTTCAAGTGACTAATAATTTTAAACCTAATTCTTATAAATCTAATTAGGTTATGAGATAAAGTCACATGTATAAGTAATTAAACTTCATATGATTGGGAATGGAAGCCCTAAATAATCAAATTGGGTAACATTATTAAAATTGCTAGACTATGTTTAGTACATAGCCCAAAACAATTAAAGGAGAAGCCCAAAGAAAATAAAATACAATCCAACACTTAGCCCACTTGATTAGGGATATTCTAGACATTTGATTAATCAAAATTGGGCATTTAAAATAAAAGCTAAATGGAGGATATTATGGGCTAGAGGATCCTAAGTGGAATAATTAAGCTAACTTGTCCATTAGTAGAAATTATTAAACACAAGGACAATGTTGTCAAGCTCCCATTGGTTGCCACTCTATTATGCACATTTAATCATGTCTAGCCTAATGGAAATAATAATATAAAGTTTTTACCCAATGGATAACAAAATAGTTATGGGAGGATTATTAGTGAATTGCCCATTTCATTTTTGTAAACACATTTTCATTCTTCCAACATCTCATTTTCTCTCCATCTTCGTCTTCTATCTTTTGCTCCCAAGCTAGCCAACTTCAAAGAGAAAAAAGAGAGAGAGGGTTTCAGCTATAGAGAGAAGAGATAGGAGTGCTAGTTGTTCGTGTCTCCTAAGTTTATTACTTACTTTGGAAAATCAAGAAAGGTAGCAACTAAGTCAAGGTATAACTTACCTTCATCTTCTTCTTTTACTTTGTTTTGCTAGCTTGAGTTTTGATGGGGTTATGTACAAATACTCAAGATACACTAGTTCTACATATCATCATGTATGGAACTAAGTATCTTGAGTGTTAGATCAAAGACTTAGAGGAAGAAAATGAGCATATGTTCTCCAAGGGTGAAAACTCTTGTCTTTCTTCCACTACATCTTGTGTAACTCAAGTTTTACAACTTGGAATTGTGATCCGTCGAAGGGGGGTGCTAGATACATGAGTTATGTAGTAAACCCAAGTGATAGAACACAAATCTAGCAAGTTTTGAAACTTTTGAGACTATTTTTCCCAAAACAGTCCACTTTGCATGTTGAGGCTTTAAAAACCCTAAATCAGCTACTGATCTATTTTTCATGAGGCTGTTTCGGTCAGTTGCTTATCTTTTAAAAATCTGAAAAAAATAACAGAGGTACCCTGAGAAGTTATGTACATGCAGGAAAAAGAACGGACACGCTTCGAGTTATATATTGTGCGTAATGACTATTTTTGTAAAGGACTCCGAAATATTAACCTTCGAATATCTCACTGTGTATACACTGGAAAATTTCAAAATTTTTACAGTGGCTTCATATATGTTAAGAGAGCATACCCTGAAAAGTTTAGAATTTTCTGAGCAAAACTCAATTTATTAAAAATAGAGCAAGATCCGAGTGTTTTGGGCACTTTAAAAATAGTAAATCATTTTCTAAAATTCCAGAAAAAATTAGGAGATCATAGTCGGTTCATATTTTGTCAAAATTCAGAAGTTGAGAATTTTTGGAATCTGTTTGCTATTTTTCCAAAAAAAAATAAATGGTTAAGTTATGAATAAAAAGAAATAAATAGTTAAATGATGTCTTTGATGAGAAAAATATGATTTTTATGCTTGAATGCTCATAATATATTATATCATAACCATTTTAGGGTATTTTGGTAATTTATAATAATAAATATTATTTATGACCTTTTATAAATATTAAATAAGAGGTTAATAAAGGATGAACAATTAGAATAAATTGTTTATTAATTTAGTAAATCATTGGAATATTATTATAATATTAATAATATTATAATATGATGTTGTTAATTAAATAAAAATATTAAGATTAAATTTTTTTTAAATAATTAATAATATTAGATTAAGATATTAATCCTAGAGTAAAATATTATTAAAAGATTAATAATATTAGATTAAAGTATTATTATTAAATGATTAAAATATTATTAAATAATAATATTTCAGATTAAATAAAATGTTATTAAATATAATACTATTAGTAAAAGAATAAAATATTATTAAATGATTAATAATATTAGTAAGTGAATAAAATATTAGTAAAGTATTGAAATATTACTAAGATGATAATAATATTAGTAAGTGAATAAAAGTATTATTAGTAAACCAATAATACTAGAAGGTGAATTAAATATTATCTAAGTTAATAATATTATGTGAATTAAAGGTAGTCGTTAATTAATAGTAACACTATCTAGACAGGATAATGTTTATAAGAACTAAATGTAATGTATAATATCTATGTGATTACATAATCTAATGTTATGCTTTAACTAATCGAAAGATTAATTATAGGTCTCTCAAAGGAAGATAAGTTAACTGCATAGTGGATATAAATTTAATTTCGTAGCCGTAACCTACGATCGAGGCAAGTTTCCTAACTTAAGCTCGAGTTATTATTTTCAAAACATGTTAGTGAATAATTATTGATGATTATTCACGTCTATATTGATTATTGAAAATCGCACTTTGTGCAATTGAATTCCGTTCTACTGCTATTGAACTGTGAATTAAATTAAAGTTCTTCATTTATGAACTGTTTATGAAATAGATCTATGCTAATTGTATCAGCTAGATCAAGCATGTCTAAATTTGTTAAATCAAATGTGTTTTAAATAACTGTTCTTATTAAATTGATATAGTAAGAACTCTTGACTGAGAAAAGGACGAATTTGATTAAGGCGTGATATCAATACCGGATTATTAAGTGTTTATTCATAAATCACGAGGTATGAAAGGTTGATCCCCTTGAATACCAAAACTTATTAAGAGGTCCAGTTTAATCACTGAGCACCTTAGCAAATGTTCATGGTTATTCAAAACCACTCAGTTCATGTTATTCAATTATCGAATATTCAATTGTTGATTATTAATTCATGTTCCTTCACAATCTTATATTATTGTTGAACATTGAACGTAATATTTCTTTCTAAGTCATGATATATCACCCTTGTCTATATAAACTTGTGAAGCAAATTAGTTGCTTACTCTTGCTATATCATGACATCTATTTCAGTTAAGCCCGAAGGATCCAACACGAAGGACAAGGGCAAGGGCAAGATCCAGGAGTAATTTAGAATGAATGTCAATTTAGTTATTATCTGATGGAATTTCTTAAGTAAACTATTTGTATGATAAATGGTGTATTTAAAGTTAAGGTTATGGAGACCTTGGGACCGTGTTATGAGACTTTATTATAATGAACAATGTATGTTTATTATTTCGTAATAGTTATAGAATACTTATGA
The DNA here is from genome assembly GCA_016801055.1 of Panax notoginseng. Lineage (NCBI taxonomy): Eukaryota > Viridiplantae > Streptophyta > Magnoliopsida > Apiales > Araliaceae > Panax > Panax notoginseng. The sequence continues at coordinate 42,068,107 of CM029018.1, read as the reverse complement.
TGATGATAGATCGTGAGCACCGAATCTGAGGTTAGAGAACCTGGATTTGGGGATGTCACAGGTTATATGTCATTAGACATCTTGTATGATAGTGGCAAAACACCATTCCAACGTTGGGTTCGCCTCACCCTATATGATTCACCAAATATAACTACTAAAAGATGTATACAACACACTTGTCTATACTGTTTAGGGAGAACTCCACAGCTAGAGACCACCGTTCTATTCCCTTGTTACCCCCGCTCGACCCAGCTACACTTTTATTACCTGAAAGAAATTGTGAAGCAAAAGGGTGAGCACAACTAGCTCAGTAAAGAATATCATGACTAAATATAATTAAATTATCAATAGCCTTTATCAATAATAAATCAGAGATTTAGAACATATGGTAGATGATAAAAATTTCAACCATAGTTGCAGCGGAACGAGCAATCCATTAGAAGAGTCAAATAGACTATAAAGTCTATTATCTTCTCCATGTTAAAAATACACCAACAATGTTTTATCCCTGTAACATCAATCAACAATTCTGGTCCACAATCATATGAATAACTCATAATCATAATTGTAGTTCTAAATTCCTCTTCTCATCCAGGACGAAGATAATTTTCATCACCTATCTTTACCTGAAACATCAAAGATCATGGTTACACCAAATCACATTTCCTGTTCATAATCATACTAATAACTTTATCTTTGCACTACGGCCAAAGATATTCATTTGTATCACCAGTTGGTCATGTTCATCTCAACACATGTTCATCTTTGCACTACTGGCCAAAGATATTCAACAACATGTCATCTTTGCACTACGGGCCAAAGATATTCATCAACAATTCATCTTTGCACTACAGGCCAAAGATATTCCTCAACAGTTCATATTTGCACTACAGGCCAAATATATTATTATCTCAAAGAAATATATAATCATTTCAGAATTTATATAAACAACAATTATAATCATGTTGATCAATTCACCTTTGCATTTAAGCTAAAGATATTCAATTATAAATTCAATGGTCATGATCGTACCAGTCAACAATTCAACTTTGCACTACAGGCCAAAGAGAACCCATAGTCATGATCATACCAAAAATCTACCCATCTTTACACTCAAGTTAAAGAGAAATATCATCATTAGGGTTATAAAAATATTATTTATGATAATAAAAATAATATGATCAACATATAGTTTTAATCTCAAGAGTAATATTCATAAATCAACTATAATTTGGTTAGAAAAAAAGTTAATTTTGTCGTGAATAGTACCCGTGAATAGTAACTCGTGAATAGTAATGAATAGTAACTCATGAATAGTAACCCCGACATGAAAAAGGTAAAAATTCAACAATAAAATTCATACCAATATTTCGGTATAATGATATTGAAAGAATAATATTTCTTAAGCTTATAAACAATTTATTTTAATTGTTTACACTTTACTAAATAATGCATTTAATCATTCTAAAATGCCAAACTCATAAGATTTCATCACCAATAATCAAAACCTTCATAAAAAATCTGCATATACCTCATGTAGGATTCTCAAGCCATAAAATCCTATTTTCTAATTTTCTTACTTCACATAATATATTTAATTCATTTACTCATAACTAGTCTATTTTCATGAAAAATACCAAATCAATTCTAAAAATATTTTTTTTCTGGAATTTAGCAGAATATAGTCCTATATTGAACATATATTTTTCTCAGAATTGTTAAAATTCATTTACTATTTTTTCATATGGCCAAAACAGCCGATATTTAGACATTTATCATAAATTGTAATTTTATCCAAAAATTTCAAAATTCACAGAGTACACTGATATGATATAGATGTACTCCTAATAAAAATTTTATCAATTTTGGAGTTAACCACAAGGAGTTATAAGCGGTTACTTTTAAAATAGTTTTTTCTCATAAAATTCATAACTATTAATCTATACATCCAAAAATCACCATTTTTGGACACAATCAATAAAACTCATCAAAATATCATTTCAAATTTTTTCAGAATTTTTTGAAGGTCAGAAGAAGTACGAAATGAAAAACATAATAACCCTTAAAATCCATTACCTCAAAAGAGCAGTACTTCTGACTTGAATATCGGATATAACGCTGAGCAACACTCAAGATATCTAAATACTCACAAAAATATGCTTGATAATATAGAGAGAAAGAAAACTTGTTTCTGGTGTGATTTTCAATTCTAACATAAGCACCTATTTATAGGAAAATGCTAGAACGCCAAAGGAGACTAAAATAATAAAATATATTATTTTATTTCCTTATTCCTATGCATGCTCTTGACCAAGCTCAGCCACCAACCATCTTTGGACAAAATTTGGCAGCCCATGTGTTGATAACCAAGTGGGTCCCAACCATAAATTAATAAAAATTATTTTACTTTTTGAAACTTTAACAATTCATAAAAAATAGCCCAGTTATCAGAAAAATATAAATTTTATGTCCATTCTGACTAAAATTGAATTCTCTACAACTTTGTAGCTCTGAGTTTTTCCAAATTCCAAACCAAAAATATCCAAAATCTACAAACGGATGATTTTTAATACCTTCACACCGACAAAATACTGATAAAACACCTCAGCATTAATTCCTTCATTTTTATCCACATAAAAATAAATATATCTATCATTTATATCCACATAAAATAAATATTTCCTTATCATATAAATCAATAATTAATTATTCACAAATAATATTACAGAATCACAATTATGACAATCAGGCTGTTCCCAGGAAAGAGGGGGCTTTCCAATAAGAATTTTTCCTTACTGGCGCGTAATTAGGTGACCAAACATCTCCTTGACAGAACTTTTTAGACATTGTCAATAATGCTATCTAATAATATTATTCCAAATAATATGAATTATTGATCTGATAATAGAGATACTGTGCAGTGACAATTATTGAAACAACAATAATATAAAATATCAACGCAGCAATTATTGAATCAATAAAATAAAATATTGAATATTAACTACTGTAACAATTATTGAGTAGTGCCTTCTTACGTAAGAATCAATAATTCAATAATATTGTGCAATACCGTGTGCTACTGTGCAACCACGTGTATTACTGTATTTTAACCACCGGGTATTCCAACAGTGTTAACGGTAATAACTACGCCGTTATTCAATTTTGCCGTTTTCTTCATCCGACCGTTATCCGTTATGGGGCCCACAAATGGCTGCGCCATGGTACGAATATTTCCCGACAGAAAGAATATTCCACAACCAAACGAATATTCCCGGACAATAATGAATATTTTATAACCACTTGCTTATTTTGAAAAAAAATTTATATCTCACCCTTAACTTTAAACTTTTATCAATTTAATTATTTACTGAATTGTAATTATATAAAAAAATTGAATTCTTTTATTTCATAAAATTCGGGGTCTTACAATCTCCCCTCCTTATGAAATTTCGTTCCCGAAATTTACGTACCTGGTATTTCAAAGAGTTGAGAATACCTTGCTTTTATTTCAGATTTTATCTCTCTGGTCATCATGAGTTCTCCATTGCTCATCTCCCGTGATAACTTCATTTGGGTTCTTCACTTGTTGGGAAGTCATGACAACCGTCATCCCTCGAACAACCCGACTTTGACTTATCTGGGGTAACATTTGGCGTCATCACTACAGTTGGAATATACTTTTTATATGACATATTCCTCCCTCAACTGCCTCGTCGTACTTCTGATTCATGATCTGAATCATCAATCTTCGATTCATATCGGATTCAGGTTGACTGCTATGTACAGGGTAATTCAAAACTCGATGTTGGGTTCTCCCAATTGCTTTCTAAAAAGAGAAATTCATATCATCTATTTTAGCCTTCTTAGATCGAACATCTCTTTCCAAAATATCCACGTGTCGTGCGGCTTTTGCCCATGCATCACTTATTCTCACTCGTTCAGTTTTTTATTCTTTCAGCTCAGATTCCATCTTTATCATCTTATACTCTGCCAAAGAATGTTTCTGTTCAAGCATCACATATTAGGTAACACAAGCTTGAATTGTTGCATCCTTTTGCTCCACGACCGCCTGTTGTTCTTCAGCCTGCTCTTATAACTCAGGAATACGATTTTGCAATTCTACATTTTGATCATATAATACCTCTAATAAATTTTTCTCAAGTACCTCTTCTTCCTCACTCTTAAATGCTACCTCTGCGACCATCTCGGGTGCAACTATCAATTCTTCACTCACCACATGAATTTCTCTAATTCCGTCTTCGCCTGACATCACATTATCCTGGTTGGTGATTATAGGTATCCCCACTGTCTCATTCACTCCATTATTAACATTCTCAGCTGCTATTCTCAAATACTGCCATAAAACAAGGGTTAATTAAACAAATTAACATATCACATAATATCCCGATATTATGACTGACCAACAAATAAGCTTAGGTAGGACACACTAGCGAAGAATTTACTCATCTCTCCCCTCCTAGTTATATTCCCCGATCTCCGCTAGAGACCATATCCCTAAGCTCTGATACCAACTGTAACTCATGTCCCAACCGTGGACAGCACCTCACAGTGATACCTGTCAGTTTGCCACCGTAGAACGGCGTCCCCTACGGAGAGTCTGGCTTCGGTGCATCCCCCATCAACAGGAAGTCACCAGATAGAGGCTCGGGGCTCTTTACTTATGGCTCTGATACCAACTGTGACAACCCCAAAATAGGTCCATTCCATCCAACCCATTCTGAGTCGCCAAATACATGGTACATAAATAACTACAACTTTATTGCCACAATTGTCGTGCAATATATAACAACACATATGCTGTGAGTTTGGATACAAATATATACCAACTGTGACTCTCATCCCAACCTTGGATAACACGTCACAATGACACCTTACATAAAGGTATAGTCAAAAACTGTTTTAGAAATTAGAATCTTTGGGAAGTGCTCAAGGAAACCTTCGTACATGGGAGGCCATACGTCTAGGTTATGATAGATATCATATGGCCACAGAATTATCCTTGGTTGACCCAATAGAACCCAAAGAAAAACGAGAAAATTACTATCATATTCTTCCCAATGATGAGTCTTCTCTTGACTTATCATTATCTCTACTGTCTCTAATTGAGAATTATACTTCAAACAAACACCAAGATTATATAGGTAGTGCTCGTAAATATACTCAGCAAGTGGATGAGCACAACCCTGTCTTATGATGACACGAGGTTGTATGTCATTAGACATCTTGTATGATAGTGGCAAATCACCCTTCCAACGTTGGGTTCGCCTCATCCTATATGATTCACCAAATATAACTACTAAAAGATGTATACAACACACTTGTCTATACTGTTTAGGGAGAACTCCACAGCTAGAGACCACCGTTCTATTCCCTTGTTACCCCCGCTCGACCCAGCTACACTTTTATTACCTGAAAGGAATTGTGAAGCAAAAGGGTGAGCACAACTAGCTTAGTAAAGAATATCATGACTAAATATAATTAAATTATCAATAGCCTTTATCAATAATAAATCAAAGATTTAGAACATATGGTAGATGACAAAAATTTCAACTATAGTTGAAGCGGAACGAGCAATCCATTAGAAGAGTCAAATAGACTATAAAGTCTATTATCTTCTCCATGTTAAAAATCTACTAACAATGTTTTATCCCTGTAACATCAATCAACAATTATGGTCCACAATCATATGAATAACTCATAATCATAATTGTAGTTCTAAATTCCTCTTCTCATCCAGGAAGAAGATAATTTTCATCACCTATCTTTACCTGAAACATCAAAGATCATGGTTACACCAAATCACATTTCATGTTCATAATCATACTAATAACTTTATCTTTGCACTACGGCCAAAGATATTTATTTGTATCACCAGTTGATCATGTTCATCTCAATACCTGTTCATCTTTACACTACTGGCCAAAGATATTCAACAACATGTCATCTTTGCACTACGGGCCAAAGATATTCATCAACAATTCATCTTTGCACTACAGGCCAAAGATATTCCTCAACAGTTCATATTTGCACTACAGGCCAAATATATTATTATCTCAAAGAAATATATAATCATTTCAGAATTTATATAAACAATAATTATAACCATGTTGATCAATTCACCTTTGCACTTAAGCTAAAGATATTCAATTATAAATTTAATGGTCATGATCATACCAGTCAACAATTCAACTTTTCACTACTGGCCAAAGAGAACCCATAGTCATGATCATACCAAAAATCTACCCATCTTTACACTCAAGTCAAAGAGAAATATCATCATTAGGGTTCTAAAAATGTTATATATGATAATAAAAATAATATGATCAACATATGGTTTTAATCTCAAGAGTAATATTCATAAATTAGCTATAATTTGGTTAGAAAAAGAAACCAATTTTGTCGTGAATAGTACCCGTGAATAGTAACTCGTGAATAGTAATGAATAGTAACTCATGAATAGTAACCCCGACATGAAAAAGGTAGAAATTCCACAATAAAATTCACACAAATATTTTGGTATAATGATATTGAAAGAATAATATTTCTTAAGCTTATAAACAATTTATTTTAATTGTTTACACTTTACTAAATAATGCATTTAATCATTCTAAAATGTCAAACTCATAAGATTTCATCACCAATAACCAAAACCCTCATAAAAAATCTGCATATACCTCATGTAGGATTCTCAAGCCATAAATCCTATTTTCTAATTTTCTTACTTCACATAGCATATTTAATTCATTTACTCATAACTAGTCTATTTTCATAAAAAATATCAAATCAGTCCCAAAAATATTTCTTTTCTGAAATTTAGCAGAATATTGTCCTATATTGAACATATATTTTTCTCAAAATTTTTAAAATTCATTTACTATTTTTCATATGGCCAAAACAGCCGAATATTTAGACATTTATCATAAATTGTAATTTTATCCAAAAATTTTGAAATTCACAAAGTACACTGATATGATATAGATGTACTCCCAATAAAAATTTTATTAATTTTGGAGTTAACCACAAGGAGTTATAAGCGGTTACTTTTAAAATAGTCTTTTCTCATAAAATTCATAACTCTTAATCTATACATCCAAAAATTACCATTTTTGGACACAATCAATAAAACTCATCAAAATATCATTTCAAATTTTTTTAGAATTTTTTGAAGGTCAGAAGAAGTACGAACTGAAAAATATAATAACCCTTAAAATCCCTTACCTCAAAAGAGCAGTACTTCTGACTTGAATATCAGATATAACGCTGAGCAACACTCAAGATATCTAAATACTCACAAAAATATGCATGATAATATAGAGAGAAAGAAAACTTATTTCTGGTGTGATTTTCAATCTAACATAAGCACCTATTTATAGGAAAATGCTAGAACGCCAAAGGAGACTAAAATAATAAAATATATTATTTTATTTCCTTATTTGTAAGACCCCGAATTTTATGAAATAAAAGTATTCAATTTTTCTTATAATTACTATTCAGTAAATGGTTAAATTGATAAATGTTAAAGTTAAGGGTGATATATGAATTTTTTTTCAAAATACACAAGTGGTTATAAAATATTCATTGTTGTCGGGGAATATTCGTTTGGTCGTGGAATATTCTTTCTGTCGGGAAATATTCGCACGACGGCGCATCCATTTGTGGGCCCCATAACAGAATAACTGTCGGATGAAGAAAACGACAAATTTGAGTTTTTACAAATAACGGCGTAGTTGTTACCGTTAACACTGTTGGAATACCCGGTGGTTAAAATACAGTAATACGCGTTATTGCACAATAGCACACGGTATTACACAGTATTTTTGAAATTATTGATTCTTACGTAAGAAGGCACTACTCAATAATTGTTACAGTAATTACTGTTCAATATTTTATTTTATTAATTCAATAATTGCTACGTTAAAATTTTATATTATTGTTATTTCAATAATTGTTGCTGCACAGTATTTCCCATTATCATATCAATAATTCATATTATTTAGAATAATATTATTAGATAGCGTTATTGACAATGTCTAGAAAGTTCTATCTAAGGAGAGGTTTGGTCATCTAATTGCGCGCTAGTAAGGAGAAATCTTTATCGGAAAGCCCCCTCTTTCCTAGGAACGACCTGGTTGTCATAATTGTGATTCTGTAATATTATTTGTGAATAATTAATTATTGATTCATATGATAAGGAAATATTTATTTTATGTGGATATAAATGAGGGATATATTTTTGTGGTTTAAAATGAAGGAGTTAATGTTGAGGTTTTTATCAGTATTTTTGTCGGAATGAAGGTATTAAAAATTAGGATTTTTGAGATATTTTGCGGGGGTTATAATTTTTAATCCGACCGTTGGATGGTGGTAATTTTTGGATGTATGTTATACATATATAAGTTGAGTATATGTCCACAAATTTTAAACCGTTAAAAATGAACGTATGATTTGTTATGAATTTTACGAGATGACTGGTTCAGAAATTGTTGAAGTTTCGAAATTATTCATTTTGGTGGAAAATTCTAGAATTGATGGCCCCACTCTTGGTTGGTAAAGAAATGTGCTGAGATTTTTATTCAAATGTGGTGGGTGGGAATAGTAGCAGGTAAAGCCATCAGGTTACAGGTTAAGTCTGCTTCGGCGTGCTAACATTTTCGTATAAATAGAGGGCTAAGTTAGAATTAAAAATCACACCAGAAACAAGTTTTCTCTCTTTCTCTCTCTAGATTATTGAGTATATTTTATGAGTATTTAGATACTTGGTGAGTTGCTATTCATCAGTGCAAGTTTTTTTCAGCGTTATATCCGATATCCGGTCAGAAGTGCTGCTATTTTGAGGTAAGGAATAGTAAGTGATTTTAAGGGTTGTTATGTTTTTCAGTTTCGTAATTTTTCAGACATTCAGAAAATTCTGAAAAAAATTGAAATGATATTTTGATGAGTTTTATTGATTGTGTCCAAAAATGGTAATATTTGGATGTATAGATTAAGAATTGTGAATTTTATGAGAAAAGACTATTTTAAAAGTAATCGCTTATAACTCCTTGTGGTTAACTCTAAAATTGATGAAATTGTTATTGGGAGTAAATGTATATGATAGAAGTATACTCTGTAAATTTCGGAATTTTTGGATAGAAGTACATTTTTTGATAAATATCTAAATATTCGGTTGTTTTGGCCATATGAAGAATAGTAAATAATTTTTAAAAATTCTGAGAAAAATATATGTTCAATATGGGACTATATTCTACTAAATCTCATAAAAGAAAATTTGTTTGTACTGATTTAATATTTTTCATAAAAATAGACTAGTTATGAGTAAATGAATTAAATATGTTATGTGAAGTAAGAAAATTGGAAAATAGGATTTTATGGCTTGAGAATCCTATATGAGGTATATGCAGATTTTTGATGAGGGTTTTGTTTATTGGCGATGAAATCTTATGAGTTTGAAATTTTAGGATGGTTAAATGCATTAGTTAGTAAAGTGTAAATAATTAAAATAAATTATTTATAAGTTTAAGAAATGTTATTTCAATATCATTATACCGAAATATTGGTATAGATTTTATTGTGGAATTTTTATATTTTTGTGTCGGGTTTACTATTCATGAGTTACTATTCACGAGTTACTATTCATGAGTTACTATTTACGAGTTACTATTCACGATAAAAAAAATTGGTTTCTTTTTCTGACCAAATTATCGTTGATTTATGATTGTTGCTCTCGAAAGTAAATACAGTTGTTGATCATATTATTTTTATTATCATATATAATATTTTTATAACCCTGATGTTGAATTTCTCTTTCACTTGAGTGTAAAGATGGGTAAATTATTGGTATGATCGTGACTGAGGAATATCTTTGGCCTGTAGTGCAAAGATGAATTGTTAACTGGCATGATCATGACCATTGAATTTATAATTGAATATCTTTAGCTTAAGTGTAAAGATGAATTGATTAACATGGTTATAATTATGGTGTATATAAATTCTGAAATGATTATATATTTCTTTGAGATATGAATATATTTGGCCTGTAGTGCAAATATGAACTGTTGAGGAATATCTTTGGCCTGTAGTGCAAATATGAATTGTTGATGAATATCTTTGGCTCGTAATGCAAAGATGACTTGTTGTTGAATATCTTTGGCATGTAGTGCAAAGATGGTTTGTTGATGAATATCTTTGGTCGTAGTGCAAAGATGGATTTATTAGCATGATTATGAACAGGAACTGTGATTTGGTATAAACATGATCTTTGATTTTTTAGGTAAAGACAGGTGATAAAAATATTCTTCGTCCTGGGTGCAAAGAAAAATTTAGAACTACAATTATGATTATGAGTTATTCATATAATTGTGAAAAGGAACTGTTGATTAATATTACAGGGATAAAACATTATTGGTGGACTTTTAATGTGAATAAGAGAATAGACTTTATAGTCTATTTGACTCTTCTAATGGATTGCTCGTTCCGTTGCAACTATGGTTGAAATTTTTATCATCTACCATATGTTCTAAATCTCTGATTTATTACTGATGAAGGCTATTGATAATTTAATTATCTTTAGTCATGATATTCTTTACTGAGCTAGTTGTGCTCACCCTTCTGTTTCACAATTACTTTTAGGTAATAAAAGTGTAGCTGGGTTGAGCGGGGGTAACAGGGGAATAGAACGGTGGTCATCATTTAGGAGTTATATTTGGTGAATCATCTAGGGTGAAGCGAACCCAACGTTGGAAGGGTATTTTGCCGGTATCATACAAGATGTCTAATGACATACAACCTCGTGTCATCATAAGACAGGGATGTGCTCATCCACTTGTTGAGTATATTTACGAGCACTACCTATATAATCTTGGTGTTTGTTTGAAGTATAATTCTCAATTAGAGACAGTGGAGATAATGATAAGTCAAGAGAAGACTCACCATTGGGAAGAATATGATAGTAATCTTCTCATTTTTCTTTGGGGTATATTGGGTCAACCAAGGATAATTCTATGGCCATATGATATCTATCACAACCTAGAAGTATGGCCTCCCATGTACAAATGTTTCCTTGAGCACTTCCCAAAGATTCTCATTTCTAAAATAGTTTTTAACTATACCTTTATGTAAGGTGTCATTGTGAGGTGTTGTCCACGGTTGGGACATGAGTCACATTTGGTATATATTTGTATCCAAACTCACAGCATATGTGTTGTTGTATTTTGCACGATAATTATTGTAATAAAGTTGTAGTTATTTTATGTACCATGTATTTGGCGACTCAGAATAGGTTGGATGGAATGGACCTGTTTTGGGGTCGTCACAATTGGTATCAGAGCTATAAGTAAAGAACCCCGAGCCTCTTGCTGGTGACTTTCTGTTGATGGGGGATGCACCGAAGCCAGACTCTCTGTAGGGTACGCCTTTCTGCGGTGGCAAGCTGATAGGTACCTTTGTGAGGTGCTGACACATGATGGTTTCCAATGTCACAGTTGGTATCAGAGCTTAGGGATATGGTATCTGGCAGAGATCGGAGAATATAACTAGGAGGGGAGAGATGAGTAAATCCTTCGCTAGTGTATCCCACCTAAGCTTATTTGTTGGTCAGTCATAATATCCGGATATTATGTGATATGTTAATTTGTTCAATTAACCCTTGTTTTGAAGCTGTATTCTAGAATGATAGCTGAAATACAGGAGATGAGCAATGGAGAAATCATGATGACAGGGAAGATGGAATCTGAAATGAAAGCAAGGTATTCTCAACTCTTTGAATTACCAGGTACGTAAATTTTGAGGACGAAATTTCATAAGGAGAGGAGATTGCAAGACCCCGAATTTTATGAAATAAAAGTTTTCAATTTTTCTTATAATTACTATTCAGTAAATGGTTAAATTGATAAATGTTAAAGTTAAGGGTGATATATGAATTTTTTTTTCAAAATACACAAGTGGTTATAAAATATTAATTGTTGTCGGGGAATATTCGTTTGGTCGTGGAATATTCTTTCTGTCGGAGAATATTCGCACGACGGCGCAGCCATTTATGGGCCCCATAACAGAATAACTGTCGGATGAAGAAAATGACAAATTTGAGTTTTTACAAATAACGGCGTAGTTGTTACCGTTAACACTGTTGGAATACCCGGTGGTTAAAATACAGTAGTACGCGTTATTGCACAGTAGCACACGGTATTACACAATATTTTTGAAATTATTGATTCTTACGTAAGAAGGCACTACTCAATTATTGTTACAGTAATTACTGTTCAATATTTTATTTTATTGATTTAATAATTGCTACGTTGAAATTTTATATTATTGTTGTTTCAATAATTGTTGCTGCACAGTATTTCCCATTATCATATCAATAATTCATATTATTTAGAATAATATTATTAGATAGCATTATTGACAATGTCTAGAAAGTTCTGTCTAAGGAGAGGTTTGGTCATCTAATTGCACGCCAGTAAGGAGAAATCCTTATCGGAAAGCCCCCTCTTTCCTGGGAACGACCTGGTTGTCATATTTGTGATTCTGTAATATTATTTGTGAATAATTAATTATTGATTCATATGATAAGGAAATATTTATTTTATGTGGATATAAATGAGGGATATATTTTTGTGGTTAAAAATGAAGAAATTAATGTTGAGGTTTTTATCAGTATTTTTGTCGGAATGGATGTATTAAAAATTATGGTTTTTGAGATATTTTGTGGGGGTTATAATTTTTAATCCGACCGTTGGATGGTGGTAATTTTTGGATATATTATACATATATAAGTTGAGTATATGTCCACAAATTTTAAACCGTTAAAAATGAACGTATGATTTGTTATGAATTTTACGAGATGACTGGTTCAGAAATTGTTGAAGTTTCGGAATTATTCATTTTGGTGGAAAATTCTAGAATTGGTGGGCCCCACTCTTAGTTGGTGAAGAAATGTACTGAGATATTTATTCAAATGTGGTGGGTGAGAATAGTAGCAGGTAAAGCCATCAGGTTGCAGGTTAAGTCTGCTTCGGCGTGCTAACATTTTCCTATAAATAGAGGGCTATATTAGAATTGAAAATCACACCAGAAACAAATTTTCTCTCTTTCTCTCTCTAGATTATTGAGTATATTTTAGGAGTATTTAGATACTTGATGAGTTACTATTCATCAGTGCAAGTTTGCTTCAGCGTTATATCCGATATCCGGTCAGAAGTGCTGCTCTTTTGAGGTAAGGGATAGTAAGGGATAGTAAGTGATTTTAAGGGTTGTTATATTTTTCAGTTTCGTAATTTTTCAGACATTCAGAAAATTCTGGAAAAAATTGAAATGATATTTTGATGAGTTTTATTGATTGTGTCCAAAAATAGTGATTTTTGGATATATAGATTAAGAATTGTGAATTTTATGAGAAAAGACTATTTTAAAAGTAATCGCTTATAACTCCTTGTGGTTAACTCTAAAATTGGTGAAATTGTTATTGGGAGTACATGTATATGATAGAAGTATACTCTGTAAATTTCGGAATTTTTGGATAGAAGTACATTTTTTAATAAATATCTAAATATTCGGTTGTTTTGGCCATATGAAGAATAGTAAATAATTTTTAAAAATTCTGAGAAAAATATATGTTCAATATGGGACTATATTCTACTAAATCTCTTAAATTTTTTTTTGTTTGTACTGATTTAGTATTTTTCATGAAAATGGACTAGTTATGAGTAAATGAATTAAATATGTTATATGAAGTAAAAAAATTAGAAAATAGGATTTTATGGCTTGAGAATCCTATATGAGGTATATGCAGATTTTTGATGAGGGTTTTGGTTATTAGCGATGAAATCTTATGAGTTTGGAATTTTAGGATGATTAAATTCATTAGTTAGTAAAGTGTAAACAATTAAAATAAATTATTTATAAGTTTAAGAAATGTTATTTCAATATTATTATACCGAAATATTGGTATAAATTTTATTGTAGAATTTTTACCTTTTTGTGTCGGGTTTACTATTCATGAGTTACTATTCACGAGTTACTATTCACGAGTTACTATTCACAGGTACTATTCACGACAAAAAAAAATTGGTTTCTTTTTTTGACCAAATTATTGTTGATTTATGATTGTTGACCAAATACAGTTGTTGATCATATTATTTTTATTATTATATATAACATTTTTATAACCCTGATGTTGAAACCATTTTTATGTGCAAAGATGGTTTGTTGATGAATATCTTTGGTCGTAGTGCAAAGATGGATTTATTAGTATGATTATGAACAGGAACTGTGATTTGGTATAACAATGATCTTTGATTTTTCAGGTAAAGACAGGTGATGAAAATATTCTTCGTCCTGGGTGCGAAGAAAAATTTAGAACTACAATTATGATTATGAGTTATTCATATAATTGTGAAAAGGAACTGTTGATTAATGTTACAGGGATAAAACATTATTGGTGGACTTTTAATGTGGATAAGATAATAGACTTTATAGTCTATTTGACTCTTCTAATGGTTTGCTCGTTCCGCTGCAACTATGGTTGAAATTTTTATCATCTACCATATGTTCTAAATCTCTGATTTATTACTGATGAAGGCTATTGATAATTTAATTATCTTTAGTCATGATATTCTTTACTGAGCTAGTTGTGCTCACCCTTCTATTTCACAATTCCTTTCAGGTAATAAAAGTGTAGCTGGGTCGAGCGGGGGTAACAGGGGAATAGAACGGTGGTCATCATTTAGGAGTTATATTTGGTGAATCATCTAGGGTGAAGCGAACCCAACGTTGGAAGGGTATTTTGCCGCTATTATACAAGATGTCCAATGACATACAACCTCGTGTCATCATAAGATAGGGATGTGCTCATCCACTTACTGAGTATATTTACGAGCACTACCTATATAAATTTGGTGTTTGTTTGAAGTATAATTCTCAATTAGAGACAGTGGAGATAATGATAGGTCAAGAGAAGACTCACTATTGAGAAGAATATGATAGTAATCTTCTCGTTTTTCTTTGGGGTATATTGGGTCAACCAAGGATAATTCTATGGCCATATGATATCTATCACAACCTAGAAGTATGGCCTCCCATGTACAAAGATTTCCTTGAGCACTTCCCAAAGATTCTCATTTCTAAAACAGTTTTTGACTATACCTTTATCTAAGGTGTCATTGTGAGGTGTTGTCTACGGTTGCGACATGAGTCACATTTGGTATATATTTGTATCCAAACTCACATCATATGTGTTGTTGTATTTTGCACGACAATTATTGTAATAAAGTTGTAGTAATTTTCTGTACCATGTATTTGGCGACTCAGAATAGGTTGGATGGAATGGACCTCTTTTGGGGTCGTCACATTATTCCTACGCATGCTCTCGACCAAGCTCAGCCACTAACCATCTTTGAACAAAATTTGGCAGCCCATGTGTTGATAACCAAGTGGGTCCCACCCATAAATTAATAAAAATAATTTTATTTTTTGAAACTTCAACAATTCATAGAAAATAGCCCAGTTATCAGAAAAATACGAATTTTATGTCCATTCTGATTGAAATCGAATTCTCTACAACTTTGTCGCTTTCAGTTTTTCCAAATTCCAAACCAAAAATATCCGAAATCCACAAACGGATGATTTTTAATACTTTCACACCGACAAAATACTGATAAAAACCTCAACATTAATTCCTTCATTTTTATCCACATAAAAATAAATATATTCATCATTTATATCCACATAAAATAAATATTTTCCTATCATATAAATTAATAATTAATTATTCACAAATAATATTACAGAATCATAATTATGACAACCAGGCCGTTCCCAGGAAATAGGGGGCTTTTCAATAAAGATTTCTCCTTACTGGCGCACAATTAGGTGACCAAACCTCTCATTGACAAAACTTTCTAGACATTACCAATAATACTATCTAATAATATTATTCCAAATAATATGAATTATTGATCTGATAATGGAGATACTGTGCAGTGACAATTATTGAAACAACAATAATATAAAATATCAATGCAACAATTATTGAATCAATAAAATAAAATATTGAATAGTAACTACTGTAACAATTATAGAGTAGTGCCTTCTTACGTAAGAATCAAAAATTCAACAATATTGTGCAATACCGTGTGCTACTGTGCAAGCACACGTATTACTGTATTTTAACCACCGGGTATTCCAACAGTGTTAACGGTAACAACTACGCCGTTATTCAATTATGTCGTTTTCTTCATCCGACCGTTATCCGTTATGGGGTCCACAAATGGCTGCGCCATCGTACGAATATTTCCCGACAGAAAGAATATTTTACAACCAAACGAATATTCTCCGACAACAATGAATATTTTATAACCACTTGCTTAGTTTGAAAAAAAATTTATATCTCACCTATAACTTTAAACTTTTATCAATTTAATCATTTACTGAATTGTAATTATAAAAAAAAATTGAATTATTTTATTTCATAAAATTCGGAGTCTTACAATCTCCCCTCCTTATGAAATTTCATCCTCGAAATTTACGTACCTGGTATTTCGAAGAGTTGAGAATACCTTGCTTTTATTTCAGATTTTATCTCTCCGATCATCATGATTTCTCCGTTGCTCATCTTCCGTGATAACTTCATTTGGGTTCTTCACTTGTTGGGAAGTCATGACAACCGCCATCCCTCGAACAACCCTACTTTGACTTGTCTGGGGCAGCATTTGGCGTCATCACTACCGTTGGAATATACTTTTCTGTAGGACATATTTCTCCCTCAACTGCCTCGTCGTACTCCTGATTCATGATCTAAATCATCAATCTTCGATCCATATCAGATTCAGGTTAACCGCTATGTACAGGGTAATTCAAAACTTGATGTTGGGTTCTTCCAATTGCTTTCCAAAAAGAGAAATTCATATTATCTATTTAGCCTTCTTAGATCGGACATATCTTTCCACAATATCCACGTGTCGTGCGGCTTTTGCCCATGCATCACTTATTCTCACTCGTTCAATTTTTTCTTCTTTCAGCTCAGATTCCATCTTTATCATCTTATACTTTGCCAAAGAATGCTTCTGTTCAAGCATCACATATCGGGTAACACAAGCTTGAATTGTTGCATCCTTTTGCTCTACGACCGCTTGTCGTTCTTCAGCCTGCTCTTCTAACTCATGAATACGATTTTGCAATTCTACATTTTGATCAAATAATACCTCTAATAAATTTTTCTCAGGTACCTCTTCTTCCTTTTTTTCCTCACTCTTAGCTGCTATCTCTGCGACCATCTCGGGTGCAACTATCAATTCTTCACTCACCACATGGATTTCTCTAATTCCGTCTTCGCCTGACATCACATTATCCTGGTTGGTGATTAGAGGTATCCCCACTGTCTCATTCACTCCATTATTAACATTCTCAGCTGCCATTCTCAAAAACTTCCATAAAACAAGGGTTAATTAAACAAATTAATATATCACATAATATTCCGATATTATGACTGACCAACAAATAAGCTTAGGTAGGACACACTAACGAAGAATTTACTCATCTCTCCCCTCCTAGTTATATTCCCCGATCTCCGCCAGAGACCAAATCCCTAAGCTCTGATACCAACTGTAACACATGTCCCAACCGTGGATAGCACCTAACAGTGATACCTATCAGTTTGCCACCGCAGAACGGCGTCCCCTACGGAGAGTCTGGCTTCGGTGCATCCCCCATCAACAGGAAGTCACCAGATAGAGGCTCGGGGCTCTTTACTTATGGCTCTGATACCAACTATGACAACCCCAAAATAGGTCCATTCCATCCAACCCATTCTGAGTCGCCAAATACATGGTACAGAAATAACTACAACTTTATTACCACAATTGTCGTGCAATATACAACAACACATATGCTGTGAGTTTGGATACAAATATATACCAACTGTGACTCTCATCCCAACCTTGGATAACACGTCACAATGACACCTTACATAAAGGTATAGTCAAAAACTGTTTTTGAAATTAGAATCTTTAGGAAGTGCTCCAGGAAACCTTCGTACATGGGAGGCCATGCGTCTAGGTTATGATAGATATCATAGGGCCACATAATTATCCTTGGTTGACCCAATAGAACCCAAAGAAAAATGAGAAAATTACTATCATATTCTTCCCAATGATGAGTCTTCTCTTGACTTATCATTATCTCCACTGTCTCTAATTGAGAATTATACTTCAAACAAACACCAAGATTATATAGGTAGTGCTCGTAAATATACTCAGCAAGTGGATGAGCACAACCCTGTCTTATGATGACACGAGGTTGTATGTCATTAG
Organism: Panax notoginseng; assembly: GCA_016801055.1. Taxonomy (NCBI): domain Eukaryota; kingdom Viridiplantae; phylum Streptophyta; class Magnoliopsida; order Apiales; family Araliaceae; genus Panax; species Panax notoginseng. The sequence goes on along the minus strand of CM029018.1, from coordinate 42,049,781 downwards.
ACATCTTGTATGATAGTGGCAAAACACCCTTCCAACGTTGGGTTCGCCTCACCCTATATGACTCACCAAATATAACTACTAAAAGATGTATACAACACACTTGTCTATACTGTTTAGGGAGAACTCCACAGCTAGAGACCACCGTTCTATTCCCTTGTTACCCCCGCTCGACCCAGCTACACTTTTATTACTTGAAAGGAATTATGAAGCAAAAGGGTGAGCACAACTAGCTCAGTAAAGAATATCATGACTAAAGATAATTAAATTATCAATAGCCTTCATCAATAATAAATCAGAGATTTAGAACATATGGTAGATGATAAAAATTTCAACCATAGTTGAAGCGGAACTAGCAATCCATTTGAAGTGTCAAATAGACTATAAAGTCTATTATCTTCTCCATGTTAAAAATCCACCAACAATGTTTTATCCCTGTAACATCAATCAACAATTCTGGTCCACAATCATATGAATAACTCATAATCATAATTGTAGTTCTAAATTCCTCTTCTCATCCAGGAAGAAGATAATTTTCATCACCTATCTTTACCTGAAACATCAAAGATCACGGTTACACCAAATCACATTTCCTGTTCATAATCATTCTAATAACTTAATCTTTGCACTACGGCCAAAGATATTCATTTGTATCACCAGTTGATCATGTTCATCTCAACACCTGTTCATCTTTATACTACTGGCCAAAGATATTCAACAATATATCATCTTTGCACTACGGGCCAAAGATATTCATCAACAATTCATCTTTGCACTACAGGCAAAAGATATTTCTCAACAGTTCATATTTGCACTACAGACCAAATATATTATTATCTCAAAGAAATATATAATCATTTCAGAATTTATATAAACAATAATTATAACCATATTGATCAATTCACCTTTGCACTTAAGCTAAAGATATTCAATTATAAATTCATTGGTCATGATCATACCAGTCAACAATTCAACTTTGCACTACTGGCCAAAGAGAACCCATAGTCATGATCATACCAAAAATCTACCCATCTTTACACTCAAGTCAAAGAGAAATATCATCATTAGAGTTATAAAAATGTTATATATGATAATAAAAATAATATGATCAACATATAGTTTTAATCTGAAGAGTAATATTCATAAATCAACAATAATTTGGTTAGAAAAAGAAACCAATTTTGTCGTGAATAGTACCCGTGAATAGTAACTCGTGAATAGTAATGAATTATAACTCATGAATAGAAATCTCGACATGAAAAAGGTAGAAATTCCACAATAAAATTCATACAAATATTTCGGTATAATGATATTGAAAGAATAATATTTCTTAAGCTTATAAACAATTTATTTTAATTGTTTACACTTTACTAAATAATGCATTTAATCATTCTAAAATGCCAAACTCATAAGATTTCATCACCAATAACCAAAACCCTCATAAAAAATCTGCATATACCTCATGTAGGATTCTCAAGCCATAAATCCTATTTTCTAATTTTCTTACTTCACATAGCATATTTAATTCATTTACTCATAACTAGTCTATTTTTATGAAAAATACCAAATCAGTCCCAAAAATATTTTTTTTCTGGAATTTAGCAGAATATAGTCCTATATTAAACATATATTTTTCTCAAAATTTTCAAAATTCATTTACTATTTTTCATATGGCCAAAACTGCCGAATTTTTAGACATCTATCATAAATTGTAATTTTATCCAAAAATTTTGAAATTCATAGAGTACACTGATATGATATAGATGTACTCCCAATAAAAATTTCATCAATTTTGGAGTTAACCACAAGGAGTTTTAAGCGGTTATTTTTAAAATAGTGTTTTCTCATAAAATTCATAAATCTTAATCTATATATCTAAAAATCACCATTTTTGGACACAATCAATAAAACTCATCAAAATATCATTTCAAATTTTTCAAAAATTTTCTGAAGGTCAGAAGAAGTACGAACTGAAAAATATAATAACCCTTAAAATCCCTTACCTCAAAAGAGCAGTACTTCTGACTTGAATATCGGATATAAAGCTGAGCAACACGCAAGATATATAAATACTTACTAAAATATGCTTGATAATATAGAGAGAAAGAAAACTTATTTCTGGTGTGATTTTCAATTCTAACATAAGCACCTATTTATAGAAAAATGCTAGAACGCCAAAGGAGACTAAAATAATAAAATATATTATTTTATTTCCTTATTCCTACGCATGCTCTTGACCAAGCTCAGCCACCAACCATCTTTGAATATAATTTGGCAGCCCATGTGTTGATAACCAAGTGGGTCCCACCCATTAATTAATAAAAATTATTTTATTTTCTGAAACTTCAACAATTCATAGAAACTAGCCCAGTTATCAGAAAAATACGAATTTTATGTCAATTCTGACTGAAATCGAATTCTCTACAACTTTGTCGCTTTGAGTTTTTCCAAATTCCAAACCAAAAATATCCGAAATCCACAAACAGATGATTTTTAATACCTTCACACCGACAAAATATTGATAAAACACCTCAGCATTAATTCCTTTATTTTTATCCACATAAAAATAAATATATTCATCATTTAAATCCACATAAAATAAATATTTTCTTATCATATAAATCACTAATTAATTATTCACAAATAATATTACAGAATCACAATTATGACAACCAGGCCGTTCCCAGGAAAGAGGGGGCTTTCCAATAAGGATTTTTCCTTACTGGCGCACAATTAGGTGACCAAACCTCTCATTGACAAAACTTTCTAGACATTGCTAATAATACTATCTAATAATATTATTTTAAATAATAAGAATTATTGATCTGATAATGGAGATACTGTGCAGTGACAATTATTGAAACAACAATAATATAAAATATCAACACATCAATTATTGAATCAATAAAATAAAATATTGAATAGTAACTACTGTAATAATTATTGAGTAGTGACTTCTTACGTAAGAATCAATAATTCAACAATACTGTGCAATACCGTGTGCTACTGTGCAACCACGCGTATTACTGTATTTTAAACACCGGATATTCCAACAGAGTTAACGGTAACAACTACGCCGTTATTCAATTATGTTTTTTTCTTCATCCGACCGTTATCCGTTATGGGGCTCACAAATAGCTGCGCCATCGTACGAATATTCCCCGACAGAAAGAATATTCCACAACCAAACGAATATTCTCCGACAACAATGAATATTTTATAACCACTTACTTATTTTGAAAAAAAATTCATATCTCACCTTAACTTTAAACTTTTATCAATTTAATCATTTACTGAATTGTAATTATAAAAAAAATTGAATTCTTTTATTTCATAAAATTCGGGGTCTTACAATGTCCCCTCCTTATGAAATTTCGTCCCCGAAATTTACGTACTTGGTATTTCGAAGAGTTGAGAATACCTTGCTTTTATTTCAGATTTTATCTCTCCGGTCATCATGATTTCTCCGTTGCTCATCTCCCGTGATAAATTCATTTGGGCTCTTCACTTGTTGAGAAGTCATGACAACCACCATCCCTCGAACAACCCGACTTTGACTTGTCTGGGGCAGCATTTAGCGTCATCACTACCATTGGAATATACTTTTCTGTAGGACATATTCCTCCCTCAACTGCCTCGTCGTACTCCTGATTCATGATCTGAATCATCAATCTTCGATCCATATCGGATTCAGGTTGACCGCTATGTACATGGTAATTCAAAACTAGATGTTGGGTTCTCCCAATTGCTTTCCACAAAGAAAAATTCATATCATCTATTTTAGCCTTCTTAGATCGGACATATCTTTCCACAATATCCACGTGTCGTGCGGCTTTTGCCCATGCATCACTTATTCTCACTCGTTCAATTTTTTCTTCTTTCAGCTCAGATTTCATCTTTATCATCTTATACTCTGCCAAAGAATGCTTCTGTTCAAGCATCACATATCGGGTAACACAAGCTTGAATTGTTGCATCCTTTTGCTCCACGACCGCCTGTCGTTCTTCAGCCTGCTCTTCTAACTCATGAATACGATTTTGCAATTCTACATTTTAATCATATAATACCTCTAATAAATTTTTCTCAGGTACCTCTTCTTCCTTTTCTTCCTCACTCTTAGCTGCTACCTCTGCGACCACCTCGGGTGCAACTATCAATTATTCACTCACCACATGGATTTCTCTAATTCCGTCTTCGCCTGACATCACATTATCCTGGTTGCTGATTAGAGTTATCCCCACTATCTCATTCACTCCATTATTAACATTCTCAGCTGCCATTCTCAAATACTGTCATAAAACAAGGGTTAATTAAACAAACTAACATATCACATAATATCCCGATATTATGACTGACCAACAAATAAGCTTAGGTAGGACACACTAGCGAAGAATTTACTCATCTCTCCCCTCCTAGTTATATTCCCCAATCTCCGCCAGAGACCAAATCCCTAAGCTCTGATACCAACTGTAACACATGTCCCAACCGTGGATAGCACCTCACAGTGATACCTATCAGTTTGCCACCGCAGAACGGCGTCTCCTACGGAGAGTCTGGCTTCGGCACATCCCCCATCAACAGGAAGTCACTAGATAGAGGCTCGGGGCTCTTTACTTATGGCTTTGATACCAACTGTGACAACCCCAAAATAGGTCCATTCCATCCAACCCATTCTGAGTCGCCAAATACATGGTACAGAAAATAACTACAACTTTTTACCACAATTGTCGTGCAATATACAACAACACATATGCTGTGAGTTTGGATACAAATATATACCAACTGTGACTCTTATCCCAACCTTGGATAACACGTCACAATGAAACCTTACATAAAGGTACAGTCAAAAACTGTTTTAGAAATTAGAATCTTTGGGAAGTGCTCAAGGAAACCTTCGTACATGGGAGGCCATGCGTCTAGGTTATGATAGATATCATATGGCCACATAATTATCCTTGGTTGACCCAATAGACCCCAAATAAAAACGAGAAGATTACTATCATATTCTTCCCAATGGTGAGTCTTCTCTTGACTTATCATTATCTCCACTGTCTCTAATTGAGAATTATACTTCAAACAAACACCAAGATTATATAGGTAGTGCACGTAAATATACTCAGCAAGTGGATGAGCACAACCCTGTCTTATGATGACACGAGGTTGTATGTCATTAGACATCTTGTATGATAGTGGCAAAACACCCTTCCAACGTTGAGTTCGCCTCACCCTATATGATTCACCAAATATAACTACTAAAAGATGTATACAGCACACTTGTCTATACTATTTAGGGAGAAATCCACAGCTAGAGACCACCGTTCTATTCCCTTGTTACCCCCGCTCGACCCAGCTACACTTTTATTACCTGAAAGGAATTGTGAAGCAAAAGGGTGAGCACAACTAGTTCAATAAAAAATATCATGACTAAAGATAATTAAATTATCAATAGCCTTCATCAATAATAAATCAGAGATTTAGAACATATGGTAGATGATAAAAATTTCAACCATAGTTGAAGCAGAACGAGCAATCCATTTGAAGAGTCAAATAAACTATAAAGTCTATTATCTTCTCCATGTTAAAAATACACCAACAATATTTTATTCCTGTAACATCAATCAACAATTCTGGTCCACAATCATACGAATAACTCATAATCATAATTGTAGTTCTAAATTCCTCTTTTCATCCAAGACGAAGATAATTTTTATCACCTATCTTTACCTGAAACATCAAAGATCACGGTTACACCAAATCACATTTCCTGTTCATAATCATTCTAATAACTTCACCTTTGCACTACGGCTAAAGATATTCATTTGTATCACCTGTTCATCTTTATACTACTGGCCAAAGATATTCAACAACATGTCATCTTTGTACTACGGGCCAAAGATATTCATCAACAATTCATCTTTGCACTACAGGCCAAAGATATTCCTCAACAGTTCATATTTGCACTACATGCCAAATATATTATTATCTCAAAGAAATATATAATCATTTCAGAATTTATATAAAAAATAATTATAACCATATTGATCAATTCACCTTTGCATTTAAGCTAAAGATATTCAATTATAAATTCAATGGTCATGATAATACCAGTCAACAATTCAACTTTGCACTACTGGCCAAAGACAAAAATCTACCCATCTTTACACTCAAGTCAAAGAGAAATATCATCATTAGGGTTATAAAAATGTTATATATGATAATAAAAATAATATGATCAACATATAGTTTTAATCTGAAGAGTAATATTCATAAATCAACAATAATTTGGTTAGAAAAAGAAACCAATTTTATCGTGAATAGTACCCGTGAATAGTAACTCGTGAATAGTAATGAATTATAACTCATGAATAGAAATCTCGACATGAAAAAGGTAGAAATTCCACAATAAAATTCATACAAATATTTCGGTATAATGATATTGAAAGAATAATATTTCTTAAGCTTATAAACAATTTATTTTAATTGTTTACACTTTACTAAATAATGCATTTAATCATTCTAAAATGCCAAACTCATAAGATTTCATCACCAATAACCAAAACCCTCATAAAAAATCTGCATATACCTCATGTAGGATTCTCAAGCCATAAATCCTATTTTCTAATTTTCTTACTTCACATAGCATATTTAATTCATTTACTCATAACTAGTCTATTTTTATGAAAAATACCAAATCAGTCCCAAAAATATTTTTTTTCTGGAATTTAGCAGAATATAGTCCTATATTGAACATATATTTTTCTCAAAATTTTTAAAATTCATTTACTATTTTTCATATGGCCAAAACAGCCGAATTTTTATACATTTATCATAAATTGTAATTTTATCCAAAAATTTTGAAATTCATAGAGTACACTGATATGATATAGATGTACTCCCAATAAAAATTTTATCAATTTTGGAGTTAACCACAAGGAGTTTTAAGCGGTTATTTTTAAAATAGTATTTTCTCATAAAATTCATAAATCTTAATCTATATATCTAAAAATCACCATTTTTGGACACAATCAATAAAACTCATCAAAATATCATTTCAAATTTTTCAAAAATTTTCTGAAGGTCAGAAGAAGTACGAACTGAAAAATATAATAACCCTTAAAATCCTTACCTCAAAAGAGCAGTACTTCTGACTTGAAGATCAGATATAACGCTGAGCAACACTCAAGATATCTAAATACTCACAAAAATATGCTTGATAATATAGAGAGAAAGAAAACTTGTTTCTGGTGTGATTTTCAATTCTAACATAAGCACCTATTTATAGAAAAATGCTAGAACGCCAAAGGAGACTAAAATAACAAAATATATTATTTTATTTCCTTATTCATACGCATGCTCTTGACCAAGCTCAGCCACCCGCCATCTTTGAGCAAAATTTGGCAGCCCATGTGTTGATAACCAAGTGGGTCCCACCTATAAATTAATAAAAATCATTTTATTTTCTGAAACTTCAACAATTCATAAAAAATAGCCCATTTATCAGAAAAATACAAATTTTATGTCTATTCTAATTGAAATCGAATTCTCTACAACTTTGTAGCTTTAAGTTTTTCCAAATTCCAAACCAAAATATCTGAAATCCACAAACGAATGATTTTTAATACCTCCACACCGACAAAATGCTGATAAAACACCTCAGCAATAATTTCTTCAGTTTTATCCATATAAAAATAAATATATCCATCATTTATATCCACATAAAATAAATATTTTCTTATCATATAAATTAATAATTAATTATTCACAAATAATATTACAGAATCACAATTATGACAATCAGGCCTTTCCCAAGAAAGAGGGGGCTTTCTGTAATAACCCGATATTTTTTATATAAATAGATAAGAAATTTTGCATATAAATTTTTTTTTACAATGAGAATAAGTGTCAAGTATTGTGATGTTAAATGCGAATATATTTATTACTTGAAAAATTAGAAATAATTTTAGAATTATTAATTACTACAAATTATATTCTTATGGTAACTAATTTCTGTAAGCAGAAATATTTTTATTATTTATTTTCTATGAAAATATAATTTATATATTATTTAAATAATATATGAAGTGACAATTAGAATTATAATAATAAATATGTTATTATATGAATTTGTTCAGAATATTTAAGTTAATTATTTTAACTTGATTATTGATGTTGTGTACGAAGGATAAGTCAGATATGGAATCCAAACCCTAAACTTAGATTTTTATTCAAGAATGAGAATAATAATGTAATTTTAATTATATTTTAATTTTCAGTGCTTAAATATATACCGTATATCTGTAGACTGTTAATGTTGGTCAATTGTGGTAAATTGGGTCATAACCTAATATTGTGTTGTGAAACCCTAATTGTTAAACTCAATTATGAGTTAAGACTGAGTAATAATTGTGTTATATGAATTCTTCTGCTTATTAGAATTTCTGTAATTAAAAGAAACCCTAATTATTGTTTTATGCTGATAATTAGAAAAAACCCTAATTATTTATTTGAAAACACTAATTGCAAATTTTAGAAACCCTAATTATTATTTTGTGAATTATAAAGATAATTAGGAAACCCTAATTAATTTGGGAACCCTAATAATATTTAGGAACCCTAATTTCTATTAAAAACCCTAATTTAATTAGTATGTTTTAAATTAAAATTGTATTACACTTTAAATTTTAAATTATCCAAACCCTATAAATTATTTGGGAAATTGTAAGATTTTGAATCTAGTGAATAAACCCTATATTTAATCGCCTTGTACAAGAATGCCCTTGAGACTTTAAGTAAAATTACCAAAATGCCCTTTTTGTCTCTTTAGTGTATTATTAGTGAATTATTGTGCATTATTGCTATCAAAGCATGGCAAACATCCTACCCTACCAATTTAGCATCCAAGACTCAATTATATTCAGATTCAATCAACCATTTTGAGCATTCAATGCATCTAACTTGGTTTATATATATATTGGAGAGAGAATTAAGGCATTTTGTACACTAAAAATTGCCCAACTCTCATCCTTGAGCTTCTCTCTCTAAAACCTACGAATTATTGTAGTATTTCAGTCCCAAAACAAAGCCCTACTACCAATCATAACAAATCATACAGCCAAGAATCAAGAATCAAAGCTTAGAAAAGGTATAAACTCTAGCTTGATTTTTTTTAAAATTTTTGGTGTTAGATGTTATGTTTAAATGTTAGAACATGTTGATTATAGTGTCTAAGGATGATCTGGGTTGCTAGATGTTGGATCAATAACATTTAGAAGCTCAGATTTGAAGATTTTCAAAATCTAGAAATTTCATTTTCTGTGATTTTTGGCAAATGTCAAGCCTTATATCTCTGTGATCTTTAATATGTTTTGTGTTCTAAAAGTTGATATGTGTAGCTTGTTATGTGGTCTTTAATCTCTAAAACGAATCAGGTCCATATCTATTTTGGATCAAAAGTTATTTGAGGTCAAAGTGGGTTGACCGGCATTGACCGGCTGTTCTTCAAACCCAGAAAATATTCTAAGTGTCCAGAAAATATTTTTTGGCAAATGTCAGAGCTTATAAATCTTTGCTCGATCATGATTTTTGTTGTTTAAAAATTGTTTTGTGTAGTCGGATATGTGGTCTTTAATATGCAAAAAGAATAAAGTTCAAAGCTTTTGTAGATCGGGAGTTATTCATGGTCAAAACTCGTTGACCGAAAACGCTGAAGAACACAAACCCAGAATTTTTTTGAGCAGATTCCGTGTTGAAGTTTGACCAGCTAGATCTCGCTCATGTTATGATTTTAATGTGTTATGATGCTTTGTAGTTGTAGTCCTTCATGTTGTCTACACACTCCAATTGATAGATCACACAAACAATACACAGATTGGAAGTTATAAGGATCCAAAGTAAGCACCTCGACTGTTCTTCAGTCGAAGAATAGACTTGTCAGACTTTTTGATGGCTAATAACTCTTAGATATGATGATTTTTAGTCATGATGTTTGTTGGTAATTGTAGTATTACATGAGCACTACAAGATCCAAGTGTTAGATTTCCCAGAAACATAATGGATTGAGAATTATAATCGGTCAAACTAGGCGCCTTGATTACTGTCTTGTAAGTGTTCTTGAGGCTCAAGAACGCCTAAGGCAACAGATAAGCGTCGCTAAAGCCTTTAGCGACGGTTTTGATATATTTTAAAATTTTCAATTTCTGAAAATTCCGAAAATTATTTAAAAATTAGAAAAATTATATTTTAATTATTAAAAATAGTTAATAAATTCTGAAAAATTATTTTAAAGTCTGAAAAATAGTTTTTAACAATTTTGAGTATATTTCAAAAATATTTAGTATTTTTGGAATATAAAAAAGTATTTATTTATTTAATTATAATATTAAATAAATTATTTAAAAATAATTTTAATTCATGAAAAATCATGAAAAATTATATTATTGTGTTAGAAAATATTTTAAGTTATTTTTAATGAATTTTAATATTTTGTGATGAAATTTCATTAATTAATCAATATTAATGATGTTTAAGTTATTTAATAAATATATGAAATAATTATGGAAAATAGAATTAATGATTTTAAAAATCATTTATAGTATCATAAAAATATTTTGAGTTATAAAATATGACTTTGGATATTTTGTCATGAAAAATATTATTAATTTACTATTAATGATATTAATCTAATATTGATGATATTTAGTTTATTTTATAATTATATTAAATAAATAGTTTAAAAATAGTTTTATTTATTTAAAAATCATTTAAAAAGGATATAAATGAATTAAAAATATTTTAAGTTATAATAAATGACTTTTAATATTTGGATAAATAGTGCATTAATATTTTAATATTAATGGTAATTATTTAAAAATAATTTTAAGTGTTTTAAAAATCATTTAAGAGTATTATAAATGTTTTAAAAGCATTTTGAGTTATTATACATAACTTTAATATTTTGGCAACAGTTTCATTAATAATTTAATATTGATTAAATGTTAATGATAATAGAATTATTTGATGTTTAAATCATTTAAATATGATTCTGATGTTTGAAAATTCATGATAAATTATAATAAATGTTTTAAAATTATATTAAGTCATTTAAAAATAATATGACTGATACTTACGGATATTAAAATACAGTATAGAGTCTTAGACTCGATAATTATTAGATAAAGTTGTCGGTACGCCGATAAATGTCAGAAATTTATCTGAACTTAGATATTTTGACTTTATTAATGTTTGTTTATGATGTAATGGCTGTTAAATATGTGTTTTAATGTGATTAGATTATGTGCTGACTGTAATAGGCAGTACTATGTGTTATAATATATTGTTCTAATCAAACGAATGATCTGATTAATGATAGGTTGTGATATAAAGAGATAGAACTAAGTTGAGAATTGTAATCAGTGTATCAGGCAAGTATCCTACCTTTGCATTTCCTTTATGCAATGGACATGAGTAAGAAGTTTCAGAATTAAATTATTATTATGCTATATTATCAACTCTACTGCAACATATTCTATATCCGCTCATTGTTTATCAACATGTTAGTATATGGTAATTCAGATATATATTATGTTCGTCAACTTCTATAAAATGGTTATATAAGTGTCCCCACTTGGATAATCATTGTATTTAATCACATGTTGATATACCTTTGTCAATTACCCTTATATATATAGGTTGAATTATAGATTATTGTTGAACAAGATAAAACCTTTGCTTTAGAACCCAGACAAGTATGAACATCCCTTACATAGGGAAAACTTTTATACGCCCAAGGCGGAGAGAGTTCTTGAAATGTAGTATTGATCAATGCAGGGCACAACGGGCTGATCACCCCCGTGTCCGTAAGTTATGACGGTTTGCAGATGAATTTCTGTTTAAGCTTTTCGAAAAAGAAAATAATGTTCATGATATGTCACTTAACCCTATTTATAGTCAATACGTAGTTTCAAAAATGTGAAAGAGAGTTGTTATGTTATTAATATTCTTGGTACAACTTACTTCAGAACTGTTGATTCGTTGTAGAAGTGTCTTTCAAAGAAAATATTTAATTTTTTCAGCTAATATATATTATTGTTATTACTTGCTGGGCACTCAAATGCTCATTCTTGCTTAATTTAAATGTTTTCAGTTAAGTTTGAAGAACCAGAAAGCTCATGCAGAAATAAAGGAAAAGGAAAGCTAACTGAATAAGATTTATGGTAGTTGCTGTAATAGTTTATATTATTAAGACAATGATATATATATATATAAATAATATCATGTATTGTATGGAATGTACTTTAAGGTCTCGTACCTGGGGAGATAAACTCTGATAATTATGTAAATTAAGTTGTTATTCATATTATTGTTATTATTATTCGTAGAATTCCGCTCATAGAAATGGTATCGTGAAGCACCGAGTTTGGGTTTCAAGTACCCAGAATTGGGGGCGTCACAGGTTGGTATCAGAGCTTTAGGGTTAGAAACCTTAGGTGGGATCGACCTTAGGCTATAACCTTAGGACAGGGGGAAACGTTGAAAATACAAATAACTCATATAGAGTTTTAAAAGGAGATGAATTAAATAAATTCATCGTTGAACAAAATAAAAGATAACTCTTATAAAACTAGTGTTTGCTGTGTGTATATATTATATGCTAATCAGGATAATTTATGTGTGTAGATGTCTGGTGGAAAAGGATTGTTATGGGCTTATAACTTGAAGAAGAATCAGATCCATACACCCGAGCTAATATCGAAGCCAATAGCTGAAATAAAGGCTCACAATGAAACCAACTCGGATGAGGTGGTTATTGTGGAAAATGTAGTACCAGATCCGGAAATGGTAGAACTGACAGATAGTGATTCGGACACTAAAGTTGAAGCTGATCAAGCATCAACGGAGGTGCAGGATTTGTGGAAAAAGGTTTCTTCTTTAAAAATGCTGTGGAAAATAGAAAAGCTGTTGAATATTCAACTGCGTCAAGCGTTAATAGAAACAATGAAAGAGCAGGATAAGCTTAAAATCCAAATTGATCAGATAGGAGCCTCAAGCAACACATCGTGTGCAGCTCCGAGAGATAAGGGAAAAAGAAAGATAGAAGACCATGATTTAGGAAACCCTGATAAGAAGAAAGGGAAAATGATATGTTACAATTGCAGACATGAGGGACATACCTCTCATCATTGTCCCGACTTTAATCTAGGCATACGTTTTGTTTGTGGGATGGAAGGTCATCGATCAAAAGATTGTCCGAGAGAGAGGCTTAGTAAATAGGTAGTATAGGTTCTGTTGTGTAGGTATGTTTAAGGTAATATGTGTGATAAGTATGTTTGTATAATGAAATATTTTCAACTTTTGTGTTGGTCAAGATGGTAAATCCCGACTTTTATAGTCACAAAGGGATAGCTGGTGTTTAAAGCAGTATGTGCTATGCTATGTAAAATATTCGATGAATGAATATGAATCTAAGTTTGAGAAATGAAACAAGTTTAATATATTAATCTTATGCAATAAGGTTTAGAATGTAAGTTAATAAAGTATAATTTATGGTTTTACTTAACCAGATAATGCTGCCAAGACGTCAAACTCGAAATCAAAGGGTAGAAGAATCTCTCAACAATACTGAGGAATAACAACAAGACCCGATGCAAAACTTTTCAAACATGGTAGCTCAGGTATGCAGCAGGGAATACCAGCCGCAGGAAACCAGCCAGATAATCGCTTAGTAAAATTTAAAGACTTCAAAGCAGTAGGACCACCAGAATTCAGAGGATCAGCTGACCCTATAGAAGCCCAGACATGGGTTAATGAAATAGAAAAGGCGTTCGTAATTGCTAGGGTAGATGAGGGGCAAAAGACTACTTTTGCCACTTATATGATGAAAGGGGAAGCCAACTTTTGGTGGGAGGCAAATAAAACTAGGGCAGGAGAATGAGTAGTTACTTGGGATAGGTTTAAGACTTTATTTTTTGAAAACTATCTCTCAGCTAGTATGCAAGTTAGGATGGAGGTGAAATTTCTGGAGTTAAAGCAGGATAACATGACTGTTGCGGAGTATGTCGCAAAGTTTAATGAGTTGTCTAGGTTTGCTCCACATCAAGTTGATACGGAGGCTAGAAAGGCAAGGAGGTTTGAGCATGGCTTAAAACCCTGGCTCTACAATAAGGTGACAGTATTGCAAATCAATACTTTTGCAGCACTCATGGAGAAGGCTATCATAGCTGAGGAGGAGAGTGAGGCCATGAGCCTCTACAACAAGGAGAAGAAGAACAGAAGCAAGGCAGAAGGATCTTTGAAGGTGGAAGGAAATAGTGGAAATAGGGGTGAGAAAAGAAAGGGGAATTTTTCTGAGAATGTTCAGGTGAAACAGGAAGGTGTGAAGAAGCAGGTAGTGCAGTGCAAGAATTGCGGGAAGAATCACTCTGGTGAGTGCCTGAAGCGTAAGTTTGTATGTTACAAGTGCGGGCAGGAGGGTCATATCTCTCTCAACTGCCCCAACCCAAGGATGAACAGTGGGTGTTTTATATGTGGATCGACTGAACATAAGGTGAAGGATTGTCCAAAGAGGAGAATAGAGGCAAGAAATGTAACTACGGGGAAAGGCAGTGGGACTTTAGCAATCACAGGAACGACCTCAACCAATAACCCAACAAAAGCAACTTCGAGGGTCTTCTACATGACGGTCCAGGATACTGTGGCAGCTGGAAATGGAACTCCAGGTGTTATTCGAATAACTTATATATCTTATATGATTTTCTTATATATATAGTAAATTAATTTATAAAGAAATTTTGAATGAAGAATTTGAGTCCTTTTAGAAATCAAACTTCTATTTAATCAGGTAAACAAGCATTATGCAGAATAGTAAAAGATCAGTTCGATCAATTATGATCGAGGTCTACTTGCAATGATTATATATGCTATGTACCCTTGTATATATGAGTTTTAAAACGGTGATTCCGGGGACGGAATCCTTATAAGGGAGGATGAATGTAATAACCCGATATTTTTTATATAAATAGATAAGAAATTTTACATATAAATTTTTTTTACAATGAGAATAAGTGTCAAGTATTGTGATGTTAAATGCGAATATATTTATTACTTGAAAAATTAGAAATAATTTTAGAATTATTAATTACTACAAATTATATTCTTATGGTAATTAATTTCTGTAAGCAGAAATGTTTTTATTATTTATTTTCCATGAAAATATAATTTATATATTATTTAAATAATATATGAAGTGACAATTAGAATTATAATAATAAATATGTTATTATATGAATTTGTTCAGAATATTTAAGTTAATTATTTTAACTTGATTATTGATGTTGTGTACGAAGGATAAGTCAGATATGGAATCCAAACCCTAAACTTAGATTTTTATTCAGGAATGAGAATAATAATGTAATATTAATTATATTTTAATTTTCAGTGCTTAAATATATACCGTATATCTGTAGACTGTTAATGTTGGTCAATTGTGGTAAATTGGGTCATAACCTAATATTGTGTTGTGAAACCCTAATTGTTAAACTCAATTATGAGTTAAGACTGAGTAGTAATTGTGTTATATGAATTCTTCTGCTTATTAGAATTTCTGTAATTAGAAGAAACCCTAATTATTGTTTTATGCTGATAATTAGGAAAAACCCTAATTATTTATTTGAAAACACTAATTGCAAATTTTAGAAACCCTAATTATTATTTTGTGAATTATAAAGATAATTAGGAAACCCTAATTAATTTGGGAACCCTAATAATATTTAGGAACCCTAATTTCTATTAAAAACCCTAATTTAATTAGTATGTTTTAAATTAAAATTGTATTACACTTTAAATTTTAAATTGTCCAAACCCTATAAATTATTTAGGAAATTGTAAGATTTTGAATCTAGTGAATAAACCCTAGATTTAATCACCTTGTACAAGAATGCCCTTGAGACTTTAAGTAAAATTACCAAAATGCCCTTTTTGTCTCTTTAGTGTATTAGTAGTGAATTATTGTGCATTATTGCTATCAAAGCATGGCAAACATCCTACCCTACCAATTTAGCATCCAAGACTCAATTATATTCAGATTCAATCAACCATTTTGAGCATTCAATGCATCTAATTTGGTTTATATATAGATTGGAGAGAGAATTAAGGCATTTTGTACACTAAAAATTGCCCAACTCTCATCCTTGAGCTTCTCTCTCTAAAACCTACGAATTATTGTAGTATTTCAGTCCTAAAACAAAGCCCTACTACCAATCATAACAAATCATAAGCCAAGAATCAAGAATCAAAGCTTAGAAAAGGTATAAACTCTAGCTTGATTTTTTTTTAAAATTTTTGGTGTTAGATGTTATGTTTAAATGTTAGAACATGTTGATTATAGTGTCTAAGGATGATCTGGGTTGCTAGATGTTGGATCCATAATATTTAGAAGCTCGGATTTGAAAATTTCCAAAATCTAGAAATTTCATTTTCTGTGATTTTTGGCAAATGTCAAGCCTTATATCTCTGTGATCTTTAATGTATTTTGTGTTCTAAAAGTTGATATGTGTAGCTTGTTATGTGGTCTTTAATCTCCAAAACGAATCAGGTCCATATCTATTTTGGATCAACAGTTATTTAAGGTCAAAGTGGGTTGACCGGCTGTTCTTCAAACCCAGAAAATATTCTAAGTGTCCATAAAATATTTTTTGGCAAATGTCAGAGCTTATAAATCTTTGCTCGATCATGATTTTTATTGTTTAAAAGTTGTTTTGTGTAGCCGGATATGTGGTCTTTAATATGCAAAAAGAATCAAGTTCATAGATTTTGTAGATCGGGAGTTATTCATGGTCAAAACCCGTTGACCGAAAACGCTGAAGAACACAAACCCAGAATTTTTTTGAGCAGATTCCGTGTTGAAGTTTGACCAGCTAGATCTCGCTCATGTTATGATTTTAATGTGTTATGATGCTTTGTAGTTGTAGTCCTTCATGTTGTCTACACACTCCAATTGATAGATCACACAAACAATACACAGATTGGAAGTTATAAGGATCCAAAGTAGGCACCTCGACTGTTCTTCAGTCGAAGAACAGACTTGTCAGACTTTTTGATGGCTAATAACTCTTAGATATGATGATTTTTAGTCATGATGTTTGTTGGTAATTGTAGTATTACATGAGCACTACAAGATTCAAGTGTTAGATTTCCCAGAAACATAATGGATTGAGAATTATAATCGGTCAAACTAGGCACCTTGATAACTGTCTTGTCAGTGTTCTTGAGGCTCAAGAACGCCTAAGGCAACAGATAAGCGTCGCTAAAGCCTTTAGCGACGGTTTTGATATATTTTAAAATTTTCAATTTCTGAAAATTTCGAAAATGATTTAAAAATTAGAAAAATTCTATTTTAATTATTAAAAATACTTAATAAATTTTGAAAAATTATTTTAAAGTCTGAAAAATAGTTTTTAACTATTTTGAGTATATTTCAAAAATATTTAGTATTTTTGGAATATAGAAAAGTATTTATTTATTTAATTATAATATTAAATAAATTATTTAAAAATAATTTTAATTCATGAAAAATCATGAAAAATTTTATTATTGTGTTAGAAAATATTTTAAGTTATTTTTAATGAATTTTAATATTTTGTGATGAAATTTCATTAATTAATCAATATTAATGATGTTTAAGTTATTTAATAAATATATGAAATAATTATGGAAAATAGAATTAATGATTTTAAAAATCATTTATAGTATCATAAAAATATTTTGAGTTATAAAATATGACTCTGGATATTTTGTTATGAAAAATATTATTAATTTAATATTAATGATATTAATCTAATATTGATGATATTTAGTTTATTTAATAATTATATTAAATAAATAGTTTAAAAATAGTTTTATTTATTTAAAAATTATTTAAAAAGGATATAAATAAATTAAAAATATTTTAAGTTATAATAAATGACTTTTAATATTTGGATAAATAGTGCATTAATATTTTAATAATAATGGTAATTATTTAAAAATTAATTTAAATGTTTTAAAAATCATTTAAGAGTAATATAAATGTTTTAAAAGCATTTTGAGTTATTATACATAACTTTAATATTTTGGCAACAGCTTCATTAATAATTTAATATTGATTAAATGTTAATGATAATAGAATTATTTGATGTTTAAATCATTTAAATATGATTCCGAAGTTTGAAAATTCATGATAAATTATAATAAATGTTTTAAATTTACATTAAGTCATTTAAAAATAATATGACTGATACTTATGGATATTGAAATACAGTATAGAGTCTTAGACTCGATAATTATTAGATAAAGTTGTCGTTACGCCGACAAATGTCAGAAATTTATCTGAACTTAGATATTTTAACTTTATTAATGTTTGTTTATGATGTAATGACTGTTAAATATGTGTTTTAAGGTGATTAGATTATGTGCTGACAGTAATAGGCAGTACTATGTGTTATAATATATTGTTCTAATCAAACGAATGATCTGATTAATGATAGGTTGTGATATAAAGAGATAGAACTAAGTTGAGAATTGTAATCAGTGTATCAGGCAAGTATCCTACCTTTGCATTTTCTTTATGTAATGGACATGAGTAAGAAGTTTCAGAATTAAATTATTATTATGCTATATTATCAACTCTACTGCAACCTATTCTATATCCGCTCATTGTTTATCAACATGTTAGTATATGATAATTCAGATATATATTATGTTCGTCAACTTCTATAAAATGGTTATATAAGTGTCCCCACTTGGATAATCATTGTATTTAATCACATGTTGATATACCTTTGTCAATTACCCTTATATATATAGGTTGAATTATAGATTATTGTTGAATAAGATAAAACCTTTGCTTTAGAACCCAGACAAGTATGAACATCCCTTACATAGGGAAAACTTTTATACGCCCAAGGCGGAGAGAGTTCTTGAAATGTAGTATTGATCAATGCAGGGCACAACGGGCTGATCACCCCCGTGTCCGTAAGTTATGACGGTTTGCAGATGAATTTCTGTTTAAGCTTTTCGAAAAAGAAAATAATGTTCATGATATGTCACTTAACCCTACTTATAGTCAATACGTAGTTTCAAAAATATGAACGAGAGTTGTTATGTTATTATTATTCTTGGTACAACTTACTTCAGAACTGTTGATTCGTTGTAGAAGTGTCTTTCAAAGAAAATATTTAATTCTTTCAGCTAATATATATTATTGTTATTACTTGCTGGGCACTCAAATGCTCATTCTTGCTTAATTTAAATGTTTTCAGTTAAGTTTGAAGAACCAGAAAGCTCATGCAGAAACAAAGGAAAAGGAAAGCTAGCTGAATAAGATTTATGGTAGTTGCTGTAATAGTTTATATTTTTAAGACAATGATATATATATATATATATATATATATATATATATATATATATATATATATATATATATATATAAATAATATCATGTATTGTATGGAATGTACTTTAAGGTCTCGTACCTAGGGAGATAAACTCTGATAATTATGTAAATTAAGTTGTTATTCATATTATTGTTATTATTATTCGTAGAATTCCGCTCATAGAAATGGTATCGTGAAGCACCGAGTTTGGGTTTCATGTACGCGAATTTGGGGGCGTCACACTTTCCAATAAGGATTTCTCCTTACTGGCGTGCAATTAGGTGACCAAACCTCTCCTTGACAGAACTTTCTAGACATTACCAAAAATACTCTCTAATAATATTACTCTAAATAATATGAATTATTGATCTGATAATGGAGATACTGTGCAGTAACAATTATTGAAACAACAATAATATAAAATATCAACGCAGCAATTATTGAATCAATAAAATAAAATATTGAATAGTAACTACTGTAACAATTATTGAGTAGTGCCTTCTTACGTAAGAATCAATAATTCAACAATACTGTGCAATACCGTGTGCTACTGTGAAACCACACGTTTTACTGTATTTTAACCACCGGGTATTCCAACAGTGTTAACGGTAACATCTACGCCGTTATTTAATTTTGTCATTTTCTTCAACCGACTGTTATCCGTTATGGGGTCCACAAATGGCTGCGCCGTCGTACGAATATTCCCCGACAGAAAGAATATTCCACAACAAAATGAATATTCCCCGACAATAATGAATATTTTATAACCATTTGCTTATTTTAAAAAAAAATTCATATCTCACCCTTAACTTTAAACTTTTATCAATTTAATCATTTACTGAATTGTAATTATAAAAAAAATTGAATACTTTTATTTCATAAAATTCGGGGTCTTACATTTCCTCTCCGCCTAACTTCTCATTTCAATGCCTAACTCTCATTTTTCATATATGTGAGGGCCCACAATTTTGGAAACAAGGAATGGTTTGCAGGATGTCTCACCACCCACCAAACAGAAGAAAGAAAATGTGACAACCCCAAAATAGGTCCATTCCACCCAACCCATTCTGAGTCGTCAAATACATGGTACAGAAAACAACTACAACTTTATTACAACAATTGTCGTGCAAAATACAACAACACATATGCTGTGAGTTTGGATACAAATATATACCAAATGTGACTCATGTTCCAACCGTGGACATCACCTCACAATAACACCTTACATAAAGGTATAGTCAAAAACTATTTTAGAAATTAGAATCTTTGGGAAGTGCTCAAGGAAACCTTCGTACATGGGAGGCCACGCATCTAGGTTATGATAGATATCATATGGCCACAGAATTATCCTTGGTTGACCCAATAGACCCCAAAGAAAAACGAGAAGATTACTATCATATTCTTCCCAATGGTGAGTCTTCTCTTGACTTATCATTATCTCCACTGTCTCTAATTGAGAATTATACTTCAAACAAACACCAAGATTATATAGGTAGTGCCCATAGATATACTCAGCAAGTGGATGAGCACAACCCTGTCTTATGATGACACGAGGTTGTATGTCATTAGACATCTTGTATGATAGTGACAAAACACCCTTCCAACGTTGGGTTCGCCTCACCCTATTTTCTTCACCAAATATAACTACTAAATGATGACCACCGTTCTATTCCCTTGTTACCCCGCTCGACCCAGCTACACTCTTATTACCTGAAAGGAATTGTGAAGCAAAAGGGTGAGCACAACTAGCTCAGTAAAGAATATCATGACTAAAGATAATTCAATTATCAATAGCCTTCATCAACAATAAATCAGAGATTTAGAACATATGGTAAATGATAAAAATTTCAACCATAGTTGCAGCGGAACGAGCAATCCATTAGAAGAGTCAAATAGACTATAAAGTCTATTATCTTCTCCATGTTAAAAATCCACCAACAATATTTTATCCATGTAACATCACTCAACAGTTCCTTTCCACAATCATATGAATAACTCATAATCATAATTGTGACTATAAATTTTTCTTCGCACCCAGGACGAAGAATATTTTCATCACCTGTCTTTACCTGAAACATCAAAGATCATGGTTATACCAAATCACAGTTCCTGTTTATAATCATACTAACAAATCCATCTTTGCACTACGGGCCAAAGATATTCATCAACAAACCATCTTTGCACTACGGGCCAAAGATATTCAACAACAGTTCATCTTTGCACTACAGGCCAAAGATATTCATCAACAGGCCATCTTTGCACTACATGCCAAAGATATTCATCAACAATTCATATTTGCACTACAGGCCAAATATATTCATATCTCAAAGAAATATATAATCATTTCAGAATTTATATAAACAATAATTATAACCATGTTGATCAATTCACCTTTGCACTTAAGCTTAAGATATTCAATTATAAATTCAATGGTCATGATCATACCAGTCACAATTCAACTTTGCACTACAGGCCAAAGAGAACCCTAGTCATGATCATACCAATAATCTACCCATCTTTACACTCCAGTGAAAGAGAATTTCAACATCAGGGTTATAAAAATGTTATATATGATGATAAAAATAATATGATCAACATATAGTTTTAATCTCAAGAGTAATATTCGTAACTCATGAATAGTAAATCGTGAATAGTAACTCATGAATAGTAACCCCGACACAAAAGATAGAAATTCCACAATAAAATCCATACCAATATTTCGGTATAATGATATTGAAAGAATAACATTACTTAAATTTATAAACAATTTATTTTAATTGTTTACACTTTACTAATTAATGCATTTAATCATCATAAAATGCCAACTCTTACAATTTCATCATCAATAACCAAAACCCTCATCAAAAATCTGCATATACCTCATATAGGATTCTCAAGCCATAAAATCCTATTTTCCAATTTTCTTTCTTCACAAAACATATTTAATTCATTTACTCATAACTAGACCATTTTCATGAAAAATACCAAATCAGTTCCAAAAATATTTCTTTTCTGGGATTTAGCATAATATAGTCCCATAGTGAACATATATTTTTCTCAGAATTTTTAAAAGTCATTTACTATTTTTCATATGGCCAAAATAGCCGAATATTTAGACATTTATCAAAAATTGTACTTTTGTCTAAAAATTCTGAAATTTACAGAGTATACTTCTATCATATACATGTACTCCCAATAAAAATTTCATCAATTTTGGAGTTAACCACAAGGAATTATAAGCTGTTACTTTTAAAATAGTCTTTTCTCATAAAATTCATAACTCTCAATCTATACATCCAAAAATCACCATTTTTGGACACAATCAAGAAAACTCATCAAAATATCATTTCAAATTTTTCCAGAATTTTTGAAGATCAGAAAAATTACGAAACTGAAAATCATAACAACCCTTAAAATCCCTTAATATCCCTTACTATCCCTTACCTCAAAAGAGCAGTACTTCTGACTGGATATCGGATATGATGCTGAAGGAAACTTGCACTGATGAATAGCAACTCACCAAGTATCTAAAAACTCACAAAATATGCTTCATAATATAGAGAGAGAAAGAGAGAAAGCTTATGTTTCTGGTGTGATTTTCAATTCTAACTTAGCCCTCTATTTATAGGAAAATTTTGGTAGGTTTGACCTGCAACCTGATGGCTTTACCTGCTACTATTCCCACCCACCACATTTGAAATATAATTCAGCACATTTCTTCACCAACCACAAGTGGGGCCCACCAATTCTAGAATTTTCCACCAAAATGATTAACTCCGAAAATTCAACAATTTCTGAACCAGTCATCTCGTAAAATTCATAACAAATCATACGTTCATTTTTAACGGTTCAAAATTTGTGGACATATACTCAACTTATATATGTATAACATATCCAAAAATTACCACGATCCAACGGTCGGATTAAAAATTATAACCCCCGCAAAATATCTCAAAAACCCTGATTTTTAATACCTCCATTCCGACAAAAATACTGATAAAAACCTCAACATTAACTCCTTCATTTTTAACCACAAAAATATATCCCTCATTTATATCCACATAAAATAAATATTTCCTTATCATATGAATCAATAATTAATTATTCACAAATAATATTACAGAATCACATTTATGACAACCAGGCCGTTCCCAGGAAAGAGGGGGCTTTCCAATAAGGATTTCTCCTTACTGGCGCGCAATTAGATGACCAAACCTCTCCTTAGACAGAACTTTCTAGACATTGCCAATAATGCTATCTAATAATACTATTCAAATAATATGAATTATTGATCTGATAATGGAAAATACTGTGCAGCAACAATTATTGAAACAACAATAATATAAAATATCAACGCAGCAATTATTGAATCAATAAAATAAAATATTGAACAGTAATTACTGTAACAATTATTGAGTAGTGCCTTCTTACGTAAGAATCAATAATTCAAAAATACTGTGCAATACCGTGTGCTACTGTGCAATAACGCGTATTACTGTATTTTAACCACCGGGTATTCCAACAGTGTTAACGGTAACAACTACGCCGTTATTTGTAAAAACTCAATTTTGTCGTTTTCTTCACCCGACAGTTTTTCGTTATGGGGCCCACAAATAGCTGCGCCGTCGTACGAATATTCCCCGACAGAAAGAATATTCCACGACCAAACGAATATTCCCCGACAACAATGATTATTTTATAACCACTTGTTTATTTTGAAAAATTTTCATATTTCACCCATAACTTTAACTTTTTATCAATTTAACCATTTACTGAATAGTAATTATAAGAAAAATTGAATACTTTTATTTCATAAAATTCGGGGTCTTACAATCTCCCCTCCTTATGAAATTTCGTCCCCGAAATTTACGTACCTTGTATTTCAAAGAGTTGAGAATACCTTGCTTTCATTTCAGATTCCATCTTTCCTGTCATCATAATTTTTTCATTGCTCATCTCCTGTATTTCAGATATCATTCTAGAATACAGCTTCAGAACAAAGGTTAATTGAACAAATTAACATATCACATAATATCCCGATATTATGACTGACCAACAAATAAGCTTAGGTAGGACACACTAGCGAAGGATTTACTCGTCTCTCCCCTACTAGTCCTATTCCCCGATCTCCGCCAGAGATCATATCCCTAAGCTCTGATACCACATGTGACAATTGTCCCATCAGTGGACAGCACCTCACAGTGGTACCTATCAGTTTGCCACCGCAGAACGGCGTCCCCTACGGAGAGTCTGGCTTCGGTGCATCCCCCATCAACAGGAAGTCACCAACGAGAGGCTCGGGGCTCTTTACTTATAGCTCTGATACCACCAGTGACAACCCTAAAATAGGTCCATTCCACCCAACCCATTCTGAGTCGTCAAATACATGGTACAGAAAACAACTACAACTTTATTACAACAATTGTCGTGCAAAATACAACAACACATATGCTGTGAGTTTGGATACAAATATATACCAAATGTGACTCATGTTCCAACCGTGGACATCACCTCACAATAACACCTTACATAAAGGTATAGTCAAAAACTATTTTAGAAATTAGAATCTTTGGGAAGTGCTCAAGGAAACCTTCGTACATGGGAGGCCACGCATCTAGGTTATGATAGATATCATATGGCCACAGAATTATCCTTGGTTGACCCAAAAGACCCCAAAGAAAAACGAGAAGATTACTATCATATTCTTCCCAATGGTGAGTCTTCTCTTGACTTATCATTATCTCCACTGTCTCTAATTGAGAATTATACTTCAAACAAACACCAAGATTATATAGGTAGTGCCCATAGATATACTCAGCAAGTGGATGAGCACAACCCTGTCTTATGATGACACGAGGTTGTATGTCATTAGACATCTTGTATGATAGTGACAAAACACCCTTCCAACGTTGGGTTCGCCTCACCCTATTTTCTTCACCAAATATAACTACTAAATGATGACCACCGTTCTATTCCCTTGTTACCCCCGCTCGACCCAGCTACACTCTTATTACCTGAAAGGAATTGTGAAGCAAAAGGGTGAGCACAACTAGCTCAGTAAAGAATATCATGACTAAAGATAATTCAATTATCAATAGCCTTCATCAACAATAAATCAGAGATTTAGAACATATGGTAAATGATAAAAATTTCAACCATAGTTGCAGCGGAACGAGCAATCCATTAGAAGAGTCAAATAGACTATAAAGTCTATTATCTTCTCCATGTTAAAAATCCACCAACAATATTTTATCCATGTAACATCACTCAACAGTTCCTTTCCACAATCATATGAATAACTCATAATCATAATTGTGACTATAAATTTTTCTTCGCACCCAGGACGAAGAATATTTTCATCACCTGTCTTTACCTGAAACATCAAAGATCATGGTTATACCAAATCACAGTTCCTGTTTATAATCATACTAACAAATCCATCTTTGCACTACGGGCCAAAGATATTCATCAACAAACCATCTTTGCACTACGGGCCAAAGATATTCAACAACAGTTCATCTTTGCACTACAGGCCAAAGATATTCATCAACAGGCCATCTTTGCACTACATGCCAAAGATATTCATCAACAATTCATATTTGCACTACAGGCCAAATATATTCATATCTCAAAGAAATATATAATCATTTCAGAATTTATATAAACAATAATTATAACCATGTTGATCAATTCACCTTTGCACTTAAGCTTAAGATATTCAATTATAAATTCAATGGTCATGATCATACCAGTCACAATTCAACTTTGCACTACAGGCCAAAGAGAACCCTAGTCATGATCATACCAATAATCTACCCATCTTTACACTCCAGTGAAAGAGAATTTCAACATCAGGGTTATAAAAATGTTATATATGATGATAAAAATAATATGATCAACATATAGTTTTAATCTCAAGAGTAATATTCGTAACTCATGAATAGTAAATCGTGAATAGTAACTCATGAATAGTAACCCCGACACAAAAGATAGAAATTCCACAATAAAATCTATACCAATATTTCGGTATAATGATATTGAAAGAATAACATTACTTAAATTTATAAACAATTTATTTTAATTGTTTACACTTTACTAATTAATGCATTTAATCATCATAAAATGCCAACTCTTACAATTTCATCATCAATAACCAAAACCCTCATCAAAAATCTGCATATACCTCATATAGGATTCTCAAGCCATAAAATCCTATTTTCCAATTTTCTTTCTTCACAAAACATATTTAATTCATTTACTCATAACTAGACCATTTTCATGAAAAATACCAAATCAGTTCCAAAAATATTTCTTTTCTGGGATTTAGCATAATATAGTCCCATAGTGAACATATATTTTTCTCAGAATTTTTAAAAGTCATTTACTATTTTTCATATGGCCAAAATAGCCGAATATTTAGACATTTATCAAAAATTGTACTTTTGTCTAAAAATTCTGAAATTTACAGAGTATACTTCTATCATATACATGTACTCCCAATAAAAATTTCATCAATTTTGGAGTTAACCACAAGGAATTATAAGCTGTTACTTTTAAAATAGTCTTTTCTCATAAAATTCATAACTCTCAATCTATACATCCAAAAATCACCATTTTTGGACACAATCAAGAAAACTCATCAAAATATCATTTCAAATTTTTCCAGAATTCTTGAAGATCAGAAAAATTACGAAACTGAAAATCATAACAACCCTTAAAATCCCTTAATATCCCTTACTATCCCTTACCTCAAAAGAGCAGTACTTCTGACTGGATATCGAATATGATGCTGAAGAAAACTTGCACTGATGAATAGCAACTCACCAAGTATCTAAAAACTCACAAAATATGCTTCATAATATAGAGAGAGAAAGAGAGAAAGCTTATGTTTCTGGTGTGATTTTCAATTCTAACTTAGCCCTCTATTTATAGGAAAATTTTGGTAGGTTTGACCTGCAACCTGATGGCTTTACCTGCTACTATTCCCACCCACCATATTTGAAATATAATTCAGCACATTTCTTCACCAACCACAAGTGGGGCCCACCAATTCTAGAATTTTCTACAAAAATGATTAACTCCGAAAATTCAACAATTTCTGAACCAGACATCTCGTAAAATTCATAACAAATTATACGCTCATTTTTAACGGTTCAAAATTTGTGGACATATACTCAACTTATATATGTATAACATATCCAAAAATTACCACGATCCAACGGTCGGATTAAAAATTATAACCCCCGCAAAATATCTCAAAAACCATAATTTTTAATACCTCCATTCCGACAAAAATACTGATAAAAACCTTAACATTAACTCCTTTATTTTTAACCACAAAAATATATTCCTCATTTATATCCACATAAAATAAACATTTCCTTATCATATGAATCAATAATTAATTATTCACAAGTAATATTACAGAATCACATTTATGACAACCAGGCCGTTCCCAGGAAAGAGGGGGCTTTCCAATAAGGATTTCTCCTTACTGGCGCGCAATTAGATGACCAAACCTCTCCTTAGACAGAACTTTCTAGACATTACCAATAATGCTATCTAATAATACTATTCAAATAATATGAATTATTGATCTGATAATGGAAAATACTGTGCAGCAACAATTATTGAAACAACAATAATATAAAATATCAACGCAGTAATTATTGAATCAATAAAATAAAATATTGAACAGTAATTACTGTAACAATTATTGAGTAGTGTCTTCCTCCATAAGAATCAATAATTCAAAAATACTGTACAAAATCGTGTGCTACTGTGCAACCACGCGTATTACTGTATTTTTAACTACCGGGTATTCTAACAATAATAACGGTAACAACTACGCCGTTAATTATAAAAACTCAATTTTTGTCGTTATCTTCCCCCGACCATTTTTCGTTATGGGGCCCACAAATAGTTGCGCCGTCGTACGAATATTCCCCAACAGAAAGAATATTCCACGACCAAACGAATATTCCCCAACAACAATGATTATTTTATAACCACTTGTTTATTTTGAAAAATTTTCACATTTCACCCATAACTTTAACTTTTTATCAATTTAACCATTTACTGAATTGTAATTATAAGAAAAATTGAATACTTTTATTTCATAAAATTCGGGGTCTTACAGAAAATATGCAGGAAACTTTAGCCAGCACCATAGAAAAAGAAGAAGTACACGGAAAGAATTTCAATTCAAATTGTTAACCTCCACTCCATTTTTATTCACATTTTGAAAATTATATATTATAAAAAAAATATTACCATTATAAAAAATTATATTATTATATTATCACATTATTATAATATAATATTATAATAATATATTTGAATAAATATTTTATCAGAAAAGATAATTGCTAAATTCAACAAATAATTCATGCAAAATTCCTTCATTTATATCAAAATTGAACCAATATCCACCACATAATAATTATTCACAATTTATATTATATGCTTACAATATTAACAACCAGATCATTCCTAGAAAAGGGGGAGCTTTCCGATAAGGATTTATCCTTATTGGCGTGTAATTATATAACATAACCCCTTTCCTCGATAGAATTTTCTAGATATTGCCAATAATGCTAACTAATAATATGAATAATTGTGTCGTGTTAATTATTGATTTAATAATATAAAATATTGTGCAGATGATACTGTGACAATAATTGAATCAATAATATGAGATACTGTGCAACAACTACTGTAGCAATTATTGAATAAAACTGAGTGACTTCTTACGTAAGAATTAATAATCAAAAATATTGTGCAATACCGTGTGCTACTGTGCAACCACGCGTATTACTATATTTTTATCACCGGGTATTTCAACAGTTAACGGTAAAAGTTTTGCCGTTATTTTTATAAAAAGGTTATTTCTGTCACTTTTTATATCCGACAGTTATTCTTTAATGTGGTCCATCAATGATTGCGCCGTCGTACGTATATTTTCTGAAAAAAAGAATATTCTCCGACCAAATGAATATTTTATGACAACTTACTTACTTTGCAAAATTTACATATTTCACTCATAACTAAAATATTATATCAAATCAACACCTTATTATCCACAATAATAATTAGAGAAATTAAATCTTTATTAATAAAAAGTTGGGGTCTTACAACCTCCTCTCCTTATGAAATTTCGTCTTCAAAATTGATGTACGTACCTGGTATGTCGAAGAGGTTAGGATACGTTGTTTTCATTTAAGATTCTAACTCCCAGGTCATTTCCTCAATATCGTGGTTTCTCCATAAAACTTTGACTTGAGGTATAACCTTTGAGCGTAAAATATGTTCCTTCTTATCCAAGATTTTAACAGGTACCTCTTCATACGTTAAATCTTCTGCTATCTCGTCTGGTTCAATAATGTGGTTCGGGTCTTTCACATATTTAAGTAGCATGGATATATGAAAAACGTTATGAACACGAGACATACTTGGCGGTAAAACAAGTTTATAGGTCACAGTTCCTACTCGATCGAGGATTTCAAATGGACCAATGAATCGAGGGTTGAGCTTCCCTCTCTTTTTGAATCTCGTAACTCCTTTCCATAGAGCAACACGTAACAATACATGATCTCTAACATTGAATTACACGTCCCTTCGATGAAGATCATCATAACTCTTTTGTCAATCTTATGAGGTTTGTATACGTTGCTGAATCATTTGAATCTTTTCCATAGTCATGCGTACCATTTCTTTTCCCAATAACCTTGCTTCACCCACCTCGTCCCAGCATACTGGAGAACGACACTTTCGTCCATACAACGCCTCGAATGGAGCCATGCATATACTTACTTGATAACTGTTATTATAGGAAAATTCCACCAATGACAAGTACTTGTCCCAACTTCCTTTGAAGTCTAAGACACATAGTCTTAATAGATCTTCAAGAGTTTGAATAGTCCTCTCTGATTGCTCGTCCGTCTGAGGATGATATGCAGAACTGAATAGTAGATCAGTGCCCATAGCTTTCTGCAAGCTAACCCAAAATTGTGAAGTGAATATTAGGTCTCGAGCAGAAACTGTAACGACCCCAACATCTATACAATTTAAATCCTTCGGTCGTTAACCATACATTCAACCTCTAAATAATACATCATTATTCGATGTTAAACTTAATAAAATTACAGAATATTTAAAACTTTTATACATATCCTTCTTTCTTGCCCTGAATCGCAACCTTTACACTACATCTCTTTGATTCAATCTTATATCATGAATCGTTACAATAAAATGACTATACAAAGTCTTACATCATAACTAAATATCCATATACATTGGATAGCTCAACTTACATTTTAACAACATATTACGTTCAAAATATGAAATACATTTCTCATAAAACATAAGTAATCTTCGTGAATATAGATCTCTATAACTCACTTAGCACATATCTTTACCTTAAAATCTTGACCTGCAAAAGTGGTTATTTGTAAGAGTGAGCCCAGCAAAGTCTAACAGTTTTCATGCATCACATAACACATAATAACATGCTCGATATACATCTCATTAAAGTAACATGGCATACACGCTTTTAATTCACATAGCAAATATAAAGATTGAGTTCCTTACTCAATCATCATTACTTAGCCAAAACAATGCAGTCATATATTGACTTTAACATTTCATGATTCAACATGCATAACATATCATACAATTTAAAACAGTTAATCAAGTCCACGTAGAAAATAGGAACCGAAAGACTTGCCTTGATCGTTGTTTACCAATAATAGCTTAACAGCTTACAGTTATCTGTACTTTACGTGCCCTACACAATTATATAATCATACACATCAACTATTAGTCACATAACAACACATAGCAATTGTAATGTAAACTCTACTCCACATCTCATAATCTTTCCTATTAATTAGCACACAATGGTCAATTAAATTGTGTTAACTTTTCGACTTATGACTCACTATATTTCATAATCGAAGTTCATTCAAGTTCTAAACTCTCATCATACGTGTCCATTTCTACACTTGGTACACATCGAGTCTCTAACAGTTTCAATATGGTACGCTGAGTGGTTTCCCACAAACAACCAACAAACTAGGTTCTGAGTTGCTAGTTCGTATACACCTCTGCTCCATGAAGGAATCGTTTAGCCCAGATACCATACATCAACTATTAAAGAGTACAATTGTACCACACTTAGACATAACTCTCTATTCATAACTTCTTTATCATTTTCTTTTTATAGACATTGTCTATTTATTATCACCTTACATCCTTATTATTGGAGTTGGGTAACCCCACATTCATATTCCTGATAACTCTGCGAGATTTTTCTTTGAATCCTTTCACGCAAGTTTAAATCCCATCTTTATAAATTGTTTAAATTACTTCTTATTGTTCAAACTCTATTTGAGCTTATTCTTTCATTATCTTCATCTCTCTTCTCTAAGGTTATAGCCTACGGTACTCCTACCTAAGGTTTATAACCTACAGCTTTGATACCAACTGTAACGACCCCAAAATCTATACAATTTAAATCCCGACTTCGGTCGTTAACTATACAAATTGTACTATTTAATAGTTGATGTATGGTATCTGGGCTAAACGATTCTTTCATGGAGCGGAGGTATATACGAACTAGCAACTCGGAACCTAGTTTGTTAGTTGTTTGTGGGAAACCACTCAGCGTACCATATTGAAACTGTTAGAGACTCGATGTGTACCAAGTGTAGAAATGGACACGTATAATGAGAGTTTAGAACTTGAATGAACTTCGATTATGAAATATAGTGAGTCATAAGTCGAAAAGTTAACACAATCTAATTGACCATTG
Organism: Panax notoginseng; assembly: GCA_016801055.1. NCBI lineage: Eukaryota > Viridiplantae > Streptophyta > Magnoliopsida > Apiales > Araliaceae > Panax > Panax notoginseng. The sequence goes on along the minus strand of CM029018.1, from coordinate 42,017,567 downwards.
TGTGCTAATTAATAGGAAAGATTATGAGATGTGGAGTAGAGTTTACATTACAATTGCTATGTGTTGTTATGTGACTAATAGTTGATGTGTATGATTATATAATTGTGTAGGGCACGTGAAATGCAGATAACTGTAAGCTGTTAAGCTATTATTGGTAAACAACGATCAAGGAAAGTCTTTCGGTTCCTATTTTCTATGTGGACTTGATGAATTATTTTAAATTGCATGATATGTTATGCATGTTGAATCATGAAATGTTAAAATCAATATATGACTGCATTGGTTTGGCTAAGTAATGATGATTGAGTTAGGAACTCAATCTTTATATTTGCTATGTGAATTAAAAGCATGTATGCCATGTTACTTTAATGAGATGTATATCGAGCATGTTATTATGTGTTATGTGATGCATGAAAACTGTTAGACTTTGCTGGGCTATCGAGCTCACTCTTGCAAATAACCACTTTTGCAGGTCAAGATTTTAAGGTAAATATATGTGCTAAGTGAGTTATAGAGATCTATATTCACGAAGATTACTTATGTTTTATGAGAAATGTATTTCATATTTTGAACGTAATATGTTGTTAAATTGTAAGTTGAGCTATCCAATGTATATGGATATTTAGTTATGATGTAAGACTTTGTATAGTCATTTTGTTGTAACGATTCATGATATAAGATTAAATCAAAGAGATGTAGTGTAAAGGTTGCGATTTAGGGCAAGAAAGAAGGATATGTATAAAAGTTTGAAATATTCCGTAATTTTATTAAGTTTAACATCGAATAATGATGTATTATTTAGAGGTTGAATGTATGGTTAACGACCGAAGTCAGGATTTAAATTGTATAGATTTTGGGATCGTTACAGAAACTATAGATACTGGCATACCATGCAATCTCACATATATACATATGAGCAAGACATTCAAGTGAATAAGTTTCTTGTATAGGAAAGAAATGAGCAGACTTGGTTAATCTATCGACAATGACCCAAATTGTATCTATGCCTTTAGAAACCTTGAGAAGACCGGTAACGAAATCCATGTTATTGTGCTCCCACTTCCATTCTGGAATTTTAAGTGGTTGTAATGGACCTTTTGATACTTGATGCTCCGCCTTGACACGTTGGCAGGTTAAACACCTTGAGATAAACTCTGCTATCTCTCTCTCTTCATATTGCTCCACCAAAATGTATGTCAAAGATCACGATATATTTTAGTACTTCCAAGATGTATTTAATACGGTGTGTTGTGTACCTCCATCACGATGTTATACTTAAATTATGAGTTGTTAGGAACACAAAGTCTAGAGTTTACTCAAAGTATTCCTTCTTCGTCGATTCTTGCTTCTAGAATAGCACCTTCTTGTACTTTCTTCTTCATACTCATAAGCTCCGGGTCTGTAGCTTGAGCAGCTTTAACTTTGTCGATTAAAGTTGGTTTTACTCGTATATTTGACATCATTACGTGGGTCCTTAGAGTCTTTAACTCTATCTCCATCATTTGTAACTCATACAAAATGGGCCTTTGTGTTGACAATATCGCACCCGTACCCGCATATGATCTTCTACACTCAATGCATCAGTTACCACGTTTGTTTTTTCAAGATGGTATGGTCGTAATCTTTCAATTGCTCGAGCCAGCGTCGTTGCCGCATGTTGAGTTCCTTTTGGGTGAAGAAATATTTGAGGCTTTTATGATCTGTATTGATCTCCACTTTCTCCCCATACAGGTAGTGCCTTCAGATCTTTAGCGCAAAAACAACTGCTGCCAACTCTAGATCATGAGTAGAATAATTCCTCTCATATTCTTTAAGTTATCTTGAAGCATAGGCTATGACTTTTCCATGTTGCATGAGAACACATCCTAAACCTCTGCCTGAAGCATCGATGTAGATGACAAATCCCTTTGAACCTAATGGTATTATCAGAATATGTGCTGGAATGAGTCTCCTCTTGAGTTCTTGGAAGCTCTTCTCACATTCCTCGCTTCATCCGAATTTTATATCTTTTTGAGTCAGCTGAGTTAATGGAGTAGCGATTCGAGAAAATCCTTCCATGAATCTCCGATAATAACCAGCTAAGCTCAGAAAGCTTTGTACTTCGACTACTGACTTAGGTTGCTCCCAACTTTGTATTGCTTCAATCATTGCTAGGTTATTGATATTCCATACTTCGATATCACGTGCCCAAGAAATGCTACTTCCTCAAGCCAGAACTCGCATTTCTTTAACTTGGCGTATAGCTTATTTTCACGAAGCTTTTGGAGTATCAGCTTCAAGTGTTGATCATGATCTTCATGGCTTTTGGAGTAGATGAGGATGTCATCAATAAAAACAACCACAAAATGATCCAAATATTCCTTGAATACTCGGTTCATCATATCCATAAAAGCCGCAGAAGCATTAGTCAATCTAAAAGACATGACTAGGAATTCATAATACTCGTACCGAGTTCTGAAAGCAGTCTTTGAAATATCATCGATTTTAATCTTTAACTAATGATATCCAGAATGAAGATCGATCTTTGAGAAGTATTTAGCATTTTGCAACTGGTCAAGAAGGTCATCAATACGAGGTAACGGGTACCTAGTTTTGATGGTGACATGGTTCAACTCCAGATAGTTAATGCAAAGTCTCATACTCCCATCTTTCTTCTTTACAAATAAAACAGAAGCACCCCAAGGAGATGTACTAGGTTGAATGAAACAATTGTCTAACAACTCCTGTAGTTGGGTTTTTAACTCCTGAAGTTTAATAGGAGCCATTCGATATGGGGTTTTGGAAATAGGTTTTGTATCAGGTTCAAGGTCAATACAAAATTCAATTTCACACTCTGGGGATAGGCTAAGAAGTTCTTCAGGAAATACGTCAGGAAATTCGATAACATCATAAATATTATTCAAATTTTATGTATTTTTATTTAAATCCATGACATGGGCTAAGAAAGCTTGACATCCATTTTTCAATAAACGAATGACTTTATGGCTTGATATGACAACGATTGACTTTAGTGGTTTGGTTACTTGAATTCACATAACAGGTTGGTTAGGAATATGAAAACTAACAACCTTACGAAAATAATCAATTTTAGCATGATGTGAGACCCTAAATTTTATGAATAAAGGTTTAAATTTCTCGAAATATTTTTTTATATTATGGTGTGGATTTGATATAATGTTGTAGTTGTGGGTAGTATTTATAAATTTTACAAAGTATGCAAGTTGTTGTATAATATTCGATTGGTCGGGGAATATTCTTTTTGTCGGGGAATATTCGTACAACGGCGCAATCATTGGTGGACCCCACAACGGAATTATTGTCTGCTTGAGAAAACGACAAAAATATTTTATAAAAATAACGGCGAAAGTTTTACCGTTAATACTGTTGAACTACTCGGTAGTAAAAGTACAGTAATACGCGTGGTTGCATAGTAGCACACGGTATTGATTATTGATGCTTACGTGAGAAGTCATTCACTTTTGTTCAATTATTGCTATAGTAATTGTTACATAGTATCTCACGTTATTTGATTCAATTATTGTCGATATTTTATATATTGTTAAAATCAATAATTGAGACGACAAAGTTATTAATATTATTATTTACAATATTAACGATGTCTAGAAGTTCTGTCAAGGAGAGGTTTGGTCACCTAATTACGCGCTAATAGGGAGAAATCCTTCTTGGAAAGCCCCCTCTTTCCTGGGAACGACCTGGTCGATTAATATTGTGAATTATAATAAAGATGATAAATGTTGTTAAAATTATTAAGGTGATTTTTATGAAATTTTGCTTATTTTATGGATTCCTATTTACCCATTTTTTAAAATAATCAGAAGAAAATTATTTAAAGGTGGGGCCCACATGTGGGGGCCACATGTGGGGCCCATATGTGTTGAAAAACTGATTTTGGAAATAGAAGAGTATACGTATGGAACTATATATGTGTATTGAGTATATGGTGGGACAAAATGAGATATGAAAGTGATGGGTGTGTGATGTGTGCGTGAGTGGAAAATGGTGGAAAAGTGGTAGTGTGATAGTGATGTGTAGGAGTGTAGTGAATTTGATTATTGGGTGGGTGGGGGATTGATGTTGGTTATGGGGGAGAAAAATTAAGTGGTGTATATATAATATTGATATATATAATATGAAAACATGTGTTTATATATATGTATTATATTTTAATTTTTGTTGAAATCATATTGGTTAGTTGTTTGACTTAGTTGTTAGTTGATTGAAGAAATAATTCTGCAGAAATAATTTGTTCATAAATAGTACACTTTCATTCTCCTATAAATAGAAGCTCATTCCTTCATTATTTATTACGAATTCACTGAAACTCTAGAGAGAGAAAATTATAGAGAAAAAGAAGAAAAGTATTGTGCTACTTCCCTACTCTTATATTCAGTTTCTTTTACGGTAAGAGGTATTATTTCTTTTGTATTCATGAAGAGAACTTCTGTTATTCCATTATTTATTATTCTGTTGGAATAACCTGTATACGCGGGCTACCCTATACTTGGTGAAATTTTTTTGTTATTCCATTCTTTATTATTCTGTTGGAATATCCTGTCTGTGCGTTTTACGCCCGACCTGGTTCCGTCTTTATTATTCTGTTAGAATATCCTGTCTGTGCGTTTACGCCAGACCTAGTTCCATTATTTATTATTTTGTTGGAATATCCTGTTTGTGCGTTTACGCCGAACCTGGTTCCATTATCTATTATTTTGTCGGAATATCCTGTCAGTGCGTTTACGCATGACCTGGTTCCGTTATTTATTATTCTGTTGGAATAACCTGTCTGTGCGGTCTATCGCATACCTGGTGATTTCTTTTGTTATTCCATTTTTTATTGTACTTAGTTGGTTAAAGTTTTGACTTTTATACTCCATGAAATTAGTGGAATATCCTTGATATTTTCACTTCATCCAGTATCATGTTGACAATTTGGACGTTATTTGTTCCTGGATAAATTAATTCTTGAACTTGTTTTATTGAATTATTATATTATTGTCATCATCCTCATGTTTATATTTTGTTGAAAGTTATCTGTGGCCTGTAGTGCATAGATGGATTTGGTATGATTATGACCAGGGATTATTCGGTATAATCATGACCGTAATGTTACAAATGATGTGGTAAAAGTCCTCATTGGCCCGTAGTGCATTGATGGACAGTTGTTGGCATAATCATGACCATTGATGAATACACGAATATCATTGGCCCGTAGTGCATGGATTATTTGTGGTTGTGATACTAATGAATATCCATGGCCGTAGTGCAGGGATGATGTGGATTATTTATTAAGCTGAGTCCCAGCAATAAAAGTGATGAAAAACCTTTTAAATCATAAAAGATAGTAGATTTTATTCTCTACTTGACTCTTTTAATGGATTGCTTATTGCGCTACAGTTAAACTTGATGTCTATTGTATTTTATCAGTTTAACATTGTTGAAGGCTAATGATAATTTATTCTGCATTATCTTAGTCATAATATTTCTTACTGGGCTAGTTGAGCTCACCCTTTTGCTTTCATTGTTCTCTTCAGGAAATGAGAACGTAGCGGGGACTAGTCGGGAAACGGAATGACGGTTCAAATGATAGCATTAGTAGTCCTCACTACTCTATGAAATAGTGTGAAAATAAATGTATTGAGGACTTATTTTGAGTTTGAATGCTGTTTAGAAGACAAGGTTGTATTAAAACTCACAGCTTATGTTTTGTCGTATTTTACACGACAGCTGTATTATTAAGTTGTATTTAAATTTTTTACCATGTATTTGACGACTCAAGATGGGTGATGCATACCTATTTTGGGGGCGTCACAGTTGGTATCAAAGCTTAGGGATATGATCCCTGGCTAGGATGTGAGAATAGAACTAGGAGGGGGGAGACGGAGAATTCCTTCGCTAGTATGACCTACCTAAGTTTATTTTGTATTTAATTGGTCGGTCAGAATATAGGGATAATATGTTACATGTCAATTAACTTCTGTTTTGTGGCAGTATTTGAAAATGACATCCGAGAATGTTGAGAATAGCAATGGAGCACAGGAGACCGTTGATTCTCCACAGATCAATAATCAGGACAATATGCAATAGGGTGGCGATAATCCTCCTGTAAACAATAACACTGATCAATTGACGAATGATGGTACGTTTAGGAGCTTTTTAGAATTCATTCAACATCAGGCGAAGGCAGCTCCTATTCATAATATAGGAGGAAACAATGGCAACCCATGGTTGGTCACCGCTAAACAATTCAAGGAGCTGGGACCACCGGAGTTTTTAGGAAAGCCAGAATCACTTAAGGCGAAGACGTGGTTAAAGCAGATCACCAAGATATTAGATGTCTTGGGATGCTCCGAGGAGCAAAAGGTTCCCTTTGCCACCTTTATGTTGCGTGAAGAGGCAGATCACTGGTGGGAATCTATAAAACGTATCAGTCTGACGCACTTAAGATGTCTTGGGAGAAGTTCCAAGAGCTGTTCAACGACAAGTACTTTCCCGAAAGTATTCGTCACATGAAGGAGGTAGAATTTATCATGTTGGAGCAAAACAACATGACCGTGTCGCAGTACGAAGCCAAGTTTGCCGAGTTGTCCCGATTTGCGTCCCACTTGGTTGATAATGAAGAGAGAATGACGCGGATATTTTTAAGAGGTTTGAAGCCGGAGATACGTCAATATCTTATTTCTTATAAACTGTGTTTGTATTCAGATGTTATAAATAGGGCTCAGTTAGTGGAGCGCGATAACGAGTCAAAGCAACCAAAAGAGAGCAGCCAAAAAAATGATAATACCGGTGATAACAATCATCAAAGCGGTGACAATAAGCATGGAGGGAATCAACATGCCAGAAATGGTAACCACTTCGGTGGTAATCATGGTCAAAATAATAAGAATGGACATTTCAAGAAGAGGAGATTCAAAAATACTGGAAAGACGTCAGCACCAGCACTCGTTGTTAAGGAAGGAGAACGACCACCTATCATATGCTTCAAATGCGGAGGGGAGGGACACATCAGTCCAAACTGCGCGATGCCGTCCAAAGCATGCTATAATTGTGGAACAGAAGGTCACTTAGCCCGATTTTGTCGTTCACTGAAGACAAGTTCAGCTAGGATGGAGGCACCAAAGGATGTCCCAGACAAGCCAAAGGCAGTAGTTTAAGAGAGAGCATTTTTTTTTTCGTGACGAGAAGCCTGAATAAAATTATCACGGGTATGTTAGTCATAAACTCTTGCGAAGTCTATACCATATTAGATACCGGTTCTACTCACTCTTTTATTGCACCTAGTTGTGTTCAATGTTTAAAGTTAACTCCAAAGAAGTTAGACTTTGGTATATCTGTTTAAATTCAGCTGGGAGAAACCTTCGTTAACTCCACTATTTATAAATCTTGTTTGATTCAAATCGACACTTTCACATTATTTGTTGATCTTATCTCTTTGAAAATACTTTTCTTTGATGTGATTTTTGGAAACGATTGGTTAACTACTCATCATGCTTTTCGTAAGGTTGTTAGTTTTCATATTCCTAACCAACCTTTCATGCGAATTTAAGTAACCAAACCACTAAAGTCAATCATTGTCATATCAAGCCATAAATAAAGAGCCCCGATCCTTTTGTTGTTGACTTTCTTGTGTGGAATGCACCGAAGCCAGACTTTCTGTAGGTAACGTCGTGAATGACGATGGCAAGTTGATAGGTATCAATGTGACGTGTTATCCAAGTCTTGGATGAGAGTCACAGTTTTCAATGGTATTTCTATTGTTAATGAATTTCCTGACGTATTCCTGAAGAACTTCCTGGCCTACCCCTAGAGCGTGAAATAGAATTTTGTATTGACCTTAGTACAAAACCCATTTCTTAAACCTTAAATATTTCTTCAACCAAAACGAACGTATAATACACCAAAGACGTTAGCTCGAGCTGTTGAAGATTACGATCGTACCACTCAATATTATCGTGGAAGTGCGAACGTAGTAGCTGTAACGCCCCGAAAAATTGAACATTTTGTAATTACTTTTAATAATGAATAAAATAATATTATTTATTATTATTGTGTATTGAGAAGATGAATGTTGTTCTATAACCTAGAACCACAAGAACGTCGTAGTATTTTAACTACGTGAACGAATTAAAGTGTTTGAATTTTCAAGACGAAAATAAATATTTTCTGAGAAAGTCTTTGAAAATCACTATTCATCGGTTATCGCTCGAGAGTTATTTTTGAACTTTTGAGAAATACGTAACGTTAGAATCTTGAGGCGAGATGGATTATGTAATAATAATCTGAGTATGGAAAACACAATAAATCACATACGGACTTAATTTGGGATTATAGGTATTAAAACCTAATGAAAGGAATTAAGGTAATATTGTATAGAGATTAAGTCCAATATGTATAAAGTACAAACTTATGTGGGATTAATTATTAAGCCCAAGTAATTGGTTAATGAATCCCAACTTGATTAATGTAAGCCCAACAAGGAAATAAGCTATTATTATTAGCAAGCCCAAGGGATAAGTTAATTGAATTAGCATTAAGCCTAAACAATGATCCATTAGCTAATGAGGATCCATGGGGAAACCCATGGGTAAACTTGATGGGTCAAACCAAGTAAGAAATGAGTAAGTGTGATGAGCAAACAAGAAGAGTGATGCCCAAGAACTTTGTGTGGTGGTCAAGAGAAGTGATGAGCACACAAATGAATAGTAAGGAGGTGGAATTGATTAGATTAATTGAGGAGGTGGGATTAAGGAGGTGGAGGGCCTAAATGACTAGAGTGCCCCCAGTTTGCCAAGCCTATAAATACAAGAGCCACAATTCAATTGTTGGTTATTTCATTTCATCCAAACTTCTCTCAAGTATAGCAACTTATTTGTTAGAACCAATAAGCACTTATAAGCTACTTCAACCATTGATAGTTTCCAAAGCAAATAGAAGTCTTCAAGGGTAAGACTCCTCTCTTATATCTTCATCTCTTCTATAATAGGATTGATAGAGAAGGGGGAGGGTTGGATGATAGCATGTAATAAGTTACTAAAGAATGAATTTAAGCCGAATAAGTTGAAAAAGCAACTTGAACATTAATAAGTTGCTAGAACCATGAAGAACCCATCATATGATGTTTAGTATGTGGAATATAGCATGAAAACTTTGATTAAAAGACTTAAGTTAATAATAAGTCATGAGCATGAAGATTTCTAACCCTTAAGCTAAATAAGTTAATAACTTATGAGAATAAGTCAAAACCTACTTTGATTATAAGTTGGAATAGCAAATAACTTGTAATGATCTTATGTTGATTAAAATCCATTTAGAACAATTATTAAATAAAGATTTGTCGGACTTTACACGATTGGAAGATTACCATCAAATTCGTGAAATTCTCGGAATGGAAGTCGTATTTTGTGTTCGAAGTTGGAAACGTTGGTTTTCAATGGAGACAAGTCATTTTAGTCATTATAGAGTTGCAGACTCAAAAATGACCGGATTCCGACTTAAAACGAAGAAACGGGCGTTGAACGTTCGCGAACGTTTATCGTTTTCGTTAAAAATAAACTCATAGGTGAATTTTGAGCAAACGAAGTCAAATAGATAAAATTCTTACATGAACACGTAGATTATGAAATTTAAGAACCGTAGGCTTTTGAACGGACCAATTCAGACTTAAAACGAAGAAGTTATACGTCCGGGAAGTTCGTAAAAATTTTCAAAACTGCACACATTTTCTAAGGCACAGAGTCTGCGCCGCGGCGCGACTCTAAGCCTAATTGCCCGCGCCGTAGCGCGAGGCCGAACCCGTGTACACTATAAACTCGCGCCGCAGCGCGAGTCACAAGGCGATCCTTGGCGCCGCAGCGCCAGTCCAAGGAAGTTGATAGTGAAGAAAGATTTCAAGTATAGAAAGAAAGGGAACTTAATAGTAATGTATTAAGATGTAATCATAACATGATTAAGACAATGTAAGGTACTTGTAAAACCCTAAATAATGAATCTAAATTAGGAATTACATTGAGATGAAGGGTAAGATATAATAGTAATCATACTTGATTGTGTATGACTTAATGTGGTACATGATTATGAATTGTAGACTCATAAAGACTTAAAGTACTGTACGAGTATTAACCAGTAATCAGACACTAAAGGCAAGTACTCTAACCCTTGTTCTAGTTCGATTTGGACAAGTCTTTGTGATTCATATATTCTTCGCATGAGTTAGTATTTGAAGGATGTCAAAGCCAATTCTTTCGGCTAGACATATGCTATGTTATTCTATCAAGTGTTGATAAGGATTTACCGAACTAATATTGTTGGGGTTTTCAAAAGTAGCTTATGTATGTTCAAATTGTTTTGTCGTCAAACGACAGGCACGTGAGGTTGCCACAACTTAAATGTACACACGTTTAGTGGAAGTAGTGTTGATCAACATAGAGTACTATAGGCTGATCACCTAGACGTGCTCGTAAGCTATACCGGACTTACGGACTTCATGCCGGGATGTCCTTTTCAAAGTATTAATGAAATGTTTACGGTCTTGAACCGGAATTGATGGGTTACTGAATATTGTAGCCTTAAAACGTGTTGAATGAAAAGGGATGCTATTTTAAATTCTCACTAAGTACTTCATAACTATTGGCCAGTTACAGAAGATATACGATTCCTATGTTTCAAGCATGCTATTGTTATTAGAATGGTTGTACTTGCTGAGCTAGTCATGCTCACTCTTGCTTGAACCATACGAACACAGCTAAGATCGAGCGTACCGAAGTCTCAGGCAAGGATAAAGGCAAGGCGAAGATGGACCCGTAGCATACTTATGTAATAGTATAGCAAGACTGTTTGTAATATATTGCTATTTATGACAAGAACAACTGAAAGGGTTACCAAGAACCTGGGGAATGTAATATTATTTTGAATATATATAAGCTATATTGGTCCTTTTGAGACTATCCAATGGAATATTTGGATGAATAGTAGTACCGTGTAGCACCATCTGTCGGGTTGAAAGAGACCCGAATTTGGGGGCGTCACAGGTTGGTATCAAAGCATTAGGTTATAAAACTTAAGGGGGGAAAATAAAACCTTAAGTCTTAACCTTAAGAAAAGTCCAAGAATAAAAGATGGAAGTTAACCTTATAAAAATGCATCATATATGTTATGTGTTTTATTATACTGACGTTACTAATCAACTTTTTTGTGTTGTTGTAGATGTCAGGTGAAAATAGGGATGTACAGGTAGTCAGCGAAGGGTCGGTAAACCAGATAGAAATCTTACCAAACCCTATAGCAGTAGATCCCGAGATAGTTGTGGTGGAGTCTGGAGACTCTGAAAGCTTAAACCTCATGTCGGTATTTGACGGCATGATAGAAGAAGAAGTTGAAGCAGTGTCCTTTAACCCAGTAGCAATAGCAGCAGAGATAACTCCAGGAGAATCGATGATGTCACTGTTCATGTTAGTGATAGATAGGAATGTACACTATTATCAGGAGGTTAAGGAGCTGAAGGCAGAGCTCCAAGCGGTTACAGAGGACAAGACGGACATGGAGTCCATGTGGGAACAGAAACATGACGAGAGAGTTTTGGCTAAGGATAAAGTCCATGAGCTAAAACAAGAGGTCTTTGAGCTTAGGAGCGAGCTAAAGACCAAGAAACAGAAGATAGACAGAATGTCCTATATTCATAGGAGTTCGCATGAGGATTTCCAGTTGCAGGTAGCTGGGTATCCGGTAGAGACAGGGCAGACGCGACATACTATCAGCCGTGATATTATTACCGGTCTTACCAAGGAAGATTTTGAGAATGCCTTAAGGCAGATATGATCGAGTAATTGTTAGAATAGTTAAGTATGTACATATTGGTGTATATCTAGTAGTGACGTAAAGCCCTCTTTTGTATAATCAAGGGTAGTCTTTTGTAAATTCCAATTTTTGGAAAGCAATCGCGGGGAAGTAATGTATCCAGCTTAGGCTGTGTTATGTAACCGATGTAGTATTATACTACGATGAATTAATATAAGTTTTCATTTTTGAAAAATGTTGAGTAATGAATGTTTAAGTTATTGTTCAAATTAGAATAATAATTAACTGACTGGAAATGAATAACAACGAAATATGTGTTTATTGTAACAGCAAAATGCCGCCAAGAAGAGTACCACGCAACCAAGGTGCGAACACGAATCAACCGGAGGGAGGTCCGGTTAACCCCATGCAAGAATTTTTGAACCTTTTAACCACAGCCTTTAACCAAACTGGGGCTAATATTCCCGTGAATCCGGGTGTAGTACGAGCTACTACATTTAAGGACTTTAAGAGTGTGGGTCCGTCGGAGTTTAAAGGAACTACAAACCCTATCGAAGCCCAAACGTGGGTTAGGGAGATTGAGAAGGCATTTATTATAGCAAATGTCGACGAGGGCCAAAAGGTTGCTTTCGCAACCTACATGATGAAAGGAGAGGCCAACTTTTGGTGGGAGGCCAATCAGGCGAGGGCCGGAATAGATGCTATAACGTGGGAGAGGTTCAAGGAAATATTCTACGAGAACTACTTTCCCACAAGCATGCAGGGAAGGATGGAGATGCGATTTTTAGATTTAAAACAAGGGGACATGACGGTTCCCCAGTATGCCGCCAAGTTTAATGAACTGGCAAGGTTCGCTCCACATCAAGTGGATACTGAGGTGAGGAAAGCGCGATGGTTTGAGCAGGGCTTGAAACCCTGGCTCTATAATCGTATATCGGTATTCCAAAGTACTTTTTTTGGAATCGTTTTAGAGAAGGAAATAATTGTCGAAGGTGGTAGTGAGGCGTTAAGCCAATACCATAAAGAAAAGAAGAATAAGGGAAAGGTTGACGGGAGAGTCAAGATTGAGGGAACCAGTGGAAGTGGCGAGGGTCAAAAGAGGAAGATATTTAGCTCTGGGAATACCGGAGTGAAAGAAGGAGACCCGAAGAGAAGAATGGAGGCCTGCAAGATCTGTGGGAAGACTCATTTAGGAGTCTGTCTCAAGGGGAAGGCCGTCTGCTACAACTTTGGACAAGAGGGGCATATTGCACCTAATTGTCCAAGTCCGAAGAAGAACCATGGATGTTTTGTGTGTGGTTCAACTGATCACATGGCAAAGAACTGCCCAAAGAAGGGGACAGACGGGAATAATGGCGCCAATAGTGGTAAGTTAACGATTAGGGGTCCAGCGCAGCCAGGTAGGCCGATGGCCCATACCTTTAACATGACAGTCAAAGATGCGGTTGCATCAGGGGACATCGTCGTAGGTATTATTCCGATCAACGATATTAATGCGTACGTGCTGTTTGATTCGGGTGCTACTTGTTCGTTTATAGTATGTAATTTTGCTAGACGATTAGGATTACTTCCTGAAAAGTTGCCTATACCTTTAAATATTAAGGTAGCAAATGAAGAGATTATTCCTGTTGAAAATGTTCACAAGAGTTGTTGTGTAGATATTCGGGGTTGTAAATTATCGGTAGATCTGATACCGATAAAGTTAGGAGAATTTGATGTAATTCTCGGAATGGATTGGTTGGTAAACCATGGGGCAATTATAGATTGTCAAAAAAATATGTGAACATTAAGACGTTAGAACAACCTCGGGTAGTATTTTATGGGAATAGATCGCCGGGACGTTCGTGTTGTCTAACCTTGACACAAACTAGGAAATTATTGAGAAAGGGGTGTGTAGGCTATTTGTGTCATGTGGTGGACACCCAGAAAGTGGGAGCGACCATGGAACATATACCTATAGTGAGTGAGTTCATAGATGTATTTCCAAGCGAGTTACCAGGTCTTCCACCGGATAGGGAGACCGAGTTCATAATAGATATTGTGCCAGGAGCGTCACCAGTTTCCAGGGCACCGTATCATATGGCGCCGGTGGAGATGAAGGAGTTGATGGTACAGCTGCAAGAATTGTTGGACAAGAAGTACATTCAACCGAGTGTTTCGCCGTGGGGAGCACCGGTGTTGTTTGTCAAGAAGAAGGATGAATCGTTGAGACTGTGTATTGACTATAGAGAGTTGAACAAGTTAACAATAAAGAATAAATACCCATTGCCCAGGATCGATGATCTCTTTGATCAGTTAAAAGGGGCTAAGTATTTTTCTAAAATAGATTTGCGGACGGGGTATCATCAGCTGAAGGTTAGGGAGGAAGATATGCCAAAGACAGCATTCAGAACTCGTTATGGTCATTACGAGTTTCTGGTGATGTCATTTGGGTTGACTAATGCACCTGCTGCATTTATGGACATGATGAACAGAGTGTTCAAACAATATTTGGACAAGTTCGTTGTGGTGTTTATTGATGATATTCTAGTCTACTCTAAGACGCCAGAAGATCATGCTGAACACCTAAGAATAGTGTTGGATATATTAAGAAAAGAGAAGTTATATGCGAAGTTCACTAAGTGTGAATTTTAGTTAGAGAGGGTTCAGTTTTTAGGTCATGTTATTGACCATGAGGGGATTTCAGTAGATCCAGTGAAGGTGGAAGCCATGATGAATTGGGAACAACCGAAAACACCGACCGAGGTACGAAGTTTCCTAGGGTTAGCGGGTTACTATCGAAGGTTCATTCAGGACTTTTTAAAGATAACTACTCCGCTGACTAACTTAACGAGGAAGACGGTGAAGTATGTATGGACTGAGAAATGCGAAGATAGTTTTCAAGAACTGAAGAAGAAGTTGAGTGAAGCGCCTGTTTTGTCATTACCCGATGACACAGGAAATTTCGTAGTTTATAGCGATGCTTCGCATAACGGACTGGGTTGCATGCTCATGTAGCATGGCAAGGTCATTGCGTATGCATCTAGGCAGTTGAAGGATTATGAGAAAGTTTACCCTACTCATGATCTGGAACTGGCAGCGGTGGTGTTTGCCCTAAAGATATGGCGACATTATCTTTATGGGAAAAAGTGTGAGATATACACGGACCACAAAAGTCTAAAATATATCTTCACCCAGAAGGAGTTGAATATGAGGCAAAGGAGATGGCTGGAGTTGATAAAGGATTACAATTGTGAAATCCTGTATCACCCGGGAAAAGCCAATGTAGTTGCCGACGCCTTAAGTAGGAAGGGTCAGGAAAAGTTGTCTTTATTAACGACTCAAACTAAGTTAATAACAGAGATGGCTAGAATGGAGTTGGAAGTAAAGCTATCAAGTGAAGCGAGACAAATGTTGTTTGCGACGGAGATGCAATCTACCATCGTAGAGAGAGTTAAGGAGGTGCAACTCAAAACTGATGAGTGTAATCCGATGAGAGAGCGACTGATCAATGAAAAAGATATTAAGTACTGTCTTTGAAGGAAGAATTTGGGTTCCGAATGAGACGGAATTAAAGGAGCAGGTTCTACAAGAGGCTCATAGTTCAAAGTTTTCGATTCATCCTGGTAGTACTAAGATGTATCAAGATCTTTGACAGAGTTTCTGGTGGCCGAACATGAAGAGAAAAATTGCCGAGTACGTTAGTAGGTGCTTGACTTGTCAGAGGGTTAAGGCCAAACATCAAAGACCAAGTAGCTTGTTACAGTAATTAGAAATTCTGGAGTGGAAGTGGGAGAATATCACAATGGATTTTGTGGTGGGACTTCCGACTACACAGAAGGGTTATGATGCGATTTGGGTAATAGTGGACCGATTGACGAAGTCGGCTCACTTTTTGCCAATTAGGGTTAAGTATAACTTAGACCAGTTAGCTAAACTTTATATTAAGGAAATAATCTCTAGACATGGAGTGCCAGTATCGATTGTGTCAGATCGTGATCCACGATTCACGTCGAACTTTTGGAAAAGTCTACAAGAGCAGTTGGGAACGCAGTTGAAGCTGAGTACAGCGTATCATCCACAGACGGATGGACAGAGTGAGAGGACAATTCAGATGTTAGAAGATATGCTAAGATCTTGCGTCATGGATTTCAAGGGTAGTTGGGATGATCATCTACCATTAGTGGAGTTTGCGTATAACAATAGTTATCATGCAAGCATAGGTATGCCGCCATACGAAGCTTTGTATGGGAGGAAATGCAGAACGCCACTGTATTAGGATGAGGTAGGAGAACGCTGGATGTTGGGACCAGAATTGGTACAACAGACAGCGGATACTATTAAGAAGATTCAGATGCGTCTTCTAGCAGCTCAAGACAGACAGAAGAAGTTTACGGATCCGCATAGAGAGAATCGAGAGTTTGAAGTAGGTTCGTATGTATTTCTGAAAGTATCTCCCTGGAAAGGAAAGATACATTTTGGGAAGAAGGGAAAGTTAAGTCCGAGGTTTATAGGACCTTTCGAGGTATTGAAACGAGTAGGTGAGGTAGCTTACATGTTAGCATTACCTCCAGACTTAGAATGAATACATAATGTATTTCATGTATCCGTGTTACGTCCTTATAAGCCAGATTATAAGCACATGATAGAATATGAACCTATTCATGTCGAAAAGGACTTAACATACGAGGAAACGCCAGTTCAAATTGTCGATAGAAAAGAACAAGTTCTACGGAATAAAGTCATATCTTCGGTGAAGGTGATATGGAAGAACCACGATGCAGAAGAAGTAACGTGGGAGTTAGAAGAAAAGATGAGAAAGAATTACCCGCATTTATTTGTGTAATTTTTTTATATATAGCGAGATTCTGGGGACAAAATCCTTATAAGGGGGAGAGAGTGTAACACCCCGAAAAATCGAACATTTTGTAATTACTTTTAATAATGAATAAAATAATATTATTTATTATTATTTTGTATTGAGAAGATGAATGTTGTTCTATAACCTAGAACCGCTAGAACGTCGTAGTATTTTAACTACGTGAATGAATTAAAGTGTTTGAATTTCCAAGACGAAAATAAATATTTTCTGAGAAAGTTTTTGAAAATAACTATTCATCGATTATCGCTCAGGAGTTATTTTTGAAATTCCGAGAAATACGTAACGTTAGAATCTCGAGGCGAGATGGATTATGTAATAATAATCTGAGTATGGAAAATGCAATAAATCGTATACGGACTTAATTTGGGATTATAGGTATTAAAACCTAATGAAAGGAATTAAGGTAATACTGTATAGAGATTAAGTACAATATGTATAAAGTGCAAACTTATGTGGGATTAATTATTAAGCCCAAGTAATTAGTTAATGAATCCCAACTTGATTAATGCAAGCCCAACAAGGAAATAAGCTATTATTATTAGCAAGCCCAAGGGATAAGTTAATTGAATTAGCATTGAGCCCAAACTATGATCCATTAGCTAATGAGGATCCATGAGGCAACCCATGGGTAAACTTGATGGGTCAAACCAAGTGAGAAATGAGTAAGTGTGATGGGCAAACAAGAAGAGTGATGCCCAAGAACTTTGTGTGGTGGTCAAGAGAAGTGATGAGCACACAAATGAATAGTAAGGAGGTGGAATTGATTAGATTAATTGAGGAGGTGGGATTAAGGAGGTGGAGGGCCTAAATGACTAGAGTGCCCCCACTTTGCCAAGCCTATAAATACAAGAGCCACAATTCAATTGTTGGTTATTTCATTTCATCCAAACTTCTCTCAAGTATAGCAACTTATTTGTTAGAACCAATAAGCACTTATAAGCTACTTCAACCATTGATAGTTTCCAAAGCAAATAGAAGTCTTCAAGGGTAAGACTCCTCTCTTATATCTTCATCTCTTCTATAATAGGATTGATAGAGAAGGGGGATGGTTGGATGATAGCATGTAATAAGTTACTAAAGAATGATCTCAACTGTAAAACCCGAATTTTATGAAATAAAAGTATTCAATTTTTCTTATAATTACAATTCAGTAAATGGTTAAATTGATAAAAAGTTAAAGTTATGGGTGAAATGTGAAAACTTTTCAAAATACACAAGTGGTTATAAAATATTCATTTTTGGTCGGTGAATATTCGTGTGGTAGTGGAATATTCTTTATGTCGGGGAATATTCGTACGACAGCGCAGCTATGTGTGGGCCCCATAACGGAAAACGATTGGATGAAGATAACGACAAAAATTGAGTTTTTATAAATAACGGCGTAGTTGTTACCGTTAACAATGTTGGAATACCCAGTGGTTAAAATACAGTAATACGCGTGGTTGCACAGTAGCACACGGATTGCACAGTATTTTAGAATTATTGATTCTTATGAAGGAAGGCACTACTCAATAATTATTACAGTAGTTACAGTTCAATATTTTATTTTATTGATTCAATAATTGCTGCGTTGATATTTTATATTATTGTTGTTCAATAATTGTCACTGCACAGTATTTACCATTATCAGATCAATAATTTATATTATTTAAATAATATTATTAGATAGCATTATTGGTAATGTCTAGAAAGTTCTGTCTAAGGAGAGGTTTGGTCATCTAATTGCGCGCTAGTAAGGAGAAATCCTTTATTGGAAAGTCCCTTCTTTCCTAGGAACGGCATGATTGTCATAAATGTGATTCTGTAATATTATTTGTGAATAATTAATTATTGATTCATATGATAAGGAAATATTTATTTTATGTGGATATAAATGAGGGATATATTTTTGTGGTTAAAAATAAAGGAGTTAATGTTGAGGTGTTTTATCTGTATTTTTGTAGGAACGGAGGTATTAAAAATCAAATTAAGGTTTTTGAGATATTTTGCGAGGGTTATAATTTTTAATCCGACCGTTGGATCGTGGTAATATTTGGATATGTTATACATATATAACTTGAGTATATGTCCACAAATTTTGAACCGTTAAAAATGAACGTATGATTTGTTATGAATTTTACGAGATGACTGGTTTAGAAATTGTTGAAGTATCCAAATTTAGCATTTTGGTGGAAAATTCTAGAATTGGTGGGCCCCACTCTTGGTTGGTAAAGAAATGTGCTGAGATTTTTATTCAAATGTGGTGGGTGGGAATAGTAGCAGGTAAAGCCATCAGGTTGCAGGTTAAGTCTGCTTCAGCGTGCTAACATTTTCCTATAAATAAAGGGCTAAGTTAGAATTTAAAATCACACCAGAAACAAGTTTTCTCTCTTTCTCTCTCTAGATTATTGAGTATATTTTATGAGTAGTTAGATACTTGGTGAGTTTCTATTCATCAGTGCAAGTTTCCTTCAGCGTTATATCCGATATCCGGTCAGAAGTAATGCTATTTTGAGGTAAGGGATAGTAAGGGATAATAAAAGATTTTAAGGGTTGTTATGTTTTTCAGTTCGTAATTTTTTTGACCTTCAGAAAATTTTGGAAAAATTTGAAATGATATTTTGAGGAGTTTTATTGATTGTGTCCAAAAATGGTGATTTTTGGATGTATAGATTAAGAGTTCTGAATTTTACGGGAAAAAACTATTTTAAAAGTAACCGCTTATAACTCCTGGTGGTTAACTCCAAAATTGATAAAATTTTTATTGGAAGTATATCTATATAATATCAGTGTACTCTGTGAATTTTAGAATTTTTGGATAAAAGTACAATTTATGATAAATGTCTAAATATTCGGCGGTTTTGGCCATATGAAAAATAGTAAATGAGTTTTAAAAATTTTAAGAAAAATATATGTTCAATATGGGACTATATTCTGCTAAATTCCAGAAAAAAAATATTTTTGGAACTGATTTGGTATTTTTCATGAAAATAGACTAGTTATGAGAAAATGAATTAAATATGTTATGTGAAGTAAGAAAATTTGAAAATAGGATTTTATGGCTTGAGAATCTTATATGAGGTATATGCAAATTTTTGATGAGGGTTTTGGTTATTGGTGATGAAATCTTATGAGTTTGACATTTTAGAATGATTAAATGCATTATTTAGTAAAGTGTAAATAATTTAAATAAATTGTTTATAAGTTTAAGAAATGTTATTTCAATATCATTATACCGAAATATTGGTATGGATTTTATTGTGAAATTTCTACCTTTTGTGTCGAGTTTACTATTCACGAGTTACTATTCACGAGTTACTATTCATGAGTTACTATTCACGAGTTACTATATTTAAAGAAAAATTGGTTTCTTTTTCTGACCAAATTATAGTTGATTTATGAATATTACTCTTGAGATTAAAACTATATGTTGATCATATTATTTTTATTATCATATATAACATTTTTATAACCCTAATGATGATATTTCTCTTTGACTTGAGTGTAAAGATGGGTAGATTTCTGGTATGATCATGACTGTGGGTTCTCTTTGGCCAGTAGTGCAAAGTTGAATTGTTGACTGGTATGACCATGACCATTAAATTTATAATTGAATATCTTTAGCTTAAGTGCAAAGGTGAAATGATCAATATGGTTATAATTATTGTTTATATAAATTCTGAAATGATTATATATTTCTTTGAGATATTAATATATTTAGCCTGTAATGCAAATATGAACTGTTGATGAATATATTTGGCCTGTAGTGCAAATATGAACTGTTGATGAATATCTTTGGCCTGTAGTGCAAAGATGATCTGTTGTTGAATATCTTTGGCCAGTAGTGCAAAGATAAACTGTTGATGAATATCTTTGACCCGTAGTACAAAGATGAAATTATTATTATGATTATGAACATAAATTGTGATTTGGTGTAACCATGATCTTTGATATTTCAGGTAAAGATAGGTGATGAAAATTATCTTCGTCTTGGATGAGAAGAGGAATTTAGAACTACAATTATGATTATGAGTTATTCATATGATTGTGGATCAGAATTGTTGATTGATGTTACAGGGATAAAACATTATTGGTGGATTTTTAACATGGAGAAGATAAAAGACTTTATAGTCTATTTGACTATTCTAATGGATTGCTCGTTCCGCTGCAACTATGGTTGAAATTTTTATCATCTACCTTATGTTCTAAATCTCTGATTTATTATTGATGAAGGCTATTGATAATTTAATTATCTTTAGTCATGATATTCTTTACTGACCTAGTTGTGCTCACCCTTTTGCTTCACAATTCCTTTCAGGTAATAAGAGTGTAGCTGGGTTGAGTGAGGGTAACGGAGAAATAGAACGGTGGTATCTAGCTGTGGAGATTCTCCCGAAACAGTATAGAAAAGTTCATTTAGTAGTTCTATTTGGTGAATCCAATAGGGTAAGGTGTACCCAACGTTGGAAGGGTGTTTTGTCACTATCATACAAGATGTCTAACGACATACAACCTCGTGTCATCATAAGACATGGTTGTGCACATCCACTTGCTGAGTATATATACGAGCACTACCTATATAATCTTGGTATTTGTTTGAAGTATAGTTATCAATTAGAGACAGTGGAGATAATGATAAGTCAAGAGAAGACTCACCATTGGGAAGAATATGATAGTAATCTTCTCATTTTTCTTTGGGGTCTATTGGGTCAACCAAGGATAATTCTGTGGCCATATGATATTTATCATAACCTAGAAGCATGGCCTCCCATGTACGAAGGTTTCCTTGAGCACTTCCCAAATATTCTAGTTTCTAAAATAATTTTTGATTGTACCTTTATGTAAGGTACCTTTGTGAGGTGGTGACACATGATGGTGTCCAATGTCACATTTGGTATAAATTTGTATCCAAACTCACGGCGTATGTGTTGTTGTATTTTGCACGACAATTGTTGTAATAAAGTTGTAGTTATTTTCTGTACCATGTATTTGACGACTCAGAGTGGGTTGGATGAAATGGACCTAGTTTGGAGTTGTCACAGGTGGTATCAGAGCTTAGGGATATGATCTCTGGCGGGATCGGGAAATACAACTAGGAGGGGAGAGATGAGTAAATTTTTCGCTAGTGTGTCCTACCTAAGCTTATTTGTTGGTCAGTCATAATATCGAGATATTATGTGATATATTAATTTGTTCAATTAACCCTTATTTTGAAGCTGTATTCTAGAATGATATCTGAAATACAGGAGATGAGCAATGGAGAAATCATGATGACAAGGAAGATGGAATCTGAAATGGAAGCAAGACATTCTCAACTCTTTGAAATACCAGATATATAAATTTCGGGGACGAAATTTTATAAGGAGGGGAGATTGTAAGACCCCGAATTTTATGAAATAAAAGTATTCAATTTTTTTCATAATTACAATTCAGTAAATGGTTAAATTGATAAAAAGTTAAAGTTAAGGGTGAAATGTGAAAACTTTTCAAAATACACAAGTGGTTATAAAATATTCATTTTTGGTCGGTGAATATTCGTGTGGTCATGGAATATTCTTTATGTCGGGGAATATTCGTACGACGGCGCAGCTATTTGTGGGCCCCATAACGGAAAACGATTGGATGAAGATAACGACAAAAATTGAGTTTTTATAAATAACGGCGTAGTTGTTACCGTTAACACTGTTGGAATACCCGGTGGTTAAAATACAGTATTACGCGTGGTTGCACAGTAGCACACGGATTGCACAGTATTTTAGAATTATTGATTCTTACGAAGGAAGGCACTACTCAATAATTGTTGCAGTAGTTACTGTTCAATATTTTATTTTATTGATTCAATAATTGCTGCGTTGATATTTTATATTATTGTTGTTCAATAATTGTCACTGCACAGTATTTCCCATTATCAGATCAATAATTTATATTATTTGAATAATATTATTAGATAGCATTATTGGCAATGTCTAGAAAGTTCTGTCTAAGGTGAGGTTTGGTCATCTAATTGCGCGCTAGTAAGGAGAAATCCTTATTGGAAAGCCCCTTCTTTCCTGGGAATGGCATGGTTGTCATAAATGTGATTCTGTAATATTATTTGTGAATAATTAATTATTGATTCATATGATAAGGAAATATTTATTTTATGTGGATATAAATGAGGGATATATTTTTGTGGTTAAAAATGAAGGAGTTAATGTTGAGGTGTTTTATCTGTATTTTTGTCGGAACGGAGGTATTGAAAATCAAATTAGGGTTTTTGAGATATTTTGCGAGGGTTATAATTTTTAATCCTACCGTTGGATCGTGGTACTATTTGGATATGTTATACATATATAAGTTGAGTATATGTCCACAAATTTTGAACCGTTAAAAATGAACGTATGATTTGTTATGAATTTTACGAGATGACTGGTTCAGAAATTGTTGAAGTATCTGAATTTAGCATTTTGGTGGAAAATTCTAGAATTGGTGGGCCCCACTCTTGATTGGTGAAGAAATATGCTGAGATTTTTATTCAAATGTGGTGGGTGAGAATAGTAGCAGGTAAATCCATCAGGTTGCAGGTTAAGTCTGCTTCGGCGTGCTAACATTTTCCTATAAATAGAGGGCTAAGTTAGAATTGAAAATCACACCAGAAACAAGTTTTCTCTCTTTCTCTCTCTAGATTATTGAGTATATTTTATGAGTATTTAGATACTTGGTGAGTTTCTATTCATCAGTGCAAGTTTCCTTTAGCGTTATATCCGATATCCGGTCAGAAGTGCTGCTATTTTGAGGTAAGGGATAGTAAGAGATTTTAAGGGTTGTTATGTTTTTCAGTTTAGTAATTTTTCTGAACTTCAGAAAATTCTAGTAAAATTTGAAATGATATTTTGAGGAGTTTTATTGATTGTGTCCAAAAAATGGTGATTTTTGGATGTATAGATTAAGAGTTATGAATTTTACGGGAAAAGACTATTTTAAAAGTAACCGCTTATAACTCCTGGTGGTTAACTCCAAAATTGATGAAATTTTTATTGGAAATATATCTATATAATATCAGTGTACTCTGTGAATTTCAGAATTTTTGGATAAAAGTATAATTTATGATAAATGTCTAAATATTCGGCGGTTTTGGCCATATGAAAAATAGTAAATAAGTTTGAAAAATTCTGAAAAAAATATATGTTCAATATGGGACTATATTCTGCTAAATTCTAGAAAAGAAATATTTTTAGAACTGATTTGGTATTTTTTATGAAAATATACTAGTTATGAGAAAATAAATTAAATATGTTATGTGAAGTAAGAAAATTTGAAAATAGGATTTTATGGCTTGAGAATCTTATATGAGGTATATGCAGATTTTTGATGAGGGTTTTGGTTATTGGTGATGAAATCTTATGAGTTTGGCATTTTAGAATGATTAAATGTATTATTTAGTAAAGTGTAAACAATTTAAATAAATTGTTTATAAGTTTAAAAAATGTTATTTCAATATCATTATACTGAAATATTGGTATGAATTTTATTGTGGAATTTCTACCTTTTTGTGTCGGGTTTACTATTCATGAGTTACTATTCACGAGTTACTATTCATGAGTTACTATTCACGAGTTACTATATTCACAGAAAAATTGGTTTCTTTTTCTGACCAAATTATAGTTGATTTATGAATATTACTCTTGAGATTAAAACTATATGTTGATCATATTATTTTTATTATCATATCATTTTTATAACCCTAATGATGATATTTCTCTTTGACTTGAGTGTAAAGATGGGTAGATTTCTGGTATGATCATGACTATGGGTTCCCTTTGGCCAAGAGTGCAAAGTTGAATTGTTGACTGGTATGATCATGACCATTGAATTTATAATTGAATATCTTTAGCTTAAGTGCAAATGTGAAATGATCAACATGGTTATAATTATTGTTTATATAAATTCTTAAATGATTATATATTTCTTTTAGATATTAATATATTTAGCCTATAATGCAAATATGAACTGTTGATGAATATATTTGGCCTGTAGTGCAAATATGAACTATTGATGAATATTTTTGGCCTGTAGTGGAAAGATGATCTGTTGTTGAATATCTTTGGCCAGTAGTGCAAAGATGAACTGTTGACGAATATCTTTGGCCTTTAGTACAAAGATGAAATTATTAGTATGATTATGAACAGAAATTGTGATTTGGTGTAACCATGATCTTTGATGTTTCAGGTAAAGATAGGTGATGAAAATTATCTTCGTCCTGGATGAGAAGAGGAATTTAGAACTACAATTATGATTATGAGTTATTCATATGATTGTGGACCAGAATTGTTGATTGATGTTACAGGGATAAAATATTGTTGGTGGATTTTTAACATGGAGAAGATAATAGACTTTATAGTCTATTTGACTCTTCTAATGGATTGCTCGTTCCGCTGCAACTATGGTTGAAATTTTTATCATCTACCATATGTTCTAAATCTCTGATTTATTATTTATGAAGGCTATTGATAATTTAATTATCTTTAGTCATGATATTCTTTACTGAGCTAGTTGTGCTCACCTTTTTTCTTCACAATTCCTTTCAGGTAATAAGAGTGTAGCTGGGTCTAGTGAGGGTAACAGGAAAATAGAACGGTGGTCTCTAGCTGTGGAGATTCTCCCGAAGCAGTATAGAAAAGTTCATTTAGTAGTTCTATTTGGTGAATCCAATAGGGTAAGGTGTACCCAACGTTGGAAGGGTATTTTGTCACTATCATACAAGATGTCTAACGACATACAACCTCGTGTCATTATAAGATAGGGTTGTGCACATTCACTTGCTGAGTATATATACGAGCACTACCTATATAATCTTGGTGTTTGTTTGAAGTATAATTCTGAATTAGAGACAGTGGAGATAATGATAAGTCAAGAGAAGACTCACCATTGGAAAGAATATGATAGTAATATTCTCGTTTTTCTTTGGGGTCTATTGGGTTAACCAATGATAATTTTGTGGCCATATGATATCTATCATAACCTAGAAGCATGGCCTCCCATGTACGAAAGTTTCCTTGAACACTTCCCAAATATTCTAGTTTCTAAAATAGTTTTTGACTGTACCTTTATGTAAGGTACCTTTGTGAGGTGCTGACACATGATGGTGTCCAATGTCACATTTGGTATATATTTGTATCCAAACTCACGGCATATGTGTTGTTGTATTTTGCACGAAATTTGTTGTAATAAAGTTGTACTTATTTTCTGTACCATGTATTTGACGACTCAGAGTGGGTTGGATGGAATGGACCTATTTTGGGGTTGTCACATCAACCCTCGATTTAATTGGCCCATTTGAAATCCTCGATCAAGTAGGAATTGTAGCTTATAAACTCGTTTTACCGCCAAGTATGTCGCGTGTTTATAACGTTTTTAACGTATCGATGTTACGTAAATATGTGGACGACCCGAACCACATTATTGATTTAAAACCGGACGAGATAGCGGATGATTTAACGTATGAAGATGTACCTATTAAAATCCTGGAATATATTATACGCTTAAAGGTTATACCTCAAGAGTTAGAATCTGATGAAGTGTCCTCATCTGTTCGGCATACCAGATACGTACGTAAATTTTGAGGGAAAAATTCCATAAGGAGGGGAGATTGTGGGACCCCAGATTTTATGAATAAATGTTTAAATTTCTCGAAATATTTTTTTATATTATGGTGTGGATTTGATATAATATTGTAGTTGTGGGTAGTATTTATAAATTTTACAAAGTATGCAAGTTGTTGTATAATATTCGATTGGTCGGGGAATATTCTTTTTGTCGGAGAATATTCGTACAACGTCGCAATTATTGGTGGACCCCACAACGAAATTATTATCTGATTGAGAAAACGATAAAAATATTTTATAAAAATAACGGCGAAAGTTTTACCGTTAATACTATTGAACTACTCGGTAGTAAAAATACAGTAATACGTGTAGTTGCATAGTAGCACACGGTATTGATTATTGATGCTTACGTGAGAAGTCATTCAGTTTTGTTCAATTATTGCTATAGTAATTGTTGCATAGTATCTCATGTTATTTGATTCAATTATTGTCGATATTTTACATATTGTTAAAATCAATAATTGAGACGACAAAGTTACTAATATTATTATTTACAATATTAACGATGTCTAGAAGTTCTGTCAAGGAGAGGTTTAGTCACCTAATTGCGCGGCAATAGGGAGAAATCCTTATTTGAAAGCCCCCTCTTTCCTGGGAACGACCTGGTCGATTAATATTGTGAATTATAATCAAGATGATAAATGTTGTTAAAATTATTAAGGTGATTTTTATGAAGTTTTGCTTATTTTATGGATTCTTATTTACCAATTTTTCAAAATAATTGGAAGAAAATTATTTAAAGGTGGGGCCCACATGTGGGGCCCATACGTGTTGGAAAAATGATTTTGAAAATAGAAGAGTATACGTATGGAAGTATATGTGTGTATTAAGTATATGGTTGGAGAAAATGAGATGTGAAAGTGATGGGTGTGTGATGTGTGTGTGAGTGGAAAATTGTGGAAAAGTGGTAGTGTGATGGTGATGTGTAGGAGTGTAGTGAATTTGATTATTGAGTGGGTGGGGGATTGATGTTGGTTATGGGGGAGAAAAATTAAGTGGTGTATATATAATATTGATATATATAATATGAAAACATGTGTTTATATATATGTATTATATTTTAATTTTTGTTGAAATCTTATTGGTTAGTTGTTTGACTTAGTTGTTAGTTGATTGAAGAAATAATTTTGCAGAAATAATTCGTTCATAAACAGTACACTTCCATTCTCCTATAAATAGAAGCTCATTCCTTCATTATTTCTAACGAATTCACTGAAACTTTAGAGGGAGAAAATTATAGAGAGAAAGAAGAAAAGTATTGTGCTACTTTCCTACTCTTATATTCAGTTTCTTTTACGGTAAGGGGTATTATTTCTTTTGTATTCATGAAGAGAACTTCTGTTATTCCATTATTTATTATTCTATTGGAATAACCTGTATACGCGGGCTACCCTATACTTGGTGAAATTCTTCTGTTATTCCATTCTTTATTATTCTGTTGGAATATCCTATCTGTACGTTTTACGTCGCACCTGGTTCCATCTTTATTATTCTGTTGGAATATCCTGTCTGTGCGTTTATGCCAGACCTGGTTCTATTATCTATTATTCTGTCGGAATATCCTGTCTGTGCGTTTACGTCGGACCTGGTTCCATTATCTATTATTCTGTCGGAATATCTTGTCGGTGTGTTTACGCATGACCTGGTTCCGTTATTTATTATTCTGTTGGAATAACCTGTCTGCGCGGTCTATCGCATGCCTGGTGATTTCTTTTGTTATTCCATTTTTTATTGTACTCAGTTGGTTAAAGTTTTGTCTTTTATACTCCATAAAATTAGTGGAATATCCTTGATATTTGCACTTCATCCAGTATCATGTTGACAATTTGGACGTTATTTGTTCCTGGATAAATTAATTCTTGAACTTGTTTTATTGAATTATTATATCATTGTCATCATCCTCATGTTTATATTTTGTTGAAAGTCATCTGTAGCCTGTAGTGCATAGATGGACTTGGTATGATTATGACCAGGGATTATTCGGTATAATCATGACCGTAATGTTATAAATGATGTGGTAAAAGTCCTCATTGGCCCGTAGTGCATTGATGGACAGTTGTTGGCATGATCATGACCATTGATGAATACACGAATATCCTTGGCCTGTAATGCATATATTATTTGTGCATATATTATTTGTGGTTGTGATACTAATAAATGTCCTTGGCCGTAGTGCATAGATGATGTGGATTATTTTTTAATCTGAGTCTCAGCGATAAAAGTGATGAAAAACCTTTTAATTCATAAAAGATAGTAGATTTTATTCTCTACTTGACTCTTTTAATAGATTGCTTACTCCACTGCAGATAAACTTGATGTCTATTATATTTTATCAGTTTAACATTGTTGAAGGCTAATGATAATTTATTCCACATTATCTTAGTCATAATATTTCTTACTGGGCTAGTTGAGCTCACCCTTTTGCTTTCATTGTTCTCTTCAGGAAATCAGAACGTAGCGGGGACTAGTCGGGGAACGGAATGATGGTTCGGATTATAGAATTAGTAGTCCTCACTATTCTATGAAATAGTGTGAAAATAAATTTATTGAGGACTTATTTTGAGTTTGAATGCTGTTTAGAAGACAAGGTTGTATTAAAACTCACAACTTATGTTTTGTCGTATTTTACACGACAGCTGTATTATTAAGTTGTATTTGATTTTTGTACCATGTATTTGGTGACTCAAGATGGGTGACGTATACCTATTTGGGGGGCGTCACACATGATGAGTAGTTAACCAATCAATCCCTAAAATCACATCGAATTCAAGTATTTTCAAAGAGATAAGATCAACAGGTAATGTGATGATGCCAATTTGAATTAAACAAGATTTATAAACTGTAGATGTAATTAAGGTTTCTCCTAATGGAGTTTCAACAGATAAGTCAAAGTGTAATTTCTCAGTGGTCAAGTTCAAACGTTGAGCACAAGCAGGTGAAATAAAAGAATGGGTAGAACCGGTATCTAATAAGGTATAGACTTCGCAAGAGTTTATGATTAGCTTAACCGTGATAACTTCATTCGGGTTGCTCGCCTTTTGGGACGTTACGACAAATGCTCTCCCTTGAACCATCGACTTTGTTTTGTCCGTAGCCGCATTTGGTGCCACCGTCCCAACTGGAATTAACTTCGCTACAGGATAAAATCAGGCTATGTGGCCGTCCTTTCCACAACTGAAGCATACCTTGGAAGGCTGTGAACAGTTTGGACTTATGTGTCCCTCCTCTCCGCATCTGTAGCATTTAACTAGTGGTCGTTGTCCTCCCTTAGAAATTATTGATGGTGCTGGTGCTACTACCGACATCTTCCCGTCATTGTTGAATCTTCTCTTTTTGAAATTTCTACTTGACTTACCTCTCCTATTATCTTAGCCATGATTACCACCGAAGTGGTTACCATTTCTGGCACGCTGGTTATCACCGCTTCGATGACTGTTGCCACTGGTATGACTATTATCGTGCTGGCAGTTCCTGTCTTTTGGTTGAGCTGACTCATAATCCCGCTCCAATAATTGAGATCTATTCATCACATCCAAATACAAACAGAGTTTATGAGAGATAAGATGTTGACGAATTTCGGGTTTCAATGCTCTCAGAAATATTCGCATCATTCTCTCCTCATTATCTATTAAATGAAATGCAAACTGGGATAACTCTGCAAACTTGGCTTCGTATTGCGATATAGTCATATTGTTCTGCTCCAGTTTGATGAATTCTACCTCCTTCATGTGATGAATACTTTCTAGAAAGTACTTGTCATTGAACAATTCTTGGAACTTCTCCCAAGACATCTTAAGTGCGGACAGATGAGTATGTTTTACAGATTTCCACCAGTAATCTGCCTCTCTGCACAACATAAAGGTGGCGAATGGAACCTTTTGCTCTTCAGTGCATCCCAAGATATCAAATATCTTGGTAATCTACTTAATCCATGCCTCTGCCTTTAGTGGCTCTGGCTTTCCCAAAAACTCTGGCGGTCCCAACTCCTTGAATTGCTCAGCAGTGACCAGCCGTGAGTTGCCATTGTTTCCACCTGCATTTTGAACAGGAGTTTCTCTCGTTTGGTGTTGCATGAATTATAAAAAGCTCCTAAACATCCCACCGTTCATCATTTGGTCGATTTTGTTGTTTACATGAGGATTATTGCCTTCCTGATGCACATTATCCTGGTTATTGATTAGCGGTGTCTCAACGGTCTCATATGCTCCATTGCTCATCTCAAAATTTCTAGATGCCATTCTCAAACACTGCCACAAAACAAGGGTCAATTAAAGAAATTCATATGCCACATATTATCCATATATTCTGACCGACCAATAATAAATAAGCTTAGGTAGGATACTAGCGAATGATTTACTCGTCTTTCCCCTCCTAGTTCTAATCCCAGATCTCCACCAGAGATCATATCCCTAAGCTCTGATACCAACTGTGATGCTCCCAAAATAGGTCCACACAACCCATTCTGAGTCGTCAAATACATGGTATAGAAACCAAATACAAACTTCATTAATACAATTGTCATGCAAAATACGACAACACATATGTTGTGAGCTTTAATACAAATATTGTCTTGTAGACAATATCCAAACTCAAATAAAGTCCTTATTACAATTATTGATACACTATTTTACAAAATAAGGAGGACTACTATAATAACCGACTTGAACCATCACTCCACACCACGACTAGTCCCAGCTATATTCTCGCCTCCTGAGAAGAACAATGAAGGAAAAGGGTGAGCTCAAGTAGCCTAGTAAATAATATTATGACTAAAATAATATAGAACAAATTATCCTTAATCCTCAACAGGAAAAAATCTGATAGAATACAATAGACAACAAGTTTTAGAATACAATTACATCAAAAATAATAATCCATTAGAAGAGTCAAGTAGAGCATGATATCTACTATCTTCTATGATTTAAAAGTCCATCATCAATATTTTATCCCTGTAATATTATTCAATAAATATTTCAAATTAACGAATTATCCATGCACTACAGGCCAAGGATATTCGTTAGTATCAACAGTGGTCATGAACATGCCAAACACCTGTCCATCTATGCACTACGGGCCA
The DNA here is from genome assembly GCA_016801055.1 of Panax notoginseng. Taxonomy (NCBI): domain Eukaryota; kingdom Viridiplantae; phylum Streptophyta; class Magnoliopsida; order Apiales; family Araliaceae; genus Panax; species Panax notoginseng. The sequence goes on along the minus strand of CM029018.1, from coordinate 41,986,192 downwards.
AAGAGGACTTTTACCATAAACTTTATCTGTAACATTAAAGGTTATGATTATACCAATACACAAATCCTTGTCATAATCATACCAATCAACAGTCCATCTTTGCACTACGGCCAAAGATGACTTTCAACATAATATAAGAATTAAGGATGATGATAATGATATAAAGATTCAATTAAGTGAGATAAAGGATAAATATTAGAGAATTCTAATTCAAATTATCCAGAGTTCAAAAAAATGTCTAACTTATCAACATGATAACTATTTGTGAAGTAAAATTTAAGAATATATGATATTCATGTATCAAAAATAATTTGGACAGAAAAGAAAAGAAAATTCTATTATGAATAGTACTCGTGAATAGTACCGTATAAATAGTACCGCATTTATGAATAGTACCGTATGAATAGTGCCCATGAATAGTAACGTATGAATAGTACCCACACATGAAAAATTTAATAAGAAAGTTTAGACCATTATTCCAATGAAATGATATCAGATAAAGCGCAAAACTTAAGAAATTTTTAATCATTTCAAGAATTATAGAAGCAATACTTACACTACAAGAAAAGAGGCTAATTCCGACGCACTACATTCCATCGAAATTAGGATTATTTCGAGGGAATAATCCATCAGAACTATGTCCCTCGAAAATAGTTTATTTCTGACCGAATTCTGTTGAAAGAAGGGCTCCACTGGTGGCGCCAAGATTCCCGCCATCGCCAAATATAACCTTGATGGAACGAGGGTTATTTCCGAGAGAATATCCGTCGACCTTAAGTTAATTTCGAGGGACCTAAATCCGACGGAACTTCCATCAGAAATAAACCTAAAAAACCTATTTGGCTTCTTCTTCTCTAGCGCCCTCTCATTTTCATATCTCTCCCTCTCTCTCTCTAAATTTTTCATCAGTCTCACTACTCTCTCTCTTTCTCTCTCTCATATCTCCCACTCCCAACTCCCTCCACCAGTCCCCCCACCCCAACCCAGCAGCCGATACCCCCACTCCCTCCCCCCGATCCCCCCACCCTACCCCGGTACGTACCCCCACCCCTCTCTCGATACCCCACCCCACCCATCCCCAGGTACCCCCCACTACTAACCCCCTCCCCCCGGTCCCCCCACCCTTCCCTCGGTACCCCTACCCCTCTCCCCAAGACCCCCGACCCCCTGTCCCGATACCACCTACCACCCACCACCAACTTCTTCCGGTCACCACCCACTGCCGCTGGTCACCGACTCCATTGCATTCCACTGTCTTTGTTCTCACCTAATTTTCCAGGTATTGAGTATTATATGTTAGTAGTATGAAATTTGTGTATGAATTTGATATTATAATGTGCAATTGGTCTAAATTTATTTTGTTTTTGGAATGATATTACTAGAATTTTGGTATTATAATGTATGAATTCTGTTTTTGGTTTATAATTTATCTGAAATTGGTCATTTGGGTCTGAAATTGGTCATTTGCAGCTTTTGTATAGCATCCATTTTATTGTTTGTATTTTTAATGCAATTGCAGTGTATTTCTTTAATTTCAATATTGTACGTTGTATGTTCATAACCGTAAATGAATGTGATGCTTGATATTTTCGACGAAATTTCCCACAAAAATTCTGTCAGAATTCTTGAGATGCAAAATTTGTTGGCTCTACTAACTATTTATATATTACTTAATTTTTTAATACTAAAATTCACAAATTAAGTAGCATTTACTTAATTAGTTTCCAACGAATAAAATCAAATAATTTATACTTCAAATATCAAATAATTTAATCAACTTAATTAAAAAAGCAAAATAAAATAAAAATTCACTATTTAATATACTAATATGTAATTTAGAATAAAATAAATAAAGTTTAATAAATGAAATAAATATAATTTAATAAATAGATTGAATTAAATTTACTAAAATAAAATATAATACAAAATAATAAAAATAAAATTCAATAAATTCATAAAATAAATTTATTAAATTAAATTAATTTTAATAAAAAATTTAAAAATAAAATTAATTAATAAATAATTAAAATAAATAAAACATTAAATTTAATTTAATTTAGTTTATTAAATAAAATAAATTTTAAAAATTAGATAATATAATATAATACAAAATAAAGTAAAATAAAATAAAATGATAAATTAAATTAAATTGAATAAAATAAAATAAATTTGATTTAATTTAATAAATAAATTAAATTTAATAAAAATATTTGAAAATATATAATATAATAAAAATAAAATATAATTTAATAGAAAATAAAATAAAATAAAAATAATAAAATAAAATAGAATAGAATAGAATAAAATAAATTTAATAAAATTTAATTTAATTAAAATAATTTAAATTAAATTAAATTTAACGAGATATATACTAGGAGATATATACTAGGAAAATATTATTCATGCATTGACCACATACATGCACATTCCCTTTCTAATACAATCGTTTTATTTTCATTTAAAGATGTCAGCTGACTGAAGTTGGATGTACCATAAGATAAGGGTAGATGGAAGGGGATTAGTTGATGCGTACCGTGATGGGGTCTGTAATTTTATAAACAAAGCAATAGAACATGCTGATGATCCAAACCGAAAGATGATATGCCCATGTGTTAAGTGTAAAAACATGATGTGGAAGAAAGCCGATGAAATTAAATTTGACTTGTTTTCACATGGGTTTGTGGATGGGTATTCGGTATGGATTCATCATGGGGAATCAGTTGAGTTGACAGAAGTGACCGACAATACTGTAGACCAACCAATTGAACGTGATTCATACCCCGATGACTATGATGTCGTGGAGATGTTGGTCGATGCATATGGCCCTTCCAATATTGATTGGTCTGAAAATGAGCATTCGTCAAGCAGTGATTAGCACATGCCAAATGATACAGCTAGCACCTTTTACAAGATATTATCTGAATCAGGGGTCCCACTGTTTGCTGGAAATGATAAGCATACCAGGCTATCTGCAGTGACGAAACTTTTACACTTCAAGAATGAGCATGACTGTAGTGAGCGAGGGTTCAATGATTTGCTTGCTATTATCAACGAGTTCTTACCGGCTGATCATACTCTACCTGCGAATTATTATGAAGTGAAGAAGATGATAAAAGGGTTGAATCTGGGGTATGAGAAGAATTACATGTTATATTATGCGATTCACTCAAATTCCGAAGTATGATGCACACTATATGGCTACTGTGCTGCGAGAGTTCCATGTAAGTCGAATTACATAACTTAAATTAAGTAAGATTCTAGGTATTATCATCAATTTCTAATATTTTAACATTATCTGTATAGATTTATTTTAGATATGAGGAGACTGTCTCACATGCAGCCGACGACAGTGTTATTACTGAACATGTTGCAAAGAACTATTCTGGCTGGCTGTATGAGATGAGACAGCGGGATGCCCAGGTAGTTATTGAGCAACCTGGGACTACCATACGCGATCATCAGCCTAGCATAGTCTCCGATGCAGCATGGGCGGCTATGTGTGCACACTGGGACGATGATGACTTCAAGAAAAAGTCCGAGCAGGCAAAAAAGAATCGTGCCCAGCTCCGAGTTGTACACACTACCGGCTCACGGTCATTTGAGGAAGTGAAGCCGGTAAGTATCATAATTTAGTTCTTTAGTTATTTGATTGTACTATTATCATAATTATTAAATGTTATTTTCATATTTTTATTAGGCCATGCAGGATTGCTTGGGTCGACCTCCTACCATGCAAGAGTTTTGGGATAAAGTCCACACGTCGAAGGATTCTAGCATGTCTCCCACATCATTAGCTATACGGGTAAGACTAATACAAATTTATCTTATATAATTATTAATATTAGGTAGTTGATATAATGATTTCATTAATGTTCAATGTCACAAAATAAATTATAGGACCGATTTCAGAAGCTTTAGGACCAGCGTATAGCTGAGTTGGACGCTGCTAGGGGGGTGCTAAGCCGTTAGATTCTACCATTCCTCCGACCGAGATTGTATTATCTTAGGATGACGAGTTGAAACTATTGGTCGCATCTCAGGATCCCCCTAGTAGTAGTACCAGCAGGTATCGAGTGTTAGGCCTACCGAGGGTACCAACGTATACATTACCTGGAGGTAATATTCTTTTTGCTATATAAGTTAATATAATTTAATTGAAAATATTATTTGTAATAATATATTTGTTTTCGTAGGCTATAGCCAGCGCCAGCGTCCGAGAGCAGCTGTTGGACCATCTCACACGGGTGCTGGCTTGGATGACCAGATTTTCCAGAGTCTGTCTCAAAGGTAAGGTCGTATGCTACAATTGTGGACAGGTGGGGCACATTGCGCCTAACTATCCAAGTCCGAAGAAAAACCATGGATGCTTTGTGTGTGGGTCAACTGACCACATAGCAAAGAACTACCGAAGAAGGGGACAGACGGGAATAAGGGTGCCAATAGTGGTAAGTTAACTATTGGTGGTCCAGCGCAGCCGAGTAGGCCGATGGCCCGTACCATTAATATGAGCATTCAAGATGCGATGGCCTCATGGGACGTAGTTGCAGGTATTATTCAGATCAACAACCTAAATGCATACGTGCTGTTTGACTCAGGTGCTACTTGTTCGTTTATCGCATGTGATTTTGCTAGACGATTAGGATTACTTCCTGAAAAGTTGTCGATACCTTTAAACATTAAGGTAGCAAATGAAGAAATAATTCCTGTTGAAGATGTTCATAGGAGTTATTGCGTAGACATACGAGGTTGTAAATTATCGGTAGATTTGATATCGATAAAGTTTAGAGAATTTGACATAATTCTCAGAATGGATTGGTTGGTTAACCATGGGGCAATTATAGATTGTCAAAAGAAATGCGTAAATATTAAAACGTTAAGACAACCTCATGTAATATTTTACGGTAATAAATCGTCGAGACGTTCGTGTTGTCTTACCATGACATAAACTAGGAAACCATTGAGGAAAGGGTGTGTAGGTTATCTATGCCATGTTGTTGATACCCAGAGAGTGGGAGCGACCATGGAATAAATACCTATAGTGAGTGAATTCATGGATGTATTTTCAAGTGAGTTGCTGTGAGGACCCCAAACTCGGGTACTTGAAACCCGAACTCGGTTCTTCACGATACCATTTCTATGAGCGAAATAATACTAATAATAATAACAATAATATAAAAGTCAACCCTAATTTACATAATTATCAGAGTCTAGCTCCCAAGTACGTAACCTTTAAACATTCATACAACCCATGATAGATAATATATATCATAACTGTCTTAATATTAATATCAACTATTACACAAGATAGTAATTCTTTCCTTCTCTTTTTCCTTTGTTCTTAGCAGAACTCTCTGGTCGTTCGCACTTAACTGAAAACATTTAAATTTAAGCAAGGATGAGCATTTGAGTGCCCAACAAGCAATAGCAATTATATATATATAAGTTGAAAGGATTTAAATATTTTCTTTGTACTATTCTTCTACAACAAGTCAATAGTTGTGAAGTATTCTGAACCAATAATAATAACATAACAACTCTCTTTCAAAGTTTTGAAATTTCGTATAGACTATATCTAGGGTATGGTGACATGCCATGAACATTGTTTTAAATTTTCGATAGGGTAAGACAGAAATTCATCTGTAAACCGTCATAACTTACGGGCACGGGGGGGTGATCAGCCCGTTATGCCCTGCATTGATTAATACTACATTGCTAGAACGATATTATCGTTCATCCTTTATCCGCCGGAGCTCATAAAAATTTTCCTGTGTAGGGATATTCATACCTGTCTGGGTTCTAAATCAAAGGTTTTATCTTGTCAACAATAATCTATAATTCAACATAGATGTATACGGGTAATTGACAAAGGTATATCAACATGTGATTAAATACAATGATTATCCAAGTGGGGACACTTGTTTAACCATTTCTAGAAATTAACGAACATAATATATATATCTGAGTTACCATATACTAACATGTTGATATTCAAGGAGCTTATATAATATAAGGTTAATAATTTGTACCATAATAATATAGTTTAAAAGCATTCTTACTCACATCCATTGCATAAAGAAAATGCAAAGGTTAGATACTTGCCTGAAGCACTGCTTACAGTTTGTAATTTAGATTTATCGCTTATCTCACGACCTATCATTAATAAGATCGTTCGTTCGATTAGAACAATATATCTCAACACATAATACTGCTTATTACAGTCAGAACATACCCTAATCACATTGTCACATATGTTTAATAACCATTTAATCACAAATAATCACATATCTAATTAAATTATCTAAGTCCAGATCAATTTCTGAAATATGTTGGTCTATCGGCAGCTTTATCGGATAGTTATCGAGTCTAAGACTCTGTACTGTAACTTAATATAAGTCGTATTATTTTTAAATGACTTAATATAATTTTAAACATTTATTATAATTTATCATGAATTTTCAAACATCGGAATCACATAAAATGATTTAAATACTAATCAATTCTATTATTATTAATATTTAATTAATATTAAACTATTAATAAAATTATTTCCAAAATATTAAAGTTATTTATAATAACTCAAAATATTTTTAAAGTATTAATATTACGCTTAAATGATTTTTAAAATATTTAAAATCATTTCTAAATAATTACCATTAATATTAAGGTATTAATGTTCTATTTATCAAAATATTAAAAGTCATTATTCATAACTGAAAATATTTTTAATTTATTTATATCCTTTTAAATGATTTTTAAATTAATAAAATCATTTTTTTAAACTATTTATTTAATATAATTATTAAATAAATTTACTATTTTTAATAATAAGTTAATAATCATTAATATTAATTTATTAATGAAATTATTCTTTAAATATTAAAAGTGATATTTTATAACTTAAAAATATTTTTAAACACTTTATTTTCATTTAAAATGATTTTTATACTATTAAAATCATTTTAAAACTAAATTATTAAATAACTTTAATATCATTAATAATAATTAATTAATGAAATTTATCATTAAATATTAAAAGTTATATTTTATAACTTAAAATATTTTTAAATACCTTATTATTATTTAAAATGATTTTTAATATAATAAAATCATTTTTAATAAATTTATTTACTTCATTTAGTAAATAACTTAATTATCATTAATATTAATTTATTAATGAAATTCATCACAAAATATTAAAAGTCATTAAAAATAACTTAAAATATTTTATTATATCATAATATAATTTTAAATGATTTTTCAAGTATTAAAATTATTTTTAAATAATTTATTTAATATTATAATTAAATAAATTAAATAATTTTAATATTCCAAAAATATTAAATATTTATGAAATATATTAAAAATAATTAAAAACTAATTTTCGGAATTTAAAATAATTTTTAATAATTTTTTTTGTATTTTTAATAATTAAAAACTATTTTTTTTCTATTTTTTTAATTAATTTTCATAAAATCTGAAATTAATTTAATTAGAAACCGTCGCTAAATGCCTTTAGCGACAGACAAGCGTCGTTGTTGGTGTTCCTGAGCTCAAGAACACTGACAGCTTCGTTGTCTAGGGTGCTCGTTTGACCAGTTATAACTCATAATCTGTTAACATTATGGACATGATCTTGGTCACATATTGTAGTACTCGTGTAACACTATAACTATAATCTGATTTCATGGTCAAAACATTAAATATCAAAGAGATCTGAGCCTCCAAAGATCATGTCAGACTCTGTTCTTCAAGTTCTGGAATTTCTAGAATCGGGGTACCTACATTGGTGCTCTTTAATTAACATGTTCCCGGCTTGTTTTGTGTGGTATTAAAGTTCTAAAATGTAGTAGAGATGTCCGGGTACAACTACATACTATCATAACAACATAAAATCATCCCATACTCAAGATCTTGGTCGGTCAAAGTAGACTGGAAAGGCTGTTCTTGAACATTTCTGGGTTGAGCAGTTTGGTCAATGGTGGTTTGACCACTTATATCTTGGATTCTATTATGGATCTTGTTGATCTAAAGTCTCTAGAATGTATTACTCATGTCAAGATACAAGGGAAAAACAACAACATGGTCATAACATTAAAACACTGCAAGATTCATGGCCTGCAAAACGTTGTCAGAGCTTCTGAAAATTCTGGGTTTTCCAGATTTTCAGTTTTCGTGAATGGTCAACCATGTTTGACTGCTTATAACTTGTGATCTAGACATGGTATGGACTTGATTCAAGTTGGAGATTAAAGACCTACTGACATACTACAAGTCTATAGCTTAAAACAACACAAAACATAAACACACAAAGATCTAGAGGACCTGACATATGGATGTCAGACACATAAAAAAAATTCCAAATTTTTGAAAATTCTTATTTCGTGAATCTAGATGTTATGGATCCACTAAATACCAATCCAGATCATCATTGGACACCTCATATAACATATATAACACAGAAAAAATAACATCAAACGACAAAATTCGGACAGAAATTAAAGCTAGGGTTTTTATACCTTCTTGATCGATTTCTAATTTTGTGATGCTGATTTGTTTATGGTGGACGTGGGGCTGTGTTTTAGGACTTATATGCTACTGAAATTCGTTGGTTAGAGAGAGAGAGAGCTTTGGTTGAGAGTTTGTAAAAATGTAAGTAACAAATGTAATTTTTCTCTCTCCAAATCTATTTATACATGACTTGGATGCAAGAATTGGCTGATTGTTGGCTTGTTTGCTGTCAAATGAAAGCATGTGGAGTTGTTGAAGTGGTTTACCCACTCAACCTATTATCAAACCCTACTAATTTAGCCAAATAATGCAACTAGGGGCAATATGGTCAATTGGTAAAATATTTAATGGCAAAATTGGTCTTTGGCCAAACCCTTAGGGTTTAGGGTTTGAATAGGGTTTAGGGTTTGAGCCAATTTAGCACAAATCTAGAATTTCCAATTTAGGGTTTAATCCAAAAATTAAAAGTAAATGAAAATTAAATAGATTTTAGTTTCTAAAATTTTTAGATTAGGGTTTCCTAATTATGATTAATTTTCTAATTATGCTATACATGAACATTAGGAATTAATATCATATAATTATCATTAACCTTGCTAATTTAGCAATTAGGGTTTACAATTTTGGTAATTAGAGTTACTAAAATATAATTAGGTTTTCTAATTATCAAATTAGGATTCAAAATTTTAGGATTTCCAAAATTAGCAATTGAGATTATAATACTTGCTAATTAATCACATTAACACAATTACAACCAATCTCGAATTTTAATTTAAATTTCAAATTAGGATTCCTTATTTCTAAAAATTATTTAGTGTTTCTAGATTATAATTAGGGTTTTCTAAAAATTAGGGTTTCTAGAATTCTTAATTAGGGTTCACCTAATTAATACATTTAATACACGACATAAATTATATAACACACTTATAAAACAATCTTGCACTCTAATTTGGATCTCAAATTAGGGTTTAGCATTATTACTAGGGTTTGGTCAGAATACACCGAATTGACCTACTGTTATCGATCCACGTATACAGTACATATTCATAGCACTGAAAAATCAAAATATAATTAATATTATATTATTATTCTCATACCTTGACAATAATCCAAAATTAGGGTTTGGATTCCATATCTGATTTATTCTTCATATTTAACCTTAATAATTAAGGTAAAACAATTAACTTAATAACCTGTACCAAAAATTCATATAATAAATAATTATTATAATTATTCTAAAAAATCGCTCCATATATTATTTAAATAATATATGACTATATATTCATGGAAAATAATTAATAAAAATATTTCTACTATAAAATTAATTTTTATAAGAATGTACTTTATCAATAATTCTAAAATAAAATTATTTGTAAACATTTATGTAATAAATATATTTTTATTTACCACATAAATATATATATATATATATATATATATATATATATATATATATATATATATATATATATATATTATATTGTACAAATCCTCATCCATAAAATAAATAAAAAAAATTTATACGCAAAATTTCTTATTTATTTATATAGAAAAATATCGGGTTGTTACATTCACCCTCCCTTATAAAGATTCCGTCACCGGAATCACCGTTTTAAAACCTATACATACACGGCACATAGCATACATAATCATTACAAGTAGATCTCGATCAATTTTGATCGAACTGTTCTTTAACTATTCATATAAAGCTTGTCTTTCTGATTAAACGAAAACTTGATTTCTAAAAGAACTCAAATTCCTCCTCAAAATTTCTTTATAGAATAATTTACTTTATATATGAAAATCATGTATAAGAAAATAAAAGGCATACGAATAATATTTGGAGTTTCAGTGCCAGCTGCTGCCGTATCCTGAACCGTCATGTTGTAGACCCTCGCAGTAGATTTTGTTGGCTTGCTTGACGAAGTCGGTCCGGTGATTGCTAAAGTTCCACTGCCAGTGCCCATGTTCACACTTCCTGTCTCCACCATCCTCTTCGGATAATCTTTCGCCCTATGCTCTGTCGATCCGCATATAAAACATCCACTATTCATCCTAGGATTGGGGCAGTTGGGAGAGATATGGCCCTCCTGCCCGCACTTGTAGCAAACAAATTTTTCTTTCAAACACTCCCCCTAGTGATTCTTCCCACATGTCTTACATGGCACTATCTGTTTCTTAACACCTTCCTGTTTCACTTGTACACTTGCAAAACTACTCACCTTCCTCTTGCTATCTCCACTCATGCTCCCACTATTAACTCCTACTTTTCCAGCTCCTTCGGTCTTACCCTTATTCTTCCTCTCCTTATTATAAATGCTCATGGCCTCACTTCTTTCCTCAGCTATGATCGCTTTCTCCATGAGTGCTACTTTGTTGTAGAGCCAGGGTTTCAATCCCAGCTCAAACCTTCTCGCTTTCCTAGCCTCCGTATCGACTTGATGCGGGGCAAACCTAGCTAACTCATTGAATTTGGCAGCGTATTTAGACACCGTCATATTCTCCTGCTTCAACTCTAAAAATTTCACCTCCATCCTCGCCTGCATACTTGGTGAAAAATAGTTTTCGAAAAACAAAGTTTTAAATCTATCCCATGTGACTACACCTTCTCCTGCCCTAGCTTGATTCGCTTCCCACCAAAAATTTGCTTCCCCTTTCATCATGTAGGTGGCAAAAGCGGTCTTTTGCCCCTCGGATACCCTAGCTACCACGAATGCTTTTTCAATTTCCTTAACCCAAGTTTGGGCTTCAACAGGGTCAGTTGTACCTTTGAATTCCGGTGGTCCTACAGCCTTAAAGTCTTTGAAGTTCGCTAAGCGGTTGTCCGACTGATTTCTAGCGACTGGTATTCCCTGTTGCATAGCCTGAGCTAACATGTTTGCAAATTGCTGTATTTGATCAGCTTGTTGTTGTCCCTCAACATTATTGACAGACTCTTCTGCCCTTTGGTTGCGAGTTTGACGTCTTGGCGGCATTATCTGATTAAATAAAATCATAATTTTACTTACATTCTAAACCTTGTTTTATTTCTCAAACTTAATATTCTAAACTTGTTTTATTTCTCAAACTTAGATTCATATTCATTTAACGAATATTTTACATATCATAGCACATAATGCTTTAAACATCATTCATCCCTTTGTGACTACAAAAGTCGGGATTTACAGACTTGACTTAACACAAAAGTTGGAAACATTACCTTTCACAGACATACTTAGCGCACATATTACATTAAACACACCTACATCACAATAGAACCTATACTACTTATTTATTACACCTTTTCCTTGGACACTTTCTCGCTTGATGACCTTCTATCCCACAGATAAAACATGCACCTTTTTTGTAGTCAGGACAATACGGAGTGGTATGTCCTTCATAGCCGTAAAGATAACAAATTTTTTTCCATTTCTTCTTATTGGATTTTCCTAAGTCATGGTCTTCTATCTTTCTTTTCCCCTTCTTGTCCGGAGCTGCACACGATGTGTTGCTTGTGGCTCCCATCTGACCAATTTGGATCTTAAGCTTATCTTGTCCTTCCATTATTTCTATTAACGCTTGACACAACTGACTATTCAATAACTTTTCTATCTCCCCCATCCTCTCCAAAGAAGACACCTTATTCTTCAGATCCTGCACTTCTGTTGATGCTTGATCAGCTTCAACTCTAGCGTCTGAATCACTGTTTGTCAATTCCACCATCTCCGGATTTGGTACTATATTTTCTACAATAACCACATCTTCTGAGTTATTTTCATTGTGAGCCTCTATGTCAGCTATCGGCTTCGGTATTGGCTTCTTCTTTACGGTCCGTGGGTATTCTAATCCTTTTTCACCTGACATCCACACACATAAATTATCCTAATTAGCATATAGTATATACACACAACAAATAAGAGTTTTAAACAAGTTATCTTTTATTTAGTTTGGCGATGAATTTAGTCAATTCATCTCTTTTTAAACTCTATATGAGCTATTTATATTTTTAACGTTTCCCTCTGTTCTAAGGTTATAGACTAAGGTCTAGCCCACCTACGGTTTTTAACCCCTAAGCTCTGATACCAACCTGTGAGGACCCCAAACTCGGGTACTTGAAACTCGAACTCGGTTCTTCACGATACCATTTCTATGAGCGGAATAATACTAATAATAATAACAATAATATAAAAGTCAACCCTAATTTACATAATTATCAGAGTCTAGCTCCCAAGTACGTAACCTTTAAATATTCATACAACCCATGATAGATAATATATATCATAACTGTCTTAATATTAATATCAACTATTACACAAGATAGTAATTCATTCATTCAGCAACCTTCTCTTTTTCCTTTGTTCTTAGCAGAACTCTCTGGTCGTTCGCACTTAGCTGAAAACATTTAAATTTAAGCAAGGATGAGCATTTGAGTGCCCAGCAAGTAATAGAAATTATATATATATAAGCTGAGAGGATTTAAATATTTTCTTTGTACTATTCTTCTACAACAAGTCAATAGTTGTGAAGTATTCTGAACCAATAATAATAACATAACAACTCTCTTTTAAAGTTTTGAAATTTCTTATAGACTATATATGGGGTATGGTGACATGCCATGAACATTATTTTAAATTTTCGATAGGGTAAGACAAAAATTCATCTGCAAACCGTCATAACTTACGGGCACGGGGGGTGATCAGCCCGTTATGCCCTGCATTGATTAATACTACATTGCTAGAACGATATTATCGTTCATCCTTTGTCCGCCGGAGCGCATAAAAATTTTCCCGTGTAGGGATGTTCATACCTGTCTTGGTTCTAAATTTAATGTTTTATCTTGTCAACAATAATCTATAATTCAACATATATGTATACGGGTAATTAACAAAGGTATATCAACATGTGATTAAATATAATGATTATCCAAGTGGGGACACTTGTTTAACCATTTCTAGAAATTAACGAACATAATATATATCTGAGCTACCATATACTAACATGTTGATATTCAAGGAGCTTATATAGTATAAGGTTAATAATTTGTACCATAATAATATAGTTTAAAAGCATTCTTATTCACATCCATTGCATAAAGAAAATGCAAAGGTTAGATACTTGCCTGAAGCGCTGTTTACAGTTTGTAATTTAGATTTATCGCTTATCTCACGACCTATCATTAATAAGATCGTTCGTTCGATTAGAACAATATATCTCAACACATAATACTGTTTATTGCAGTCAGCACATACCCTAATCACATTGTCACATATGTTTAATAACCATTGAATCACAAATAATCACATATCTAATTAAATTATCTAAGTCCAAATCAATTTCTGAAATATGTCGGTCTATCGACAGCTTAATCGGATAATTATCGAGTCTAAGACTCTGTACTGTAACTTAATATCAGTCATATTATTTTTAAATGAATTAATATAATTTTAAAATATTTATTATAATTTATCATGAATTTTCAAACATCGGAATCACATAAAATGATTTAAATACTAATCAATTCTATTATCATTAATATTTAATTAGTATTAAACTATTAATGAAATCATTTCTAAAATATTAAAGTTATTTATAATAACTCAAAATATTTTTAAAGTATTAATATTACCCTTAAATGATTTTTAAAATATTTAAATTCATTTCTAAATAATTACCATTAATATTAAGGTATTAATGTTCTATTTATCAAAATATTAAAAGTCATTATTCATAACTTAAAATATTTTTAATTCATTTATATCCTTTTAAATAATTTTTAAATTAATAAAATCATTTTTTTAAACTATTTATTTAATATAATTATTAAATAAATTTACTATTTTTAATAATAAGTTAATAATCATTAATATTAATTTATTAATAAAATTATTCTTTAAATATTAAAAGTTATATTTTATAACTTAAAATATTTTTAAACACTTTATTTTCATTTAAAATAATTTTTATACTATTAAAATCATTTTTAAACTAAATTATTAAATAACTTTAATATCATTACTAATAATTAATTAATGAAATTTATCATTAAATATTAAAAGTTATATTTTATAACTTAAAATATTTTTAAATACCTTATTATTATTTAAAATGATTTTTAATATAATAAAATTATTTTTAATTAATTTATCTACTTCATTTAGTAAATAACTTAATTATCATTAATATTAATTTATTAATGAAATTCATCACAAAATATTAAAAGTCATTAAAAATAACTTAAAATATTTTATTATATCATAATATAATTTTAAATGATTTTTCAAGTATTAAAATTATTTTTAAATAATTTAGTTAATATTATAATTAAATAAATTAAATACTTTTAATATTCCAAAAATATCAAATATTTATGAAATATATTAAAAATAATTAAAAACTAATTTTTGGAATTTAAAATAATTTTTAATAATTTATTTTGTATTTTTAATAATTAAAAACTATTTTTTTCTATTTTTTTAATTAATTTTCGAAAAATCTGAAATTAATTTAATTAGAAACCGTCGCTAAATGCCTTTAGCGACAGACAAGCGTCGCTGTTGGTGTTCTTGAGCTCAAGAACACTGACAGCTTCGTTGTCTAGGGTGCTCGTTTGACCAGCTATAACTCATAATCTATTAACGTTATGGACATGATCTTGGTCACATATTGTAGTACTCGTGTAACACTATAACTATAAACTGATTTCATGGTCAAAACATTAAACATCAAAGAGATCTGAGCCTCCAAAGATCATGTCAGACTTTGTTCTTCAAGTTCTGAAATTTCCAGAATCGGGGTACCTACATTGGTGCTCTTTAATTAACATGTTCCCGGCTTGTTTTGTGTGGTATTAAAGTTCTAAAATGTAGTAGAGATGTCCGGGTACAACTACATACTATCATAACAACATAAAATCATCCCATACTCAAGATCTTGGTCAGTCAAAGTAGACTGGAAAGGCTGTTCTTGAACATTTCTGGAAAACCCAGAAATGTTCTTGAGCAGTTTTGTCAATGGTGGTTTGACCACTTATATCTTGGATTCTGTTATGGATCTTGTTGATCTAAAGTCTCTAGAATGTATTACTCATGTCAAGATACAAGAGAAAAACAACAACATGGTCATAACATTAAAACACTGCAAGATTCATGGCCTACAAAACGTTGTCAGAGCTTCTGAAAATTCTGGGTTTTCCAGATTTTCAGTTTTCGTGAATGGTCAACCATGTTTGACTGCTTATAACTTGAGATCTAGACATGGTATGGACTTGATTCAAGTTGGAGATTAAAGACCTACTGACATACTACAAGTCTATAGCTTAAAACAACACAAAATATAAACACACAAAGATCTAGAGGACCTGACATATGGATGTCAGACACATAAAAAAAAATTCCAAAATTTTGAAAACTCTTATTTTGTGAATCTAGATGTTATGGATCCACTAAATACCAATCCAGATCATCATTGGACACCTCATATAACATATATAACACAAAAAAAATAACATCAAACAACAAAATTCGGACAGAAATTAAAGCTAGGGTTTTTATACCTTCTTGATCGATTTCTGATTTTGTGATGCTGATTTGTTTATGGTGGACGTGGGGCTGTATTTTGGGACTTATATGCTACTGAAATTCGTTGGTTAGAGAGAGAGAGCTTAGGTTGAGAGTTTGTAAAAATATAAGTAACAAATGTAATTTTTCTCTCTCCAAATCTATTTATACATGACTTGGATGCAAGAATTGGCTGATTGCTGGCTTGTTTGCTGTCAAATGAAAGCATGTGGAGTTGTTGAAGTGGTTCACCCACTCAACCTATTGTCAAACCCTACTAATTTAGCCAAATAATGCAACTAGGGGCAATATGGTCAATTGGTAAATCATTTAATGGCAAAATTGGTCTTTGGCCAAACCCTTAGGGTTTAGGGTTTGGTTAGGGTTTAGGGTTTGAGCCAATTTAGCACAAATCTAGAATTTCCAATTTAGGGTTTAATCCAAAAATTAAAAGTAAATAAAAATTAAATAGATTTTAGTTTCTAAAATTTTTAGATTAGGGTTTCCTAATTATGATTAATTTTCTAATTACGCTATACAGGAACATTAGGAATTAATTGAAAGTAGTATGCACACAAGCCAATCATGTTTGATGATATAGCATATACTTTGTAACAATCTTATTCATTTATTAATAAAAAGTATTTATTTATTAAAGGTTTTTTAATTATCTACATGATGCTGTTTTATAATATGTGATAAACCCATAGTTTTAAGCAATGCTTTTAGAATAATGATGATGATCATTCTAATGAGATCTAAATTCTTAAAAAGCTTCAAACTAAAATAGTTCCCAATCGTTGGATTACTAAATTAGGGATTAGTGAATTCGGATAGATTGGTAGATACGTTGTTTGCTAGTTGGATGAGAATGATTGATCTCATGATCATTTGTGTGGAGACACTAAAGCAAGTATGTAGGTGCTTATTAGAGAATAAGTTCACTGAACGTGACTCGCTAAGGAATACCTAATGAAATTTTACTTGTCTGTCAATAGAAATTCCTGTAGTGATAGTAGTACAAGTGATCCTTGGACTTGAGATCGTCATAGTATCTTGTGTATGATGAGTTATACTTTGACTTATTCCTTAAGACCTTTAGGGTATATCAAAGGGTATGCTTGGGTATAATAAGTTGTACATGGAGATAATGTATGATCAATAAAGAATCTACCACTTCTAGTAAAAGAAGAGAAATATCTTATGTGATTCGATAAATGATAACTCAGTAGTCCTTGGCCAAGGCATAATGAAATTAGAAAGGAGTTTCTAATTTGCATTATTTGGGGTTGTGCATTTAAGAGTCGAAATACATATAATTAAATAAAATAAGACTTGACAGTAATTCCATGTCTTATATTTAATTAGGACATTGTATGGTGGAAGGATTGAATTGTACGGTAACTATTTACTCAAAGGTTCTTTTATGATTAATGTTGAAATCTATATTATTTAGAAAGTCGTTGATCGCTAAGGAGGCTTATCCTTATTGTAGAATAAATATTATTTATTTAAATAAATTAATAGTTTAATTTATTTATTTAAATAAGATTAGAATTGTTCTAATTGATTTATTCACAACCGGTTTAATATGGAGAACCTAAAGGGTCACACCATAAAAGGAAGAATAATTATTTAAGAAGTTAATGGCATAATCGTAATAATATGTTAAGTATATTTAATTTAATCTATGGTGATAGAATAAATTAAATAGCTTAACATTTATTATTTAATATTTTAGAAATATTAAATATAAATTAATAAGAGGAGTCTTATTATTATTATTATTATTATTATTATTATTATTTTAATTTCTAAAAGAGTTTAGGAATTAATTTAATATATGTACTCTCATTTATTCCTAATAGGATTAGGAGGGAAAATTAGTTAAAGGAGTTTAATTAATTATCCCTAATAAGATTAGGGAGCCCATTTAATTAAAAGAGTTTAATTAAATAAATAATATCTTATTTTTAATAGGGTTACTTGATATCTTTATAAGAGGAGTCTTATATCAGATATCAAACATACGTTATTCTAAGGGTTGGAGAGTACGCTCTTTTCTATAGAGATAGAAAAACTAGGGTTTTGCCAAACACCCATCTTCTTGGATCTTTCTTCTTCCTTGGTGGATCACCTCTAGAGGCCAAACACTTGGGTGGCTAACGTTGATCAAAGGAATGAACAAAACCCGGTGGATTCAAGTTGGGCGCGAAAAGGATTGGAGGTGAACTTGTACCTGAGGAAGCTCGGATCTTCAAGGGTATGATTATTGTTCTTTCTTTTTCGTTTAATTAATAATTGCACATAAAGGGTGATCCGGATATATGGTTTGTAAAATTTTAAACTCTGATTTTTCCACGTTTCCGCTATTTTGTGCAATTTAATTGCGTTCATGAATATTACAAACCTAACAGTGGTATCAGAGCCAAACCTTTATGCGAATTATTAATTATTTTAATTTGATATGTATATTGATATGTATTTAGAGCAATTTAATTGGGCATAATTTGTTGCATAAAATTTATTAAATAAATAAATAAATAAAATCGCAAAGCCTGTGATTTGTTTTCTTCCAAAAACGTTACATTTGGTTTACAGGATATATACTTGTAATTAAATTGGTTTATAGTATATATGTTTGGTTTACGGAAAGCTTGTGATTTGGTTTATATTATATATATACTTGTTACGAATATATATATATATATATATATATATATATATATATATATATATATATATATATATATATATATATATCATGTTCCTGATTCTTAGTTTTTAGAATCTTGAATCCTGTAATATGAATTTCAAGGGTGCACGGTACCTATGTTGACATGAATTTATTGTATTCCCTTGTTAGAGATTTACAATTCAGCTCAATCCCATTTATGATGCTTATAAATACATATAGATGTATATATACATATATAACATGAGTGTGCATCATATATGATTATTCGGGAATTGAACAAGGATACATGCCAAAACAAATTTACACCGCTTGAGATCGACTACCCAAAGGCATGGTATATTGTTATGGATCTTAAATTAGAGTATGGTCTTATGTCATCCTACATATTTTAACTAACACCAACCTAAAGCCAATAGATTCATAGGGGTAGAATACGAATCATTACATCATATATGGTCTGCATATGCTGCGTATATCAAGATTGCAGAAGAAGGCATACTATTAGTCCCTTAATGTGGGACTATTAGTCCTATGAGGCTTAGCTAAGCTTGGCGTGGCCTCGTGTGGCCTCGCGGCCCCAATCCCAGCCCATCAGCTCTAACAGCCCCTTAATAGGCTCTAGTGGATCACCAATATACTTATAATACTTAAAAAAATTTCACCAGAGTCTTCCCTACAATATGGACTAGCCACATGCACGACGACATGCATATATGGACATTTCTAGGCACCCAAGACACAAACCAAGAGAAATATAAAAATTTCCAATCAAATCGAACAATTACTTGAAGAATTGAATTCATTGATTCATGAAAGTTTACAAGGTTTACCCCCTTGCTCTTCTTCACAAAAAACTTTAAGCTATCCCAACTTCAGTTGAAGTAATATTATTTCGAGTTTTAGGATGTAGTTTTCAATAAATTTTAGGTAGATGATTGATAGTAATATAAAATAACCCAATATTCTTGGGTTTTTCCGCATAATTTCTTTACCATGCTACCAGCCTACCACTACTTAACTAACTACTTATATTTGTAGGGTCAAACATAAAATAAATACACAGTCTTAATATTTACAAAATTCACAAATTGGGACTCTTTTTGTAGGACGGATGGAAGGTATTGTTAGAAAATTACTGTCCTTGGTAACATCTAACTAACTGAAATTCAAGTCTCTAACAATAAATCTTCTAAACCAATTCAGATGCTTCTGAAAAACAAATGATTATTCATATGAATGATTATTCTCTAGCAAACAAAACACACCAAATAAGAATTTTTTTTTACTTAAAAACGAAATCTTATAAGGAAATTCAACGGAAACATTATTACCTAAAAGTGACGATAAAATGAATCAGTTGCTTGACTAGCGACGGCTTCTCAATTTCATTAGGAGGAAAAAGAAGAGAGAATTTATATTAAGAAAACCTAAAATAAAAAGTACATACCAGTGTTTGGTGGGGACGGCGGCTGGCTGGTGGCGGCGGTGGTTGGCCGGTGGTGCGGTAAACTTCTCCTTCTCCTACTTCTCTTCTCCCCCTTTTCTCCCTCTTCTCCCTCTTCTCTCTATGCTGAGCTCCCTTTCTTCTTCTTTTTTCTTCCGTCTTCTGTGTCGAGCGAAAGACCTGTTACTGATTTCTTTTAGTTTGATCAGCGACCGCCATCAGCGACCATCTGCGGTCGCTGAATTTTAATGACATGGACTTATCAGCGACCGCATGCGGTCGCAGATGTTAAGTGGTCGCACAAAACCTTGGCGCCAACATTTCGTGCCAAATTTTACGAGGTAAATTTGTAATAGCGACTTCTCAGCGACCGCATGCGGTCGCGGATAGTATTTAGCGACTACTTTAAGGAACGGTCGCAGATGTCGGTCGCTATAAATAGTATCAGCGACCGGATATGCGGTCGCGGATAGTCTTGGTCGCTGTTAAGCCTTTTTCTTGTAGTGGTAGGATAATTATATATATATATATATATATATATATATATATATATATATATATATATATAATATTCTTAATTATTTTATTATTAAAATAAAATTTTAGTTTAATCTTAAAATAAAATGTTTATTTTAATCTTAAAATTGAATTTCATGCTAACTAATTAGAGTTGGAATTGGATTCCATGATAACTAATTGGTGTTAAAATTTGATTCCTAATTTTCTTAAATAAAGGAGTTTATTTAGATATGAAATAAGATTTCATATTATTCAAAATAAAAGAGCTTATTTGTGAATAGGAAATAGAATCCTAATTTCCTTAAATAAAGGAGTTTATTTAGATATGAAATAAGATTTCATATTATTCAAAATAAAAGAGTTTATTTATGAATAGGAAAGAGAATCCGTGTTTCCTTTAATAAAGGAGTTTTTTTTACTTGGAATTGGATTCCATAATTAATTAAAATAAAGGAGTTTATTTTGATTAATGATTTTGATTAAAATAAAATAGTTTATTTTATTCAAAATTGGATAAATTAAAATAAAATAGTTTTATTTTGATTTAAATTTGGATTAAAATAAAGGAGTTTATTTTGATTCAAAATTAGATGTTATACTAACTAAATTTGCCCATTAAATGATATCAATATATATATATATATTGAATGTTTATTATTCATGAGATGACTATTATTTATTGATACATATGGTGATGTGTATGATAATAAATGGAATTGATTATGGACTATTGACCAATGTGATTGGATTTTATTTTAGTTAGATGCATGAATGTATGTGTTTTATTAAATAGGGTCTGCGTACCTCGTCTTCTCTAATTTTTTTTAATGTAAATTATATCTTCCTCCTATGTACTTCCCCTTGGCTGCTGATCAAGGTTTTTATTTATTTTAAAATAGTTTTGTAATAGGAATAGTTAGAATTAATTTTGAAGAATTGGAGATCAAGGAGCAAATAGCGCTTGAAGACCCGTTTGTAATGGAGCCCAAATTTAAATGTAATAGTTATATTTAAATATTAATTCTTTCACCCCTAGGGTTTGACTTTTTGGTTCACTTGGTGGCTCTAGTGAACCAAACTAGAATAAAAGTCCATAATCAATCTAGGTAGAATATAGTATTCTATATGTGCATGCTTATACTATATATATTATATATTATGCAAACATGCTTCGCATGTTCATTAATATGACGCGTATTTTATATATATATGTGCATGCGCGCTAAACAAGATGAGAAAAATTAATAACATACCCCTTAAATATTTTATATTAAGTTGTAACGTTCAAAGATATTTGGAATATCGAACGTCGCCTTCTAGCATGATAGAAACAATAGAGTATTGAATATTTAATATGAGTTTGTTGTGCACACACAAGGAAAGTATTAAATATTTAAGATGTTATTTTTATTATATATGATGTTTATAAGGAATTGAACATTACTGCTTTGTTGTGCACACACAAGGGCTGTAGTTTTCTCTTCACTTATATGGAAATGCTGGGTCTGACTTAACTTAAATTATTTTAGTTCGGATGTGCACACACTTGACCATTATGATTTAAGAGGCAAAATACAAGAAGTTACATAGTTGATGTAATTGACAAGAGTTGTCTACCTATTTACGTATATATAGTTTGATGTGCACAGACAAGGCTACATACATTTGAAATGGGATCCTTATTCTCGCTAGCAAATCTTTAATTAGATTTTGCCAAACTATATAAGTGAGGGTAATATAGTTTGAAAAAAATAGTGTGAAATACCAATTTAAAACAAGACCTAATTTATTTTGGTAATTAATAAAAGAATGTATGCTAAAATGTTGTTAATTAAAAATTTATTTATAGAATTTTACAATGTCTAAAATTACTATCACTGCGTAGCATATTAGATGCTAAATTAACCGGACCGAATTAAACAGATTGGTTAAGAAATTTGAGAATAGTTCTCATGGCTGAAAAGCTATCTTATGTCCTTAATACGCCTATCCCTGTAATGGTTGCAGACAATGCCTCTGAGGAAGAGATTACTACTTTTAGAAAGTGACAAGATGATGCACAGTTGACTCAATGCATCATGCTCGCATCCATGAGTAACGAGCTTCAGCGTCATCATGAAACTATGGATGCTCCTACTATATTCCTGCACATCAAGTAGTTGATGGTGAGGAAAGTAGGACTAATAGATATCAGATATCTAAGGAGCTCTTCCAATCTAGAATAACCGATGACACTACAGTACAGACACAAGTCCTTAACGTAATCAATTTGATTGATCAATTAGGACAACAGGTTTTGTCATGGATGGAGAGTTGAGTCAAGATTTGATCTTGCACTCACTCCCAGACTCCTTTCACAATTGTTGTGAATTTTTTATATGAACAAGCTAGATATCAGCCTAGCTGATTTGCTTAACATGTTGAAAAATATTGAGAGTCACTTTCCAACCAAGAAAGACCTTGTCTTACTGGTAGGGGTCAAAGGATCTTCTGAAAAGAAGAACGACTCAAAGAAGGTAAATAGAAAGGCAAAAACAAAGGATAATAAGAACAAAACTGATACGGATAGCAAAGCAGTTTGCTTCCACTGCAATAAGCCTGGACACTGAAAAGAAACTGCAAGAAGCATCCTGCAGAGGCTAACTAAAGAAGCTTAGTGAAGTTTCGGTTACAAATACAAATTTGTTCATGATTTAAAATAAATTTTTCTTTAAGTCAAGGTTCTACTTGGGTATTGGATACCGACTTTGGTTATCATAAATATAGATTTATGAAGGGACCAAGCAGAAGTATAAAGCTAAACAAATATAAGTAATACTATGTGTGGGAAATGAAGCAAAGGTTGCTACATTAGCCATAGAAACTTATAGTTTAGCATTGCCTACGGGCAAATCTATTAAGTCAATAAGTTGTTATTGTATTTCAGTTCTTGTTAGAAACATTATTTCTATTTTATTATTGGACAATAAGATTTTTGGTATTATAATTAAGAACAATTGTTGTTCTATTTATAATAATAATGTTTTGTATAGAACTGGAATATTACTTAATGGATTTTGTATACTTGACTTACGTAAAAAATTATTTTATAAATTGAACAAACTAGTATAAGAAAAAGCGATGATCATTCAAAGAGTTGAATATGTGTATTTGATGAAATACAATTGTGAATTGTTTGAAAGGTTCGAAGAATTCAGAAGTGAAACAAATTGGCAAAGTATTAAGATTCTTTGATTAGATCAAGGAATAAATACTTATGCAATAAGTTTTTAGATCATCTTAAATGGTTTTCTCATAATGGACGCCTCCTGATACGCAATAATTGATTGATGTATCCGAAAGAAAAAATCGTATCTTGTTGGACATGGTGCGGTCCATAATGATTTTACTGACATTCCAGTATCCTTCTGGGGTTATGCCCTAGAAATGGCTGCATATCTACGAAAAGGTAACCTCAAAATCTGGCCCCAAGACTCCATAAAAGTTATGGACAGGGAGGATTCCTAATCTTAAGTATGTTAAGATAAGGGGTTGTCCAACTTATGTGAAAAGGTTTCAAAGGATAAGCTTGGACAAGATTTGACAAGTACAGATTTGTGGGACATCCTAAAGTAAGTTTAGGGTATGTGTTCTATAATCCTACTTAGCAAAAGGTGTTTGTTACGAAACACGCTACCTTCTAAGATAAAGGTGTTTATTATTGAAGGAGCTAGTGGGAGGATAATAGATCTTGAAGAGTTCAAGAACCACAAATCACTATAAGTCAAATAAGAGGTACTTGTAGATATACTTATTGTACCACAACCGAATCGTAAATCTGGAATAGTATTGATGATACCTGGGAGGTATGGATTCATCATGGATGATGATGATGAGGTACACATCATAGAAGATGATGATCCAGAGTTACATACGATGAGGTAAGAGTTCTAGTGTGTACAAAAGGGTCAGTGGGAGCGTCATGAACTTTCTAGTATTATATGTTGATATACTACGGATGAAGAATAACATACCAATGCTACAATCAGTAAAGATAAAGTTGTCTAAATATTCCTCCATAAATGATTTGGAAGAGTATCTTAATTGGGGATACAAATCTATACAGATAGATTTAAGAGGATGCTCGACATAACCCAAGGAATGTATATTCATTTGATGCTAAAGTCGTTTAGCATGGCAAACTCCATGGGATGTCTCATGTTGATGAGCCATGAAGTGTATCTCTTTTAATAGTCCCCATAGACTCCAAAAAGAGAGATCGCATGAGTAACTATCATGTATGCAATGAAATGTACAAAACCTGATGTTAATCAGTTATATTCTGGAGAAGTTCACTGAGAGACAGTGAAAAATATCTTAAAGTACTTAACTGGCATTAAGGATGTGATCCTACATGGTGTGTCTGAATTAAAACTAGAGGGCTTAACAGACTCAAGTTTTTCAGACAGACCAAGACAACAGAAACTCCACTTTAAGGTAAAGCGTTACCTTGAACAGTGGTGCAGTGAATTAGAAAGGTTCCAAACAGCAAAGAGTTGCTAGTTTAGTGATAAAGACAAAGTACGTAGCTATAAATGAAGCTGCAAGTTGATTGTTTGGATAAAAGTTCATTACAGAACTAGGAATAGTTCTTAAGTCTCATCTTGGATCTAAACATGTGTTGTGGCACTTTCATTTGATTATAGGAATCATTGAAAGATGGGAAATTACTATAGAGATAGTGGACTCTCAAGAACAACATTACATATCCATTAACTAAAGTTTATCCAACAGCATGATAATCGTCACTTAGAGAAGAAGGGTATGAGATACCATGACGATTGACTTTAGTGCAAGTGGGAGATTGAAAGTAGTATGCACACAAGCCAATCATGTTTGATGATAAAGCATATACTTTGTAACAATCTTATTCATTTATTAATAAAAAGTATTTATTTATTAAAGGTTTTTTAATTATCTACATGATGCTGTTTTATAATATGTGATAAACCCATAGTTTTAAGCAATGCTTTTAGAATAATGATGATGATCATTCTAATGAGATCTAAATTCTTAGAAAGCTTCAAACTAAAATAGTTTCCAATCGTTGGATTACTAAATTGGGGATTAGTAAATCCGGATAGATTGGTATATACGTTGTTTGCTCATTGGATGAGAATGATTGATCTCAAGATCATTTGTGTGGAGACACTAAAGTAAGTATGTAGGTGCTTATTAGAGAATAAGTTCACTGAACGTGACTCGCTAAGGAATACCTAATGGAATTTTACTTGCCTGTCAATAGGAATTCCTGTAGTGATAGTAGTACAAGTGATCCTTGGACTTAAGATCATCATAGTATCTTGTGTATGATGAGTTATACTTTGACTTATTCTTAAGACCCTTAGGGTATATCAAAGGGTATGCTTGGGTATAATAAGTTGTACATGGAGATAATGTATTATCAATAACCACTTCTAGTAAAAGAAGAGAAATGTCTTATGTGATTCGATAAATGACAATTCAGTAGTCCTTGGCCAAGGCAGAATGAAATTAGAAAGGAGTTTCTAATTTGCATTATTTGGGGTTGTGCATTTAAGAGTCGAAATACATATAATTAAATAAAATAAGACTTGACAGTAATTCCATGTCTTATATTTAATTGGGACATTGTATGGTGGAAGGATTGAATTTTACGGTAACTATTTACTCAAAGGTTCTTTTATGATTAATGTTAAAATCTATATTATCTGGAAAGTCGTTGATCGCTAGGGAGGCTTATCCCTATTGTAGAATAAATATTATTTATTTAAATAAATTAATAGTTTAATTTATTTATTTAAATAAGATTAAAATTGTTTTAATTGATTTATTCACAACCGGTTTAATATGGAGAACCTAAAGGGTCACACCATAAAAGGAAGAATAATTATTTAAGAAGTTAATGGCATAATCGTAATAATATGTTAAGTATATTTAATTTAATCTATGGTGATAGAATAAATTAAATAGCTTAACATTTATTATTTAATATTTTAGAAATATTAAATATAAATTAATAAGAGGAGTCTTATTAATATTATTATTATTATTATTATTTTAATTTCTAAAAGAGTTTAGGAATTAATTTAATATATGTACTCTCATTTATTCCTAATAGGATTAGGAGGGAAAATTAGTTAAAGGAGTTTAATTAATTATCCCTAATAAGATTACGAAGCCCATTTAATTAAAAGAGTTTAATTAAATAAATAATACCTTATTTTTAATAGGGTTACTTGATATCTTTATAAGAGGAGTCTTATATCAGATATCAAACATACATTATTCTAAGGGTTGGAGAGTACGCTCTTTTCTATAGAGATAAAAAACTAGGGTTTTGCCAAACACTCATCTTCTTGGATCTTTCTTCTTCCTTGGTGGATCACCTTTAGAGGCCAAACACTTGGGTGGCTAACGTTGATCAAAGGAAGGAACAAAATCCGGTGGATTCAAGTTGGGCGCGAAAAGGATTGGAGGTGAACTTGTACTTGAGGAAGCTCGGATCTTCAAGGGTATGATTCTTGTTCTTTCTTTTTCGTTTAATTAATAATTGCACATAAAGGGTGATCCGGATATATGGTTTATAAAATTTTAAACTCTGATTTTTCCACGTTTCCGCTATTTTGTGCAATTTGATTGCGTTCATGAATATTACAAACCTAACATTAATATCATATAATTATCATTAACCTTGCTAATTTAGCAATTAGGGTTTACAATTTTGGTAATTAGAGTTACTAAAATATAATTAGGTTTTCTAATTATTAAATTAGGATTTAAAATTTTAGGATTTCCAAAATTAGCAATTGAGATTATAATACTTGCTAATTAATCACATTAACACAATTGCAACCAATCTCGAATTCAAATTTAAATTTCAAATTAGGGTTCCTCATTTTCAAAAATTATTTAGTGTTTCTAGATTATAATTAGGGTTTTCTAAAAATTAGGGTTTTTAGAATTCTTAATTAGGGTTCACCTAATTAATACATTTAATACACGACATAAATTATACAACACAGTTATAAAATAATCTTGCACTCTAATTTGGATCTCAAATTAGGGTTTAGCATTATTACTAGGGTTTGGTCAGAATACACCGAATTGACCTACCGTTATCGGTCCATGTATACAGTACATATTCATAGCACTGAAAAATCAAAATATAATTAATATTGTATTATTATTCTCATACCTTGACAATAATCCAAAATTAGGGTTTGGATTCCATATCTGATTTATTCTTCATATTTAACCTTAATATTTAAGGTAAAATAATTAACTTAATAACCTGTACCAAAAATTTATATAATAAAATAATTATTATAATTATTGTAAAAAAATCACTCCATATATTATTTAAATAATATATGACTATATATTCATGGAAAATAATTAATAAAAACATTTCTACCATAAAATTAATTATTATAAGAATGCACTTTAACAATAATTCTAAAATAAAATTATTTGTAAACATTTATGTAATAAATATATTTTTATTTACCACATAAATTCATATATATTAACTTGTACAAATCCTCATCCTTAAAATAAATAAAAAAAAATTATACGCAAAATTTCTTATTTATTTATATAGAAAAATATCGGGTTGTTACAGTTGCCGGGTCTTCCATCGGATAGGAAAACCGAGTTCGTAATAGACATTGTGCCAGGAGTGGCACCAGCTTCTAGGGCACTGTATCATATGGCGCCAGTGGAGATGAAGGAGTTGATGGTGCAGTTGCAAGAACTATTGGACAGGAAGTACATTTAACCGAGTGTTTCACCGTGGGGAGCACCGGTGCTGTTTGTCAAGAAGAAGGACAATGCGTTAAGACTTTATATCGACTACAGAGAGTTGAACAAGTTAACGATAAAGAATAAGTACCCATTGCCCAGGATCGATGATCTTTTTGATCAGTTGAAAGGGGCAAAGTATTTTTCCAAAATAGATTTAAGGACGGGGTATCATCAGCTAAAGGTTAGGAATGAGGACATGCCAAAGACGACATTCAGGACTCGTTATGGTTATTACGAATTTCTGGTGATGTCATTTGGGTTTACTAATGCACCAGCTACATTTATGGATATGATGAATAGAGTGTTCAAATAATATTTGGACAAGTTCGTCGTGGTGTTTATCGATGATATTCTAGTCTATTCTAAGATGTCAGAAGATCATGCTGAACACCTAAGGATAGTGTTGGAAATATTAAGGAAGGAGAAGTTGTATGCGAAATTCACAAAATGTGAATTTTGGTTAGAGAGGGTACAGTTTTTAGGACATGTCACTGACCATGAGAGGATTTCAGTAGATCCAACGAAGGTGGAAGCTGTGATAAATTGGGAACAACCGAAAACGCTGACTGAGGTACGGAGTTTTCTAGGGTTAGCGGGATACTATCGGAGATTCATTCAGGATTTTTCGAAGATAGCTACTTCGTGGACTAACTTGACAAGGAAGATGGTGAAATACGCATGGACTGAGGAATGCGAGGACAGTTTTCAAGAACTGAAGAAGAGGTTAAGTGAAGTGCCTATTATGTCATTACCCGATGACACAGGAAATTTCATAGTTTATAGCAATGCTTCTCATAGAGGACTTGGTTGCGCACTCATGCAGTATGACAAGGTCATTGCGTATGCATCAAGGCAGTTGAAGGATTATGAGAAAGTTTACCCTACTCATGATCTGGAACTGGCCGCGGTAGTATTTGCCTTAAAAATATGGCGACATTATCTTTATGGGGAAAAATGTGAGATATACACGGACCACAAGAGTCTAAAATATATCTTCACACAGAAGGAGTTGAATATGAGGAAGAGGAGATGGCTGGAGTTGATAAAGGATTATGACTGTGAAATCCTGTATCACCCTGGGAAAGCCAATGTAGTTGCTGATGCCTTAAGTAGGAAGGGTCAGGAGAAGTTGTCTATGTTAACAGCTCAAATTGAGTTAATAACAAAGATGGCTAAGATTGAGTTAGAGGTGAAGTTACCTAGTGAAGCGGGATAGAGACTGTTTCCGATGGAGCTCTAATCTACCATCGTAGAGAGAGTCAAGGAGGTACAGCTCAAAACTGATAAGTGTGACCAGATGAAGAAGCGGTTAACCAATGAAAAAGATATTAAGTACAATCTATATAAATGAGGGATTATTAAGATTTAAGGGAAGAATTTGGGTTCCAAATGAGACGGAATTAAAGGAGCAAATTTTACAAGAGGCTCACAATTCGAGGTACTCGATTCATCCTGGTAGCACTAAGATGTATCAAGACCTTCGACAAAGTTTTTGGTAGCCGAATATGAAGAGAGAGATAGCCGAGTATATGAGTAGGTGCTTAACTTGTCAGAAAGTTAAGGCCGGACATCAACGACCAAGTGGCTTGTTACAATTATTGGATATTCCGGAGTGAAAGTGGGAGCATATCATGATGGACTTTGTGGTGGGACTTCTGACTACTTAGAAGGGATATGATGCGATTTGGGTAATAGTAGACCGGTTCACGAAGTCAGCTCACTTTTTGCCAATTCGGGTTAAGTATAACTTAGACCAGTTAGCTAAACTTTATGTTAAGGAGATTATTTCCAGGCATGGAGTACCAGTTTCGATTGTGTCAGATCTTGGCCCACGATTCACGTCGAACTTTTGGAGAAGTCTGCAAGAACAGTTGGGAATGCAGCTGAAGCTAAGTACGACATATTATCCATAAACCGATGGGCAGAGCGAGAGAACAATTCAGACGTTAGAAGATATGTTGAGATCTTGCGTCATGGATTTTAAGGGTAGTTGGGATGATCATCTACCATTAGTAGAGTTTGCGTATAACAACAGTTATCATGCAAGCATAGGTATGCCGCCCTACGAGGCCTTGTATGGAAGAAAGTGCAGAACACCATTGTATTAGGATGAAGTGGGAGAACGCCGAATGCTAGAACCAGAATTGGTGCAACAAATAGCGGATATAGTAAAGTTGATACGGATGCGTCTCGTGGTAGCTCAAGACAGACAGAAGAAGTACGTAGACTTACATTGAGAAAATAGAGAGTTTAAGGTAGGCTCGTACGTATTTCTAAAGGTATCTCCCTGGAAAGGAAAGATACGCTTTGGAAAGAAAGGAAAACTAACTCTAAGGTTTATAGGACCTTTTGAAGTGTTAAAATGGGTAGGTGAGGTAGCTTATATGGTAGCGTTACCTCCAGACCTAGATCGAATATATAACGTATTTCACGTATCAGTGTTACGTCCTTACAAGCCGGATTAAAAGCACGTAATAGAGTATGAGCCTATTCAGATTGAGAAGGACTTAACGTACGAAGAGATGCCGATTCAAATCATTGATAGAAAAGAGAAAGTTATGCGAAACAAAGTTATATCTTCAGTAAAGGTGTTATGGAAGAACCACGATGCTGAAGAAGCAACATGGGAATTGGAAGAAAAGATAAGGAAGGATTACCCTCATTTGTTTGTGTAATGTAAGACGAGGTTCTAGGGATAGAATCTTTATAAGGGGGGGAAGAATGTAACGACCGAGAAATTCGGATCCTTTGTAAAATACTTTTAAATAATTAATTAATGAATAAAATTCTATTATTGATTATTATTATGTGTGTAGACACTTGAAATTTTCTGTACTACTGTCACTAACATTACAGGAGAGCAGATTCGTCTTTTAAGAGGGAACGCTGAAAGAAGATCCATATCCGTACCGGATACTACTGGAAGTTCAGCATCAACCCCAGATTGTAATCTGGGAGTAACAATTCTAATCTCGGAGATAACCCCGAAGCATGCAGATCAATACCGGCACACACACCAGAGAAGACCGATTAATCTTGGAGATAATCCTGAGGTATCCAGTCTCAGTCCCAACCATGGGAATAGCCACCAACCTTGGTGATAACCCCAAGGAATGCAATTTCGGCAATAACCCCGGAAATGCCTGTTACTAGTGCGACCAGCTTCAATCTCGGCGCTCACAATGAGATCCACTATACCAGCCCGGTGATAACATCGGGAAGACAGACACACCTCAAGGATGATAATGAGGACCTTCAACCAATTGCAGCAGTCCAATCCTAACGAAGCTGAGCAACGTCTTCTATATCAGCCCAATCCGGTAATAATACCGGTGAGGGGCAACATCATCGTCGGACCAACACGATGCCACGCCACGTCGCCTCAACATATCTACGCAACAATGTCCTACAAGATTAATCAATCCCGAGTGACTATTGTACGGGGTAACGGATGAAAGTTGAAGCTTGAAGACCGGAGGGCACCGTCCCATCTTTAATGACATCGTACAAACTCTAATCCTATGCCATCATACAACTCTCGACAACGACGGTCTGAAATAGGTCCTGTATACCTTAAACGAATGCCCGAATTGCACTTCTGAAAGTTCGAGTGGACATTACAGTGCCCGAGTGCACGTACTTCGAGACGACCCAAGCCGAAAAACCTGGGCCCACCCGGGTTGCCTCTGGTACACCTGCGGCTCAGACGCAGGTACACCTGCCACTAATATGCCTATAAATAGAGGCCTTGGGGTGCTTATTTTTAAGGAGAGAACGGCGAGGAAGCCCTGCCCAATTTGCTCTGTACTCATCCCATGTAGTGTACTTTCCCCTTTTAAACACATGTGAGCTCATATATAGCCTCTTTTGTACCTACAAAAGCCAGTATTTACCCACTCTAAAGATATAGAAGTCTTCTTTAGAAGTCAGCTGTAAGCCTTCTCACGCACTTTAGAGTCTTTCTCTTCATCTCTGGACACACCCTTCTACACGTTGAGAGTCGTGTTGCTCGTTTTTGCCCGGACTTCGGTCCGTGGTTTTATTTCGGTCTGTATATATATATATATATATATATATATATATATATATATATATATATATTTATATATATATATATTGACTAACATTATCGAGTTATGCCTCGATTGAGTCTAGACTTCGGTCTGGAGCGTTTATTTGCTTTCCTATATATATTTATATATATGAACTGCATGTCGAACTCTGTTCGATGAGCCTAGACTTTGGTCTGGAGCGTTTACTACTTTAATATATATATTTATATATATTAACTGTGTGTCGAACTTTGTTCGATGAGCTTAGATTTTATATCCGGTGCGTTTACTCGCTTATATATATATATATATATATATATATATATATATATATATATATATTATATCAACTGTGGTCGAACCTTGTTCGATGAGCCTGGATTTTATATCCGGTACGTTTAATGCTTATATATATATATATATATATATATATATATATATATATATATATATATATATATATATATATATATATATATATTCGTCCTTCCTGGAGTTCACTTCGTGGCAGTTGATCGCTTTGTACAGCTTTCTTTATGTTTCGTCCCGCCTGGAGTTTCCTTCGTGGCGGTTGACCGTATTTACTGCTTTCTTTACGTTTAGTCCCGCCTGGAGTTTCCTCCATGGCGGTTGATAGCTTTTACAGCTTTATTTACGTTTATGATCCCCCACGGAGGTGCTTCGTGGTTGGAGATCATGTCTATATATATATATATATATATATATATATATATATATATATATATTTACAGCTTATATATATATATACCTGCTTACTGCTTTCATATAAATTATAGTATTCTGTGCGCCTAGGAATCATGTGATCACATATTCATCCCATTGGATCTAGATTCGGTTCCCATAATGGACATTTTCAGTTGTAAGCAGCTTGTAAATTATTCTGCGGTGTCTGAATTTTCTCAGATGGTTTTCATACCCACGAGGAAGTCGGCATTATTTTGTACATTATTTTCATACGGATGCCTCGCATTCGTAAAAAAATAAAATCAATCAAGCTGAGCACTTAATAAAATGGGAGTGTAGAAGGTCTCAATTACTATTGAGCATCAGGGTTTGAAAAACCTCTTTTATAAAACATCACTGCCATTCTTGCTTAAAATTGAATTTTTACATAAAATTCAAACCCTGTGTATATAGGTGCGAACGAGGCCTCGCACTACTTCCAAATAACCGCACATTGACCCACACACACACATTCAGATAACCGTTTCTTGAAAAGAGGCGGTCACCGTGGTAACACGAATGTCGGGGGGTGCCTAACACCTTCCCTCCGCATAACTAAGTCCCCAGCCCCTAATGAATCTCGGTTTCACCGACCCGTTCAGCAGTGTCAAATCACTAGGTCAATGTGCAAACCTTTTCTCGGTTGTGTTGGTATAACCATTTAAAAAACTAACTAGCGACTCTTAACAGTCCATCGTCGACATTATACATATCGGACCTTTTTCACTTGTTTTTTCAAACAAATCTCACCTAAAATGAGAACACCAAAGAATAAGTAACGGAAAGGGACAATTAAAAATCCCGACGTCGACAGGTGGCGACTCTGCTGGGGACTCCAGTAAGAGGACTTAAGCCGCTATTACAATTTTTTCAAAATTGTTATCTACTTGTGTGTGGATGCTGCATTTACATTTTATGATAAATGTGTACGAATGCATTTCCTTACTTAGTGCTTCGCACTATAAACTGCTTGTGATATTAACGCTTCGCCCTATAAACTGCTTGTGATATTAGTGCTTCGCACCATATCTGCTTATGATATTAGTGCTTCACATATGTCATCATTTCATACGGTAAGACGTGATATATGTGAATGTATGTTGTGTGGTCCCTCCACCAGGAGGCTATCCCGTCGGTGTTTGATTACTGGACTCGTGAGAAGACTAATTCTCCGAGGCTCAGGAAAGGCACCACCCAAATTTGCTTCAGTTGAAAGATCGGATTAACTTCCCGTCCAATAGATTGCGATGATTTGGGAACCTTCATGCCAAAAAGCCGCGAGAGTAACCTAAGATAGGTCAGTCTTTGATAAACCCAAAAAGGAGGAAAGTCTTTTCATGCTCTCATTTCAAATTACTTGTAAAGCACAATTACTTGTAATTATCTTCCATATCTATCTCCATGTAATGAGAAATATGAAGAAATGTGTACACATACATGCTACAAACAGCTGACATCCATTTTGCAGGATAAAATTTCCTAAACTGGACACATCACATAGCATGTTATTATCCACCTTCCCTAAAGACTAAACTATGCAAGTCTTTTGCAGGGAATCAATCGGACCTACCACCCGTTCAAAGTCCAAAAAGGCAACAGGCCTACAGTCAATCATGTCGTCATCCAACCAGACCGAACTTAATCCAGTTTCTCGAAAAGAATTCGACGGATTAAGCAAACAGATTACAGATTTGGCTGTTCTACTAAAAGAATTACACCAGTCTACACAGGGTCAGAAAATACCCGTATATGCTGAATCCTCCACACAAGGAGGAACCCAGGTCGTTAAAATACCTGAACTGCAGTTGGATCCGACCAACAAAACTCATGATGTTGCCCATCCCACTGGAGACCCAGACACTGGTGACATCCAAAACAAAGCCCTCCAAATGGAAGAGACTCTTCGGACTATCAAAGGAATTGGAACACACGCGAGTGTTTTATATGCTGATTTGTGTATTTTCCCTGGTATTCATTATCTAGAAAAGTTTAAGACTCCTGACTTTGAAAAATATGACGAGTTAGGAGATCCTTACACACATCTAAAGGCGTTTATTGGAGAACTGGGATCTTATGCAGAGGATGAAAAACTCAGAATGCAACTGTTCCAAAAAATTCTAATTGGAGAAGCCCGTTCGTGGTACACAAGATTAGACAATTCAAAGATCCATAGTTGGGAAGAGCTAGCACACGCTTTCCTCACCCAATACAACTTTCAATCCCAAATGGCTCCTGATCGGTATCAAATTACCAAGATCAAGAAACAGTCTAATGAGTCTTTCAGAGAGTATGCTCAGAGGTGGAGATGCCTGGCTGCCCAAGTTCGTCCTTCCATAACAGAATCAGAGATGGTCATGACTTCCATAGACATACAAGAAGCACCTTTCTATGAAAGAGTTTTAGCCGGCATCGGCAAGCCATTTTCTGAAATGGTCAAACATGGGGAGATGGCTGAAATGGGATTGAAATCCGGAAAGATTCAAGAGCTAGCTGCACTCAAAGCTATTGCTGATCACATCCAATCTGGAAATTATGGGAACAACCCTCGGAGGGTCCATAAAAAGAAAGAGGAAGATGTTTCCCTGATACTACAGGGTCAAAAAGGCAATCAGAACACACCTATTCAACGGAGAAATTACACTCCCTTTCAATTACAGTTTGTGAACCCTCCAGTACCAAAGGGTGGAGAAGCTAAGCGCCCTCGAGTATTCACACCCTTAGGGGACACCCTCGAGAACATTCTCAATCTTCTCACAACACAGAAGAAAATCACGCATCTGCTTCCACCAGCCAGCACTAATGGACGGGGTTTTAATGTTGCTTGGAAATGTGCTTATCATGCCGGGGCACCTGGACATGATACTCAGGATTGTTGGGCCTTGAAACACAAAATCCAAGACCTGATAGACAACGGTGAAATCGTGGTCACCAAACCCGATCAACCTCACGTTCAAGACAACCCCCTTCCTCAGCACAAGGAAGAAGAGGTCAACATGATCAATTGGAGCAGCGGACAGAGTTCCAATTTCAGCTGTTAATCCTCCCCGACCCCCAAAGATGGTGATGACAGATGGGATTATGCCAAGTTCCAATGCATAATGGAACGAAAAATGAAAGCTCTCTGTAAACAAATTGAGCAATTGGCAGAACTGGTGACTTATCAGCATCAAGTGACTTGTCAACTAATCAGCCAGGAGCATGCCAGTCTCCTACCTATTGTCATGAATATTCCTTCTTCACTTTCAAAAAATGAAATGCTGGAAGACAAAGTGATGAAGAGAGCAAATGCTAAGGCCCGTCAGGATTTTGCCAACAAAAGGGAATTCACACATTTGGGCCAACCTATGGAGGAAATCCTTCATATGTTAATTAATGAAGGAAGGATTAGTTCCCTTCTACCTCCAATCAACCCCCGTTCAGGACGATATAACTCTGAGGGAGTATGCCAATATCATTCTCAATCTCACGATCACAACACAGAAGAATGCTGGGCACTCCACCACCTAATTTAAAATTTAATCGATAGTGGCGTACTGCGCCTGGCAGATAACGACACTGTGTTACGGGCAAGTGAGGATTCAGGTCCTACTAAGTGGAAGAGTGTAGTAGCAGTCATATCCGCTAAAAATGGTGGGGTTAACAAATCACTTGTCATGCCAGTAATTCAACTCAAGGGAATCAACAATCCTTTGAAAGTGGCCGCTCCCGAGCCAATTAACTTGCCATGCAGAGCACAATATCCTATTGTTAGCTTGCGCACAGTTTCGTGGAATTGTAGAGAAGGTAAAGGATCCACCTCGCATACAACTACTACAGTGTCGAAGGAGAATCCATTGTATCTTCCCCAACGGGTAATGAAGCCTGTCATCAAGTCTAAGGGGAAAGTGCCCATTGAGAAGATTGAAAATTTCCTCCGCACTATGGGTCATAACAAAGCCAAGGTGGTTTTAAGCTTGAAAGAAGCTCCACAACAGATATCAATCTTGGACTTGGTCCTGACTTTCGAGAATCTCCGGAAGGTCTTGTTAAAGGTTTTAGAAGAAGCCTATCTACCGACATTAGTTGATACGAAAAAGTTTCAACATCTGGTTGATCACATTTTTAACAACAATGTGATATCCTTCACTGATGATGATATACCGCCCGAGGGGACCGGTCATTGCAAATCGTTGCACATTGCGGTCTTATTCTCCGGATATATGGTGGCTGGAGTTTTAATAGATAGAGGTTCCTCTCTGAATATTTTCCCATATGCTACCTTGGTGAAGATGAATATCAATCCCAATCGAATTTGGAGTAGCCATACCATCATCAAAGCTTTTGATGGAGCCCGCCATAACTCGGTCGGAGTAGTTGAGTTGCCAATTGAGATTGGTCCTCATACATTCTACGTATCCTTCCATGCGCTCAAGATAGATTCGGGATACAACCTACTCTTGGGACGACCATGGATTCACATAGCAGGGGCAGTCCCCTCCACTCTTCACCAACAGTTGAAATACATCATCAACAATATCCTGGTCACAGTCAACGCTGAACCGGAGATTTCTCAGCACGGGGACATGTCGTTCGTCAATGCCAATAAGGATGTTGAGCCAATTAGTTTTCATGCTTTGGAAATAAGCAATACCCAATACCATGCTATTGGAACGCCATCTACCCGAACCCCAGATTTCTACCGAGGTAATGTCGGTCACTCAAGAAATAATGTCGTTGGGTCATAAACAGGGACAAGGGTTGGGTAAAGATTGCCAGGGTATCAAGTACCCTATTCGCTTAACCCATCAAATTGGGACAGCTGGACTAGGTTATTCTGCCAGCTCTAGTCATAGGAATCCTCATAAGCATCAGCAGATTCATTCAGCTTCCACCATGCGGAGTTTAGCTTCGTCTGCAAGCTCCGAGTCCGCATAACCTCCTGTAAAGGTGTCTGCCAATATAATGGCGATGTTATTTCCCAAGCCGGTACCGGTGAAGGGGAAAGAAATCTTTGTTCCAGATCCCGCAGTGGAGGAAGAGGAACGAAGAATCAAGCAAGACGTCATCTGGAAGATGTCCGGCATACACATCATCGTTCATGATGAGCATACCAATAGATACACCCTAGACGATGATTTTCCAGACGTAATGGCTATCATTCGGGACAGAGAAGATGATGATAATCCCTCTATCACTACGGCTCACCCAGAATTTGCTCTTGCCAATTGGAACAACATTCCTTGCATTGGTCGTCAAGGGTAAAGCGGGCGGAAACTCTTTCTGCCCTGTAGATATAATAACTTCTTACTTTTCTATACAGTATTAGCGGTTTATTTTGCCAGTATATGCTAACACTGTGTATGATCAACACATTTTATATATACTAAGTGAAAGCATAATTTTTTTCAGGACTCTGAATTTAGATGTGCCTGTACTTGCTGGTATGGTGCCTCTTCTCCACAAGGATCGGACCTTTGATGTAGAGATAAATTCAGCCTTGGTGGATATACAGGATGACATTGAGGTGCCTCCAAAAATTCAAGAATGGGTCAAAGATAAGCCCAAACCCAACCTTGATCAAACCACTCCTTTCAATCTCGGAACCTTAGAAAACCCTAAGTTAATCCAGATTGGTTCAGACCTTACCCCAAACCGACAGAATGACATGTTTATGCTACTAACCCAGTTCCAGGATGTGTTTGCATGGTCTCATGAAGATATGGTGGGTTTGTCCACTGACATTGTCCTTCATCGCCTTCCCATTAAAGAGGGATTTAAGCCAGTCAAGCAAAAGCTGTGGCAATTAAAACCTGAATGGAGTTTAAAGGTGAAAGAAGAAATTGTGAAACAGTTTCAAGCTGGCATCATAATGGTGTCTACATATCTTGAGTGGATATCCAACATCGTGCCGTACCTAAACCTGGAGGGAAGGTGCGAGTTTGCATGGATTACCGGGACTTGAACAAAGCTTGCTTAAAAGGTAGCTTTCCCGTGCCATTTATCCACATTCTCATTGATAATACTGCACAATACGACATGTATTCCTTTGCAGATTGCTTTGCGGGGTATCATCAGATCATGGTTGCCGAGAAAGATCGTGAGAAGACTGCTTTCATCACTCATTGGGGAACTTTTTGTTATAGACGGTTGTCATTCGGCCTCATCAATGCTGGAGCTACCTATCAACGAGCTATGATGGCTCTTTTCCCCGACTTAATGCATAAAGAGATCGAGATCTAAGTGAATGACATTATTGTCAAGTCCCGAAAGGAGGATGACCATATAGACCATCTCAGGAAGTTGTTCAACAGGTTGCGTAAGTACAACTTGAAGTTGAATCTAGCTAAGTGCGCCTTTGGCGTTAAATCAGGCAAGTTGCTAGGATTTCTAGTCAGCCACAAAGGGATAGAGCTGGATCATGCCAAAATCCAAGCCATCACGGAAATGCCCATTCCTTAGACAGAAAAGAAAATACAGGGATTTTTGGGGAGAATCGACTTCATTAGCAGATTTATCTCTCAACTCATAGGAACCTGTGAGCCAATCTTCAAGCTATTAAGAAAGAACTCCTCCATGAAATGGAATGAGGAGTGCCAGAATGCCTTCCTTATAATCAAGAAACAGCAAATCAAAGCTCCCATCTTGGTACCACCCAGGGATGATGTTCCCCTGTTTATGTATCTGTCCGTAAATGAAAATGTCATGGGCTGCATGCTGGGACAGAAGGACGATAGAGGCCTAAAACGAGCTATCTATTACCTCATCAAAAGATTCAGTAGCAGTGAACATAAGTACACTCTGATCGAAAAGACGTGTTGTGCTTTAGCATGGGCTTCCATGAGGTTACAACATTATCTCCATGGTCACACAACCCATCTCATATCCCGCGTGGATCCTCTCAAGTACGTGTTCAACAAACCCATGTTAAATTACAGGCTGTCCAGATGGCAGCTGATCCTACAATAATTTGACATCGTATATGTGACTCAAAAGTCCATCAAAGGTCAAGGAATTACGGATCAACTAGCCGCCGCACCATCAGGGGATTTCAAACCCTTGGAGACATATTTCCCCGATGAAGGAGTAATGACAGTTTAGCAAAACCATCAGTACGATACACGCCAAACGTGGAAGATGTATTTCGATGGAGCTATTAATATGGAAGGTTCTGGAGCTGGAGCAGTTTTAGTATCTGCTACGGTGGAGCAGTATCCTGTCGCCGTCAAATTACAGTTTGTCAGCACCAACAATACAGCTGAGTATGAAGGCTGTCTTATGGGGCTAAAACTTGCCCATTCAATGGGCATCCGGTGGTTAACTGTCCTTGGAGATTCGGAGTTGGTAATTAGACAATCCACCGAAATCTATCAAACCAAGGAATTACATTTGCTGCCTTACCATCGATAGGTTTTAAAGATGGCTGTGGGGTTCGAAGAAATATCCTTTCTACACATTCCTCGTAATAGGAATGATTTTGCGAATGCGTTAGCAACTTTGGCATCCTTGATCCGCATATCAGACAAGGAACACTTGCCAAGCGTCACAATTTCCCTGCACAAGTCCCAAGCCTATGGGAATTACGTTAGAGAAGTATCGGATGAGCTGCCTCCCATCCAACATCCTTGGTATCAGCATATCAAGGAATATCTGCGAGATGGATCTACACCCGCTGAGGCGAGCCCGACTGAGAAAAGGCGGATCCATCGACTTGCTATGAAATTCTACCTGAGTGGAGATGCGCTCTACAAAAGAGATGCAGGATTAGGTCTCCTTAGATGTTTAGACAAAGATCAAGCCCAAAGGCTTATGGATGAAATCCATGGCGGAGTCTGTGGCCCCACATGAGTGGCCCCCTCCTCGTCAAGAAAGTCCTCAGGATAGGACATTATTGGCTATCTCTCAAAGCTGATTGCAATGACCATGTCAGGAGATGCTATCAGTGCCAGATTCATGGGAATGCTATACACGCCCCTCCACGGGAACTTCACAATATGAGTTCACCTTGGCCCTTCTCAATGTGGGGAATGGACGTTATCGGGCCCATTGAGCCTAAAGCCAGTAATGGTCATCGATTTATCTTCACCATGATCGATTACTTCACCAAGTGGGTAAAAATAGCCTCCTTCCCCAGGGTTACTAAAGAAGTCATCATTGCTTTCATCAGAAACAATGTCATTTGTCGATATGGACAACCAGAGGTGATTGTGTCCAACAATGCCAAGAACCTCAACAACAAAATGATGGAGGAATTATGCAGTAAATTTCACATCAAACATCTCAACTCAGTCATCTATCGTCCGAAGATGAATGGTGCTGTTGAAGCGGTTAACAAGAACATCCAGAAGATTATGCAAAAGATGTCCACCAATCACAAAAATTGGTCTGACCAATTGCCTCTGACTCTGTTAGCCTACAGAACCTCAATGCGCACTTCCACTGGGGCAACCCCCTACGCATTAACCTATAGGATGGAAGCGGTACTCCCCATAGAAGTGGAGATGGAATCCCTCAGAGTATTGATAGACGCTCAGTTGGATGAAGACCAATGGGTACAAGATAGGTATCACCAATTGGCTTTAATAGACGAAAGGCGAACCGCAACTATCTTCCATGGTCAGTTATATCAACAAAGGATCGCCAGATCCTACAACAAAAAAGTCTGGCTATGACAATTCAGACAGCATGACTTGGTTTTGAAGAAAATCTCTGACAACCAAGATCAGTCTAAGGGAAAATTCACTCCTAATTGGGAAGGCCCGTTTATTATCAAGGAAGTATTGACATGAGACGCTCTCAATTTGCAAGAAATGGACGGTGATGAATTTCCACAACTCATCAACTCGGACACCGTGAAACGATACTATGTCTGAAGTTTCCATCAAGTAAACATCCTGGTGGTAGACCATCAGGTCGCCAGTCATTCCGGTTCTTTAAACCTTTACCACAAACAACTTTTCTACACTTTGCCCCTCAGGGAAACATACCTTTCAAGCCAGCAACCTGGCTCTCCTTTGTGCTCATGCAACTTAGGTCATCCCACCACGGATTGAACCTCTTACGTATATAGTTTGGCTACCCATACCTGGGATCAAACTTTTCACCTACAGTTTATGCTCAACCTAGGATTAAACTTTTTCTTCCCTGCACTCTGACCTGCATATGGGATTACGCTTTTCGTCTCGCCCTAAGGGGTGAACTACGTCGACCTGATCTCCTCTTCAATAGGAGTACGTAGGCAACCATTTCATATGGCCCGGTAGCAATAAAAAAAAAATAAAACAAACATTCCCACACTATTCCTGCCACATACAGCGTTGAACCTCTTACACCAGGTTCGAACTACGCAGACCTGATCTCCTCTTCAATAGGAGTACGTAGGCAACCATTCATGGTGCGGTCTCACTCCCTACCAAAACATAAACCCTTGTCAGTTGGTACTGGGACCATCCTTCAAACCACTACATTTCATTCGGCTTCAGACCAAAGGGGTGGAATTACCTGAACTCCTCCCTACTAAGAGATTCAGCGACTATCTAAGCTGCGGTCATACCTTGAAGAGCAACACCAATCCATAAGAGATGAAATTAACTAGGCTTCTCCTAAATAGAAGTACTGGCGACCATCTGTGGTGCGGTCAATCTCAGAGAGGAAAGCCACACTCCTCTCTTCATTTCCATATAGAAACCAGTCCCAAGACACCAAAGATGGTAGGGATACATACAGATCGATGATCCATTCTGAACTATCCAGAGACAACTCAATGTCCATCCACCCAAAAGGAATTCAGAATCCATCAAGATCACAAGCCCTGAAGCAGCATGCAAAATATCAAGCAAGTAGCAAAGCATATCTAAAAGGGAAGTGATCAAAAATATATTTCCCTGTCCTATATATAATGCTGGTTGATATACACAATGTAAACTGTACATGACAAAATGGCTAAGCTAGTCTGTGCAGGTAAATACAAGATCACCTACAAGTCAGGGTATATGCGAGCTAACAAGCCCAACATGGCGTCCCTCTCAGAAGATGGAGGCAAAGCTGTGGTCTCCTATATGAGAATATCCACACGACCCAACAGATCTGCAGCCATCTGCATGGTGACCATATGATCATCAATATATGCGCTAATCTCTACGATCATGCCAGTGGTAAGGGACCTCACTGCAGTACTATCTGTGACGGCTACATCTCGGGTAGATATGGCGATATCCCGCTCAACTATCACTGCATCTCTGGCTGATATAGCCTCATCCCGCTCAACGACGACTGCATCTCTACGAGCCAATGCCTCGTCTCTCTCCAATAGAGCGGCCTCCCTCACATCAAGAGCAGTCGACATCATAGATCGAATCTGATCTCTCTCAAAGGTCATCAGATGAAGACTCTACTCTAAGTACTGTGCCGAATGCTGAATCACAACAGTACTGGTACTAGGAGAATCCGAAAGAAATGCTGGCAACCCAGCAGTGGGCTCCTCCTCGATGTAGGTATTAGGGTCCTCCATGGGCTCTACATCATCTAACTCACGCTCCGGTACTGCAAATACTGCTGCAGCCGATAAAATCTCTATCTCCATCCACGCGGAATACTCTGCGGAATAACCAGGATGACTGACAGAAAAAGCCGCTATCTCTCGTCGATCCCAGCAGGCGTATACCCGAGATCGATCCACTGTTGAGAGGTACCGAGAAGCTGAACGCTGACCTGTCGCCCCCTCAAAAGGATTAAAATCCTGAAACTGGTCGAACTGTGACATCACGCCCAATGGGTGATAAGTGGTCACTCCCCTCAAACCAGCCAGAGGGAGATAGTCCATGCCCAGAGCATGAGTAATGAAGCTGTATGGTGAGCTAAGCCCCAAACACGGCAATATGCTGAATGGATCTCTGATATCTGCCAAGAATGTGGACCAGGACAGAGCATCTATACACTCTAATGGCTGAAAAGAGTAGGACATAGCTACACCATGGGTGAAACAGTACCCATGCTGTCTAAAAGTGCCAATCGGTCTCAAGTGTGACATGAACCACACATATAGCATGACTGAGCTACCTGTGAACACTCCTATAGGATACGTGCAACAATATGATGCCGACCGCAGGGTCTCTACTACAATCATAGGTACAATGGTACGACCCTCCCTGAGAGCTCTCACAGCCATGATAACGCCTATATCTATCTCATCCATATATCACGGCATATACATATATGATAGTACACATAGCATCAGTACGTCAACTCTGGCCAAACGCCAATGATCCTCCGGTGTGGTGAAATCCCCGAAATGTCGTGAATAGCTATCCTCCGAGCCAAATCTATCGTATAAAAAATGCTGGGAAATCATGTGGCCAGATGTCAACTCA
Source organism: Panax notoginseng (assembly GCA_016801055.1). Classification (NCBI taxonomy): domain Eukaryota; kingdom Viridiplantae; phylum Streptophyta; class Magnoliopsida; order Apiales; family Araliaceae; genus Panax; species Panax notoginseng. The sequence goes on along the minus strand of CM029018.1, from coordinate 41,941,523 downwards.
TCCTGTACCACTCTGCGCCTCAATCCTGTGAGAGTCATGAATCGTGTACTCATGTCTCCCAAAGCCAGATGCACGCAAGGTCTGTCTAGAGGCAGCATCGTCAAACGTGCATACTCCTCCAAAGTAGGAGTCAGCTCATGGGTGCCGAATCGGAATACCTGCCTATCCGGTAGCCAATGCTCTATCATCCCGTCCACAAATCCTTCGGGAACCTGAAAAGTCAAAAAGGTCATGGTATGCTGCAATAAATGATCTATAATCACCCTGTCTGGTGGTGACATGCTATCATACCATGATCGCATACCCGACGCCACCACTGACGGTGGGGTATGATCTATACGGCTAACTGTCGAAGAAGACATCTGTGCGGGTCGTGTCATAAGATCATCCAGGAGTCAATATCCAATATCTCTAGACATACATACATATGCATAACATGATACATGCACAACAGATAATGGATGGAAATATGATATAGGGAAATAAAAAATAGTGCATACATTCCTAAGTATATCATCATCTAATACATCATCTCTATACAGCTACAAATACAGGGAAATGGGGCACAGACGCCCTACTACTAACAGAGGCCTATCAAAAGATATAGTGAGAATGGGGAACAACCACCCAATATCTAACAGAGGCCTATCAAGAGATATAACGATAATATACATTAGAAGAAGACCAGGGTCTCCATATCCATATCATCAATCCTGTCCACCTGATGTAACTCCTCCTGAGTCACTGGATCTCTATCAACAGGGATGTCAAGCCTATAAAGAGGAGGATCTGCGTCGGCAAAATCAAATGGGTCGTCCGAGGGGCCAGCGCCTGAGCTGGAAGGATCAAACGAATCTGCCTCTGCCGGATCTCTGCCCAAATGTCGGATAAAGATATGTGTCTGGTCCAACTGCCGGGTCAAACTGTCAATCTGTGTCACATGAGTCGGATCTCGGACACAGGCTAGTCAATCCGTCATCATCAAGGATCCTGGAACCATGTCCCCCATAAACTGTGTGCCGCGGGACTGGGCTCCAATAGTGCGAGGGAACCACCAACGCTGGAATATCTCCTCAGTACATGGACCCTCTGACAATGCAAATCCGTCCACCCCCAACAATGGGATATCAATAACGGGTGACCGTGATATGGGCCAAGAACGCCTAGCAGGAGGCAAGATCGGTATACGGATCTCCCCTGTAGTGCTCCTGATGGCACACTCTCCTAAATAGAGCTCCCAACCTCCATCCGTGAAGAGAGGAACTCTCCTGGTTAAAATTGCATACTCAGCTCTTGTCGGGTATCCATCCTTAAAACCCACGGTCAGGTGTTCCCCAGAATAGGGAAGCCATGTGATGGTGTCGGTCGTCAGCAACTCCAGCTGCATATGGCAATGAGTGAATCCCTCAACTATAGGGACCTCTAGCAGAATCAAATGATGCCATCGTCTTCCTCGTGGATAGGTGTCTAAACCTAACACACTCACGTGACGCAAGCATGGAAGCCTCTCATAGGCCCAGAACTGCCAATACAATAAAAAAGTATATCTGCTATCAGTAAACACTCTTAACCAATAAAGAGGAAACGATAAGAGAAATACTCACCAGCAGAAATGGGTAAAATCCTAGTCAAGCCTCGGTCAAACCTTGTGAGGGCATACGCATGCCCCAGAGGAAATAGGCAAAGGTATAGGAGCCCCAATCATACTCTCCAATACGGTCCACATCACGTGTAGGGCTGATCAAAGCGAAAGATACCGTAGAAGAGTTATCTTCTATGAAGCAGCCTCGAATGATCATCAGGAACAATCACCGTAGAACGCGATCCCTGTTCCTGACATCATCAGACATGGGCTCACTCAATAACCCGCTCATAGCATCTATGCTCAAAGGACCTGAACGGACAGTCCTGCCTTTGAACGCCACCACCGGAACTCCTAATAAGGATCTAACGGCAATAGGAGTAATATTTGCCATACAAGGCACTGGCTCCCCTCCACACTCCATACCAGTGATAAATTGCCAATCCATAGGCGTCATCATCACCTCGCAATCCAGCAGATGGAGTGACTGAGTCTGATGAAACCATCGCTCAGACAATGCCCTGAGATAACCCCAGGGACAACAACGGGGAAGGATGGAGAAAAATGCCCCAAATCCCCACTCATGCACTACCGCTCTATAGTTAGGATGAAGGGCCTGGTACATGGAGTGAATGCTGAACTAGTTCCCTCAAGGATGTGTAAAACCAGGAACCTGCATGAAATGCAGATCAACATCAAAACCCTTTAATCCTCATCAATAGGAAAGAAGGAAGATCAAAGTCTAACGCCATACCTCGTTAGCATGCAAATACATCGATGGATGTTTGCCCAAATCACCCAGCAACTTTGGGTTCACCACCTGAATGCTCAAAAGCTCCCTACGAGGGACAGGTGCAGCAGGAGCGGGGTCCTCTATCGGAATATCCGCCTCCTCATCCACAACGTCTGGAACATCTACCTGGACAGGACGTATTACAGCCTCCACCAACCGATGAGGTTGTTTGATAGAACGAGGAAGAGGCACTTCAGAAGCCCTCTGCCGTACGCCCGAAGCAATCCTATAGGAACTGCTCGGCTGATCCGGATCCATAATATCTGGACAATAAGTCTCCAAATCACCTCAGAAAGGGTGTGGTATTTCTTAACCTGGAACTTTCTAAAATGCATTTTATGACTATATGTATGCATTTACTTTAACATATAATAGAGTTAAAAATGCATGACTACCCAATGCCTACATTTGGAAAATTTTTGCCATAGTCCCCTCTGAAAATAGGACTATCCACATGCATACAGACATGTCTAGGTGGCCATTCAGTAGCACACCTGCCTCAAAGTTATATACATAATATATGCATTAAAAAGTGAAATCATCATGCATCAGGCCAACCTCGATACTAGGAGTACTTTGCCTTGCTACCTTATGCTCATTGGACCTCAAATAGGACAAAAAATAGCAGAAAAAGGTGCCAATTTGACTGTCTCAAAAGTCAAAATTTTTCAAATTATTATGTTCAGCATGGTTTAATACTAACATTTACTATGTTGAATATTTTTTATCAAGTCATCTGTGCATACATAATCACTACTATGTGTTTAGATGCATTTCAAGCGATAACTCAAAATCCAACGGACAGAAACGAAAGAAAATACAAGCATATGTTATCAGGATAGTGTAGAACACTTGTACAGTGACATAATTTGTAGAAAGCAGCCCAAACTCAGCAGATTTGAAGATGGCTCGCGATTTTCTCTATGCGAAGCAAGTTAAAAGTTACTTGTGAAGACCAACCTGCAGGATTTATGATCCACGGTTGGCCGCAGGCCCATCTGCGGCTGCAACAGGTGCACCTACGGCACCCCTATGTGGGACACACCCCTCCAGCTCGGTCCAGTTTGAGTTGCAAAGGAGTTCTTACAGATTAGCAAAGTCAAATCAGAAATAAAAATGCCACGCGATTGAGCAAAACTGCATACAATCCTGGTCCTCTCATATTAGACGTTGAATCTGTAAATCACTCATTGCTAGTCACCTGAGTATAAGATATACCCTGCCAATGATCCCAGTTGTCATAAATCACAGACGGCAATACCTTATACAGGTCTGATGCCACCAACTCCGGGTCAATACCCTACGTAAGATCCCCAACGGGGGTTACAACGTGAGGTCCCCGACGGGGGTTACAACGCATGCTCATCCGTTGACACACAAATTAACGAAGGTCAAGTAGCCTTGACATTGTTTCAGCCGATAACAAGTAAACCCATCGAAGCATGAAAAGTTGTTCAATCATTGCGTACGTGTATATTCATCACTCTCTAGCGGATCCCCGGCGGGGGTTACAACGTATTGTTCCAGTGATCTACACGACAGCGGATGTCAAGCAACCTTGACAATCTACCCACAAAGTTTCAGCCGTTGATTCACACGTCGACGAATGGAATGTTAATAAAAAGGATAAATGGTGGAATATGTTATACACATGCTCAAACAGATCAAGCTTCATCCCCATAGATCTCTCACACATAAGAGGTACATCTTAGGGATCAAGTCGTAATCGAAGACACAAGACTTTGGTGATAACCCCAACATCAACATCCTAACAGATTCGGATTATACATCAAAATCTGGTCATCGTTGCCAACCCCCAGTTGAAGTAACAGGGAGCCAACAATCATCCCTAGCATGTTGGGCTACAACCCCGTAAACATGCATCATACATTTGCATCATATTGCTATCCCTAGTACCATGTTCGTCTTGTTACATTTCAAGTGTCTAGGATTCTTTATCCTACCCATGCATCGCCATGCATGAGTAAGATAAAGAGGGGCATCTGTAGACACTTGAAAATTTTTGTACAACTGTCACTAACAATGAAGGAGAGTAGATTTGTCTTTTAAGAGGGAACCCTGAAAGACGATCCATATCCGTACCGGATACTACCGAAAGTTCAGCATCAACCCTAGATTGTAATCTGGGAGTAACAATTCCAATCTCGGAGATAACCCCGAGGCATGCAGATTAATACTGGCACACACACCTAAGAAGACCGATTAATCTCGGAGATAACCCCGAGGTATCCAGTTTCAGTCCCAACCATGGGAATAGCCACCAACCTTGGTGATAACCCTAAGGAATGCAATTTCGGCAATAACTCCGGAAATGATTGTTACAAGTGCGACCAGCTTCAATCTCGACGCTCACAACGAGATCCACTGTACCAGCTCAGCTATAACATCGGAAAGACAGACACACCTCAAGGATGACAATGAGGACCTTCAACCAATTGCAGCAGTCCAATCCCAGCGAAGCTGAGCAACGTCTGCTTTATCAGCCCAATCCGGCGATAACACCGGTGAGGGGCAACATCATCATTAGACCAACACGATGCCATGCCACGTCGCCTCAACATATCTACTCAATAATGTCCTACAAGACTAATCAATCCCGAGTGACTATTGTACGGGGTAATGGATGAAAGTTGAAGCTTGAAGACCGGAGGGCACCATCCCATCTTCAATGACTTCGTACAAACTCTAATCCCATACCATCGTATAACTCTCGACAACGACGGTCTGAAATAGGTCCTGTATGCCTCAAAAGGATGCTCAGAGTGCACTTCTGAAAGTTCGAGTGGACATTACAGTGCCCGAGTGCACGTACTTCGAGACATCCCGAGCCGAAAAACTCGGGCCCACCCGGGTTGCCTCTGGTACACCTGCGGCTAATATGCCTATAAATAGAGGCCTTGGGGTGCTGATTTTTAAGGACAGAACGGCGAGGAAGCCCTGCCCAATTTGCTCTGCACTCATCCCATGCAGTGTAGTTTCCCCTTTTAAACACCTGTGAGCTCATATATAGCCTCTTTTGTACCTACAAAAGCCAGTGTTTACCCACTCTAAAGATATAGAAGTCTTCTTCAGCAGTCAGCTGCAAGCCTTCTCACGCACTTTAGAGTCTTTCTCTTCATCTCTGCACACACCCTTCTACACGTTGAGAGCCGTGTTGCTCGTTTTAGCCCGGACTTCGGTCCGTGGTTTTACTTCTGTCTGTATATATATATTATATATATATATATATATATATATATATATATATATATATATATATATATATATATATATATATATATTGACTAAAATTATCGAGTTATGCCTCGATTGAGCCTAGACTTCGGTCTGGAGCGTTTATTTGCTTTCCTATATATATTTATATATATGAATTGCGTGTCGAACTCTGTTCGATGAGCATAGACTTCGGTCTGGAGCATTTACTACTATATATATATATATATATATATATATATATATATATATATATATATATATATTAACTGTGTGTCGAACTCTGTTCGATGAACCTGGATTTTATATCCGGTGCGTTTACTCGCTATATATATATATATATATATATATATATATATATATATATATATATATATATATATATATATATATATATTCGTCCTGCCTGGAGTTCACTTCGTGGCAGTTGATCGCTTTGTACAGCTTTCTTTACGTTTCGTCCCTCCTGGAGTTTCCTTCGTGGCGGTTGACCGTATTTATTGCTTTCTTTACGTTTTGTCCCGCCTGGAGTTTCCTCCGTGGCGGTTGATAGCTTTTACAGCTTTATTTACATTTCTGATCCCCCATGGAGGTGTTTCATGATTGGTGATCATGTCTATAAATATATATATTTATAGCTTATATATATACCTGCTTACTGCTTTCATATAAATTGCAATATACTGTGCGCCTAGGAATCATGTGATCACAGATTCATCCCATTGGATCTAGATTCGGTTCCCGTGATGGACATTTTCAGCTGTAAGCAGCTTGTGAATTATTCTGCGGTGTCTGAATTTTCTCAGATGGTTTCCATACCCACGAGGAAGTCGGCATTATTTTGTACATTATTTTCATACGGATGCCTCGCATTCGTAAAAAAATAAAATCAAGTAAGCGAAACACTTAATAAAATGGGAGTGTAAAAGGTCTCAATTACTACTGAACATCAGGGTTTGAAAAACCTCTTTTCTAAAACATCACTGCCATATCTTGCTTAAAATTAAATTTTTACATAAAATTCAAACCCTGTGTATATAAGTGCGAACGAGGCGTCACACTACTTCCAAATAACCGCACATTGACCCACACACACACATTCAGATAACAGTTTCTTGAAAAGAGACGGTCATCGTGGTAACCCGGATGTCGGGGGTGCCTAACACCTTCCCTCCGCATAACCAAGTCCCCAGACCCTAATGAATCTCGGTTTCACCAACCCGTTTAGCAGTGTCACATCACTGGGTCAATGTGCAAACCTTTTCTCAGTTGTGTTGGTACAACCATTTAAAAAACCAACTGGCGACTCTTAACAGTCCATCGTCGACATTATACACGTCGAACCTTTTTCACTTGTTTTTTCAAACAAATCTCACCTAAAATGAGAACACCAAAGAACAAGTAACGGAAAGGGATAATTAAAAATCCCGACGTGACAATGTGTTAGTAAATGAATACCGTTTTATAACCTAGAAACGTCGGAACATTGTAGTATTTTAACTACGTTAAGAAATTAAAGTGTTTGAATTTCCAAGACGAAAATAAAAGTTTTTCGAGAAATTTTTCAAAAAATACTATTCATCATTTTTCGCTCGGGAATTATTTTTGAACTTCCGAGAAATACATAACGTTATAATATTAAGATGAGATGGATTATGTAATAATAATCTAAGTATGAAAAATACAATATTTCGCATGCGGACTTAATTTGAGAACGTTAAGGATTAAGTCTAATGAAATGGAATTGTGGATCTTATAGGAAGTACAAGTCCAATAAACAATAAGGGGCAAGCCCAAGATGTAATAATGTTAAGCCCAAGTGTTGGTTTATATAAAGCCACATTGATTTAATGCAAGCCCAAAGATAAGTTAAGTAATTTAAGACTTAAGCCCAATTAATGATCCATTAGTTAACTAGGATCTATGGGGCAACCCATTGGTGAACTTGTTGACCAAGGACTTTGTGTGGTGGGCAAGAAAGTTGAGTGGTTAGCAAGATTACTTAAAGCTTAAGTCATGAATAGTAAGGAGGTTACTTAAGGAGGTGAGATGTCCTAATGTCCATAATGCCCTAACCTTAGCCATCCTATAAATACCAAGCTTGGATTCATTATTTGTTTGTTCAAATTTTATCGAACAACTTTCCTTTACAAAGCAACTTAAGTGTAAGAGAGAATAAGCACATATAAGCTAAACTTCCATAATTGTTTCAAGAAGAAGAAGAACTAGTTCATCAAAGGTAAGACTCTTGTCCTATAATCTTCCATCTCTACCATGATAGCTTGATAGAGAAGTGATGATCATGTATGCTAAGAAAACTTAAGAAGGGATAAGCTAATGAATTAAGTATTAATAAGCCAAAAATAAGCACTTTGTCCATGAACAAGCTATGAAATAAATAAGAACTTGTAAGACTTATATCATGTGTACATGAATGAAGAATAGTATAATAATAAGATGTAGGAATGATGGTTAGAAAACTTTAACTATTACGAGCCATGATGACCAAAGTTATATAAAATTTATACATTGATAAGTAAATAAGTTCATGAAGAACTTGTAATGACTTAACATGAAAATAAGTTATTGTAATATGTAGGTTGAGATGTCTAGTTAATGAATTGAATCCATTTGGAATGATGAACAAATCACTAGTAACAACATTTTGCCAGAATTCACACGATTGGATGATAATCGTAGAATTCGTGAAATTCTCGGAATAGAAGTCGTATTTTGTGTTTAAACTTGAAAACGTTGGTTTTCAATGGAGATAAGTCTTATTTGGTATTATAGAGTTACGGACTCAAAAATGGCCGGATTCTGACTTAGAACGAAGAAACGAGCGTTGAACGTTTAAGAACGTTTACCGTTTTCGTTAAAATTGGACTAATAGGTGAAGTTTAGTTAACGAAGTTAAAAAAGATAAAATTCTTGCATGAACACGTAGATCATGTAATTTGTGAACTGTAGGCTCTTGAACGAGCCAATTCAAACTTATAACAAAGAAGTTACAAGCCCAGGAGTTTCACAAAATTTCAAGTCTGTTAAAATATTCTGGTGCACAGAGCTGGTGCCGGCGCCAGGCCAAGGCCAAATAGCCCACGTTACAGTGTCGAGCTTGGCCGAGCAAAGCTATCACCTACTGTTAGTTAGCGCCGCAGCGTGGCCATAACAAAGGAGACTCGCGCCGCAGCGCCGAGTCTGGGTTTTCTAGCACTAGTACGTGGCGCCACAGCGCGACACAGAGAGGGATTACTAACGCCACAGCGCCAGTTCTAGGTGTCGACGTCGGGATTTTTATTTGTCCCTTTTCCGTTACCTATTCTTTTGTCCCTTTTCTAGGATCACATGATGCCGCAATTGATATAAACGTAGTAAGTAGGTATATATATATAAAAGTTATAAATATATATATACAGACATGATCAACCACCATGAAGCACCCCCATAGGGGATCGGAAATGTAAATAAAACAGTAAAAGCGCTCAACCGCCACGGAGGAAACTCCAGGCGGGACGAAATGTACAGAAAGCTTTAAAAACGTTTAACCGCCACGAAGTAAACTTCAGGCGGGATGAAATGTAAATATATATATATATATATAAGCGCGTAAACACACCGAATTTAAAATCTAGGCTTATTGGACAAAGTCCAATAATAGTTAATATATATAAGTATATATATATATATATATATATATATATATATATATATATATATATATATATATATATATATACAAACTGAAATAAAACCACGGACCGAAGTCCGGGCCTACACACGCAACACGACTCTCAACGTGAAGAATGGTGTGTGCACAAATGAAGAGAAAGGCTTGGAAATGTGTAAGAAGGCCTACAGTGGGCTGCCAAAGAAGACTTCAATAACTTGATATGGATGAACACTCGATTCCCGCCGATAAAAAGTAGCTATATATGAGCTTACAAGTGTTTAAAATGAGAAAGCACTCAGTTTAGGGTGTGTACAAAGCAAATTGGATACGGCTTTCTCACCTTTTTCTTTCTTAAAATGGCCACCCCAAGCCCTCTATTTATAGAGGGGGGAATCGCAGGTGTACCTGCGACTGCCCGGGGTGCCCCGGGCTTTGCGGGTCCCGTCGTCTCGAAGTACGTGTATGCATTCAACGTGATGTCCGCTCGAACTTTTAAAATTATAATTCCGGCATCCGACTGAGGTATGTAAGACCTATTTCGGACCGCCGTTGTCGAGAGTTATGCAATGACATGGGATTAGTGGTTGTACGAAGTTAGGAAGATGGGACGATGCCCTCCGGTCTTCAGGCTTCAAATTCTATCCGTTACCTTGAGTAATAGTCACTCGGGATTGGTTTTCCTTGGCTCTTGTGGGACATTGTTGTGTAGAAATGTATGTCTGAAATGTTGAGACGGCATGATGTGGCGTCAAGGTGGAAAGATGACGACTTTGCCCTTCACTGGGGTTATCTCCAGTTTGAGCTTATAAAGCAGACGTTGCTCATGGTCATCTCTAAGATTGGACTACTGCAAGTGTTTGAAGGTCCTCAATGTCATCTCTGAGGTATGCATGTCTTCTCGGGGTCATCTCCTGGGTCTTGTACTGAGTGCCTCAGTGTAAGCGCTGAGTGTTCTGAAGCTGATTACATATATTTAAAACAAGCATTTTCGGGGTTATATCCGGAACTGCATTCCTTGGGGTTATCTCCAAGGTTGGAATCTGCTACTCCCAGTGTTGGGACTAAGACAAAATATCTCGGGGTTATCTCCGGGATAAATCGATCTTTTCCGGTGGAATTTTTGATATTGAAACTGCAGGCCTCAGGGTTATCACCGAGGTTGGAACTGTTACTCCCGGTGTGTGTTTCGGGGTTGAGACTGAATGCCCGAACTCAGCAGATCTGAAAAAGAGCTATCAGATTTCCTTCGCGGCGCAACTTGAAAAAGATTATGAAAGCAACTTGCAGGATTTTAATATCCATGGTTGGCCGTAGGTCCATCTGCTGCTGTAGTAGGTATACATGTGGCACCCCTGCGTGGGTCCCACCCTTCCAGATTGATCCAGTTCGAGTTACAAAGGAGTTCTCACAAGTTGAAAAGGCCAAATCAGGGATAAAAACGCTACGGGATTGAGCAAAATAGCCTAAAACCCTGGTTTTTCTGGACATAACTATGACTTTAGTTGGTATTCGCCCGAACACAGGGTTTACTATACCGGTGATATAAGTCATTGCAGATCACATTCGGTAATACCGTACAGAGGTCCAATACCGTCAATACAGGGTTGTCACCCTAATCTTTTCAAAAAGAGTTCCCCATCGGGGGTTATAACGCAATCTCAACAAATGGATCCCCGACGGGGGTTACAATGCACAGTCATCTGTCCATAAATAGTTCCCCGATGGGGGGTTACAACCCATGTTCCGTTGACACACACATCAATAATGATTTAACGCGTATCCCCGGCGGGGGTTACAACGCATGTTCTACTGATACACACATCTGCAAGGATCAAACAGGTCCCCGACGGGGGTTAAAACGTATGCTTTCCATTGATACACATGTCAGCGAAGGTCAAGCAACATTGACGTCAGTTCAGCCGTTGGCAAGTAAACCCAACGTCGCATCGGAAGCCATCCGATGATTGCATCAGTTGATGCACACATTAATAAAGTCCAAGCAGCCTTGGCATTTATCCCCAGTAGGGAGTTCATCCGTTGATATACACGTCAACAGAGTATCAAATGGATCCCCGACAGGGGGGTTACAACACATGGTCAATCGTTGGTTCACACGTCAACGAAGGTCGGGCATCCTTGACAACACATACCGTTGGTAGCAAGTCAAACATAACATTGATATGTCCTGGCGATACAAACCAGGGAGGATCAACATCATCGAGGAGGATCGATGATGGAATATGTTATACACATCCTCAAACAGACAATTTTATCCCCACAGATCTCTTGCACACTAGAGGCACATCTTTAGAGTAAAGTCTGTATTCAGGATTAAGGACTTTGGTGATAGCCCCAACGTCAACATCCTGATAGGTTTGGATCATACATCCAAGCTTGCCATCATTACCATCACCGGTAGAAGCAACAGGGATCCGACAATCATCCCCAACATATTGGAAAGAAATTCATATGCATCATACATTTGTATCATATTGCTCCATATTACATCATGTTTATCTTGTTGCATTTCAAGTGTCTAGGATTCTTTATCCTATCCATACCATTGCATTGCATGAATATGATAAAGAGGGGCATCTTAGACACTCGAAATTTTTTGCACACCTGTTGCTAACATTGCAGGAGGGCAGATTCGTCTTTCAGATGTAACCCTGGAAGACAGCTCACATCCAATTCAGATACTACCGGAAGCTCAATCTCAACCCTGTAACACACACCGGAAGTAACAGTCTCAACCCCATAACACACACCGGGAGTAACAGTTCTAACCTCAGTGATAACCCCGAGGCCTGCAGTTCTAATACCGAAAATTCCAACGGAGAAGACCGATTCTTATCGGAGATAACCCCGAGATATTCAGTCTCAGTCCCAACACTGGGAATAACATATTCCAACCTTGGAGATAACCCCAAGGAAGGCAGTTGCAGTTCTAGAGATAACCCCAGAAATGCTTGTTTAAAATGTATGCAATCAGCTTCAACCTTAGCACTTACACCGAGGCACTCAGTACAAGACCCGACAATAACATCGGGAAGATAGGCACACCTCGAAGATGAAATTGAGGACCTTCAACACTTGCAGCAGTCCAATCTCAGAGATAACCCTGAGCAACGTCTGCTTTATCAGCCCAAACTGGAGATAACCCCAGTAAGGGGCAAAGTCGTCATCTTACCACCCTGACACCACATCACCCCGCCTTAACATTTTAGACAAACATTTCTACACAACAGTGTCCCATAAGAGCCAAGGAAAACTAATCCCGAGTGACTATTACGCAAGGTAACGGATAGAATTTGAAGCTTGAAGACCGGAGGGCATCGTCCCATCTTCATGACTTCGTACAACCTCTAATCCCATGTCATTGTGTAACTCTCGACAATGATGGTCCGAAATAGGTCTTACATACCTTAGTCGGATGCCCGAATTGCAATTTTGAAAGTTCGAGCGGACATCACGTTGCACGTGTGAACGTACTTCGAGACGGTGGGACCCGCGAAGCCCGGGACACCCCGGGCAGCCTAAGGTACACCTGCGGCCCTCACCCCTCTATAAATAGAGGGCTTGGGGTGGCCATTTTTGAAGAGAAAAAGGCGAGGAAGCCCTGTTCAATTTACTTTGTACACACCCCAAACTGAGTGCTTTCTCATTTTAAACACTTGTAAGCTCATATATAGCTACTTTTTACCCTCGGGAGCCGAATATTCATCCATTTTAAGTTATTGAAGTCTTCTTTGGTAGCCCACTATAAGTCTTCTCACACACTTTAAAGCCTTTCTCTTCATCTTTGCACGCACTATTTTTCACATTGAGAGTCGTGTTGCGTGTGTATGCCCGAACTTCGGCCCGTGGTTTCTTTTCAGTTTATATATATATATATATATATATTTATATATGGACTAACATCATCGAGTTATGTCTCGATTGAGCCTAAACTTCGGTCTGGAGCGTTTAATGGCTTTCTTATATATATACTTATATATATGAACTATGTGTCGATCTCTATTCGATGAGCCTAGAGTTATGTCTGGTACGTTTAAATGCTTTCGTGTATATATATATATATATATATATATATATATATATATATATATATATATATATATACACACACACACACATTTCATCACGCCTGAAGTTTACTTCGTGGCGGTTGACCGTTTTTACTGCTTTCTGTACATTTCGTCCCACCTGGAGTTTCCTCTGTGGCGGTTGATTATTTTTACAGCTTTCCTTACATTTTCGATCCCCCATGGAGGTGCGTTGTGGTGGTTGATCATGTTTGTATATATATATATATATATATATATATATATATATATATATATATATATATATATATATATATATACCTGCTCACTGCGTTTATATCAATTGCGGCATCATGTAAGCCTAGGAATCATGTGATCACATATTCAGTCCACTGAATCTAGATTCGGTTCCCATGATGGACCTTTTCAGCTGTAAGCAGCTTGTAAATTTATTCACGATGTTTGGATTTCCTTTGATGGTTTCCATACCCATGAGGAGTTCGACACTGCTTTGTACATTATTTTCTCAAAGATGATTCGCATCTCGAAAATAAAAATAATCAAGCTGAACATTTAATAAAATGAAAGTATCAAAGGCCTCAATTACTATTGAGCACAAAGTTTGAAAAACCTCTTTGAGAACTTCATTGCTATTTCTTGTTAAATCTGAATTTTTACATAAATTTAAACCGTATGTATATAGGTGCAAATGAGGCATAGCACTACTTTCAAATAACAACACATTGACCCACACACACACACAAATTCATATAACAGTTTCTTGAAAAGTGACGGCCACCGTGGCAACACGGATGTCGGGGGGTGCCTAACACCTTCCCTTCGCATAAACAAGTCCCCGGACCCTAAATGAATCTCGATTTCACCGACCCATTTAGCAGTGTTACATCACTGGGTCAATGTGCAAACCTTTTTTCGGTTGTGTTGGTACAACCAGTTAAAAAACCAACTGGCGACTCTTAACAGTCCATCGTCGACATTACACATGTCGGACCTTTTTTACTTATTTTTTCAAACAAATCTCACATAAAATGAGAACACAAAAGAACAGGTAACGAAAAGGGACAAATAAAAATCCCGACGTCGACAAGTGGCGACTCTGCTGGGGACTCCAGTAAGAGGACTTAAGCCGCTATTACAAGCTTTTCAAAACTGTTATATGCTTGTGTGTGGATGTTACATTTACATTTATGATGAATGTGTACGAATGCATATCTTTACTACAATTAATGCTTTACACTATATCTGCTTGTGATATTAGTGCTTCGCGCTTGTAATCATTTTCATAAGCGGTGAGACGCGATGTATGTAAATGTATGTTGTGTGGTCCCTCCACCAGGAGGCTATCCTGTCGGTGTTTGATTTACTGGACTCGTAGGAAGACTAATTCCAACAAGGCTCAGGAAAGGCACCACCCAAATTCGCTCAAGTTGAAAGACCGGATTAATTTCTCGTTGAGTAAATTGCGATGATTCGGTAACCTTCATGCCAAAAAGCTGCGAGAGAAACCTAAGATAGGTCAGCCTCTGATAAACCAAATGCGGAGGAAAGTCTCTTCATGCTTTCTCATTTTAAATTACTTGTAAAGTCAATTACTTGTAATTTACCTTCCATATTCGTCTCCATGTAATAAGAAATATGAAGAAATATGTGCATATACATATTTAAATTAACATGCTATCCTGTATTACAAAGCTAACATCCGTTTTGCAGGAAAAAATTCCTAAAACGGACACATCACATAGCATGCTAACATTTACACCCTCCCTAAAGCTAAACTATGCCAGTTTTATCGTAGGGAAGCATTCAGACCTATTACCCAGTCAAAGTCCAAAAAGGCCGCAGGCCTACAGCCAATCATGTCTTCATCTAACCAGTCTAATCCAGTTTCTCGTGAAGAATTTGACGGATTAAGTAAACAAATTATAGATTTGGCTGTTCTGCTTAAAGAATTACATCAATCTACGCAGGGTCCAAAGATACCCATACATGCTGAATCATCCACACAAGGGGGAACTCCAGGTTTTGATAATGCCATTATAGTACCTGAACTGCAGTTGGATACAACCAACAAAAGTCATGATGCCGCCCATCTCACAACAGAACCAGACATTGGTGACATCAGAAAAAAAGTTCTTCAAATGGAAGAGACCCTTCGCACTATCAAAGGAATTGGAGCACATGAGAGTGTTTCATATGCCGACCTTTGTATATTCCCTGGTGTTCATTATCCAGAAAAGTTCAAAACTCCTGACTTCGAAAAGTATGATGGGTTAGGAGATCCTTGTACACATTTGATGGTGTTTATTGGAGAACTTGGATGTAATAACCCGATATTTTCTATATAATTAAATCAAAAATTTTACGTATAATTTTTTTTTATTTTAAAGATGAGGATTTGTACAAGATAATGTTTATATGTATTTATGTGGTACATAGAAATATATTTATTACATGAACATTTACAAATAATTTTATTTTAGAATTATTGATTATTGTAAATTATATTCTTATAATAATGAATTTTATAGTAGAAATGTTTTTGTTAATTATTTTCTATGAAAATATAATTATATATTATTTAAATAATATATGAAATGGTTATTAGAATTATTATAATAATTATTTTATTATATGAATTTGTTTTAGATTAATTAAGTTAATTAGTTTAACTTAATTAATAATGTTATTTATGTCAGATAAATCAGATATGGAATCCAAACCATAATTTTGGATTTTTATCAAGGAATACGAATAATAATATAATAAAATTATATTTTGATTTTTCAGTGCTATAAATATGTACTATATGTACGTGTTGATAATGGTTGGTCAATTATGGTGTTTTTGTCAAAACCTTAGCATTAATTTATTTCACCCTATTTTGAAATTCAGATGGTAGATTCAAGAATATGTTGTATCGGTGTTATGTGAATTATGTCGTGTATTACAGGATTTAAAATAATTAGGTAAAGCCCTGATTATACTTAGGAAACCTAATTAATTAAAAACCCTAATTACTAAATTAGGAAACCTAATTGCTAATTGTAAACCCTAATTGTTAATTTTAGCAAGCTTAACTATATATAATTAGTAAATATTTAAGCTTAAAATTTTATATTAAGTAATTAGTAACCCTAATTGGTGGGGTAACCCTAATTATTAAATAATTAATACACTAATGTTCATGTACATTGTAATTAAAAAATTAATCATAATTAGGAAACCCTAATTTCAAATTTTTAGAAACTAAAATTTATTTTTTTTGTGCAAACCCTAAATTGGAAATTCTAGAAATTATTTTTAAACCTTAATGGGTTCAAATCCTAAACCCTAAGGGTTTGCCAAATGACAAGAATGCCATTAAATTTCTAAGCAAAAAGACTAAAGTGCCCCTCTTAAATTATTTGAAGATAACTTGTGTATCTAGCCAAAATTGAAGTTGGTGAACTAAAATGTTGACTTAGTACAACCTAAATCTCCAGCACATTAGCCTATACTCAGCATTCATGCATCAAACACATGTATATATAGATCCAAGATAGAGAAAAGGTCATTTTATTGCTCATTTGATCACATTACACATCCAAGTCCCTCTCGCTCTCTCTAACCTACGAAATTCTAAGACAATTTAGTCACAAAACCGAGCCCCACTAGCATCCATAACAAATCACAAGATCAGAATCAAGGATCAAGGTGTTAAGAGGTAGAACCCTAATTTTAAAATCTGACTTTGATCCTTTGTTAGATGTTAATTTTTTGTGTTAAACATGTTGGTTATGGTGTCAATAGATGATCTGGTTTGTCACCTGTTAGATTCATAACATCAAAGTGCTCAAAATTTATGTTTTTCAAAATCTGGGAAAATTATTTTTTGTGGTCTGACAACGAATGTCAGACCCTGTAGATCACAAGATGTTAGGTGCTTTTGTTGTTTAAAGGTTTGATCTTGTAGTATGCTATAAGCTCTTTGATCTAAAACTTGAATCAAGTCCAGATCGTGTATATATTTAAAGTTATTCATGGTCAAACGTCGTTGACCGACCATGACATAGTAAAATCTGGGTAACCCAGATGTTACCCAGAACTCTATGACAAGATGTTCATGCTCTTAGATCTTTCATATGTTTGTTGTTTTGTTTTGTTTGTTGCAATTAGATTGTAACCTGGTATTTGGACTGTAAAGTAAAGCCTTTATAACACCTAAATGTTAAACAAGGTGGAAGTAGTGGCTGGTCAAACCTGTATAAAAGATCACAAGAATGGTTTTTTGGGATTTCCAGAAAAATCAAAAACATGTCGTCTGACATTGTTTGACCGGATGGTAGATCATGATTCTGTTATAGTTTAACCGATTTGATGAATGTTATATGTACTCTATTATTTAGACTCCAAGTGTGACCCATTATATTACCATAACATCAATCAGAACCCTTAATTATTTAAACCACAAAGTGCCTACTCGAAGCTGACTGGGTTTCTGGGTTACCCAGAAAAACCCAGTAAGCTCTGACAGATTCTTTAAAGCCTTAGATCTTGACGCCTGTTGATGATTAAGACAATATAAAGGCTTAACTTATGTACTATGTTAATTTATCTACAAGGTCCGACGTCTAGAACACATATGACATAAACCGATTGACCGGAATAAGGCCACTAAGGTTGTTGACCGACATTGACCAGATTTTTCTGGGCAGCCCAGAACTTGATGAACAGGCCTGACAACGTTTTTAAAGCCCCAGATTTCACTTATTTAATGTTGTTTGGTCATGTTTCTTGTTATAACATGTAGTATTAACCTAGAACTACAAGATTTGTTGTTAAGATGTTCCAGAAACGTCATAAGTTATGAATTATTGATAGTCAAACTAGTGCTCTTAGTGACTAACATGAGGTTCTGGGTTTAGCCCAAGAACACTCAAGAACACATTCAGCGACAGTTTTGTCGCCTAAATCACCTATAGCGACACTTTATTTATAAAATCAAATATTTTGATTAAATAAATAGAAAAATTAGTTTTTAATTATTAAAAATACAAAATAAATTATTAAAAATTATTTTAAAATTCAAAAATTAGTTTTTAATTATTTTGAATATATTTCATAAATATTTAATATTTTTAGAATATTAAAAGTATTTAATTTATTTAATTATAATATTAAATAAATTATTTAAAAATGATTTTAATACATGAAAAATCATTTAAAATTATATTATGGTATAAGAAAATAAATTAAGTTTGATTTAGCAGAAGTGTATTCTGAATCAGGAAACAATTCTGATAACGAACAGTGTAAAAATTGCATAAATAATAACTGTAACACAACTACTGAAGCAGATTATTGGAAAGCTATCGTCGAAATGAATGGTTTAGACATTGGAGGCCCCAGTATCAATGTCTTAACGGACACCCAGAAATCTCTCATCGACTTAGCTGACAAGATTAAAGACCCCGAAGTTAAATTAAAATTTTTAGAAATCTGCTATAAAAATAAAAAATCTGAAGAAATTCTTCCTATTGATCAGTATAGTATGCGCGAAGTTATGAGACGCATGAAAGAGGTTTCTACCGCTGAAAAACCTACTACTATTCAAGATCTTAAAATTGAAATTAATATTTTAAAATCTGATATAAAACACTTACAAAATACTCCATGATTTAAATAGTATCAAACAATAGTTAAATGATAAACAGAACAATCATGAAGCATCTACAAAAATTGAATCCGCTGAGAACCCAGAGTCTTCTGAACAGTATTTAATGCTTATGAATCAAGTGATTTTTCAGAAATGGTATATTAGAATTACTTTGGTCATCAAACCGGATTTTATCATTAAAGATGGCATTGCCCTAGTTGATAGTGGCGCTGATATGAACTGTATTTTGGAAGGATTAATTCCTACCAAATATTTTCAGAAAACCACTCAGTCTTTAACTAGTGCAAGTGGTAACACTATGAATATTAAATACAAAATTCCTGAAGCCTTAATCTGTAATCAAGGTCTTTGTTTACCTACCTCTTTTGTCCTCATCCGTAATATGAATCAAAGTATCATCTTAGGCACACCTTTCCTTTGTCTTTTAATGCCTATCTCAAAAATTGATACTTTAGGTATTCACACTACTTTAAACAACAGACATATTGTTTTTGAATTTATAACAGAACCTTATACTAAAGAATTGAATCAAGTTAAGCACATGATTTATTCAAAAGAAAAACAGATAAATTTTATTCAAAAAGAAATAAAATTCCTTACTACAGAACAAAGAATTTTACAACCTTCTTTAAGGGAAAAAAAAAAATTAATCCACAAGACTCTTCAGGCGGAAATCTGTAGTGATGTCCCGAATGCTTTCTGGAACAGAAAAAAACATATTATTTCCCTTCCTTATATTCCTAATTTTAATGAGAAAAATATTCCTACCAAGTTTAGACCCAGTCAAATGAAGAAGGAATATTTACTTCTTTGCAAGAATGAAATTGAATCCCTTCAACAGAAAAAGTTGATAAAACCCAGTACTTCTCCTTGGAGTTGTACAGCTTTTTATGTCAATAAAAATTCCGAAATTGAACGAGGAACCCCCCGTCTCGTTATTAATTATAAACTATTGAATGAAGCCCTCCGGTGGATCAGATATCCCATTCCAAATAAGAAGGACCTTCTTGACAGACTTCATGATGCCACTATTTTCTTAAAATTTGATATGAAATCAAGATTTTGGCAAATACAAATCAGAGATTAGGATACTTATAAAACTGCTTTTACAGTACCCTGTGGCCATTATGAATGGAATGTTCTTCTATTTGGTGTCAAAAACGGACCTTCTAAATTTCAACATATTATGAATGATATTTTTAATCCCTTTACTGAATTTATTATCTGTTATATTGATGATGTCTTAATCTTCTCTTCATCCATCGAACAGCACATTAAGCATTTAAACATTTTTTAAAATGTTATCATAAAAAATGGTTTGGTAGTTTCTGCTCCTAAAATGAAACTCTTCCAAAAAAAAATCAGATTTCTTGGACATAATATTTTCAATGGAACTATTATTCCAATTGATAGATGTATTAAATTTGCATCTAAATGTGTTTTAAAATTTCAAGATGATCTTTTGAATCAACACTTTTTAATTCGAGTTGATTGCTCAACTACAAAACAGATATTTAAAAAGGATGTTCAAAACCTAGCTTCTAAACAGATATTTGCCACTTGGCAAAGCATTCTATCAGTATTTGACTTTGATATTGAGTATATCAAAGGAAAACAGAATTTTTTACCGGTTTTTCTAACCAGAGAATACTTGCAGGAATGACCAGTAGAAGCCGTGGCCGCGGTGAAAGAGGTTGAGGCAGAGCGAATCAGTACTATACAGAATTTACTACTATGAATTCTTAGACCAGCAACTCTTCGGCTTCTTCTAGCCAACCTACAGTAAAAGATGTTCTCCTATTACCAGAGCAATATATTCTAAATGTAAATATGGATGAAACAGTATTATTCATTGAACAGAATGACGAAAAATGGATGAAAGATTCATGGGAGATAAAGAGACGTTATTTAACGACTCAACAGTCTCCTCCCCGTTTTAATCAGTACCGTTATGTCTATGAACAAATTATCATCGAAACAACATCTATGGACATTAAGCATATGCTTCATGATCCTACTAAGACAACAAGTCCAATTCAATACAGTAAAATAACTATCAAGAGCATCATGCCTCTTGCCAATTGGGGTATCAATCCTCATACCACTCGTACTATTGAATCCAGTCATACAACAGAAACCCGTTACAGTTATTGGGACTATATTGATTCCTTTACCCAAGTATTCTATTACCAAAATCCTATCCACAACCATACTTGGTTTATCCGAGTTTGTCCCGATGTCCTTAAAAACGAAATTCCCAACTGGTTTTTTGTTTGGTGGGATAAGATTGGTGTCACCATTGAAACCTTACCAGAATCAGTTCAAACAGCATTTAAGGAATGGCAAGTTGCTTATTCCCATATACCAGTAAATAGAGATTTATAAATGTCCAAATTATTTGCCCACTTTATAATCCGTTTCAGTATCCCCTGGATTTGAAAATGGGATTTTCGGTGCGATTACCAGAATAAGATTCCCCGTCTTAAAAGGATATTCTTTACCAAATGATGGGATAAAGGTCTTAATCCGACTTTACCAGAACTCCTTAAAACAATATAGAATCACACCCAGGCTTGCCTAGATGTTATCTCGCAAAGCCTTCCTTCACCAGTACCAGTTAATCCTTGTGTTAAAATTCAGACAGATTTAAAATAGAAGTTTCCTAATCTCACTAAAACAGAATTAATTGTTAAAACTATGGACTACATGAAGACTCAATTCTTACAATCCTTAGTCCCGGATGATGTTTCTATGAAAACTGTTAGCGATGATGAATCTGAATAGGATGATAATCAATTCAATGTCCTAGCCGGAGAAAGTCAAGAACCAGAACCGGAATCCACAATGGGAGACTTTTGGGATTCTCTCACCTCTATGATTTCTAAAAAATTGGAACAGGACAAGAAAGGAAAAGGAAAAGCAGCATGAAAGTTATCTTCCACTATAAAAGGTAGACCAATAATCAGAAAAAGACAAGAACAGTAGTTCCACTTCCTGAAAAGAAAGCCAGCCGCTCTCTCCATTATCAGTAAACGACGACAGCTGTCTCAATAATGCTTCACTCAACCGACAAGCTATCTCACGCCTTCCACCTCCTACGGCTGAGACTTAAAGAAAGAAAGATAAGGATCACTGATCGACTCCACTGACAAGGACACACACGATCCTTTCTTATCTCATCACTTGTATAAATTAGGGAGACCTCACCCTTTGTTGAGGCGAAACTTTTCTTAAGTATTTTCTTACATCTTCTTTATATCCTCCTCTCTTTGTAAAATATTTGAAATATAAGTTTGAAGTTTGAAGAAGATCTGCGAGGTTCTTTTGTAAGTTTAAATTATTGCATCTGTTAATTATTATGTTTCTTTACTTGAACTTTTAGATTATCATACAGATAACAGTAATCGTTATAAAATAGCATATCAAACTGCTACAAACAATTATAATCGTTCTTATTTCTTAGAACAGTTTAATAAATCTGAACAGTTAATTGTTTCAACCAGAGAAGTCATACAAGAAGAAACCTGCAGGCTTATAGTTTTGGGTAGAACCCCAAACCAACAGTAACTTTATGAGACCATATATGTATTAGTTTATCTGTTAATATATAATCAATATGCCTCTAAATTATCCATGTCATTTTATTAAATGAGACAGTTTTAAGTTTGATACTTAAATAAGTGAAACGTCATCCAAGTCGCTTTTAGGACTTTGCCTTTAGCCGTGTTATGGCGTTGTGGCTTTTATCCTCTGTAAATCGTTGACAGGCGTGCTTATTTGGTATCATTCTTGTTCCATCCCCTCCTTTGGTATCAGAGCCATGTTAATTTATTATCATATTGATGAATATATTACTTATAAATTATGCATATATGGTGACCTTAAAAAATGACTGATTTTTCTCCTTCATCTTTGACAACAGTAGCTAATGCCTCAGCTTCTACTTTAGAAGCAACTGAATTAATTGCCTATCAGGATGTAAAGGAAGCCCTAGATAAATGGACTATTCCTAAAATCAAACCCGAAACAATTTATAAAATTGGAACCTTTGATTTTATCAGCAAAAGAATAATTAAGACTTTTGAGCATGATGTTCCTTTACAGAATAATGATGAAATTCTATATTTATTGCATGTTGAAGATTTATACCCTTTTCTGCAAAAATATAAATATGTTCTTATAGGACTTGTCCAAGTAGCTTTCAAACCCTTGACTTTACTTGGCCAAAACACCAGTATTCAGTGCACCCTCCGAGATGGTAGGTGTCTTAACTGGAAAGCCTCTCTTATGGGAGCCATTAAAACTAGTCTTGCTCATGGACCAGCTTATTTTAATATTTACCCGAATTTAAGTATAGCCTTAACTGATAATAATTTGTCAAAAGTTTTAGAGATGAGAATTATATCTCATGGTTATGAGTATCTACCAGGATCTCCTCCTTTTGCCATTTTATTCCGTATTCATCTTAAAGTTTTAACTACTTTAAACCCTTATATCTGTAAGCAAAGCCAACAAGGACATACTGTCCTAATTGACACTTATCTTTTTAGTAGTCAGGTGGCTATTCTTAGAATGATTCCTTGGGAAGAAATTACTTTACCAAAACAGTGGCAGATTACTAACGTTGTTCCTACCAGACCAATAATTAGACAATCCATAGAGGATGTCATCCAAACCAGTAATAGAAATATTTATTTAAAGTTTCAGAGACCTTTTACCCGAAGTCAGTCTATCAATAATGTTTCTTATAATATTGATTTCCCTAAATCCTCCAGACAATCTGTGTCCGATCCCTTAGAATCTGTCTATCAAGAGTCTAAGAATCCCTGTAATGAGTCTGTCAAAAATGAAGACTTAATTAGAGGAATTCATATTTCTAAAAATCAAATACCTCATGGTATCTATGAAACAAATACTCCTCAAAACAGAAGACCTTATAGTCCAACTGCTAGTGATATGAATTTTGAATGTTAATGGATTTTTCTCCTAATAGTAAAATTCGTCAATGTTAAAATCAGGAATTTATGCAGGATAAATATTAGAATTTTAGAAATTGGTATTTCAAAAATAATGGTGATAAAAAATTAGCAGAAATTAAGGCTAAGTATTATACTTATCTGAACAATAATCAGTGTATTATATCATTTGTTACATGGTATTATGATTTCGTGTTAAAATCAGAATTTGACACTGAAAGTCAACTGAATGTTTTAACTAGAATTCAAAAGGACTGGATCACCACAAATGGTAATATTATCCAATCCATTCATCCTCCCCCTAAGTCCCTTGAACTTAGCTCAGGCAATGAAAATCTAAAACCTTTAGTTATTAATCCGTATGTTGACGTTTCTAAAACACTCCATCAACAAGAAGAGGTTAAAATAAAAGATATTTTACCCTTGTCCAAACAAAATGATTATACTAACTTATTTCTTCAAACTGTAGGAAAACAGTTAACCAAAATTGAAGAACAAATTTATAATATTAATGTAAATTGTCAAGTTGTTCCTCGCAAGCTTGACATCCAACCTGTAACCATCAAACCACCATTAGAAGTTAGTAATTTTAAAATGAAACCTTCTAAGTCTTCTAAGTCTGATAATGAGTTTATTGATAATCTTTTAAACAAAATGAAAGATTTAAAGCTCACAACCGCCCCTGCCTCTTCTTCTCAAATTAATGTCATATCTGGACAATCTTCCACCAGTAAAAGTACTGACAGTGATACGGATAACCCTAATGATATCTCTCCTAATCATTTGTTAGAAATCCAGAATAATTTTCAAGATATACAGAGTATTAATAAAGCTACGTACAGTACGAAACCTGTTACTCGTATGGCTTTAACCGGACCTAGTAGGTATTACTATCCTAGACCCACTCCCCATGATATTCTGTATGAAGAAGACTTTCTTCATTCCCAGAAATCTTACCATGGGAAAACCATTTATGAATGGAATATTGATGGTAAGACCGAATATCAAATTTTTAAAACCATCCATCATATCATGATGTATGCAACTGTCTGCAAGCAGAATGAAAATACTGACCATCAGATTTGTCGTTTCTTAGTAAATGGATTTACCGGTATCCTTAAAGGATGGTGGGATAATGCACTTACTGTTATCCAAAGAACCGAAATTTTTCAATCCTACAAAGAAGAAACTGATCCTATTACCAGTCTTCTTACAAGAAGAGAAGATGCTTGTTACACTCTTGTCCAAGCCATCATTCATCATTTTGTTGGACCAGGATCTTTGAATACTGATAGGAGTAGAGAAGTCTTACAGAACCTTCGTTGCCCTTCCTTAACCCACTTTAGATGGTATAAGGATGTCTTTCTAATGAAAGTCATGCAAAGACCAGACGCTAACAGTGAACACTGGAAAGCCAAGTTTGTTGATGGCCTTCCTACTTTCTTTGCTGAGAAAGTCCGTAAAAAGCCAAGAGATAAGCATGACCGCATGAGTATCCCTTACGACCAGTATTCCTATGGCCATTTAATTTTAGTAATTATTGAAGAAGGTTTATCCTTATGTAATGGCATGAAACTTCAACAATTAATGAAAAAACAGAATCTCACTAAAAGACACGAGATAGGAGAATTTTGTGATCAATTCTCTTATGATACAAAATTACAGTATCCTCAAAAAATGAAGAAACAACAAAGTTCTAAAACTTCTAGACCACATCAAAAACGCTCTTCTAAGAAATCTTCTAATCACAAAACCCCTGATATTAATGATAATTATTTAAAAATGATTTTAATTCTTTTAAAAATCATTTAAAGTTAATATTAATACTTTAAAAATATTTTGAGTTATTATAAATAACTTTAATATTTTGGCAATGGTTTCATTAATAGTTTAATATTAATTACATATTAATGATAATAGAATTGTTTAATATTTAAATCATTTAATTATGATTCCGGTGTTTGAAAATTCATGATTTATTATAATAAATGTTTAAAAATTATTATAAGTCATTTAAAAATAATATGACCGGTACTTACATATATTGAACTACAAGATAGAGTCTTAGACTCGATAATTACTCAATAAAGTCATCGGTACACCGATATATGTCAGAAATTGATCCGGATTAGTATAAGTTGTCTGTAAATGTGTTTGTTTGTGATTCAATGACTGTTGAATATGTGTGACAATGTTATTAGGTTACGTGTTGACTGCAATAAGCAGTGCTATGTGTTATAGTATGTTGTTCTAATCAGTAAAATGATTTTATGAATGATAGGTTGTGATATAAAAGATAAAACTAAGTTGCGTATTGTAAGCATCAGACCAGGCAAGTAACTTACCTTTGCATTTCCTTTATGCAATGGACATGAGTAAGAAGTTTCAGAAATATATTATTATTATGCTATATTATTAACCCTATCGTGATATATTCTATATCCGATCATTGTTTATCAACATGTTAGTATATGGTAATTCAGATATATATATATATATATATATATATATATATATATATATATATATATATATATATATATATATATATATAAGCCGTCTAAGCTATTTGACCAGCTAGACACAGATTTAAAAATATCGTTGAATATGATAAAACTTCTTTGTATCCAATCAAATTGTTTTGGTTCGGATTCCAGACTAGTATGAACATCCCGATCAAGGGAAAACTTTTATGCGCCCAAGGCGGACAGAGTGAACGATCACATCGTTCTTGCAATGTAGTAATGATCAATACAGGGCCCATGGGACGTACACCCTCGCGCCCGTAAGTTCTGATGGTTCACGGATGAAATTCTGCTAAACCTATTTGAAAATTGAAAACAATGTTCATAGTATGTCAACTAAACCTCATATATAGTCATTACGTAGTTTAAAAAATTTGAGATAGAATTGTTATGTTATTATTATCGGTTCAGTTTACTTCACAACTATAAATTTGTCATAGAAGTGATGTACAAAGAAAACATTTAATTCTTTCAGTTAATTATATTTATAATTTTTATTACTTGTTGGGCACCCAAATGCTCATTCTTGCTTTAAATTTAAATGTTTTCAGCTAGGCATGATCAACCTGAAGGTTCAGACAACAACAAGTGAAAAGGAAAGCAAACAAAATATGTTTAGTGGTATCTTTTGTAATAGTTAGACTGTATTAATATAATGATATGTATTATATATCATGTAAAGAATTATAGTAAAGGTTGCGTACTTGGGATTAGACTCTAATAAATGTAAGAGAAGTTTGATATTCATATTATTGTTATTATTATTAGTATTATTCCGCTCATAGAAATGGTATCGTAAAGCACCGAGTTCGAGTTTCAAATACCTGAATTTGGGGGCGTTACATTAGATCTTATGTAGAGGACGAGAAGCTTAGAATGCAGCTGTTCCAAAAGAGTCTGACTAGAGAAGCTCGTTCGTGGTATACCAGATTAGACAATTCAAAGATCCATAGTTGGGAAGAGCTAGCTCACGCCTTCCTTACATAATATAGTTTCCAGTCTCAAATGGCTCCTGACCGGTACCAGATTGCCAAAGTCAAGAAACAGTCCAATGAGTCATTTAGAGAATATGCTCAAAGGTGGAGGCGCCTTGCTGCTCAAGTGATTCCTTCTATGACAGAGTCAGAGATGGTCATGACATTTATCGACAAATAAGAAGCTCCTTTCTATGAAAGAGTCTTAGCTGGTATCGGTAAACCATTTTTTGAAATGATCAAACATGGAGAAATGGCTGAGATCGAATTGAAGTCAGGAAAGATTCAAGACCTAGCTGCCCTTAAAGCTGTTGTTGAACACATCCAATCCAGAAATTATGGAAACAACCCCCGGAGGGTCCATAAAAAGAAAGAGGAGGATGTTTCCCTGATACTACAGGGTCAAAAAGGTAATCAAAACATGCCTATCTAGAGGAGAAATTATACTCCCTTTCAAGCACAGTCTTCAAACCCTCTAATACCAAAAGGTGAAAAAGTCAAACGCCCTCGAGTGTTCACACCCTTAGGGGACTCACTCGAGAATATTCTCACTCTTCTGACCACGCAGAAGAAAATCACGCATCTTCTTCCACCAGCCAGCCCTAATGGATGGGGTTTTAATGCTGCTTGGAAATGTGCTTATCATGCCGGGGTACCTAGACATGATACTCAAGATTGTTGGGCCTTGAAACACAAGATCTAAGATTTGATAGATAACGGTGAGATCATGGTCACCAAACCAGATCAACCTCACGTGCAAAATAACCCTCTTCCTCCACACAAAGGGGAAGATGTCAACATGATTAGTTGGAGCACTGGACAAAATTCCAATTGTAACTGCGAATCATCCCCGATCATCAAAGACGGTGTTGATAAATGGGATTATGCAAAGTTTCAGTTTATAATGGAACGAAAGATGAAAGCTCTATACAAGCAAATTAAGTAATTGGCAGAACTGGTGATCTATCAACATCAAGTCACGCGCCAATTAGTTAGCTAGGAGCATGCTAGTCTCTTCCCCTTGATTATGAATATTCCATCATCACGCTCAAAAAATGAAACAATGGAGGACAAAGTGACGAAGAGAGCGACTGCCAAAGCCCGTCGGGATTTTGCCAATAGAAGGGAATTTACATACCTAGGTCAACTTATGGAGTAAATACTTCAGATGCTAATCAATAAAGGAAGAATCATTCCCTCCTACCTCCAATCAATCCCCGTTCAGGACGGTTTAACCCTGATAGAGTATGTCAGTATCACTCCAATTCTCACGGTCACAGCACGGAAGAATGCTGGGCACTCCGCCACCTTATTCAGAATCTAATTGATAGTGGTGTCCTGCAATTGGAAGACAATGATACTATGCTATTCGAGAGTAAAAATACTTGTCCCACTAAATGGAAGGGACTGGTAGCAATTATATCCTCTGAGGCCAATGAGATTGTTAAACTACTCACAATTCAGCTCAAAGGAATTAATAATCCTTTGAAAGTGGTTGCTCCAGAGCCCATCATGTTGCCATTCAGACAATAATATCTTGTTGTCAGCTTACAAAAAGTTCCCTGGAATTATGGAGAAGCTGAAGGATCCACATCTCATACAGCTGCTACAGTGTCGAAGGAGAATCCACTGTATCTTCCCCAACGGGTGATGAAGCCTGCTGTTAAATCAAAGGGGAAAATTCCCATAGAGAAGATTGAAAAATTCCTCCGTGCTATGGGTCATAATGAAGCCAAGGTGGGTTTAAGCTTAAGAGAAGCTCCACATCAACTTTCAATAATAGACTTGGTCTTAACTTTCGAAGAACATATGAAGATTCTACAAAAGGTTTTGGAAGAAGCCTACTTACCGAAATCAGTGGATGTGGAATAATTTCAACATTTGGCTGATCACATTTTCAACAACAATGTGATCTCTTTCATTGATGATGACATACCTCCCGAAGGGACCGGTCATTGTAAGCCGTTGCACATTACGATTTTATCCTCCAGATATATGTTAGCTGGAGTCTTGGTAGATGGAGGTTCATCTTTGAATATATGTCCTTATGCTACGTTGTTGAAAATGAATGTTTAATCTCCAGCGAATCCGAAGTAGCTATACGATCATCAAAGCTTTTGATGGATCCTGTTTAAAATTCAGTCGGAGAGATTGAACTGCCAATTGAGATTGGTCCTCATACATTTTGTGTGTCTTTTCACGTGCTCAAAATAGATATAGGATACAACCTACTGCTAGGGAGATCATGGATTCATATGACTCTGACAGTCCCCTCCACTCTTCATCAACAACTTAAATACATTATCAATAATAGCCTAGTTATAGTCAACGCTGAACTGGAATGCCCTCAACAAGGTGACATACTGTTCATCAGTTTCAATTTTGATGTTGAGCCGGTCAGTTTCCAAACTTTGGAAATAAGAAACCCTCAGTATCATGCCATTGGGACACCATTTTAAATACCCAAGATTTCTGTTAAAGTGATGGCAGCTACTCAAGAAATGATGTCATTGGGACAACATCCGGAACAAAGGCTGGGAAAAAGTCATCAGGGTATTAAGTACCCGATTTAAGTGTCCAGTTAAATTGGGACAGCCGAACTAGGCTATTCTGCCAATACCAGTTACAAGAATCCACATAAGCATAAGCAGATTCCTTCCACTTCAACCACACGGCTATTATTTCCACATGTACATCCAGAGTCCTCACAATCTCCGGTAAAGGTGCGAGCCAGCATAATGGCTATGTTATTTCCTAAGCCGATACCGATAAAGGAGAAGGAAGTCTTTGTTTCAGATCCCAAGGTGGAAGAAGAGGAACGGAGAATTAGGCAAGACATCGTCAGAATGATGTCAGGTGTACGCATCATTGTCCATGATGAACATTGTAACAGATATACCCCAGATGATGATTGCCCAGACATAATGGTCATCATTCGGGAGAAGGAGGATGATGATAGTCCCTCCATTATTGCAGTCCCCCAGGACTTTGCCCTTGCCAATTGGAGCAGCACTCCTTACATTGGTTGATAAGGGTAAAATGGGCAGGACTTCTTTATGCCCTGTAGATATCATAACTATTTACTTTTCTGTATAGTATTAGCAGTTACATGCTAACATTGTCTATGATTAAATAGTTTCATATATATTAAGTGAAAGTATATTTTGTTTCAGGACTCTGAACTTAGATGTGCATGTACTTACTGATAAGATGCCTCTTCTACACAAGGATTGTAACTTTGATGAAAAGTTGGACACAGACTTGCTGGAAATACAAGAGGACATTGAGGTGCCTTTGGAGATCAAATAATGGCAAATACAAACCTAAACCTAACCTTGATTAAACTACCTCCTTCAATCTTAGAACCTTAAAAAATCCTAAGGTAATCCAGATTGGTTCAAACCTTACCCCAAACCAGAGGAATGACATGGTTATGCTACTAA
Organism: Panax notoginseng; assembly: GCA_016801055.1. NCBI lineage: Eukaryota > Viridiplantae > Streptophyta > Magnoliopsida > Apiales > Araliaceae > Panax > Panax notoginseng. The sequence continues at coordinate 41,910,600 of CM029018.1, read as the reverse complement.
CCCAATTCAAGGATGTGTTTGCATGGTCTCATGAAGACATGGTGGGTTTATCCACCGACGTTGTCCTTCATCGCCTTCCAATCAAAGAGGATTCAAGCCAGTCAAGTAGAAACTCAGGCGATTGAAGCCTGAGTGGAGTTTAAAGGTGAAAGAAGAAATTGTAAAACAATTTCAAGCTGGTATTATCATGGTGTCCACATATCCTGAATGGATATCCAACATCGTGCCCGTGCCTAAGCATGGAGGAAAGGTGTGAGTTTGTGTAGATTATCTGGATCTGAATAAAGCTTGCCTTATAGATAGCTTTCCCGTGCCCTTTATCCACATTCTCATTGACAATACTGCTCAATACGGCATGTACTCCTTCGTCGATTGCTTTGCGGCGTACCATCAGATCATGGTTGCTGAGGAGGATTGTGAGGAAACTGCTTTCATCACGCCTTGGGGAACCTTTTGCTACAGACGATTGTCTTTCGGCCTCATCAATGCCGGAGCTACCTATCAGAGAGCTATGATGGCTCTTTTCCATAACTTAATGCACAAAGAGATAGAGATCTACGTGGATGACATCATCGTCAAATCCCAAAAGGAGGAGGACCACTTAGACCATCTCAAAAAGCTTTTCAACAGGTTGCGTAAGTACAACTTGAAATTGAATCCAGCCAAGTGTGCCTTTGGCGTTAAATCAAGTAAGTTGCTAGGATTCATAGTCAGCCATAAAGGAATCGAGCTGGATCCCACCAAAATCCAGGCCATTACGAAAATGCCCATTCCTCAAATAGAGAAGGAAATACGGGGATTTTTGGGAAGAGTCAACTTCATTAGTAGGTTCATTTCTCAACTCACAGCAACCTATGAGCCTATCTTCAAGCTGTTAAGGAAGAACTCCTCCATGAAATGGAATGATGAGTGCCAGAAGGCCTTCCGTACCATCAAAGACCAGCTAGTCAAAGATCCTATTTTGGTACCACCCAGGGATGATGTTCCCCTGTTCATGTACTTGTCCATAAGTGACAATGCCATGGGCTGCATGCTGGGTCAGAAAGACGATAGAGGCCGAGAACGAGCTATCTATTACCTCAGCAAAAGATTCAGCAGCAGTGAACACAAGTACACTCTTATTGAGAAGACTTGTCGTGCTTTAGCATTGGCTGCCATGAGGTTACAACATTACCTCCATGGACACACAACCCATCTCATATCCCGTGTGGATCCTCTCAAGTATGTGTTCAGTAAACCCATACTGAATTGTCGGCTGTCCAGATGGCAGTTGATTTTGCAATAATTTGACATTATTTACCTGACGGAAAAGTCCATTAAAGGTCAAGGAATTACGGATCAACTGGCCGCCGCACCTTCAGGGGACTTCAAACCCTTAGAAACATACTTCCCCAATGAATGGGTAATGACAATTCAGCAACACCATCAGTATGATACACGTCAAATATAGAACATGTATTTTGATGGAGCTATTAATATGGAAGATTCTGGAGCTGGAGCAGTTCTGGTATCCGGTACGGGAGAGCAGTATCCCATCACCGTCAAATTACAGTTTATCAGCACCAACAACCCAGTTAAGTATGAAGGTTGTATCATTGGGCTAAAACTTGCCCGTTCAATGGGCATCAGGCGGTTAATTATCTTTGGGGATTCAGAGTTGATAATCAAACCATCCGCGAGAATCTATCAAACCAAAGAGCTATATTTACTGCCTTACCATCGACAAGTTTTACAGATGGCTTCAGAGTTTGAAGAGATCTCCTTTTTACACATTCCTCGTAATAGGAATGACTTCGCAGACACATTAGCAACTTTGGCATCCTTGATTCACATGCCTGATAAGGAACACATGCCAAGTGTCACATTAGCCCTGCAAAAGGCACCAGCCTATGGGAACTATGTTGGAGAAGTATCGGATGAGATACCTCCAATCCAACAACCTTGGTATCAGCATATCAAGGAGTACTTGCGAGATGGATCTACACCCGCTGAGGCGAGCCTGATTGAACAAAGGCGGATTCATCGATTTTCTATGAAATTTTACCTGAGCGGAGATACACTCTACAAGAGAGATGCATGATTAGGTCTCATCAGATGCCTGTATAAGGATCAAGCTCAGAGACTCATGGATGAGGTCCATGGTGGAGTATGTGGCCCACACATTGTGACATCCCAGATTTTTAGAATTTATAAATGAGAATTTTATAAATAAAAGTATTATTTATGAGATATGTTGGTTGTGAGTATGTGTATATCATATATTGTAGAATATATGAATTGATGTGAAGAGAATGTTATATATTAATTTTAATATATATAAATATTTAATTGAATTATTTATTGAGTAAATAAATAAATTTTGTTTTGATTATAAAGTAATGTAATTAAGTATAGTAGATTAATTAAATGAATATTTAGTATTTAATTTAATTAATATAATAATTTCATGTTATAGTTCTAATTTAATTGAGATAATTAAATTTGATGAGTTATGTGGTGATTGTTACACGAAATTATAATTAACAAGTAAATATAATTATGTGACAATTTGATGAGATTGATTGATATTAAGCTATTGATTAATTAAAACAATGAGTATTTGCCAAACATAGTCTTAGGCTTTTCAAGTTCAAGTTGGTGTAACCTATGTATTAACTAGTAATTAGTATATCTAATAATTACTAGGAGTTACATATATTATATATTACTAGTTTTGTATATTATATGTATATACTACAAGTTAGTAGGTTAGTTTTAGAAAACAAACAAAAGAAAGAAGAAGAGAGTTAGAGAGAGTTGTAGGAGAAGAAGAAAAGGAAGTAAAAGAAGAAGAATGGAAAGCTTTGAGAAGACAAAACAAGCCCCATCATCATCTTCATCTCTCTCTTAAATTCATACTAATAATGCTATAATCTAAATTCCTTGTTTTAATTATATTTTTATGTTCTTTATAATGTAGGATAATGGTTATATAGAAGTTGTATTGAGAAATTGAGAGAGATAGAGAGAAATAGAGGAATTGAGATGAGCTAGAAGAAGAAGAAGAAAAAGCTAGAAGAAGGTAACTTCTAAATTCTTATTTAATCTTTGATTTTTGGGTAGATTTATGTTCTAGGGTAATAGATCATGCTTAATCTTGTTTGTTTGGTTTTATCTTGGATTATCAAGAATCAAACAAGAGGATTCAAGAAAGAAAATGAAATGGAAAGAAAATTTGAAGAACAGAATTCGTAGGTTTTGAGTAATTGTGGACATATCTTGTGAAATTCATATCTCTTTGGGTATAATGAGTTAGAATGTGAGCCTTATATCAACTCGAAGATATGGAAGTAAGCTATATTCTGAAAGTGGAATCACATGAAAACTCTTTGTAGATTTCTTGCAATGTCTGTTTTAGTAAGGCTGGTCCGAAGGGAAAATAATCTGTCCAGAAAATCAAAACTGTTACGGTTTTTGACATTGAAAAATTCATATAAATTCGTGTGTTTTGAATCTGAAGAAACTTAAAACTGCAAAGTTTTAGATATGGAAGTTTACTAGCTAGGCTCGCGTGATTGAGCCATTTTATGGACCGGATCATGTCCGAAATAAATTATTTAGTAAGGATGTCCAGAAAATGAAATTTTCTACAATAGTTGATGAATTGTAGAATATGGTTTAGATGGATAAGGGTCTGACTTTAAGGCCTAGATGATATTGTAGTACACTGAGTAAGGGTTAATTCTATATATGAAGGAACAAAAATGGACATGTAACGAAGGAGATACGTTAAAAATGAAAGCAACGTTTTGTTAAAGAAATTGTGAAGATGAGTTTTATAATTATGTTTGAATTAAGATTTTGGGTGATGGTATATTTTGATGATTAAAAATATGTTTTGACATATGTAATGAATATAGATATGTATTATCATATTCTATGCATAATTAACCATTTAAAATTAAGAGTTGAGATAAGTTAATGTGTGCACATAACGTGCTCGATAAAATGCCTAAAAGTAATAATGTTTCTAAACTTTGGTATACAAAGTGTCTAACTAATGGCTAAAATTAGATATCTAAGTATGAAAAGATGATAATACAAGAATAATAATGGAAAGAAATCGAAAAGGGTAATTTTTGATTTATGAAGGAAAATTAAACATGTAAACAATGTGTTGAATATACATTTTTGAAACCAAATTGATAAAAATAAAATGGTGCGATATACTCACATTAAACTACAAGTGAGATAGTCTAGCATGTGTGGTGATGAAAATGAAAATAAAACCGAGTTGCATATAAAACACAGTTAGATGTCTATAAAGATATTATAAAAGGATAATAAGATAAAGTAAGGTCTTAGAATAATTTGACCATGAGATTGATTATTGATTTTATTTATTATCAATCTCACATACAGTGTAGGTTGTGCAAGGACGCGAAGTATTAGAATGTTGGTAAAACGCCGGTAAAGGTAAGTCTTTCATTTCCTTTTTGCTATGTGAACTTGATGATGATCTGCTTTAAAATTTTAGTGTATGATGTACTATATATGTCAAAAGTATGAAATGTGTAAGTCAATCTATGACTATGAATGTTGATTGAGTAAGGAACTCAATCTTTATAGTTGTTTTGTGAACTACAACATGTTATGCTATGTTTGTTTATGATTATTCTTGTATGTTGAGCATGTTATTATGTGTTACGTGATGCATGAAAACTGTTAGATTTTGCTGAGCTGTCGAGCTCATTCTTGCAAATAACCATTTTTGCAGATTCAAGAATTGAAGGTAACGCTATGTGCTACTTGATTGTTATGGATCAAAAGTGATATATGAAGATTTAATATCCTAGCTAAGTTGTTATTCTTGTAAACTATGTCCAATGTTTCGATAAATGTATTAATATTGTAATTATAATATTGTTTTGCGAATGTAAACTATTGTAGTATTAAAATGATTTTGAGATATTTAGATGTAAAGGTTGAAGGTTTTGGGAACGAGAATAGTTTGTAATAGAAAATTTTAATTATTCCGCAAATTTCAATGGTTGTATTATCGTTTAATGAAGTAAAATTAAAGGTTGAATGTATTATTAACGACCGAAGTCGAGAATTAAATTGTATGAATTTTGGGGTCGTTACAGTTGGTATCAAAGCTGATAGGTTAGAAACCTTAGGTAAGAGTACCTTAGGCTATAACCTTAGAGAATAGAGGTGAAGATAAGGAACGAATAAGCTCAACTAGAGTTTGAACAATAAGAAGTAATGTAAGAAACGTATAAAGAAGGGATAAAACTTGCGTGAAATGATTCAAAGAAGAATCTCACAGAGTTATAAGGAATATGAATGTGGGGTTACCCAACTTCAATAATAAGAATGTAAGATGATAATAAATAGACAATGTCTATAAAAAAGAGAATGATAAAGAAGTTAAGAATAGAGAGTTATATCTAAGTGGTGCAATTGTACTCTTTCGTAGTTGATGTATGGTATCTGGGCTAAACGATTCCTTCATAGAGCGGAGGTATATACGAACTAGCAATTTGGAACCTAGTTTGTTGGTTGTTTGTGGGAAACCACTCAGCGTACCATATTGAAACCGATAGACACTCGATGTGTACCAAGTATAGAAAGCGGATACGCATGATGAAAGTGTAGAACTTGAATGAAATGTTGAGCAATGTAAATGAAGTTAGAAATTCTTAAATGAAGAATTGTTATATAAACAAGAAGATTCAAGGAAGAATCTTGAAGAGATATAAAGATAAGAAATGAGAGTTTCCTAACTCCAAAAGCCAAGATAACGAATAATGTCGTAAATGATGAAAAAGAGAAAGAAATAGGATCGTAAAATAAAACGATCACGAGTTAAGAAAAGAATTTTAAGGGAGATGATTATAGAATAAGATCACGACGTGATCTGTTTAAGTTATAAAAGAAAGATGGTCTATAATGTTTGAATAATTATAGCTCAATCCTATGAAGATGGAGTACTATGAAATAGTACGAGATAACTCATTAGGAGTTATAGATAATGTGATACGAGGAATTCGTATCGAGCAAAGAGCAAGTTATAAGCAAGATAGAGTTAGGTGGGATTTCAATTGAGAACTCATGTGATGGCTGAGTTGTACAAACCTTTGTATGGGCGAGGGTTTTGTGCTTGTACTCAGTTTATCACATTGATAATCATTGGAATGTTTGTGTCGCGCTATTTGCTATATGCCTGTTGAGAATGTGATTCTTTTCTCATGTGTATAACAGATAGGTAGAGTATAGTTAGAGAATATTATAAGGCTAAGTACGAGTTCTTAAAACTCATACTTATGGTAGGTTCGTGACTCATAATTATATAGTATATTTTTGAACCCCTCAGCGAATGGACGCCTATGGTCTGACTAGGATAAGTTCTTGAACTCATATGATTGTGGCAAGTTCCTAAACTCAAAATGTGTGGTAAGTTTGATGAACTGGGTATAGATAAGTGTAAATGGAGTATTGAGGATGATAGAAATAGATAGACCTATTAAGCAATGGATCATTATAGAAAGTAGAGTTGATGGTGGAAGCATAGGTACTCTAAATCTACTAGCTATGCTAGACTTTCGAAATTTATTGACTTCGTGATGATGTTTACACTTCTATTTTCTTGAAAAACATTAGATCAAATGATGGAACCAATGAGTTTTAACAACAATATTGTTATTCGTATGTCTATGCTAATTGTTTCGGCTAGACAAAAATGATTTGCAATATATCAAAATGTATTTTATATCATTAATGCATCATGTAACCTGGTGCAAAGATGATAAAAATGATGGAGTCATCAATGCAGTATTACCTAGTGTTGGATGTGATCTATGGATCGTCAGCCCACTATGGTATGATGTAGTATGATAAAATCACCAAATGACGGAATCTTCAACGGACTGTAAATACAGTGCGGTATCATGACGTCATAAAAAGATTTTTGAGATTTCTTTAAGATATGAGAATTCATATCTATGTATGTATATGTATATTTCGGTTGATGTCTGAATTGTTGTAGAGGTCTATGCTATTTGATTCAGCTAGACGAATATTGAAAGATGTTCATGAAATTTAAGCGTTTATTGAAAAGTTATGCCAAATCAAATTATTTTGGTGCGGATTCAGATGTTGAAAAGCTGAGGTGAACAACCCTATAAGGGGACATGTTTTCAAGGACAATGGTTCCGAGCGTAACGCATATAGTAGTTACAAAACACTACGTTGCGGCCCAACATAGTGGTACAATAGGTTGGCCACCTAGTGTACGTAAGGAGGTGTTTTCAGTCTTTGTGATTGATAAATACTCTGGTTTGCAGTGTGAAGGATTGAGTTGAAGCACTAGTAAACCGAGAACAGAGTTCACGGTCTTGTGACCCCTCAGCATGATTTGGAATCTTTTAAATTCCTGAGTTATTCATACTACTTCCTAATTATTGAGCAATTATGGAAGATTCTTGCTATTCTAAAAGGCGAATATGATAAGGATGATATTCATTAGAAAGAAGTAAGTCGTAGGATGCAACACTGAATGATGAATATATTGAATAAGTGAGAAAAGAAGTGTTGATATGAGAAGGAGATGAGTTATCAAAGAATAATGTAAAATTTTTAATAGAAAAGTTAATAATTGTAGAAAGATCTTTGTGGAAAGGAAGTGGTTATAGAACCCAATGACTGAATAAAGTATTAACGTAAAAATCTATTTTGATAGATTGAATGAATAAAGATTAATAAATAAAAATTTCGAGGACGAAATTCTTAGAAGAATGAGTGAATGTAATGTCCCGGGAGTTTGATCATATAGTATATGATAATGATCCTTAGAGAAAGATAATGAACGGGTCAAAGAATATGTAATACTCAAATATAATTGAGTCTAACTAAATGTTATGAAATAAAACTTATAAGAATTTATTATCAAGAATGGTGAGAGCAGAAAATATAAAACATATATTAAGGTAATGTGTTGAAGTTATTCAATGAATAGATTTGAGAAAAAACCTGAGTAAGGTAGGGTTTCGGTGATTTCGAGGACGTAATCCTTATAAGGAGGGAAGGATGTGACATCCCAGATTTTTAGAATTTATAAATGAAAATTTTATAAATAAAAGTATTATTTATGAGATATGTTTGGGTGTGTATGTGTATGCCATATATTGTAGAATATATGAATTGATGTGAAGAGAATGTTATATATTAATTTTAATATATATAAATATTTAATTGAATTATTTATTGAGTAAATAAATAAATTTTGTTTTGATTATAGAGTAATGTAATTAAGTATAATAGATTAATTAAATGAATATTTAGTATTTAATTTAATTAATATAATAATTTTATGTTATAGTTCTAATTTAATTGAGATAATTAAATTTGATGAGTTATGTGATGATTGTTACATGAAATTATAATTAACAAGTAAATATAATTATGTGACAATTTGATGAGATTGATTGATGTTAAGCTATTGATTAATTAAAATAATGAGTATTTGCCAAACATGGTCTTAGGCTTTTCAAGTTCAAGTTGGTGTAACCTATGTATTAACTAGTAATTAGTATATCTAATAATTACTAGGAGTTACATATATTATATATTACTCGTATTGTATATTATATGTATATACTACAAGTTAGTATGTTAGTTTTAGAAAACAAACAAAAGAAAGAAGAAGAGAGTTAGAGAGAGTTGTAGGAAAGAAGAAAAGGAAGAAAAAGAAGAAGAAGGGAAAGCTTTGAGAAGACAAAACAAGCCCCATCATCATCTTCATCTCTCTCTTAAATTCATACTAATAAGGCTATAATATAAATTCCTTATTTTAATTATATTTTTATGTTCTTCATAATGTAGGATAATGATTATATAGAAGTTGTATTGATAAATTGAGAGAGATAGAGAGAAATAAAGGAATTGAGATGAGTTAGAAGAAGAAGAAGAAAAAGCTAGAAGAAGGTAATTTCTAAATTCTTATTTAATTTTTGATTTTTGGGTAGATTTATGTTCTAGGGTAATAGATCATGCTTAATCTTGTTTGTATTGGTTTAATCTTGGATTATCAAGAATCAAACAAGAGTATTCAAGCAAGAAAATGAAATAGATAGAAAATTTGAAGAACAAAATTCGTAGGTTTTGAGTAATTGTGGACATATCTTGTGAAATTAATATCTCTTTGGGTATAATGAGTTAGAAAGTGAGCCTTATATCAAATCGAAGATATGGAAGCAAGCTATATTCTGAAAGTGGAATCACATGAAAACTCTTTGTAGATTTCTTGCAATGTCTGTTTTAGTAAGGCTGGTCCGAAGGAAAATAATTTGTCCAGAAAATCAAAACTGTTACGGTTTATGACTTTGAAAAATTCATATAAATTCGTCTGTTTTGAATCTGAAGAAAATTAAAACATGAAAGTTTTAGATATGGAAGTTTACTAGCTAGACTCGCTAGATTGAGCCATTTTATGGACCGGATCATGTCCGAAATAAATTATTTAGTAAGGATGTCCAGAAAATGAAATTTTCTACACTAGTTGATGAATTACAGAATCTGGTTTAGATGGATAAGGGTCTGACTTTAAGGCCTAGATGAGATTGTAGTACACTGAGTAAGGGTTAATTCTATATAAGAAGGAACAAAAACGGACATGTAACGAAGGAGATACGTTAAAAACGAAAGCAACGTTTTGTTAAAGAAATTGTGAAGATGAGTTTTATAATTATGTTTGAATTAAGATTTTGGGTGATGGTATATTTTGATGATTAAAAATATGTTTTGACATATGTAATGAATATAGATATGTGTTATCATATTCTATGCATAATTAACCATTTAAAATCAAGAGTTGAGATAAGTTAATGTGTGCACATAACGTGCTCGATAAAATGCCTAAAAGTAATAATGTTTCTAAACTTTGGTATACAAAGTGTCTAACTAATGGCTAAAATTGGATATCTAAGTATGAAAAGATGATAATACAAGAATAATAATAGAAAGAAATCGAAAAGGGTAATTTTTGATTTATGAAGGAAAATTAAACATGTAAACAATGTGTTGAATATGCATTTTTGAAACCAAATTGGTAAAAAATAAAATGGTGTGATATACGCACATTAAACTACAAGTGAGATAGTCTAGCATGTGTGGTGATGAAAATGAAAATAAAACCGAGTTGCATATAAAACATAGTTAGATGTCTATAAAGATATTATAAAGGATAATAAGATAAAGTAAGGTCTTAGAATAAATTTGACCATGAGATTGATTATTGATTTTATTTATTATCAATCTCACATACAGTGTAGGTTGTGCAAGGACGTGAAGTATTAGAATGTTGGTAAAACGCCGATAAAGGCAAGTCTTTCAGTTCCTTTTTACTATGTGAACTTGGTGATGATCTGCTTTAAAATTTTAGTGTATGATGTATTATATATGTCAAAAGTATGAAATGAGAAAGTCAATCTATGACTATGATGATTGAACTATGAATGTTGATTGAGTAAGGAACGCAATCTTTACAGTTGTTATGTGAACTACAATATGTATGCTATGTTTGTTTATGATTATTCTTGTATGTTGAGCATGTTATTATGTGTTACGTGATGCATGAAAACTGCTAAATTTTGCTGAGCTGTCGAGCTTATTCTTGCAAATAACCATTTTTACAGATTCAAGAATTGAAGGTAACGCTATGTGCTACTTGATTGTTATGGATCAAAAGTGATATATGAAGATTTAATATCCTAGCTAAGTTGTTATTCTTGTAAACCATGTCTAATGTTTCGATAAATGTATTAATATTGTAATTATAATAATGTTTTGCGAATGTAAACTATTGTAGTATTAAAATGATTCTGAGATATTTAGATGTAAATGTTGAAGGTTTTTGGAACGAGGATAGTTTGTAATAGAAAATTATAATTATTCCGCAAATTTCAATGGTTGTATTGTCGTTTAATGATGTAAAATTAAAGGTTGAATATATTATTAACGACCGAAGTCGAGAATTAAATTGTATGAATTTTGGGGTCGTTACACACATGAGTGGTGATAAGTGGATTTAATATACACGAATCGATATTCATTTCCAGTTTAAATTCGTAGTTATCTTCTTGTTTTGTGTTCGTTTTCACTTGTTTCATGTCATTTTGTGTGTAGGGTGGTTGTGGATACAAGTGGTAAAGAAAGACGGAGTTTTGGAGCGAAAGTGGAAAAAATGCATGAGGTCACAATTTTTATTTAGTGTAGCCTAGCCCGCCAGGGCGGGCCTGATTAAGCCTATACCCCCCCCCCCCCCGCCAGGGCGGGGTCTCGAATCCTGAAGTGTCCTACTGGCTTGTGGAGACTGCTGCTACTAGGATTGCTGTTTTTTTTTGTGAGGCGCCTGGACTCTAAATTGGGAGACTTCGGTCAGAACAAGGGAGAGCTGAATATTACGTTGAAAACAACAATCACACAACACAAGGAGCATAATACGGAGATCAATTCTAGGATTCAAGTGCGAGCGTTGGAGAAATAATTTGAGGAGATTATCGTGAAGTTGCAGATCTAGGCTACGTGAAGGGGTTTTCATTATTCTTCTTCTCTTTAGTCTTTTATTTGTAATTAAAAGGATGGTTTCAATAGATTATTCAGTTTTTGATTCATTCGTTTATGAACTAATTCGCTTATTAGACTTGTGATGGATCCTTGGGTGAAACAGTGATTTTATAACTTTGATTTCCAATTCAATAAAGTATTATCAGTTTATCTATGTTAATTCAAGCGTGAACTTATGAATTGCTTGATCAACAATTCCTCGTGGATTTGTATGGAATCAAGAGAGGATATTTGAATCTAGACCTAGTTAATATAGCATGTGTCATGAATTTTGTGAATAGCAAATTTTGAATATTGTTGAGGTGGAGATATGCTTGACATCACATGTAATCGGATAGAGAACTTAAGCTTAAACCTTCTTTAATTGCAGTTCACATAGAGATATAGTGAGTTGGTTGATTTAGGTGTTTAACGGATTTCTATCTTAGTTGTGGATTGACGTTAATACGGTATTAGTGCATCGAGAGGTGGTTAATACTACGCTCGTGTTTTTAATTTATAAATTGGGATAGTGAATTGAATTGGAATAAGGGTATTAAAATCAGAGTGAAGCTTAGGGTGAAATCATAAGTCTAATTCTCCATTAATTGTTGAAATTCCAGATTTTGATATTAGTGATTGGTTTGGGGTATTTTATTTGTTTTTAATTTAGTTTCTATAATTTTTAATCATTGAATTGGATAGTTTAATAAAATTAGGATTAATAGGAAATTGATAATTGTGAAGTTAAGTTTCTTATTAAATTGTCTATGTGGAACGATACTCCATTCATCACTTTATTACTTGTTGACCACGTACACTTGCGTGTTTTGCACATATCGATTTTACACCAACAAGTTTTTAGCGCCATTGTCGGGGAATATTTAGTATAAAACGTAATAGTTTTACAATATCAGTTTAATTAATCCAGTTTTACTTAGACATTTTTATTTTTGTTTTGTTTCTTCAATTTCAGGTGTGGAAGCAGTTTATGCAAACACGGTCCAAAAATCCAGATTAGCTACCTTTAGACGACGACATTGACAAAAGGTTTCAGAGGTTGAACAAGTGGATCAAGGAAACGAGACAAGAATTTGAAACACCTGAGAAAGAAGAGGAAATGGCAGCCGAAGATCAGAAAACATTAAGGGACTACGCCACACCCAAGGTGACTGAACTGCAATCAAGCATCACCAGGCCCGCAATAGCAGCGAATACATTCGAAATTAAGCCAGGGATGATACAAATGATTCAGAATTTAGTTCAGTTTGGGGATTGGCAAATGACGATCCGAACGAGCATCTAGTCAGTTTTTTGGAACTATGTGACACCTTTAGGTTCAATGGGGTATCAGATGAAGCTGTGAAACTTCGATTGTTCCCATTCTCTTTACTGGACAAGGCGAAGAGCTGGTTACATTATTTACCATCCGTTCAATAACTACATGGGAGGATTTAGCTCAGAAATTCCTCGCAAAATTCTTTCCACCGGCAAAAACTGCAAAGATGAGAATCAAGATAACGATGTTTGAACAACAACATGGGTAGTCGTTATATGAGGCTTGGGAGAGATACAAAGAATTGCTCAGAAAATGCCCACATCATGGATTACATAAGTGGCTGCAAATGAACACCTTTTACAACGGTTACATGGGAATCTCAGGACAAGTATTGATGCAGCGTCGGGCGGAGCATTCATGGCTAAGAGTTACGAGGAAGCATACGAGTTGATTGAAACCATGGCGGCTAATAACTACCAGTGGCCCACAGCAAGAATGACACAAGCGAAGGCAGCTGGGGTGTTAGAAGTAGATAGTATGACAGCGATGCAAGCACAGATATCTGCACTTTCAAAGATGTTGGAATCGGTAACAGCAGCACAAGCACAACATACACAGCAAGTACAACAAGCGATAATAATATGTGAGTTATGCACGGGAGAGCACCCAACGAAGCAATGTACAATTAATCCAGCAGTTGTACAGTTCATCGGCAGTTACAACAGAATTCTGTAAAACACATATCAGAACACATACAATCAAGGAAATAGGAATCATTCGAATTTCTCATGGAGCAACAACCAGCAAAATCAAGCTTCACGATAATCATATCCACCAGGATTTCAAAACCAGCAACAACCAGCTCAATATCAAGAAAGGAAATCTGATCTGGAGGAAGTGTTGGCAAAATTCATGACTAGCACCAATTTGGCTATAAAAAATCAAGTTATGGCTACGAAATCACAAGAGATGGCTATCAAAAATCTAGAGAATCATATAGGTCAAATTGCGTTGGCATTGAATAACAGACCACAAGGGACATTACCAAGTGACACCAAGAGAAATCCTAAGGGAAATCACGAGCAGTGTCAAGCTATTATGTTAAGAAGTGGAAAATAGCTTGATGGTCAAGAGCCAGAAATTTCGGTTACAAAGGAGGTTGAACCAGAGAAAGAAAATACAGTGGGTGAGGTTACGCAAGGGCTCGAAAAACACATGGAAAAGAACAGACCAGTTAACGAACCCGTTGTTTATCCTCCCCCACCATTCCAGCAAAGAGTTCAAAAATAAAAATTAGACAAACAATTTGCCAATTTTTTGGAAGTTTTCAAGAAACTTCAAATCAACATACCATTTGAAGAGGCCCTAGAACAAATGTCGAGCTATGCAAAATTTATGAAAGGGATTCCGTCAAGGAAGAAGAAATGGGAAGATTTTGAGACTGTGGCACTAACAGAGGAGTGTAGTGCAGTATTACAGCAGAAATTACCAACAAAACTCAACGACCCGGGGAGCTTCACTATCCCATGCACAATCGGGAGTATGCAGTTCAGCAAGTGTTTATGTGATTTGGGGGCAAGTGTAAACCTGATGCCATTGTCTGTATACTTAGAATTGGGTTTACCTGTACCAAGGCCGACGAACATTTCATTACAATTGGTAGATAGGTCAGTTACATATCCGAGAAGAATAGTAGAGGACATTTTAGTGAAGGTGGATAAGTTTATATTCCCTACAGACTTTATCATTCTGGATTTCTAGGATAAGAACATACAGATTATCCTAAGGAGACCTTTCTTGGCTACGGGAAGGACACTCATAGACGTGCAAAAAGGAGAACTTACTATGAGAGTCCAAGATCAAGAAATCAAATTTAATGTGTTCAAGGCCATGAAATTCTCTACGAACGAGGGAGAATGTTTTCGATGGATTTAATTGAGCAAATCTTCAATGAAGATATGAGCAAGAGTTTGGTCAACGATCCATTAGAAACAACCTTACTAGGGATGAAGAAAAGGACGACCCAGAATTTGTGGACTTTTTACAGATGCTAGACTAATTACCACGAGTTAGCAGATTCAGAGCACCGTTTCAACCTTTGCACAAGGAGGAAAAAGCTGCTAAAAAACTGCAACCGTCATTGGAGGAGCCACCAACATTGGAGCTTAAGCCGCTCCCTAAACATCTCAAGTATGCGTATTTAGGAAATTCAAATTCTTTACTTGTAATTATTTCTGCTGCACTTAACGAATTGCAGGAAGAAAAGTTGCTGAGGTGCTTAGGGATCACAAATCAGCGATTGGTTGGACGATTGGGGATATAAAGGGAATTAGTCCGTCATTCTGCATACACAAGATTCTGATGGAGGATGATGCAAGACCGTCGGTGGAGCATCAACGTCGACTTAACCCAATTATGAAGGAAGTGGTAAAGAAGGAAATTCTAAAATTATTCGATGCCGTATCATATATCCAATTTTCGATAGTAAATGGGCTAGTCCGGTTCATTGTGTATCGAAAAAGGGGGAATGACTGTGGTACAGAATGAGGACAACGAGTTAATTCCAACAAGAACAGTTACAGGATGGAGGGTGTGCATCGATTATAGGAGATTGAATAAGGCAACCAAAAGATCATTTACCGCTGCCCTTTATTGATCAAATGTTAGACAGATTAGCGGGACGATGAGTACTATGTTTATTGGATGGATACTCGGGCTATAACCAGATCGCCATCGCTCTTGAGGATCAAGAGAAGACAACATGTACATGCACATACGACACATTTGTATTCAGGAGGATGTCATTCGGGTTATGCAATGCACCTACAACTTTCCAACGGTGTATGATGGCCATTTTTTTAGATATGGTGGAGAAGAATGTTGAAGTCTTCATGGACGATTTCTCGGTCTATGGAGACAACTTTGATACTTTCCTAGGGAATCTGGTCATGGTATTGTAGCGATGTAAGGATACAAACCTCATACTCAATTGGGAAAAATGCCACTTCATGGTTGAAGAAGGCATAATTTTGGGCCATAAGGTGTCGGCTCAAGGATTAGAGGTGGACAAAGCAAAGCTGGATATGATCGAGAAACTGCCTCCATCGAGCTTCGTTAACGGTATTAGAAGTTTTCTGGGGCATGCTGGGTTCTATAGGAGGTTTATAAAAGATTTTTCTAAAATTGCAAAACCTCTTTGCAGTCTTTTAAAGAAGGATGTTACTTTCAGTTTTACTGCCGAATGCAAGTCAGCGTTTGAATTGTTGAAGAAGAAATTAACTACAGCCCCCGTAATAGTCGCACCGGACTGGAATATGCCATTCGAGCTTATGTATGATGCAAGCGACTATGCGGTTGGGGCTATTTTGGGGAAAGACAGACAAGGTGTTTCAACGCCATATACTATGCAAGTAAAACAACTCATAGAGATCAAATGAATTACATTACCACCAAAAAAGGGGTTACTTGCAATGTTTTTGACAATTTGACATACTTGATCGGGACTAATAGTACTAAGGTGATAGGTACGGCGATATTCGGACCTAATAGCAAAAAAAAGGATGCTAAGCACGCTTATCCGATGGATTCTCTACTTCAAGAGAGTGACCTATATATTAAAGATAGAAAGGAACGAAGAACTAAGTTGCCGACCATTTATCAAGGCTAAAATCTGGAGAAAAAAGATGAAGATAGATGCACAATCAACGAGTCATTCCCAAATGAGCAACTATTTGGGTTAAATGTAGAATTTCTTTGGTATGCAGACTTCACAAATTATCTGGTGAATATGCTTCCCCCCGATCTTACATAACAACAAAAAAAGAAATTTCTTTATGATGTCAAGTGGTACATGTGGGATGAGCCTTATTTATTTAAACAGTGTGCCGACAAGATGATTAGAAGATGTATCCCCTACAGTGAAGTGCACAACATACTGCAGGAATGCCACTCATCGGTATATGGGGGACATTATGGGAGTGAGCGCACAGCAGCAAAGTGCTTCAAGCCGGGTTTTATTGGCCAACATTGTTCAAAGACGCCCACCAATTTGTGAAAACATGTGATAGATGCCAAAGGGTGGGAAACATCTCCAAACGAAATGAGATGCCCCTACAAACAATTATTGAAGTGGAAATCTTTGATGTATGGGCATCGATTTCATGGGCCATTCCCTTCATCTTTGAGCAATCAATATATTCTACTCGCGATGGATTACGTCTCGAAGTGGGTTGAAGCTGCAACACTACCGTCCAACGATGCCGAGGTAGTCCTAAAATTCCTACAGAAAAACATTTTCACGAGGTTTGGCACGCCAAGAGAAATAATCAGTGACGAAAGTAGTCACTTCTGCAATAAGTCTTTTACAGCTCTCTTGGCTAAGTATGGGTTAACCACAATGTGGCGACAACGTATCACCCTCAAACAAATGGACAGGCTGAGGTATCAAACAGAGAAGTTAAGAAGAATTGGAAAAGGTCGTAAATCTGAGTCGGAAAGATTGGTCACTTCGGTTGGATGACGCATTATGGGCTTATCGGACTGCATACAAAACACCAATCGGGATGTCACCATATCAACTCATGTACGAAAATGCATGTCACTTACTAGTGGAGCTACAGCACAAGGCCTATTGGGCAATACAGAAATTGAATTTTGATCAATCTGCCGTAGGAGATAAGAGGCTACTCCAACTAAATGAGCTCGACAAATTTTGACTTCATGCATACGAAACGCAAGCTTACAAAGAAAAAGATAATGTTAAAAGATGGCATAAAAAATTATGCATCCATTCGAGCCGAGGTCAATCAGTCCAATCTGTTCCTTTTTAGGATTCACGGCTGCGATTGTTTCCAGGAAGTGGTCCATTCTAGTAAAGGCCATTTATAAACGTATTCCCTCACGCCCGTTGAACTCTACAGTCGTAATCCATTAGAGACGTTCAAGGTCAATGGTTAACGGATAAAGCATTATTGGGGTGGCGAATCAAACTAGGATGTCATCAACTTCACCCTCGCCGATACACAATAAAACAGGGAGTAGTCAGGCTGAACAACTTAAAATCAAGCGCTAATTGGGAGGCAACCCAATATTTCGTTATTTTTCGTAGTTTTATTTATAATTGTTAGAATGTAGCTTTTATTAAGTATTAGGTAGGTATTATAGCATAAATTTTTTTTGTTTTGAAACTCTCAATCCTACTCTGAGTCGTCAATAATCTAACAGTTTGCATGTTTATGGTTGCAGGAGGGGTCTAAAGTTAGTAAGAGCAACAACGGGCAGGAAAACAAAAAAATCGGAGAATTTGGATCTACACTTTTGGAAGCCAAAAATTTGATTATAGTGAGCATGCCCGCCGGGGCGGGCTTAAATGACCTTGTACCCCCCGTCGGGCGGGGGTCCTTAATTCTGGGCAGACAATTAGCTGATACGCACGTTCCTTTCTTATTTCCCCACACACACGCCTATTGCCTTCTCAGCTGTCTTTCTCCAAAACATAACCCACGATCGACATCTACTAGTAACTTACTACTACGCATTACCTAAATCCACTGCACCCACTTCCCCCCCCCCATAAATTCCATTACCTCCCACCATCAAGTACACCACTTCCTCTCCCTTACATCACCTCTATATATCCTAACCCATACTTCCCATTTTCATCACCACTAAAGTCGAATTCGTCAAGAAATTGGGAAACACTTAGCACACTTACGACTAAGTGACATTCCTATTGAGTTTTCATCTTCTCTCCACTGAAATACCATAGCAACAATCAGGATTTGGGTGAAGAACGGACTGTGCACACCAAGTGTTTGATAAATTGAGTGAACTAAGTGTACGGGGAAGGAAGTGTGTGCTAGTAAGTTTCAAACATCCAGAAATCAATGGCTTCACAACCAACATCAAAACACCAAAGGGGAGAGGGTTCAAGTTCCGCTCCACCAACACGAACATTCGACCGTCAAAATTCAAAACTGCCGCCACCGCCGACTGGTACGATTATTTGGTTACCAAGGCTCTTACACCGGAGTGGGTTTGGCTCCCAAGGCCCATGATGGTGAGATGATGCAACAAATTTATCAGCAAGGTGGGTAAAATTCACGGAGGATCCCGAGCCCGCCGCTGTGAATGTCAAGGAGTTCTATGCGAACGCCGAGGACAAGGCACCGTTCAATGCCTTTGTGTGGGGTCGTATGGTCCCGTTCAGTGCTGATGCAATCAATATATATTATCAATTGAGGGTGTCGCGCCAGTGCCAGTATGCCTATCTGCAGATTTCAACCCTGACTTTGAGGAGGTTATCCAAAACATGACTAAGCTGGGTACAACATGGATAAAGGGTAGGACAGGAGGCACAATGTTTCACAGCAAGGACCTCCGTCGGTATGGGAAAATCTGGATATGCCTTCCTCTGTGCTAAATTGCTACCGTCCACGCACACCTCGGACGTGACCAAGGAGAAGGCACTCCTCCTGTATGCCATCGTGCAAGACTTTATCATAGACATCTGGCAATTATCAATTTTTCTATTCGACGATGTCTCCAGGGCAACTTTTTTGGCAGCTTACCACACCCATCACTTATATCTGGGTTGTGTCGTCAAGCCGAGTGCGTTGGTCTGATGATGAACCCACTCTGATGCCGCTGTAGCTCTTAGATACTAGAATGATAGTGCGATATTCAATGTGGCCTGACAGCGAATCGCATCCTAGAGGTTTAGGATTTATATTTCCATCAGCTTCGGAGGACGAGGCTGAAGCTGAAGATACTTCTGAGGATGAGGATGAAGCTATGGGAGATCAAGGAACCGAGCAAGTACCACAGACCGAGGAATATCCAGTCCTCAGTTCCTTGGGTTTAAAAATCAGATGAATGCGCACAATAGGGCAGCACGCCAGGAAATGCGGCGATTGGCGATGTGACAAGATCACATGTTTGATGCTATGAACACATCTTTCGCCTCACTCAACACAACACTCCAAAGCTTCAACCTGGTGGCTCAGTATCCAATCAACAACCTGGACCACTGCCTCGATTTCCTCCGAGTGATTCAGATGATGAAGAGCACCAACCACCTCCCCAGACTTAGGCGATTGCAGGGAAATCCTCATGCACTTAATTTTATTTTTATCCAATGAGGCATTGTGTTACTTAAGTTTGGGGGATTTAATTGTTTAGTTGCATGCATTTTGTTATTTTTGTTTTCATTTCTAGTTTGCATTATAGATTAGGTGTTGCATAGTAGTTAGGATTTTATATTGTTTTCATAAATGTTATGTTCAGTTTAAAAAAATAATAATGAATTTTTTTTTAGTTAAATATTATGTTTGCATATGTCCAACGGTGTTGCTTTTCATGTTATTTGTGGCCAATGATGAGATTGTGAACAAGTTAACCACTACAGTATTATTATTAGAACTATGAGGCAATTTCTGTTATGAATCGATTCTGGGACTTGTTTGAAACTGTTATAAAAGGTTAGCACTAATAACATCTTTGTTGACCGGTCAGTTCAAATTGATACATAAATAGTTTCTAAAGGATAATGCTAGGGTGAACCAGAAAACGACAAGGATAGGCAGTTAAAGGCTTAATTTAGGCAATAACCTAAGTTTGGGGAATATTTGGGTATATAAGCTATATAAAAAAAAAGAAAAAAAAAGTATGAATAAACATCGTGGCGTGCTTGTCTAGTTTTGTTGCCTTTGTTACTTGAGTAAGTAAGCCCGAGGGGATTGTCTTTACACCTAGCGCCCTAAGGTCTTAATAGTCTGGGAGTCGTTGGTTAAAAGCTCGTTAAGGTAGCATTGAAAAGCCTAAGGGATAAGACATTGCATAGCTATGTGTATATATAAAAAAAAAGACAGAATAAAACGGGAAATAAGAGCAAAAAGCCCCCGTAGATGAAAATAAAGCATAAATATCCCATGTTGACCCTCGATATTGGTAAATGTTTGATTTTAGTTGAATCTAGCTTATCTTTGAAATTTTTAAGTTTGCACTGTATGATTCCTTCTAAGAAGTTGCTTATGTATCGAATTTGGGTCCGTATCAGTTATCTTAGATGTTGATCACACACACACGCTATACCAGTGATAATTGTTCAAGATTTGAGAGTTAATACGAAAGTGTGGATTGCTTTTGGTAATTCATATTGTAAGGTTGCTTGTTTTCTCTGAGGCCGAGGGGTTAATTTAGTTTCTGCAATATTGTTGGAATCTAAGTCATTTAGATTTTATTTATTTTATCTCATTGCATTGCATAGCATGTAGTTTGTTTTGTGCTCGAGCACTAGCACGGTTTACGTTTAGGGGATTTTGAAAAGTGGATTTAATATACACGAATCGATATTCATTTCAAGTTTAAATTCGCAGTTATCTTCTTGTTTTGTGTTCATTTTCACTTTGTTTCTTGTCATTTTGTGTAGGGGGTTGTGGATACAAGTGGTGAAGAAAGACGGAGTTTTGGAGCGAAAGTGGAAAAAATGCATGAGGTCACAATTTTTATTTAGCAGTAGCCCTAGCCCGCCGGGGCGGGGTCTCGAATCCTAAAGTGTCCTGCTGGCTTGTGGAGACTGCTGCTACTGGATTGTTGTTTTTTTGTGAGGCGCCTGGACTCTAAATAGGGAGACTTCAGTCACAACAAGGGAGAGCTGAATATTACATTGAAAACAACAATCACACAAC